>OX336389.2:639780646-640980646 GCA_946902985.2 Meconema thalassinum
TTGTGACACTGCGCTACTCACACTGTATAAGATAACATTACACTTCCTAGAGTTGCTCCACATTGTGACACTGCGCTACTCACACTGTATAAGATAACACTACATTTCCTAGTTTTGCTCCACATTGTGACACTGTACTATTCACAATGTATAAGATACCACTACACTCCCTAGTGTTGCTCCACATTGTGACACTGCACTACTCACACTGTATAAGATAACACTACACTTCCTAATGTTTCTCCACATTGTGACAATGCACTACTCACACTGCACAAGATACCACTAAACTTCCTAGTGTTGCTGCACATTCTGACACTGTACTACTCACACTGTATAAGATACCACTACACTTTCTAGTGTTGCTCCATATTGTGACACTGCACTACTCACACTGTATAGGATACCACTATACTTCCTAGAGTTGCTCCTCATTGTGGCACAGCACTACTCACAATGTATAAGATACCACTGCCTAGTGTTGCTCCACATTGTGACACTGTACTACTCACACTGTAAAAGATAACACTACACTTCCTAGTGTTGCTCCAAATTGTGAATCTGCACTACTCACACTGTATAAGATACCACTACACTTCCTAGTGTTGCTGCATATTGTGACAATGTACTACTCACTCTGGATAAGAAGCCACTACACTTCCTAATGTTGCTCCACATTGTTACACTGCTCTACTCACACTGTATAACATACCATTACACTTTCTAGTGTTGCTCCGCATTGTGACTCTGCACTACCCACTCTGAATAAGATAGCTTTACACTTCCTAGTGTTGCTCCACATTGTGACACTGTGCAACTCACACTGTATAAGATACCACTACACTTCCAATTGTTGCTCCATATTGTGACACTGCACTACTCCCACTGTATAAGATACCACTACACCTCCTAGTGCTGCTCCACATTGTGACACTGCGCTACTCACACTGTATAAGATACCCTTACACTTCCTACTGTTGCTCCACATTTTGACACTGTACTACTCACAGAGTATAAGATAACATAACACTTCCTAGTGTTGTTCCACATTGTGACGGTCTAATACTCACACTATAAAAGATACCACTGCACTTCCTAGTGTTGCTCCACATTGTGACACTGCACTACTCACACTGTATAAGGTACCGTTACACTTCCTAGTGTTGCTCCACATTGGGGGACTGCGCTGCTCACACTGGATATGATACCACTACAATTCCTAGTGTTGCTCCACATAGTGACACTGAACTACTCACACTGTAAAAGATAACACAAGACTTCCTAGTGTTGCTCCACATTGTGACACTGTACTACTCACACTGTATAAGATACCACTACTCTTCCTTGTGTTGCGCCACATTGTGGCTCTGCACTTCTCTCACTGCATAAGATAACATTACACTTCCTAGTTTTGCTCCATATTGTGACACTGTACTACTCACACTGGATAAGGTACCACTGCATTTCCCAGTGTTGCTCCACATTGTGACAATGTACTATTCACAATGTATAAGATACCACTACACTTCCTAGTGTTGCACCACATAGTGACACTGTGCTTCTCACACTGTATAAGATACCAGTACTCTTCCTAGTGTTGCTCCACATTGTGACTCTGCACTACTCACACTGTATAGGATAACATTACACTTCCTAGTATTGCTCCACATTATGACAAAGTACTACTCACATTGTATAAGATACCATTACACTTCCTAGTGTTGCTCCATATTGTGACACTGCGCTACTCACACTGTATAAGATACCAGTACACTTCCTATTGTTGCTCCACATTGTGACACTGCATTACTCACACTGTATAAGATACCTCTACACTTCCTATTGTTGCTCCACATTGTGACACTACGCTACTCACACTGTATAAGATACCATTACACTTCATAGTGTTGCTCCACATAGTGACACTGTGCTACTCACACTGTATAAGATACCATTACACTTCCTAGTGTTGTTCCACATTGTGACACTGCGCTACTCACACTGTATAAGATACCACTACATTTCCTAGTGTTGCTCCACATTGTGACACTGTACTATTCACACTGTACAAGATACCACTAAACTTCCTAGTGTTGCTGCACATTCTGACACTGTACTACTCACACTGTATAAGATACCACTACACTTTCTAGTGTTGCTCCATATTGTGACACTGCACTACTCACACTGTATAGGATACCACTACACTTCTTAGAGTTGCTCCTCATTGTGACACAGCACTACTCACACTGTATAAGATACCACTACCTAGTGTTGCTCCACATTGTGACACTGTAGTACTCACACTGTAAAAGATAACACTACACTTCCTAGTGTTGCTCCAAATTGTGACTCTGCACTACTCACACTGTATAAGATACCACTACACTTCCTAGTGTAGCTGCACATTGTGGCAATGTACTACTCACACTGGGTAAGATGCCACTACACTTCCTAATGTTGCTCCACATTGTTACACTGCTCTACTCACACCTTATAAGATACCATTACACTTCCTAGTGTTGCTCCACATTGTGACTCTGCACTACTCACTCTGTATAAGGTACCACTACACTTCCTAGTGTTGCACCACATAGTGACAAGGTGCTACTCACACTGTATAAGATACCATTACACTTCCTAGTGTTGCTCCGCATTGTGACTCTGCACTACCCACTCTGAATAAGATAGCATTAGACTTCCTAGTGTTGCTCCACATTGTGACACTGTGCAACTCGCACTGTATAAGATACCACTACACTTGCTATTGTTGCTCCACATTGTGACACTGCACTACTCACACTGTATAAGATACCACTACACATCCTAGTGGTGCTCCACATTGTGACACTGTACTACTCACACTGTATAGGATACCATTACAATTCCTAGTGTTGCACCACATTGTGACTCTGCGCTACTCACACTGAGTAAGTTACCACTACACTTCCTAGTGTTGCTCCACATTGTGACACTGCACTACTCACACTGTATAAGGTACCGCTACACTTCCTAGTGTTGCTCCACATTGGGAGACTGCGCTGCTCACACTCTATAAGATACCACTACACTTCCTAATGTTGCTCCACATAGTGACACTGTACTACTCACACTGTATAAGATAACACTAGACTTCCTAGTGTTGCTCCACATTGTGACACTGTACTACTCACACTGTATAAGAAACCACTACACTTCCTAGTGTTGCGCCACATTGTGGCTCTGCACTTCTCACACTGAATAAGATAACATTAAACTTCCTATTATTGCTCCACATTGTGACACAGTACTACTCACGCTGTATAAGATACCATTACACTTCCTAGTGTTGCTCCACATTGTGACACTGCGCTACTCACACTGTATAAGATACCACTACACTTCCTATTGTTGCTCCACATTGTGACACTGCACTACTCACACTGTATAAGATACCTCTACACTTCCTATTGTTGCTCCACATTGTGACACTACGCTACTCACACTGTATAAGATACCATTACACTTCATAGTGTTGCTCCACATTTTGACACTGTGCTACTCACACTGTATAAGGTACCACTACACTTCCTAGTGTTGCTCCACATAGTGACACTGTGCTACTCACACTGTATAAGATACCATTACACTTCCTAGTGTTGCTCCACATTGTGGCACTGTGCTACTCACATTGTATAAGATACCACTACTCTTCCTAGTGTTGCTCCACATTGTGACACTGCGCTACTCACACTGTATAATATACCATTACACTTCCTAGAGTTGCTCCACGTTGTGACACTGCGCTACTCACACTGCATAAGATACCACTACACTTCCTAGTGTTGCTCCGCATTGTGACCCTTCACTACTCACACTGTATAAGATACCACTACATTTCCTAGTGTTGCTAAACATTGTGATTCTGCACTACTCACACTGTATAAAATACCACTACATTTCCTAGTGTTGCTCCACATAATGACACTGTACAACTCACACTGTATAAGATACCATTACACTTCCTAATATTGCTCCACATTGTGACACTGCACTATTCACTCTGTATAAGATAACATTACACTTCCTAGCTTTGCATCACATTGTGACACCGCACTACTCACATTGTAAGAAATACCATTACACTTATTAGTGTTGCTTCATATTGTGACACTGCACTATTCACACTGTATAAGATACCACCACACTTCCAAATGTTGCTCCACATTGTGACTCGGCACTACTCACACTGTATACGATGCCACTACATTTCCTAGTGTTGCTCCACATTGTGACACTCTACTCCTCACCCTGTATACGATATATTACTACACTTCCTAGTGTTGCTCCATATTGTGACTCTGCACTACTCACACTGTATAAGATACCACTACACTTCCTAGTTTTGCTCAATATTGTGACGCTGTACTACTCACATTGTATAAGATACCCCTACATTTCCTAGTGTTGCTCCACATTGTGACACTGCACTACTCACACTGTATAAGATACCACTACATTTCCTAGTGTTGCTCCACATTGTGATACTCTACTACTCACACTGTTTGCGATACCACTACACTTCCTAGTGTTGCTCGACTTTGTGACTCTGCACTACTCACACTGTATAAGATACCACTACACTTCCTAGTGTTGCTGCACATTGTGACACTGTACTACTCACACTGTGTAAGGTAACACTACACTTCCCTGTGTTGCTCCACATTGTGACTCTGCACTACTCCCGTTGTGTAAGATACCACTACACTTCCTAATGTTGCTGCACATTGTGACTCTGCACTACTCACACAGTATAAAATACCAGAACATTTCCTAGTGTTGCTCCACATTGTGACACTCTACTACTCACACTGTTTACGATACCACTACACTTCCAAGTGTTGCTCCACATTGTGACTCTGCACTACTCACACTGTATAAGATAACACTACACTTCCTAGTGTTGCTGCACATTGTGACACTGTACTACTCACAATGTATAAGATAACACTACACTTCCTAGTGTTGCTCCTCATTGTAACTCTGCACTTCTCACGTTGTATAAGATACCACTACACTTCCTAGTGTTGCTGCACATTGTGACTCTGCACTACTCACGCTGTATAAGATACCACTACACTTCCTAGTGTTGCTGCACGTTGTGACACTGCACTGCTCACACTGTATAAGATACCACTACCTAGTGTTGCTCCACATTGTGACACTGTTCTACTCACAATGTATAATATACCACTTCACATCCTAGTGTTGCTCCACATTGTGGCTCTGCACTACTCACACTGTATAAGATACCACTACACTTCCTAGCGTTGCTGCACATTGTGACACTGTACTACTCACACTGTATAAGGTACCACTACACTTCCTAGTGAAGCTCCACATTGTTACACTGCACTACTCACACTGTATAAGATACCACTACACTTCCTAGTGTTGCTCCACACTGTCACACAGCACTACTTACACTATATAATATACCATTACACTTCCTAGTGTTGCTCCACATTGTGACTCTGCGCTACTCACACTGTATAAGATACCAATACACTTCCTAATGTAGCTCCACTTTGTGGCTCTGCACTACTCACACAGTATAAGATACCACTACACTTCCTAATGTTGCACCACATAGTGACACTGTGCTACTCACACTGTATAAGATACCATTACACTTCCTAGTGTTGCTCCACATTGTGACTCTGAACTTCTCACTTTATATAAGATAACATTACACTTCCTAGTATTGCTCCACTTTGTGGCACTGCGCTATTCACACTGTATAAGATACCACTACACTTCCTAGTGTTGCTCCACATCGTGACACTGCACTACTCACAGTGTATAAGATACCACTACACTTCCTAGTGTTGCTCCACATCGTGACACTGCACTACTCACAGTGTAAAAGATACCAGTACACTTCCTAGTGTTGCTCCACGTTGTGACACTCTACTACTCACACTTTAAAAACAATAATTACAATAATAACAATAACAACAAGAGCAACAGAAATAATAATAATAACAAAACGATAACGAGTTTCCATTGAGCCATTCTGTGGCTGACAGCTAGCTCCTTTGTCCGTTTCCTTCCCAGCTCTCCTTGGGTACGCCTGATCTCCGGTCTTTCTAAAGCTAGTAAGTCAATAGGAGTTACTGTAGCTACTATGAGAACAATAACAATAATAATTAAAATAATAATAACAAATAATAATCACAATAATAATAATAATCTATGGTCTCAGCTAGATTTTTATGCTGGAGTCATTTAGGCGAGAGACCCCGCGACGTAGCCGTGCTCATTAAATCGTGCACCACGGCTGCGAGGGCAGCTGCAGCAAGTCTTGAGGACGCAGGTTTGAATCGCGGTGCCGACAGTGACTGTACTGGTGTGGTTTTCCCCTGGTTTTTCCGTTCTCTAGGCAAATGCCGGGATAGTATCGTGCTTCAAGTCCCAGGGCACATACCTCATCCCTGTCCCTAATACAATTGCACACACTAATACAGTCATCACAGGAGTACAGGTCTTTAGACAAGTTCTACACACACCCAAATACACGGGGCTGATGATCAAGATGTCCCATGCCGCTCAAATGAATTAGCAACAACATTTAGGTTATTGACGTTCCGTTTAGCACTATTATGTTATCTGGCAGCGAAACAGAAACTCTCGTGACCACATCGTGGTGCAGTGACTAGCATTCTTGGCTGTCACTCCGGAGGTCCAGGTTCAATATTTGCCTCATAAACCCGAGTATAATGTGCCCATCAGAAAAGGTCACCAGGGTATCATCTGCCACTCATGACCTTACTGACTTCCTTATCCTCCGAACCCACACACTGTGAGGATCGGGTGCGTCCTCAGACTAGCTCCGGCACGAGAATGATAGCTCAGGTCGTATCAGGTGAGTGAGGGGAAAAGTCATAGACGAGCCCGAGGAAACACACCCCACAAAACATAAAGCTAGGAATGAATAGTCCAGATTTAGGTAAATATCGTTCAAAATTTATTTTAAAATCACAAGCCCCTAACCTATTTCGGAGGATTAAAAATCTCGGCTAGTCCACAAGTCTAAAAAGCAATAAATAATGATTCCCCTAAACTGAATTTAATTGAAACCCTCACGAAAATCCTTCTTACACAAAAACCAATAAACGACAAGGAAGCTAAGAATGTGACACGTAAGATATTTCCTAAGCAAATACAAGAAACTCTATTGAAAAATAATAATAATCACACCTTGAATCTACTGCAAAGCATGTCAAGTTAAACGTCTACAATAGAAAATGTGTTATTTACATTTAATGCACCAATAAGTATAAGCTATGTTACGTTGGTGTTGGACTGGATGCGTGGCTCAGCCACGCTTACTGGGCCCTAGGTTGCAGGTTCGTATCCTGGCGCAATCAGCTGGCATTTGAGGGTGCGCAAATGCGAAGGAGCCATGTCAACAGATTTACCGGCAAGTTAAAGATCCCCTTAGGGGCAAAATTCAGGCATCCCGGCGTCTCTAAAAGCCATAGTAGTTAAAAGGAACGTAAAACCAATAACATTATTATTATTATTATTGGTACGTTGGTGTCACTTCTAACATTCAATTTTAAAAGGAAGCTTGTAGTTTAACGTGACCGTTAATCTCGCGATCATAAGCCACGGGACCTCCGTTTTACGTGGAGTCCGAACCACAGGACATGGCATTTCACATCGAAAATCTCACATGCATTGACAGGGAATCGAACCCGGTCCGCCTTGGTGAGAGGCATACGGCTAGACCGCTGAGCCACCACGCCCCCCATTCAATTTTACGTTAAATAGTTAGCATATCAGTAATTTACATTACTTCGAGACGAGATGCATCTGTGACAACTAAAATCAAAGCTAAATAGCAACCAATCACTATAAAAAATATATTAAAATATATTAATCTAATACATACAGGACACAAGGTAGAAATAACGCACTCTTAAAATTAATACACCACAATTATATACCCTCCTGCCTACGTTAATCAGATCGCTGTTTGCGTCCGATCGTCACCTATTGTGCATGAATTTAGGGTGGTGACAGCACCGTTAGAACTGCGACTTAAGTCACTTAGACACTAAATGTCCACGGCTTACAGGGTTTCTGTGGCATCGGCAACGGCATAGTCTCAAATAGTGCCAGCTAGGTCTAAATTATTGTTCATAAATATCAGCTGTAGTGTCGGTCATTCCGTAAAATATTATCTCAAGTTTAGATTCACCATCTTATTTAGTGGTTCGTTTTAGAAAAAATATTTTTAGAATAATTATGCTCATGATTTAATTTCCATTTAATTTCAGATTTAGTCCCTTTTGTGTAGTTCAATATCCTTAATGGCCATGGTGACACTCGACGACAACAACAGCAAAAACACTGCCATGTGGATGACCACGCAACGTGAAAAATTACCTCCGACGGGAAATACAATAACACTCACTAAAAATAGCGGAATCGTGTGGCTCACCAGGCTCGCTGAACCTTCGGCTGATAAGTTGAAGCAAACTCCCTCGTGGGAACTACCAGAAATGATGTGGGTGATCAAAGTCTATACCATCATTCAATCGTCTCAAAAGACACAACAATCACATGGTTGCTAATTTCATACATGGTCTGGTCTGTTAAACTCATAATAAAAGGAAGGGATATCTCGGATCTAACTCGTACATTCAAAAGGCTCACACAAGATATGTGTCCAAACGGCTAAGCATAGCCCCAAATACAATAACCGGAATGTCTCAGATAATAACCACAATAATGCTTAAAAGCGACCTCAGCTTTGTATCATAATTACACATGGGAAGCCTATATTCATAAATGTTTAATTTATTGTAATCTGAAGTCGTCTCATTTACATGGCATGCCAGGAGAATCAAGTGAGTGTCGCGCTCACAGCTGGCGACAGTTGCGTTCCCTGTCTAGCGTGTCCAAGCACAATCATATTTGCCAAGTAACATTCACCTCGCAGTCTTACAGTGCAAAGAATACCATAAGCTATACTGAAATTACTTCAGTCCTATCTGTACGCTCATGTCTCGTGTAATACACACTTAATATCATGATCATTCACCAGCAGAGGGAATCCCTGCCACATTCGTAAAAATAAAAGTTTGTTTTCAAATAAGACGAAACGAAAGCAATTCCACTCCACTCGCGTGCTTTGCCTAGCATCGGCAGCTACAATGCTGTCCATGCGCTCTCAAATACATGTCACTGAACCGTGTACCGTTAACGCAGGTACACGTGAAGTATTTTCCAACAAACAGCGTGCCACCTAGGCACCAAAAATAATAATAACCAACAGCATTCAAACCTTATGTGCCGTCAAATGATACGACTAGTATGTTATTCAAATGCATGACTCCTGGAGCCTGTTATCGTCCAAACACATGTTCTAAACCACTCGAAAATCAAAGGTAGTGGCTTCAGAGCTCACTAAATATTCCATTTCTAAAGCGGCAGTGTAGCCCTTACATCTGCCAAGTGATACGACTAGTATGTTCAGTATAATAATTAAAAGCCTTCACATTGCAAACCTGCTGCATCGAAGAGAGAATCTATTTACAAAAAGGAGTGTGTAGGAGTCTAAGAACATCTCCTCCTAATACAGGTTGTTTTAGCGTACTCATGGCGCTTGTTGGTAGAGTTTGCCCCAGAAAAAATCCATCTCATAGAGGGAGAACAGCAACAAGCATTAGCATGGATTCAATATCATTAGGGTGAAGCGATAAGACTGAATTATGCGTTAATGTGGGGGGCTGAAGGATTTCACAATTAAACATGATAGGTAACAAATATGCAATTTATTAATATACTGTTTAAGTAAACACAACATCAATTAATAACCACAGAAGAAAATACTTGAGATTCTTATTAAAAAGTTCATGGCAAAGATCAACTTTGTCTTCTTAAAATAGAAGAGGCAATAAAATGTTCTATAAATGAGTGCTAAAAAACGTATCTTATCTTTGGCGACACTTTAGTGGAGGGTATGTCCGGAGTGAATCATCCCTCAAGCGAAGAAATGTATACAAACACAGTCACGTATAACCATTTGGCAGCTCCAGTAGGCAACCCACTCCACACATTTGAGAGGTATCACTGCGGTTGTTGTGCACTGGAGAGATTGGAGTATGTTTACAAACTTGGTTGGTCCTGGCTGACCGCGGCGCGTAGCAACTACTGTTGACATCCCTTCTTTGTGCCTTTCCTCAATGCGAGATAGTGCGCCATGAAGATTATTATTATTGGTCGTAGATGATGACTCTCACTGCGGTACTTGAAAAGTCTTGGCGAGAATATTTAAAGATTATTGGTCTCAGAGTGGTGACCAAAAAGCAGATTGTAACATGTTGACAGTAGAATGTTGGCCGTAGAGTAGCCTAAGCCCGAAGAATAGCGGCCCAGAGTGGCCCGTAAAGTCGTGGCCGATGAATGGATGAAGAGTGGGACGTCACCCAGAAGATGACTCGAGGTTTTATAGCGGCGAAAACCCGCCGAGGAAGGCAGCTGTCCAGAAACACCGCTGCTATTGGTTGGCCAAGGAAATGACGTCACGAGCTCGAGGCGACAGCAGGCACGCAGCAGACAAGCTCGGTGTAGTAGTTGTAGTGATGTGTTGCGGAAGCCTTAAACACTTAGGTGAGTAACTATAATATCTATGAATTAGGTGGTTAATAACAAGGTTATGCATATAGATTAAGCAATTAATACCATTTCCAAAGAAATAATTATCATTCGAGGATCTCGGTAACAAGAAACAAATTTGACCGACAAATGGGCCAAGCTAAACATTGAAAGTATCACGAAAAATGACCATGCTCCGAGAACTCCGAATGAAAACAAACAAAAGAATCAGTCAAAACAAACAAGGATAACAGACGAGGAGTAAACTAAGACTCGAAAGGCAAAACAGAGATAGCAGAGATAGGTCTAGTGTAATGACCTTTATTAGTTAAAACATCAACAACTCTGACGCGTTTATCACGGCCAAAATGGCAGTGAATAACTCCGCCTAGGTTCAACACGAGAGGCGGAGATGGGTCTCGAAGAAGAACCATGTCCCCCACTCGTACATCTGGTTGAGGAAGCTGCCACTTCTCACGCCTATTTAGCAAGCTGAGATACTCTAACTTCCATCGACGCCAAAAGGAACAGCGCAAAGATTCTACTTTTCTCCAAAAGATAGGTAGGCTAGGATCACAGCGTCGAACCAGCAAAGACGGAGTAGCAGCAAGCGAACAGCCAATCAGGAAGTGACTGGTTGTTAAAGGTAAAAGTTCCTTAGGATCGTTAGAAAGAGGAATCAGAGGTCTGGAATTTACGATACCTTCGACTTGAATAATTAAAGAGTTGAATTCCTCATATGAAAGTATGGCAGGACCAAGAGTTTTCTTAAGCTGTCTCTTAGTAAGTTTGATGCAGGACTCCTATCGTCCCCCATGATGGGGAGCATAAGGCGGGGTGAAATGCCATTTGAACCATTCAGAATAGGAAAAGTTGGAAATGTTTTCTTTAGCAGAAGGGGAGCTTAACACTTTTTTCCGGAGATCAGAAACACTTACAAAAATGTTTGCATATTCTGAAAAGACTTCAGATGGAACACCCCTTCTAGCAGCAAATCTAGAAAAGGTGGCCAAAAAATAAGATACAGAAGCGTTCGTAACCAACTCGAGGTGGATAGCTCCCGTCACCATACATACGAATAACGAGATGTAAAGTTTACCTAAGATTTTGCGCTTAGATGAAGAGGGATTGGTCTGATATACGTAAGGATCGGCGTAATCAATCCCGGTAAGAGCGAAGGGCTTACTAGGTTCTGAACGAAATGGAGGTAAATTACCCATAATCTGCGTGGCGGGGCGTGGTTTAACCTTAAAGCAAGGTATACACTTTTTGACAACAGAAGAAACCTCATGAACGTCATTAATGATCCAGTAGAGTTCACGAATTAGACAGAGCAAGGTGCGAGTGCCAGCATGAAGGTGTTTATAATGAAACTTTTTTATTATAAGTGTAGTGATAGGATGTTTTGAAGGAAGGATGATGGGATGTTTTTCCCATCCTCACAACTAGACATAGCTAATCTTCCGCCCACACGTATTATGCCGTCCTGGTCTAGAAAAGGAGTGAGTGGTGAAAGCCTGTTAGACTTGGGTAAGTCTTTACCACTTATAAGAGCTTGCTTTTCAGGAGCAAATACTTCCTGCTGAACAAGCAACAAAATCTTGCGAGTAGCTAATTCTAACTCTACTCTGGTGAGAAAGGGTTGAGACTTCAATGGTTGATCAATTACTAAATATTTCCACCGGAATATATAAGACACTACACGAATCAATTTATCAAATGAAGAGTATCTCTGAAAAAGGCTAGTAGAAGTAGAAGTAAGATGCGACGTGACAGGGTCAGCGCGGGCATCAGGTACTTCTTCTGCAAATTGATTAGCTAAGCGGGGCCAGCAAGATGATTCCTGACTTAGCCAAGGAGGACCATTCCAGTACAGGTCTGAAGAAATCAATTTTTTAGGCTTGCAACCCCGTGATATTATATCCGCGGGGTTTTCACGGCTAGTAACATGTCTCCATTTTTCAGAATGGGAAACTTCATGAATCTTAGAAACGCGATTTGCCACAAAGGTATTCCAATGAGAAGAAGGCTTGGAAATCCAAGCTAGTACAATAGAAGAATCGCTCCAAAAAATGTGCGAGAAAATTTTAACTTTAAACTGAAATTTAGTTTAGTAGCTGTTGCCATTAAAGCAGAGCATAATTCTAATCTCGGCAATGATACCGTTTTAAGTGGAGCAACTTTTGATTTAGCGCACACTAAATTAGGAAAGCCAGGGAAAGTAGCTGAGGAACGTCCTACTATGTATGCACAACAGCCATAAGCCCGTTCTGAACTATCAGAAAATACATGCAGGTCATACTGCTGGCGTAAGGGATTAGAAATTAAAAGGCGGGGTATAGAAAACTTGGAGAGATCCAGCAAACTACTACGATACTCTAACCATTCTTCTACAAGAGGAAAGGGGAGCTTTTCATCCCAGTCAGATTTTAATGACCAAAGCTTTTGCAGGAAAATTTTTGCAACAATAACTATAGGAGCAAAGAGTCAAAGATCTTTGCGATTTCTGACAGAACTTGTCTTTTAGTTACAGGGGGAGATTCTGACAAATGTACCTGATAAGAGAAGGTATCAGAGGAAGGACACCAAAAAAACAATCCCTTTACGGCTGCTTCATCAGTAGGAATAGCAACAAATTCATTAGCTGGGACCTCTGATGAAAATTTTGATATAAATTCAGTAGAATTTGAAGTCCATTTATTGAGCGGAAAACTACCTCCTAGGAGCAGGGATTTCAAATCTTCGCACACAAGGAGTGCTTCAGAAATGTTAGGGAAAGAATACGAGAAATCGTCAACATAAAATGCCGTTTTTAATGCCTCAGAGGCCAAAGGATGGTACAGATGACCAACTTGCTCGGCTAACATACGGAGAGACCGAATCGCAAGAAAGGCTGAAGGCTTCAGGCCATATAGGCCAGTCATCTAAGACATTCTAGGTCGCAAAAAATTGCAAGGTTCTGATTTTTTGGGATGTTGTTAGGATAGATACCAATAATGTAAAACCAAGTTTGCAACCTCGAAAGACCTGTGCTAACTTCGTGGTGCTCGAAAAACCTCGACATTTTCCCACGTTTCTCGGTTTTTGGCTTACAACTTCCAAAATATGCATTTCATGGCAAAGGCTCCCGTTACACTTTTAAAGAAGACAAAATTACCGACAATTTGAATGCAACTACAGCTCTGCATATCTTATAGATCTCGAGATACAACACTTCGAAAATGGGCATTTTTTTCCAAAATGTTCGAAATTTGTAGTAAGCTAGTCTTTCGAACAAATTACCGTCTAAAATACTCATTCTACGAGGAAGGTCATCAAAAGTAAAGTTGTAGAGCAGTTATTTAGCTTTAATTTAACCAGTAGTAAAACGCTATAAGACCAATAGTTCTCTTGTTATCAGGTAAAACACAAAAAATAAGACATTGATTTTTCAAAAAAAGTAGCCTGACGAATTGTAGGACTTTTTTAAAGGATAAGAATGACATCAATCAGTGGAAAATGGTTTTTCATGCAAAATGAAATTGATTACAATTAATGATAATGAGTAATTTCTTATCAATATTGATATCACAGTGGCGATGGAGGGACCTCAGCTAACACCTGCGACAGAAACACGAAACACGTCAATTACCTACAATTTATGAATACATTACATCAATAGGTTAGGTATGTGATGTTAGGCTTACCTGCACTCAGCGAGTCAGTAGTATTCGTTTGGAAGGCCCAGGTTCTTCATACGACTCTTCTTGTGGCTCCGGAGACTCCTGTGTATTTGGATCTGGATGTAAAAGGGGGTCGTCGAAGTCGTCTTCTTCGTCTGACTCAGTCATTTCTAGGGTAGGAGAATTAAGGCAGGTCTTCCCCGACAAATTTTACAGAGAGCAGAGCATTTCAGCCCTGCTCTCCGGCAGGAGCATCGCCCTGCTCCGCACTCTTTCAGGCACCTGTATGACAAGAATTTCAGCAGTTATAATAACTCCAGGTTACAACAGATTCAAATGTTTTAATTCTAATCAGAAAAAATACCTATGTCCAGCATTGGACATTGACTAGAACCGACCTAATACGAATGGATTACCTTACCTGCATGACAGGAGTTAGAGCAGAGTTAGCGGCGCTGGTTCCTTGTGTGAGGTCACCGGTGTCAGCCCCTGCCGACTCCTTGTCCATCCCCACTTGGTGTGCTCTTTCTCAACCCCCAACCACTGCTGCACCTGGTGGTAGGTTCTGTAGGAATGTTGGGCAGCAGCCTCTTCGGTTGGGGGCAGACGAGCGAGGTTGACTTTAGCGCTGGCAGCAGATCGGACAAATACCCGTAACGCAAGGCGTGGAGAGAATCGTCTTTTCCACCGCCATAAAACGCCACGTGGCATTTGTTGCCAGCAGAGGCAGAGGTGGCGTAATTGTTCAGAAAAGTGGTAGCCGCGTCAAGAAGGTCTGGCTGTTTTGAAAAGACGCTCACCATCTTCGTTTTCCCTTGCCCGAAAATGGCAGAGGTGGTGTCGCAACCACTGAAGGCGTGGAGGAACAACTCTATTCCAGGGGATAGTGAGAGATCTTCTCGAATGAATGATGTTGACAAGAACTGCTTGCAACCTGTTCCACCCCTGGCACTTTTCTGGAAGGAAACATTTTGTTTGTTGGCGCCCAATCCATTTAGGAGCACCAAGAGGTCGATATCTTTTCCAGCGATTATGACGTGCTCGTACTCCTCGCTCTTTTCCAGTGCTGTCCTCACAATGAGGCAGTCGGCGTCCTCTGGAGCTTGCTTTGTTTCGATCGCTTGTATATCCAGTCCAGTACACATTAAGTTGATCAATCGCTGCTTGTTTTTTGTGTTGGACTAACACTTTTCGTGGGGCACTTCGATCAGTGTCGATTCTTCAAAAAAGATATCGCTGCACGCTGAGGCTGCATAACGTCGTAGCCGTTCTGCTGTTTTTGTGCTCTTAGCTGTCCCTTCTTCTGGGTAGCCATCGAATACGACTGAGACATTTTTTCCAAAATGGTTGGTCTTATAGGTGATAAAAGTAGCTACAATTTCCCTCACTGAGCTGTTCCGTTGCCATATAACCTTATGGAGCAAGTATCCTCCATCCACTACAACAAAAGTTCTTAGTCCAACGGCGACGTTTTCTGGGAGGGGCGTAAAGGCAGAGTAGAACGATGCTTTTGTTCCTTTGCGCATTCCCTCTTCGGAGAATAGAGCCATGGGATATGGAGCCAACTGGTATGTAAAGTGGTTTTGTAGGTCGGTCTCAGACTGTTTTGTTATACACAGCCGTTGGAATATTGTGAAAGGGTCTATAGAAACCTGCATGTTGTGCACCTTGACTGTGGCCGCTGCCAAGGTTCGTACTTTGTCTTTCCTTTTGAATTTAACATTTCCAAATTCCTTTCCAGTTATTTGTTGACTCCATTACATCCAATTTCTCGTGCCAAGTGGCAATTCACTTCAGCGCCTCCAACCACGCCATTGCAGATCGATAGTACTTTTTCATTGGAAGCAAATGGTGTGTGGACATGGAACCAGGATTTTAATTTCTCCACATCATTAGAATCTCGTTCGATTCGAGCGGGCCTCATGTCAATGTGTTGTTCCGTCGTGGTACATGAGATGTTCCAAAAGATTTCAAGCCCCTCACATATATTAAGCATGTATACCATGCCTTCAGTCCAACGGGCGAGAACACTGCTGGAGATTCCTCGGCCATGTGTTAGGACCCCTTGACTTTTCATCGATCTCATTAGGACTTGTTCTATCGTCCAAAGACCTGAACAAAATGTGTGGGTTCGACGAATGGTGAAGTCTCCTCCTGTGAATAGACTCTATTCCCTCGGATCCATATTCTGTCGCAGATCGTTCATGTCCTGCACATAGAGACGCGTACTCTTGGCATACAGGAAGTGTCCTGCCGAGTGGAAGAAGGGAAGCATGCTCTTTATGGTCTCGAGGTGGAGGTCCCAATCTCCCATACTCTCTGCTTGGATGAATTGTTTCATTAGTGTAGTCATTTTGCAGTATTGTACCCAAAGCTTTGATGTGGGGCTTTTTTTGTTTCAATTGATCCATTCTCAACATTCTCAAAATTATTATATATTATTATATATTCTCAAAATTCGAAACTCGAAACATCGGCTCGATTAACGCTTTACATTGCTGCTATGACAGTAGCAATAATTATCACAAAAATAGATTAGATTAGAAACACTTTATTGCAATCAACATAACATAAGTAAAAGTACAGCGAGTTTTACTCAAAGAGTAGGTATAACATTGACTGCAATGGGCGGCTTTATCGCTAAGAGCGATTTCTTCCAGGCACCCAACCCACAAAAAATATGACATTAATAGATAAAAAAAAACCTTCTTCGGCTTTTCCCAATTAATAGGTGTCGCCGGAGCCAACCAGGCTCATTTTGGTTTTGGCCGGTGATTTAAGGCCGGATGCCCTTCCTGACACCACGTGATTTTTCAGTTGAAAATTCCAACCCGCTGTCATCGGGATTCGAACCAGGGCCGTCGAAGTTTTTCGAGCATCTCGAAGTTAGCACAGGTCTTTCGGGGTTGCAAACTTGGTTTCACACTATTGGTATCTATCCTAACAACATACCAACAAATCAGAACCTTGCAATTTTTTGCGACCTAACGCGATTTTTATGTCTACAGTGACTGGCCTAATATGTCACAGTCTTCAATCTAAATATCTTTATGGGTTTGGAACTCTCATCGCGCCACAATATTCATTGCAGATCTTGCTGCTCAGAATTTACGAGAATCTGTCGGTACATCTGCTTAATATCGGAGATTACAGCAATAGGAAACCGTCGAAAATTAAGCAACACAAAGGTGAGGCAAGGTATCATTGAAAGAGACTCCATTGGAATCTGGTGATGAGCCATTAAAAGCTACTCATATATTGTCTTGTGTTAAAGAATTTTTCCATACCGGGTGATGATTTAGAAAAAATATTTCCTTAAAAGGATGGCCAATTTCTTCTGATTTAGAAATTACCTCCATGTGATTGGATGATTCGTATTCCTCCATAAAGGAAGCATACTGAGTTTTAACAGAAGCATCTCGTTTGAACCGATTTTCAATAGCAAATAGCGCCCTGAATGCTCTGGAATGCGAGCCCGTATTGGCGGGAGGATTAGGAATACGTGGAAGAGTTACTTTAATCTGCCTTCAGCAGTACGAACAGTGGTTTCCTTGTATAACTTTTCACAAATTTCGTTAGGAGAAGAAGAAGAAATAGCCTGAACATTCTCAAGATCCCAGAATTTGGTCAGCTCTTGACTCAAATCGGCACCAACAAAATAACAATTTGATACAGTGAATAGGATTACGATATATTTCACCATTGTGGTGTTTGAAGCCATATTTTCAGTGTTGCCTTAGTAAACAAGAGTTTAGTGCTTTTCAGTCGGTCAACACGAATGTACCCAAAAGAGATGGGTTATGCACTAATCCTGAAATAAATTACATGAGATTAATAAAACACTAGGATGACCAGTTTCGATCGTCAAGCGATCATCATCAGATCCATTACACTTAGGCTACAAAATCTATGTTTGAAATACAGGTGAAAATATTTACAATAAGTACAATTATTTAGTTGCAGTATTGGTACTGCAACTGTCAGTGTATGCTAAATGCAGTATATATGTTAGGTGAAATGCTAAATGGTGATAGCTATCCGTAGATTGTACTTTAGAGAGATTATATGGTTGTAAACAATAGTTAAACAATAAAATTTTAGGCTAACTACTTATCTGATTGTCTTCCGTACAACAGCTACTCGCGTTTTTCGTGCTCACTGGAACTCACTGTGCGGTCGACTGCGGTGGTTATCTAAACGACGGGTTTTTCCTGCTTTCTCCCCCCTGCCCCTACGTGCTGTGGGGAGTGATAGCGATGTGTTTATGTGAGGTGTTGCCAACCTAGATAAGATGTATGTTATTGAATGAGGTGGGTCTACAACTATTAAAGACCGTGGATTAGCCCTCGCCACGCGTGGAGCATAACCCATTCGAACTAAGCGTTGACGGTCTTATGAGGACGTCCCGGCACCTTTAATACTGCCGCGAATATGGGCCTTGGTTTATTGCAGAAGAAAAGTACATCGTACACCTGATCCAGATAACATTTACCTATTAAAAACCCCCTAATTTCCCCCCTTTTTTTATCTAGCTTGGCTGTGTCGCTAAATTGTGTTTTGTTTCCGACAGGGTGTGTTTTTAGTAGCGTGAAGAGGGGTGAGCTCTCCATGAACGTGTGTTCATTTAGATTGTTGGGATTGTTTCGTTTGGCTAGGTGTATCTCGATTGCTTCCTTTATGTCAAGAGCTCTGCCTTTCGATTCGTGATGGATTATTTTAAGGTCCGACTCTATGTTGGTAAATCTGTGCCCTGCGTCACACATATGTTCGCACACGGCTGAATGTGTTCCGTATCTTATCGCATTCCTATGTTCATTATAACGCGTGTCTAGTCGCCTTCCACTCTGCCCGATGTAATTAGCTTGACAATCGGTGTCTTGGCACGTTATAGAATATACCCCTGACCTTGAATACGGGTCACGTTTATTTAGATTACTATTTAGGAGGTGCCTAGCAGTTGTGTTTTTCGTCGTGAAAGCTATCTTTATGCCTTGCTTTTTGAATAGGTTAGTGATTTTATATGTATTCGCATTCACATAGTAGAATCGCGCAAATTTTTTCTCATTACTGTCCGGTTTGGGAATCGTTTTATCTTTATTTTTATGTTTGGCTATAATTTGATTTATTTTGCTTGGCGAGAAGTTGTTTTCCTTTGCTATTTGCATAATAGTTCTTATTTCCTTATTATAGTTGTCTTTTGACATGGGTATGTTTAAAGCCCTGTGCACCATTGAATTGAAACCCGCTAGTTTGTGCGTACTGGGGTGATTAGCAAAGGAAAACAACTTCTCGCCAAGCAAAATAAATCAAATTATAGCCAAACATAAAAATAAAGATAAAACGATTCCCAAACCGGACAGTAATGAGAAAAAATTTGCGCGTTTCAACTATGTGAATGCGAATACATATAAAATCACTAACCTATTCAAAAAGCAAGGCATAAAGATAGCTTTCACGACGAAAAACACAACTGCTAGGCACCTCCTAAATAGTAATCTAAATAAACGTGACCCGTATTCAAGGTCAGTGGTATATTCTATAACGTGCCAAGACACCGATTGTCAAGCTAATTACATCGGGCAGAGTGGAAGGCGAGTAGACACACGTTATAATGAACATAGGAATGCGATAAGATACGGAACACATTCAGCCGTGTGCGAACATATGTGTGACGCAGGGCACAGCTTTACCAACATAGAGTCGGACCTTAAAATAATCCATCACGAATCGAAAGGCAGAGCTCTTGACATAAAAGAAGCAATCGAGATACACCTAGCCAAACGAAACAATCCCAACAATCTAAATGAACACACGTTCATGGAGAGCTCACCCCTCTTCACGCTACTAAAAAACACACCCTGTCGGAAACAAAACACAATTTAGCGACACAGCCAAGCTAGATAAAAAAGGGGGGAAATTAGGGGGTTTTTAATAGGTAAAGGTTATCTGGATCAGGTGTACGATGTACTTTTCTTCTGCAATAAACCAAGGCCCATATTCGCGGCAGTATTAAAGGTGCCGGGACGTCCTCATAAGACCGTCAACGCTTAGTTCGAATGGGTTATGCTCCACGCGTGGCGAGGGCTAATCCACGGTCTTTAATAGTTGTAGACCCACCTCATTCAATAACATACATCTTATCTAGGTTGGCAACACCTCACATAAACACATCGCTATCACTCCCCACAGCACGTAGGGGCAGGGGGGAGAAAGCAGGGAAAAACCAGTCGTTAAGATAACCACCGCAGTCGACCGCACAGTGAGTTTCAGTTAGCACGAAAACTGCGAGTAGCTGTTGTACGGAAGACAATCAGATAAGTAGTTAGCCTAAAATTTTATAGTTTAACCATAGTTTACAACCATATAATCTCTCTAAAGTACAATCTACGGATAGCTATCACCATTTAGCATTTCACTTAACATATATACTGCATTTAGCATACACTGACAGTTGCAGTACCAATACTGCAACTAAATAATTGTACATATTGTAAATATTTTCACCTGTATTTCAAACATAGATTTTGTAGCCTAAGTGTAATGGATCTGATGATGATCGCTTGACGATCGAAACTGGTCATCCTAGTGTTTTATTAATCTCATGTAATTTATTTCAGGATTAGGGCATAACCCATCTCTTTTGGGTACATTCGTGTTGACCGAATGAAAAGCACTAAACTCTTGTTTACTAAGGCAACACTGAAAATATGGCTTCAAACACCACAATGTTCACGGCTAGTCAGGCAAATCGTGAAGCCAAGAAATTCAAATCACTCAGGCTTAAACTCATGAATTTAGACAAGTCAATTTGGTTCAACAAAAAATGTATAGAACTAAACCTCACCACTAAATACGTACCAATTAAAACCGTACCGAACACACCAGCCTCGATCATTTCAACCAAACAAGCCAAAGCGCTTTGGATAAAAAACGAATTAAGATTTGCATACATAAGAAAGCAAAAAATTAACCAAAAATTGTACGACATTCAATTGCAACTAAGTAATTTCTGGCACGCAGCCCAATGGGACAGCTTCACCGAGCACCTACATGACACCATCAAAATCAGAGCAACGAGGAAGCATGAAACGCTAGAAAATAAATTAAGAAAACTAGGAGAAACACAGAACCATCAATCTAACGAACAACACACGAATAACAATGAATTCAATTTCCACAGCAGAGTAAACAACAGAACGAACGTAACCTTTTCTCAAGGTGAAATGAATATGTTAGACAAAGGTTTGAAATACAACTGCAAAGACGCACACACGAACCACAATATAAAACAGTTAATCACAGATATTGAGATAGCCAGTCACAAGCTCCCAGCAGAAGACAGGGAATTAACCAACAATCTCGCCACCAACGAAGCCAAAAAAATCCTCAAACGAGAGGGCGATAGCAATAACATTCAAAACAACAAACAACTCAAAGAAATAAAGTCGTTGAAACAAAAAATAAAAGAACATGACTTAATCATCACAAAAGCAGATAAGGGAAACACTACAGTAATTTTGAACAAAACAGAATACATTGAAAAAACAGTCGAATTCCTAAACAACAACGAAATCAAGGAATTAACAAAAGACCCCACCAACAAATTCCAAAAACAAATAAAAAGTGCGCTAAAAGAAACAGAATACATACTGACCAAAGCCGAAAAATCAAAACTAATAAACATGAACCCGAAAATACCGTCATTGAGGGGACAACCAAAAATACACAAAAAGGAATGCCCAATGAGACCAATAGTCAATTGTAGGAATGCCCCTAATTACAAAATCAGCAAAGAGTTACTAAAAAACTTAAAATACCGTCTTTCCAACGACAAAAACAACTCTGTAAAGAACACAACAGAACTAGTAACAGCATTGAACACCCTACAAATGAAACCTAGCTTCAGGCTAGTATCCTTCGACGTAACTAACATGTACACCAATATTCCGATTATTGAAGCAATCAACACTATCGAAAACAACTTAAAATCCAACATTTCGGTAACAGAATTTGAAGAGATTGTGAGATTACTGAGGGTCGTTCTCACCCAAAACGTGTTTCAATTCGACAATAAAATATACACACAGAGAGAAGGCCTAGCAATGGGATCGCCACTACGTGGGTTAATCGCTGACATCTTCATCAATGCACTAGAAAATGCGTTCTTAGAAAAGACTTCAACAAAGGGAATAGTAATATGGAAAAGATACGTAGATGATGTAATTTGCATCTACGATACTGAACTAACAAGCGAAGAAACAATTCTCCAATCCATTAATAGCCTTCACCACTCTATCAAATTGACTAAGGAATCCGAAATAGACCAGAAAATAAATTATCTTGATATAACTATTGAACGTAAAGACAACGACCTTTCATATTCCATATTCCGGAAAGCAACACAAACCTCGCATGCAATCGACAATCAGTCTAATCACCCCAGTACGCACAAACTAGCGGGTTTCAATTCAATGGTGCACAGGGCTTTAAACATACCCATGTCAAAAGACAACTATAATAAGGAAATAAGAACTATTATGTAAATAGCAAAGGAAAACAACTTCTCGCCAAGCAAAATAAATCAAATTATAGCCAAACATAAAAATAAAGATAAAACGATTCCCAAACCGGACAGTAATGAGAAAAAATTTGCGCGTTTCAACTATGTGAATGCGAATACATATAAAATCACTAACCTATTCAAAAAGCAAGGCATAAAGATAGCTTTCACGACGGAAAACACAACTGCTAGGCACCTCCTAAATAGTAATCTAAATAAACGTGACACGTATTCAAGGTCAGTGGTATATTCTATAACGTGCCAAGACACCGATTGTCAAGCTAATTACATCGGGCAGAGTGGAAGGCGAGTAGACACACGTTATAATGAACATAGGAATGCGATAAGATACGGAACACATTCAGCCGTGTGCGAACATATGTGTGACGCAGGGCACAGCTTTACCAACATAGAGTCGGACCTTAAAATAATCCATCACGAATCGAAAGGCAGAGCTCTTGACATAAAAGAAGCAATCGAGATACACCTAGCCAAACGAAACAATCCCAACAATCTAAATGAACACACGTTCATGGAGAGCTCACCCCTCTTCACGCTACTAAAAAACACACCCTGTCGGAAACAAAACACAATTTAGCGACACAGCCAAGCTAGATAAAAAAAAGGGGGGAAATTAGGGGGTTTTTAATAGGTAAATGTTATCTGGATCAGGTGTACGATGTACTTTTCTTCTGCAATAAACCAAGGCCCGTATTCGCGGCAGTATTAAAGGTGCCGGGACGTCCTCATAAGACCGTCAACGCTTAGTTCGAATGGGTTATGCTCCACGCGTGGCGAGGGCTAATCCACGGTCTTTAATAGTTGTAGACGCACCTCATTCAATAACATACATCTTATCTAGGTTGGCAACACCTCACATAAACACATCGCTATCACTCCCCACAGCACGTAGGGGCAGGGGGAGAAAGCAGGGAAAAACCAGTCGTTAAGATAACCACCGCAGTCGACCGCACAGTGAGTTCTAGTTAGCACGAAAACTGCGAGTAGCTGTTGTACGGAAGACAATCAGATAAGTAGTTAGCCTAAAATTTTATAGTTTAACCATAGTTTACAACCATATAATCTCTCTAAAGTACAATCTACGGATAGCTATCACCATTTAGCATTTCACCTAACATATATACTGCATTTAGCATACACTGACAGTTGCAGTACCAATACTGCAACTAAATAATTGTACATATTGTAAATATTTTCACCTGTATTTCAAACATAGATTTTGTAGCCTAAGTGTAATGGATCTGATGATGATCGCTTGACGATCGAAACTGGTCATCCTAGTGTTTTATTAATCTCATGTAATTTATTTAAGGATTAGGGTATAACCCATATTTCACCAGTAGCGATCCAACCAAAATCAGTTTCGCAGAAGAAAACATTAGGAGCAATTTTTACTTTATTGGAATGAAGACATTGCCAATATACGCTTGAGCTTAAAAGAAGCTCTACGGGCGAAGCTCTGTTGAAATGAGGGTCAGCTAGCTGGAAAAAATTCGGGATATTCCAACTTTGAATAGGATAATAAGTGCCGGGAATATTGTTGCCTATTGACTTGATAATCAAACAATCTAATTGCAACTGCGTACCAAGATAATTGGAGTCCTTCAGATCCACTTTAGCAAAGCTTAAGGATTGCGATTTAGAGCAGTTTATTTCTGTAACCTCTATTGAGGTAGGATGTTTTGGGAGGCCTAACTTTTGTACCAAAGATTCACTAATAAAATTGTTAGTAGCGGCATTGTCTAATAATCCCCTGACAGATATCCATTTCCCGTAAGCATTTTTCAATAGAACCCGCACGGTAGATAATAAAACCTGAACTTTGCCAAGCGAGGTAGAACTTTGAGCATACGACTGCGCACTATTTTGAGAAGTCTCAGAATTAGACTTGGTATTGGGACTGCTTGGTCCTGATAACCGTGATCTTTCATGTCTGTGCAAAAGGGAATGGTGTCTAGCCTTACAATGAAAGCATAAACGTTGTGAACGGCAATTGTTTAATATATGCGTTCCTGACAAACAGTTAAAACAATGTTTTTTATTCGTAATTAACTTTCGTCTTTCATCTACTGATAAGGATTTAAATTCATCACAATTGTATAAATTATGCGATTGCTGACACAGATCGCACGTTTGCATTTGGTTAGATGACCGAGCATCAACAGGAAGAGCATGTGATCTTAAAATTCTTTGATTAGAACTGTTAACCTTGTCTTTTGAGAAGGCCTTTGAATCTGAAATACTAGTTTTTGATTAGCTATGGCGGAAAAGACTTGGTTTCTAGCCTTCAAAAAGTTAATAATTGCCTCATAAGTGCATTGCAAATGCTGGGAAAGTTCTGTTTCCCAGGCTTTTAATGTACTTGCATCCAATCTTGCAGAAATGAGGTGAACTAGAAATAAATCCCAGTGATTTACAGGTTGGTTTAAATTGGACAATGCTCTGACGTGTAGTTCTGCAGTATCAATCAACTTACGAAGTGATAAGCTGTTGTCTGCTTGCACGTTAGGTAACTCGAATAAGCTTTGTATATGGCGTTGAATAGATAAACGAATGTTCCCATATATATCCTTAAGAAGATTCAGAGCAACTCCATAATTATCACTGGTCAAAGAAAGTGCTTGAATCAGGTTAAGTGCGTTGCTTTGAACTGCCAGACGCAAGTAGTGAAATTTTTGAATTACCGGGATAGAAGTATTCTCATGTACTAAAGAATTAAATAATTCAAAAAATGGCTCCCATTCTATGTCCTTACCAGTGAATTTGGGTATTTCTAATTTGGGTAATATAATGCGTGAATAAGATGTAGAAGATGCTGCAGAAGTTTGATCTTCTTGTTTTTCTTTTTAAGTTAAAGCCCTAATAAGCTGTTTAGCTTCAGCAAATCCCTGATAGTATAATTTTTCAACTTCCAACCTATCACCTTGCTGGTCCGGGTGCTGAATTTCTATACTGCATTGTATCTCATCATATTTCTCAAAGGCTTGTTCATAATTCTTAAGCCTCTGCGAAATTATGTCAAGATTACGCTCTTGGGGTTCAAGCTCCGTTAAAAAAGTACGAAACCGTGCGAGCTTACCCTTACAAGAGGCTCTTGCGTTGCTGAGTTTTTCATCAAGGTTAGGCATGTTAAAAATTGTTTGTTACTCACGTCAACATTGTGACTTCGAGTACTGGAAGCCAGAGATTGACAGCTTGCTAGGTAGTAAGGTTTAGCCTGATGCGGAAGAAACCGGCTTTGCTTACGTTTCTCTCCTCCTCTGCTGAACAAGTGCCTCAGGCTGAAATTTACAATTTGAATTAGTGTTGAAACACAATAAACAAAAATTGTTAATGTTTAATGTGAAATCCAAGATATGAAACTTGTAACATTCCCAGGGTGCAACAGATATGTTTCCCGGGGGTGAGGCACCATAAATATGGTGGAGTTTGCCCCAGAAAAAATCCAACTCATAGAGGGAGAACAGCAACAAGCATTAGCTTGGATTCAATATCATTAGGCTGAAGCGATAAGACTGAATTATGCGTTAATGTGGGGGACTGAAGGATTTCACAATTAAACATAATAGGTAACAAATATGCAATTTATTAATATACTGTTTAAGTAATGAACCCTTGCAAAGAAGCTTATGAGACTCAGTTTCGGGGGGTGTAACAGTCCATATTGTAAGTTGTTGTTAAAGCGCTTCATTAACATGCAGGGTAACATATAACAAAATAACATACAGGAAAAAGTGAAGCCAGGGTTATAACAAATGAATTTAATAACAGATCAGCTATTTACAACAATGAATTAACAAACAAAACTCCCATAAAGACTCCCACTGAATAAATTAAATTTGCCAAAACTAGGCCAAATCTCAGGAGAGATTATTACTCGGACCAAATGTCCCAAAAAGAAAATCAACAATAATGACAATTGTATGTGCGAGTGCTGTTCTACATGCTTCTAGATGAGTACAATTGAATGCATGATTCGTCATCATCCGGAATAAACTTTCAGAAAACGAATCCGCATTACTTAGAGCTAGACAGACGCGGGGAACAACTATACAACACTTTAAACTAAACCGACACTTCCTATACTTAAAATAAGCAACACAATAATTTCCGCATGAAAATTGGAATCAGAACTGCCGTAGCAAAACATTAAATTAGGACTTCTCACACAAATCAACACAAGTAAGTTAACACGTGACCAACAAAAGAAATACACATATGACCGCCGTCATTTTTACAAGTATACTACCACTACACCACACGGGCGTCACATCCAAAATTACATGAACTGAGTCATAAACAATCACTAGGCTCAAAGCCTACATTTACATTATTAACACAACATTCCATCCATACGACATGCAATAATCCGTCACAGACATGGCAAACTCCCCAATTAATTATGGTTCAAAATAACCATCACAAAGAACAGGTTTGATAATTGAAAGCTTAAAGGGGCCAGTCGGAAAATAGGACTGCCTAACAAAAATAAGTCACCAGGCTAGACGGGCGATCCGTGGAAATCTGCATATCTGTCAACCCACGTGTCAAAAATAACCTCGACCTCCCAAGGGACGGGATCGAGTCTCGAAGAAGCGTGTCCCAAAGCACAATAATACGTGTGTGTGTGTCAGAACAAAAATATATCTCAGCATTTCCCCTAGGAAATCCAAGAATCAGCATATGGACAAGGAACAGCGGTCTCCTCAGAGCACCCTGCCTTTCCATCAAAAATACAACAACAACAAATATATGAGGGCGGTAGGACCTCTACCCCTCTTCACGTAGAATCAAAACACACACCTGACACGATAACACACACAGGATCACACGTATGGGTTTGACAGACCCTGAAATAAAATGACATAAATGTAATCCACCTGCTGGCGCCTCCGTTCTATGCCGTGACTAATAAACCTGAAAAGGACTCAAAAAAATCTAAAAAAGAATTAGAACTAAGGTGTTCTACGATTACATCTTAATTTGTTGCGCTCGGCAACCCTAATATGAATAATAACCTGTTCAGCAAACATCTTACGGTAATTACCTCCCTTTCCTATCAACAAAATATGAACTTTAATAAAGCACCACTTATCGAATGTAACGGGTTTCGCATTCGCATGGATAAAAATCACGTACACGCGCCGTGTACCTTAAATATGACTCCAAAGAAAATAATACACAACAAACAACTTTGGCCACGCGCCAACGTACATTTAAAACATTTAGTGTCGGTACAAGAAAAACACTCTAAAACAAGAAAAAGACTAAAAATGAACTATTTACAAAGGTCCCCCGCCAATCTAACTACATATTGAATAATCAATTTTTGTACATCACCGTATCAGCTTGTAGAACATATGACTTGCATCTCGGCCCATTTCCCTACGGGAAATTAACCCTCCATCGTTGTCTTCGTAGAAGCGTTGGACATCACTCCGGCTCCTGACCACACGTCGGACATCTTGGTGTAGTTTCTTCGGAAGAAAAGTTCAATGTTATTACAAAATGACCTGGCTATAATCGCTTGTGAGTTACTAATTTCGCCCACGATAGTCCTATGCGATTAATCAACGAAGACTTTCCCTAGCTCTCGCTTACACACGCACAATACAACACTTGAAAAAATACAATAAAATTTACATGAAATGTACACTTCAAACCCATCGTCACTGGCTTGACAATACAAGTTTTAAATCTGCCTGTCTCGCAGTCGTTACCTCGCTCGGTAATCTCTACTGCTCTGCGTGGACCTTCGGTCGGGTTGAGCGCTAATTGGAATGTTACTCAAGTCTTGCCCCTAAGAGCTGAAAATAGTTGTCTTCAAGATAATATTAAAGTACTAAAGTCGCCACGCAAACTGGCATGAAGTTAGCTCACCAGAGCTCACAAAGTATTACTTCAAATAATGTTAGAGCTTTAAAAATCACTACACAAACTGGCGTGAAGTTAGCTCACCAGAGCTCAAACAGATAGACTTCAAATAATATTAAAGCGATAAAATCACTACACAAACTGGCGTGAAGTTAGCTCACCAGAGCTCAAACAGTTAGTCCTCGAAACAGCGTCTCGTCGATCAATTTATTGGAAACTGACAGAGTGAGGTGGAGTGGGGTGAATTAAGAAAATTTTTCTAGAGTTTTCATCTCACACACACGGGACTAGTGTCAATCTTCATCATTTAATTCAAACGTCTCAGCACACTCATGCGGAGATAATTCGGATCGGCGGTTCTTTAGATAATCAATTCCGCGCGCTTTTTACCAGTGACGCCACCCATCGCGTGGTTTAGGCTTGGTCTCTCCTGATTGGGTGATTCAATCGTAGGTCGGTTGCAAGAAACTCGTGACCATCCCTTTATGACTCCAATTCTGGTGCATGTTGTTACACTATTTGGCCTTGAACTCAGCTTACCCGGCCGTTTTCAAGAATAGCTACCAAGCTCTGTTTCTGTGGCATTGCAACACGCTTACTTGCCTTCCTCTTTGTCACCATCCATAAGTACTGCCTGGGCCGCAGTAATAATAATAATAAATCATGAATACTTATTTATCGCAGATTAATAAGGGTTCATTTATCCTCAGCAAGGTTTTGAAATTCGAAGCAAGTGATTGATTTGGATTCCAAAAACAATATCCACAGTAGTAACAACAACATCTCTTTAATATCTCGCTCAGCTGCTCGAGTGTACACTCCACTGACCCAATTAGTGTGCGCGTTCCTTGCCGGAATGTCATTCATACGTCTCGCCAGACCTCCCCTTCTCCTCACGTGATTACCACTCCTGCCGTCTCAGCTGCTTGTTGTTTACAAACAAAGCACGCTCTCTCCCCAGTTGCTCCACGGCCACGTACATTTGAGTGTAGGCTCTCAAAATAAAATTCGCAATAATTCTTCTGCACACATAATCCTGCTTATTCATCAAATGGTTCTCTTCTCCTTCTTCTTCTTCTCCCATCTTCTTCTTCTCCCATCTTCTTCTTCCGCCGTATTCTTCTTCTTCTCCTACCGTATTTCCAGGCCCTTGCTCGAAACTTCGGCCCGCGAATTTCCTCTACTATTTTGCTGTTCCGGCTTGTCGGCTGATCTCTTCTGCTGCCGTAATAAGCTTTCCGCCCCCTCTCCTTGGTGATTATCCGGGCTCTGTCTATTTGCCATCGCACGCCCCCACTTCTCTTTCTCCGTCTCTTCGGCGTTTAACTGATCTAAATACTTCTGCGATTCGACGTACCGCTCATCCCAATTGTTGCGATAGTCTCCCCGATTATCTTGGCGATAGTTCCTCGTGTTGTTCCACCTGCCATCTCCATTCCTTTGGTAAGGTCTATCCTGCCTTTGGTTTCCCCTCCAGTTGGTGTATTCTTGCTGGTACGTCCATTGATTTTGCTGGTTCTGATTGTTTTGGTTATAGTTATCTCGGCGATTCTGAAAATTTCGATTATTCTGGTTGAATTGATTTCGGCCATCATAGTCTTGCCGTCTCGGTGTAAACTGCGTTCCCGTAGATTGGGTTTTCGTTTGGTTCCCCTGGTTGTGACTAGTTTGGTGTCCCTGAACCACTTCTGCCGTGTTGACACATTCCATTTTTCTCCTCCCTGCCTGTGGACTAACCATACTTGTCTCGTCTAGATGGCGGAGTAACTCTTCGGCCTGCACTGCGGTCTTAATATTTCCGGCTACTAACAGCTGTTGAATGTTCATACAGAGTTGTTTCCCGATGGTTAGAACCATGTTTTCTTCACTAGGAGGGTCGTCAAAATCGCGGAATTTAACCAGCTGTTGGCTAAAGAATTCTGAAAAACTGGTCGGATGCGTGCTGTGATATTTTCTAGTGTACAGATCCATTCTTAATCCCTGCTACAAAGAAGGACTCCAGAACTTCTTTAAGAACGCTTCTCTGAATTATGCCATGTCGGTGAATGTATATTTAAAGCTCAAGAACCAGATTAAGCTTGGGCCCTCTAAAAACTTTTCCAAGAGTCGCAACTGTTTTGCGGGACTGATATGTTGATCATTAAAATAGTCATCCAACTGACGTAAAAAAGCTTTGGGAGTGGTTCCCGTGTGCTCCCTGAATTTATCGGGTTTGAAATCATTCCCCCTAATGACCTGAATTACTTGGGCAGGTGCCAAGTCGGGTTGCGGTGTGGACGTCTCTCCCCTGTACTGTTGGAATGCGTTGCTCGTTAATTTAGGACTTTGACCTCGGCTGTTATCCTCAGCCAACTTCAAGCCCACCGGACTTCCAATGCTTCCCTGCTTGCCTACTACATTTTCTGCCGAAAATAATGTTGCGTTCTCTAATGATCTGATTTCATTTTTAATTATGAGATCTGTGTGCTCTTGGAGTTTGGATTTTACGTTTTCCTCCAATGTCTGCATTCTCGAATTGTATTCACCTAAGTGCTTTAAAATTGTCAGCCTGTCTTCCTCATTTTCGTTGACCTGCTGCTCCCAATCTCTTCGGATCCTGCTCTTCAAACTGCTAATTTTCTCTTCGCTTCTTTCCTGATTCTTTTCTAGCTCCTCTCGTATCTGCTCTTGTGATTTGACTAATTGTTATCCAACCTCTTCCCTTATTACCTCTTGTGTTTTAACTAATTGTTCTCCGACCTCTTCTCTTATGACCTGCTGGGTTTTACTTAATTGGTCTTCCAAATTTTCACGCAAGTGCATACGTTCTGTTTCGGTCTTGATCTCAAGTTTATCGATTTCCTTTATTAATTCAAGTACGTTGCTGTCGACTGAATTAATCTGTTGCTGTAATTTATCCTGTGTGCTCTTTATTCCCGCTGTGTTGTTGACGCATCCTGCCTCGATTTGCTTTAATTTATCGGCCACCATTTCATCAAATTGTATGAGTTTATTGTCAAATTTTTAATTTCACCTAATTGTTTGGCGTTATTCTCCGCAACCTCATCTGCCAGTTTCTCTACTTCCCTAACACTTTGATTTATGTCATTAGTGATCTTTTCTAATTGCTCTGTTTGTGTTATTGCCTGTTCTGATAATTTATGATTCAATTCGTTAAATTGTTTATCAGTATCCAATTTCTGGACCTGTAATTGGACAGTAATGTTACCGCTCATGTCTTGCAACTGTTTTTCACTATTCTCACGCTGAATTTATAACTGTTCTGTTTGTGTTTGCAATTGCATCGTAATGTCATTTAATTGTTTGTCACTATGCTCGCTCTGAATTTTAAACTGTTCTTCCGTTTTCGCGGACATCTGCCCTAACTGTTTATTTAATTGTTTATCGTTATCTTAGCTTATTTCCTCCTTCATGTTCTTTAACTGTTCTTCCGTTTTCGCGGACATCTGTTCTAATTGTTTATCATTATGCTCACACATTTGTTCTAATTGTTATTCCGTTTGTGCGGACATCTGTTCTAACAATCCCTTAATTTCTTCAACACTCGCCATTGCACAACACACAAATATAATCAGAGAAAAACAGGGTCATGCACCGAGATTTCAGTCATACACACGCATACATGTCATAACATTTAAATATTACTGGCTCTAATTTAATAAAAATTTCAGAAATCAAAATTTACTGAATAAATTACTCTTATTTCCAAACAACAAAATAACTCCCTAGTGATCTGCTTTTAAATTCCTAACCAACAGAATTTACGAACAACACCAATTAACCGAAGTTAATTAAATGTCAAATATAAGGCAACACTTTCCTGCTTTGACTGAGTTCAATAATATGCAAATTTTCTAATTTTAATGCCGGGCGCCAGAACAAGTTTATAACAAATACAATATCAAATTCTAACCTTGTTCAATATTTCTAACTTTAGGAACTCAGTGATTTTACTAATGCACATGGCGGTACAACATCGCCTCAATTTACTGAATTTACTTTGCCCGCTTGACCTGGCATCATTTCTCAACGAAATAAATATGTGATCAGCGAAGCAACAACAACAACAATCCCCACTTGGGCAGCCATTTTTGTTTTATGAACCCTTGCGAAGAAGCTTATGAGACTCAGTTTCGGGGGGTGTAACAGTCCATATCGTAAGTTGTTGTTAAAGCGCTTCATTAACATGCAGGGTAACATATAACAAAATAACATGCAGGAATGAGTGAAGCCAGGGTTATAACAAATGAATTTAATAACAGATCAGCTATTTACAACAATGAATTAACAAACAAAACTCCCATAATGACTCCCACTGAATAAATTAAATTTGCCAAAACTAGGCCAAATCTCAGGAGAGATTATTACTCGGACCAAATGTCCCAAAAAGAAAATCAACAATAATGACAATTGTATGTGCGAGTGCTGTTCTACATGCTTCACGATGAGTACAATTGAATGCATGATTCGTCATCGTCAGGAATAAACTTTCAGAAGACGAATCCGCATTACTTAGAGCTAGACAGACGCGGGGAACAACTATACAACACTTTAAACTAAACCGACACTTCCTATACTTAAAATAAGCAACACAATAATTTCCGCATGAAAATTGGAATCAGAACTGACGTAGCAAAACATTAAATTAGGACTTCTCACACAAATCAACACAAGTAAGTTAACACGTGACCAACAAAAGAAATACACATATGACCGCCGTCATTTTTACAAGTATACTACCACTACACCACACGGGCGTCACATCCAAAATTACATGAACTGAGTCATAAACAATCACTAGGCTCAAAGCCAACATTTACATTATTAACACAACATTCCATCCATACGACATGCAATAATCCGTCACAGACATGGCGAACTCCCCAATTAATTATGGTTCAAAATAACCATCACAAAGAACAGGTTTGCTAAATGAAAGCTTAAAGGGGCCAGTCGGAAAATAGGACTGCCTAACAAAAATAAGTCACCAGGCTAGACGGGCGATCCGTAGAAATCTGCATATCTGTCAACCCACGTGTCAAAAATAACCTCGACCTCCCAAGGGACGGGATCGAGTCTCGAAGAAGCGTGCCCCAAAGCACAATAATACGTGTGTGTGTGTCAGAACAAAAATATATCTCAGCATTTCCCATAGGAAATCCAAGAATCTGCATATGGACAAGGAACAGCGGTCTCCTCAGAGCACCCTGCCTTTCCATCAAAAATACAACAACAACAAATATATGAGGGCGGTAGGACCTCTACCCCTCTTCACGTAGAATCAAAACACACACCTGACACGATAACACACCCAGGATCACACGTATGGGTTTGACAGACCCTGAAATAAAATGACATAAATGTATTCCACCTGCTGGCGCCTCCGTTCTATGCCGTGACTAATAAACCTGAAAGGACTCAAAAAATCTAAAAAAAATTAGAACTAAGGTGTTCTACGATTACATCTTAATTTTTTGCGCTCGGCAACCCTAATATGAATAATAACCTGTTCAGCAAACATCTTACGGTAATTACCTCCCTTTCCTATCAACAAAATATGAACTTTAATAAAGCACCACTTATCGAATGTAACGGGTTTCGCATTCGCATGGATAAAAATCACGTACACGCGCCGTGTACCTTAAATATGACTCCAAAGAAAATAATACACAACAAACAACTTTGGCCACGCGCCAACGTACATTTAAGACATTTAGTGTCGGTACAAGAAAAACACTCTAAAACAAGAAAAAGACTAAAAATGAACTATTTACAAAGGTCCCCCGCCAATCTAACTACATATTGAATAATCAATTTTTGTACATCACCGTATCAGCTTGTAGAACATATGACTTGCATCTCGGCCCATTTCCCTACGGGAAATTAACCCTCCATCGTTGTCTTCGTAGAAGCGTTGGACATCACTCCGGCTCCTGACCACACGTCGGACATCTTGGTGTAGTTTCTTCGGAAGAAAAGTTCAATGTTATTACAAAATGACCTGGCTATAATCGCTTGTGAGTTACTAATTTCGCCCACGATAGTCCTATGCGATTAATCAACGAAGACTTTCCCTAGCTCTCGCTTACACACGCACAATACAACACTTGAAAAAATACAATAAAATTTACATGAAATGTACACTTCAAACCCATCGTCACTGGCTTGACAATACAAGTTTTAAATCTGCCTGTCTCGCAGTCGTTATCTCGCTCGGTAATCTCTACTGCTCTGCGTGGACCTTGGGTCGGGTTGAGCGCTAATTGGAATGTTACTCAAGTCTTGCCCCTAAGAGCTGAAAATAGTTGTCTTCAAGATAATATTAGAGTACTAAAGTCGCCACGCAAACTGGCGTGAAGTTAGCTCACCAGAGCTCACAAAGTATTACTTCAAATAATGTTAGAGCTTTAAAAATCACTACACAAACTGGCGTGAAGTTAGCTCACCAGAGCTCAAACAGATAGACTTCAAATAATATTAAAGCGTTAAAATCACTACACAAACTGGCGTGAAGTTAGCTCACCAGAGCTCAAACAGTTAGTCCTCGAAACAGCGTCTCGTCGATCAATTTATTGGAAACTGACAGAGTGCGGTGGAGTGGGGTGAATTAAGAAAAAAATTCTAGAGTTTTCATCTCACACACACGGGACTAGTGTCAATCTTCATCATTTAATTCAAACGTCTCAGAGCACTCATGCGGAGATAATTCGGATCGGCGGTTCTTTAGATAATCAATTCCGCGCGCTTTTTACCAGTGACGCCACCCATCGTGTGGTTTAGGCTTGGTCTCTCCTGATTGGGTGATTCAATCGTAGGTCGGTTGCAAGAAACTCGTGATCATCCCTTTATGACTCCAATTCTGGTGCATGTTGTTACACAATTTGGCCTTGAACTCAGCTTACCCGGCCGTTTTCAAGAATAGCTACCAAGCTCTGTTTCTGTGGCAATCATTGCAACACGCTAACTTGCCTTCCTCTTTGTCACCATCCATAAGTACTGCCTGGGCCGCAGTAATAATAATAATAAATCATGAATACTTATTTATCGGAGATTAATAAGGGTTCAGTAAACACAACATCAATTAATAACCACCGAAGAAAATACTTGAGATTCTTATTAAAAAGTTCATGGCAAAGATCAACTTTGTCTTCTTAAAATAGAAGAGGCAATAAAAATGTTCTATAAATGAGTGCTAAAAACTTATCTTATCCTTGGCGACACTTTAGTGGAGGGTAAGTCCGGAGTGAATCATCCCTCAAGCGAAGAAATGTATACAAACACAGTCACGTATAACCATTTGGCAGCTCCAGTAGGCAACCCACTCCACACATTTGAGAGGTATCACTGCGGTTGTAGTGCACTGGAGAGATTGGAGTATGTTTACAAACTTGATTGGTCCTGGCTGACCGTGGCGCGTAGCAACTACTGTTGACATCCCTTCTTTGTGCCTTTCCTCACTGCGAGATAGTGCACCATGAAGATTATTATTGTTGGTCGTAGATGATGACTCTCACTGCGGTACTTGATAAGTCTTGGCGAGAATATTTGAAGATTATTGGTCTCAGAGTGGTGACCAAAAGGCAGATTGTCACATGTTGACATTAGAATGTTGGCCGTAGAGTAAGCCCGAAGAATAGCGGCCCAGAGTGGCCCGTCAAGTCGTGGCCGAAGAATGGATGAAGAGTGGAACGTCACCCAGAAGATGACTCGAGGTTTTATAGCGGCGAAAACCCGCCGAGGAAGGCAGCTGACCAGAAACACCGCTGCTATTGGTTGGCCAAGGAAATGACGTCACGAGCTCGAGGCGACAGCAGGCACGCAGCAGACAAGCTCAGTGTAGTAGTTGAAGTGATGTGTTGCGGAAGCCTTAAACACTTAGGTGAGTAACTATAATATCTATGAATTAGGTGGTTAATAACAAGGTTATGCATATAGATTAAGCAATTAAAACATTTCCAAAGAAATTATTATAATTCGAGGATCTCGGTAACAAGATACAAATTTGACCTACAAATGGGCTAGGATAAACATTGAAAGTATCACGAAAAGTGATCACTTGTCATCATTTATATCTGAGTGTTACTTCCATAGTAATGTGACCAGAATAACTTGTAAATGAGAAGATAGTAGAGCTGGAGAACATCTTAAATAATAACACAATCCTACCTAGGCTGATTGCTATTGCAGTGCGGCATTATCATAAGTCGACATGAAGTTGAACCCTTGACTTGTTGGAATTTGTATTAAAGACTCACATTATCAGCGTGCTGGAATCATCTGTACCTTTGAGCTATGGCCATAGGACAAGGCCTGAGCTCGAGCCTCGGCTCCACGATAACCCATCGCTTTCGTCTCTTCATCACGTGGGCGTTAATGTCGTCCGCTCCCTCACCATGGGTGGTTTTTACTCCATCATCTCCACTTCATCAATACAGGTAGAGATTGCCTCCAGGTGTTCATTCGGGGTTTCCATGTCGGTCGTATCGTATTCACACTGGTTCTAATAGTATACTTAATATCAACCACAGGCTTTACACAAATGCAGACAAGTACAAATTGCTCATTAAGGTCTGCCACAGACTCTACTGACACGCGGGTGGTGTCTGCTCACAGAAGTCATAACTCCGGAAAATCGTTCGCAATCACAGTAATCAATAATGCTATTAGTCCTGAGATTACTCGAAAATTTAGCATATAAATTATGTTGCTGAGCGTACACAGTTCATAATAACTCACTCGTTAATAAAGGGGGTTGTGCTCACCTCGTGGTCCATGTAGATAAGTTTGACTACTATCACAGTTCCAGTTATAATCAAAATATCACCGTACTCACGATTTAGCTCACAATGGCTTACACAGTGTACAAAGCACGATACGATAGTCACACTGGACCCTTGTATTACTTCAGCACGAGTTCACTGTGCAATTTTATGTTATAGGGGGATGATTGTGAGTTTATGAAAAATAAATTCAAATTATTTCAATTTATTAATTTATCAATAATTATTGGCAATATGTTACCAAGTTTCTAGGACTCTATGACCATTATATTTGTCACAATAAAATAATATATCAGCGCCTGCACAGTTGAATGACGCCTCAACTTGCCTACTGTTCAACTTGCTTTCAATCTATGGCTTGTATACTTCAATATTGTTCTATCTTTGACATTAGAACGCTCCAGTCTTGCAATATCTTGATTGTAGTTCCAGGTGTCATCCACAAATTACACTACCGGCACTTATTCTATGAATAAAGCAATGCATAAAAGTCTTAGAAGTTAGATCGAAAATGGAAAGGTGTTGGGTGGGAAAGGTAGGCTATCAGGCAAGGAAATAGACACTATGCAAGTTTATTATGAGAAAGCAATGGGAGAAATCACAACAAGTGTAGATTCTAAGACAAGAGCAGTTTGGGCCACATATCTCCATAAGCTATTTGCCAATGAGAGTCCAACAATATATGTGGAGTCCCAATGGCAGTGACACCTGGTGCAGATATTGGAAATGTAAAGAGGCTGGTGAAGCATATGACCACAAAAATAGCTTACCTTCTGCAGTATTAAATGAAATGAAGTCTGTGTAAAAAGATCTTGCACATCCAAGGCTCTTAGAAAAATATTTACATGGAGGTACTGTGCCCGTCTGTACACCTGGAGTGACAGACAACCACATGCGAAGTAGCAGTAAATACAGTGTTAGCATCAGATCTCTCTCGGGGCGTTCTGGGCTTGGGCTGTAATTACTAGACACTGTATTCGTGCTCCCCGTGAAGGAAAAGGAAAGAGTCATGCCATATAACAAGAGAATTAAAAACATATTTCAAAATAAACCAATTCACCAAAGAAAATTTATTCAGTAAAGATCTGCCGACTGGCAGAAGCCACAAAAATATATCACAGGCATTCTCTATTGGATTTTATGTCTCTTATAAAAATAAACTATAGTCTCATTTAAGATTGTCCGATGGGCTAGACTATGTTCATGAATTACACTTTCATTTGTTAATCTATACCCTTTGGAGACGACATAAAATTATATTTCATTTTACCCTATAAAGTTGTATTATTCGATCATCCTATTCACTTATTTACAATTCACTTATTTACAATCCTGACACTTGCATGGATTATTTTCACACACGAAGTTTCACATTTTGATTCTAGATTTTCTTAGGAAACGACACAATTCTTAACGCAGTTAAATACACATCATAGTGACTATTATTGGGCACAGCAGTTAAATCTTTACATCAGACATTTTATAACAATAATAATAATAATCATGTTTGGTTACGTTGAAGTTAGCTTGGAATATCCTTTTATAAATTTCAGGATTTAATTCACTGGACAGGAATTCAGATGGCCATAATAAAAATTGGCATGACAACATTGCTTGTAATAATTAATCATTAGAGCTGATAATATCATAGGGGAAATCTTTAGGATTTGAAACATATTGAAGCTTATGGGACAGGATCTGACTCCCGAAATCTCCCATTTTATTTCCTAGTAACAAACATACAGCTTTCTGTGGATTTCAGGATATGACTCCCACTACGTCCACTATACACGAGAATCAAAGCCTCTATTAACTTTTCACAAAGTGCATTGGCACAACATAACATCAATTCAACTTCATTTAACAATACCCTAGACGATAACAAGTCGTAAGCTCTCAATTTTTACATTAACAATTAATTGTTTAATCATATTCAACACTTTTATCATAGTCTTTCATATTTATCATTCTGGAGGAATATTACTTCCCTAGCTGTTCATATAATTCAGTAATTATCAATATTAATGCATAGACATTCATTATTATTATTATTGGAGAAATATATTCTGTCATGCAGAAGAGAAATTATTAATTCATAAACTGTGCCGTAAATCTGCTGCGTTCTGAATGGGGTAAGACTTCCCATCTTATTACTGCAATATCAAAAATGAAATATTGAGGATGCACCTCAGCTACAAGTCTAACTTGACTGCAAGGAAAAATTACTCCTAAAAATTTGTAATCATTTAATTATAAATGCGCATCTTAATAATAGAGAAATTGAATTGTTTTTTTTTATCGGAACGGCGGAAAATTCATGGCTCTAGAAATTATTTAGGCTTTTCGGAAGTCTACGATATCATGATTTCTGTGGCGAGTTGACCTCCCTCGGTGCAGATCGAATCCTAGCACCACGGTTCTGAGAAATCTAAAATGCAGGATATAGGACATGTTAAAGCATTCAACTCCCTCGGTGCAGATCGAATCCGGGCACCACGGATCTGAGAAGTCTACACGCTGGGCATGGGACATGCTTATAGCGCTCCGCTCTCCTGTCATCCACAGAAATATGCGGCAGGTTGCCCTGCTCCTCGTTCCTAATGGGTCATCCTGGCATGATCTTCTCACATCCCGCCACCTTAGCTGCTAACCATATTCACTAACTGGGGCAGTGAAATTGTTCTATCATGGGGTCGTTCTTCATACATACAAGGCATGTTACTAGCGTGGCCCATTGCCAATAATGAAGTCCACTTATGTAATCCAGTGGTCTGACTGGACAAGTAAATAGGTAACAGTTCCTAGTGAACTGCAATGAAAGTTTGAACAATCAAATTTGGCTGTGATGCCCCAAATCTACATTCTGTGGTGCTAAAACTTTTCAGATATCAACATATGATGCTGTTGTTGTATATTGATGGCAATGAAGTTAGAACTTCTAAGGATGAATCCAGGGATGCAGACATTAAAAGCATTGAGAATCCTGGGCAAGGAGCGGATCGATTGGGCTGATGCAGCATTGATAAAAGCATCCAAAATTCACAGGCAGTTGACAAGATTACAGAAAAGAGGAAGAGAAGATGAGTAAGACCCTGATTATGGCGCAGGACAGTTTTAAAAATCCATAAATTCCATATATTTCCATGGAAAGTTATAAAATTTATCAACGTAAACTTTAAACCTGTTTTTCTACAAATGTTATCTTTTAGTTTTTTAGGATCACCTAACTCCATGATGGTTAGAGCTAGAACCCTGAAAATTTCTCACCTTGTGTATGTGGGTAACCTGCTTAAAATAACCTATAATGAAGTAGGTGCGGGGGAGGGGGGTTAAATACAGGTGATATGTGATGAAACACATGAAAAATGTCATTAAAAACTGTCCATATTATAAAAAATCTTAAAACTTTAATTAGTAGGATTGTAGTATTCATTTTAGTTCAAGTTATATATTGAACCATTAAGACTGTTTTAGTTAAGTTTCATGACTGTGTGTCAATTGATTGAGAAATTGTGTGCTCCTAAATTGTTTAATGTCACTAAATTGTTTTAACAATTAATAATGTTAACATTCATTGCTTAACTTATTTTCAGATCAAAAACTGTAGACTGACTTTGTTCAAATAGGTGTGCCAGGTCACATTTAAATATGTGGATATTTAGCATTTGTTTTTAATTAAATTAAACTATGATGCATTTTCACCATCATCCCCCTTAAGATCTGCCACAGACTCTACTGACACGCGGGTGGTGTCTGCTCACAGAAGTCTTAACTTCGGAAAATCTTCCGCAATCACAGTAATCAATAATGCTATTAGTCCTGAGATTACTCGAAAATTTAGCATATAAATTATGTTGCTGAGCGTACACAGTTCATAATAACTTACTCGTTAATAAAGGGAGTTGTGCTCACCTCGTGGTCCATGTAGATAAGTTTGACTACTATCACAGTTTCAGTTATAATCAAAATATCACCGTACTCACGATTTAGCTCACAATGGCTTACGCAGTGTACAAAACACGTTACGATAATCACACCGGACTCTTCTATTACTTCAACACGAGTTCACCGTGCAATTTTATGTTACAATTCCGCACTCACGGAAAACGTGCCTCCATTTGGGAGTACGAAACTAGAGTGAGCGTTGCAAGAGACATTTAATTTAAAAGAGGTGTTAGCTCGATTTATGCAGTCAAAAATGTAACCTCGTGGTTCAGAAAATGATAGTGTCGTCCACCGCTGAAGTCAAGATAAGCATGTGGGCTGGGTTCGATGTTATGACGGCTCATTCTGGCCGGTGCTGATCGTAATGTACATTCCAAGGAAATTACAGTATCACCAGGCATGAGCCTTACCAGCTCTCAGACCAGAATTCAATTTCTTGACAGAACCGGGAATCGACCCGGAATGCTAGCCGCTACACAACGAGATAGTCCTCATTGGTTGCACTGACCCATTGAGCGCCTCATTTTCTGGTCTGGTGCAGCGCTATGAGGTTGTTGTGATTTCATTTATTGTGTTGGGACATCATGGTCATTTTAGCCCTGTTAACTTGAATGTGTGTGGAATCTGTCTGGCAAACCTTGTCATTGTGATAACTGTACTAGTGTGTATTTGTAATTTGGAAATCGGCCACCTTCAATGGGAAGCAGAAATGGAAAATCACGGAAATCCACTTCTAGGACTTCTGAGGTGGGACTCGAACCCACCTCTTCTCAGTTTTCCCTCACGAGGCTGATCGTACCCCGTTCTAGACTTTAAATCAGAAGTAAATTTATTGATAGACCCGGAGAATTGAACTCAAAATATTTAGAACTGAAGTCTCAATACGTAGCAAGATAGCACAGAACGCAACTGACATGAAAGTATGCTTGTGCTTTCTTGTTTCTTTTGCAAACCAGCACAAAATAGGCAACTGTCCTCGGTACAGATTAACTCCCGATTTAACATAATTAAGTTAAAACCTTGGACTGCATTCGTCCTTGTAAAAACAAATTTGCTAAGAAATTGTCGAGATGGTAATTATAGAGAGCAGGGGCGCACCCAGACTTTTGGTTTGGAGGGGGCTTTCCTCAATAACATGATTTCAGCTATGGAAAGAGAATGTGTTTATTATTAGTCGTGTATGTAAATATGAATATTTGAGATCAAATGCATAAAAAGATATTCTATAAGATCAAACATGCTGTAGAATGTTCTGTTAAAACCAATATAAAAGATGCTATTGGACTGGAGATTATTTAAACAAAATGTGCATTGGTTTTATTCAAATTTTAGTTACAGTACCATTGAGCTAAGGTTATACAAGTAATAAAAAGGAACTGCATTATTTTTATCAAGAATTAACTTTTGATCACGATCAGAGTGATAACGACTGGATTGCTCTACTCACTATTATCATAACTATATATCCAGCTACCAGGATCGTCAGATTGACGTGTAACATCAATTATCTGCAATCATTTACTAAGTTTTGAGTTGTTTATACCAAGAACTAGTATAGGTTTTAGGAAATTAATAATAACATTTTGATTTTGAATATGTAGATTTAATTGGAACTAAAAATTACAATTTAAAAATTACGAGATGTAATTGTATACCATAGTGTTATGGATTGTAACAAATATTTTATGTACTGTACGTGAAAATATATGTTATTTTAATTGTCCTTAGTTACTAACATTATAATAAAAAATCTTAAACATTTCTAGAATTTCAAGTCGAACTTAATCACACAGGCTGAATGCGAGTTTAAACAAATAGTTGAATACAAATCATGTATTAATGAATTAACATTAACGTTGTTTGAATAAAGCGGAAACTCAAATTTCACAGAACAAAATCCAGCCGCCTAGCAGATTTTTTCGAAACGGAAACTACCTCTGTACTGGTGACTTCAATTTCCCGGCGAATATTCAGTGCTGCTAGTCCAGTCAGCCTGTTTGCACCCATGGTATTCCTAAGATATGTTTTCAGCCGACGTAGTGTAGAAAATGACCTCTCAGCAGTGCTTGTAGTCACAGGGATGGTACACAAAATTCTCAACAATGTGTGGATATTAGGAAACAAGCCCTTGTCACATAGATTCAACACATCGATTGCGTTTTTAGGGATATTAGCGTGAGTCTTGAAGCTCTTGTGCCACAGTTCAAACTCGGCCATAAACAGACCTTTGTTGTTTCCTCCACTTTCAATTATGTCATTCTTATAAAAATTACACAGCTGTAAGAAATCAAGTTGCATTTTTTCTTGGAAGGTTTCTTTATGCGTATATGATGCATTGGCTGATGGCAGTAAGCACTCAAAACTCTTTAATAAGTCTTTATGCTTCATGAATCGAGATTCCAATGAAATAATGAATGAGTCAATCCAAGGGATGAAAACAGATCTTTTGTAGTATAATTCTGGAGTTTCTGCTGGAATGTTGCTTCTGTTCAGTTTTCTTCCAACTGTTCGAGGCATCGAAATTATTGAACCGCAGTTATTAGCAATTTTGGTAGCTTCTTCAAACAACGAGTGAAATTCTTGATCTGCATTTTTTCTATCAATCACAATTTCAGCGTGTGTAATTGCAGACGATAAATCTAAATCAGTTCCCTGAAGCTTTTTGCTTAGGTTTACTGTGTAACCTAGCAGTTTTTCTGATGCCATGAGAGAAATTATAAATTCACTTTGACTTAAGGAGTTTAGTAGTATTAGAGCTCCTGAAGAAGATTCCCTATCATTCCAGTTTTTAATCTCCTCTAACGCTACTTCAAGAGGTTGCAGCAGTTCTTTCATAACAAAAATAGCATCGTGCCATTGTACCCATCTCGTTGGACAAAGTTGTAGGAGTTTTTTCTTGTTGGTTTCAAGATTTACTTCAGATTCAATGCACTGTTTTAAAACTGCTTGTCTCTTAGGAGTGTTAAAAAAATCCCACAACTTCTCCACTATTCCAAAGCAGTTCCTGATTGATACAACCTCAGACGCGGTCGACAATGCCAGGTTAAGGCTATGAGAAGCGCAATGCACGTATATTGCTGTGGGGTGAGCTTCTTGGATGTACACTTGAGCCCCTTTAAACTTTGCACTCATGGCAGCCGCCCCATCGTATCCCTGGCCACGTAGGTTATTTATGTCTATATTACTGTCTTCAAGACCTTTAATCAATGTTTTTGCCAATACGCTACCTGTAGTAGAGGTTAGAGGCATGAACTTCAAAAATTGCTCACATATTTCATAACCATTTAAAGTATTTGGCGTTACATAACGTAAACACAAAGAAAACTGTTCAACAGTTGAAATATCAGATGTTTCATCTGCGAGAACACTAAAAAACTTAGCTTCTTTTACTTTACTTGCTATTTTTTCAGTTATTATTTGGTTACAAGCATCGATGACTTGATTTTGAAAATTCCAACTTATATAGGTCGCATTTTTGCCACATGATCCAAAGTGATCTTTCAAATTGTTGTCACCTGCTTCAATTCTAGCTCTGAGCAAAGCTCTTAAGTTCCCCTCATTTTCAAATGGTTTGCTGTCGATTTGAAACTGACCATAATCTCTATGGCCCCTAAGGGCGATATTTTGCCTGCCACACAAAATTATAGTTTCTATTATTGGAATTATTATTTTCATATTATTTTTGGCTTGGACGTCTTTTCCTTTATCAAGAGATTTGTCAATCGGTTTCATTCGGCAGTCCATAACTCTTTTAAAGTTAGCTGCGCTTACACATGAGTCTTTATGATACTGCGAGTTACGACAACGGCCGGAAATATCCGATCGTGTTGTGTTTACAATATATATTACTATCACTCAAGTGTTGCATAAACATAGGCCTAACATAATTCTGTTTTAAACCAGTAGAAAATCGCAAAATGTTCCAACGTTCCAACACTAAACATTCTGGAGCCCGTTAAGCAATCAATTTTCTTGAAAGATATCATCAATGTTTTTAAAGTGTTCCCAGGTTTTTAGTGGGGGGGGGGGGGCTTAAGTCACCAAAGCCCCCCCCTGGGTGCGCCCCTGATAGAGAGCTAATACGAAACATGTCAGAATATGAGTTGTCGTACGTCTTTGATGTTACGCTTATTGCATGCATGGTGATGTTTGTGAAATATTTCAAACACAACATGCCTGTAATGGAAACTAGACACCAAGGTCAATTCAGTCCTACCATGATGGTTCCTACAGCAAATAACTGCATGTTCAAAGCAAGGCTGTCAAGCAATCTTCAAAGGAATTATGGTTCTCTTTATACTGTATAATATTCAATACCAACCGGGGGAGCTACGCGCAATAAGGCGTTAGGCAATGGGGCCAGGCTATATCCGGACTCAGAAGACGAGCTAGTTTGAAGCCCACCATTGGCCGTCCTTGAAATGGTTTTCCGTAGTTTTCCATTTTTTAACTTCTGGCAAATGCTAGGATGGTATATCCTAATTCGTTCCATCTCCTCGCCCAGTTTCATTCATCTTCATTTCATCTTTCATTACTTCTGATGAGGTTGGCGTCACGAAGTACAGTACATCAGGCCGTTGAACTAGAAGTGGTTTCCCGTGTTCCCACTTTCACTCCAGGGAATTGCTGGGATGAGTAAGGTCACGACCACCTTCTTCTCAATCCTCACTTCAATTAAAAAAACACAGAGAGACACTACGATAACACAGATTACCAGACAAATTATATATATAGTTTAATAGTTTATTCTTCCAGCTCGGCTTCATCCACGGACTCTGCGAGAGATCATTCCACTAACATCGCAAGGACGATGTCTGGGAGCTGAGCACACTTTGTCAGCAAATACAACTGGGGATGGTGACACGCTGATCGTCTAGGCGACCGCTAACTTGGGTCTAATTAAGGAAGAGTCAGGGAAGGGATTTTGGAAGGAAGTTACGCGGACATGTCGAAAGGAACCGTCCTGACATTTGCCTGGTGGTGAAAATGGGAAACCACGAAAACCATTTTCAGGACGGCCAAGGTGGGATTCGAACCCACGGTCTCCCGATGTCAGCGAGGAACGAGCTAGCACGTCAGTGCTCTCGGCCACCATGGCCAGTTATTTATAAGTATATGGGAGTAAAACATGGGTGAATTCAATTCATACACTGAAGCTAATAGGGCGAATGATTGCTACTTTTACATAAACCCAAGTTCTGAATGAAACAACAACAATTTTCATGGGAGCGGGTGGACAATTTCAAGATGGCAATATTGGTAATAATAATTGCGTGTGCCACCCAAGTGCAGGTCTGTCAAATTGACGTTCGTAGACGACATGCGTGTCGTGATGAGGATGAATTTGACAAATATTCAGTCCCCGTGCCAAAATAATTTACCATATGAAGTTGAAATTCCACAACCCAGTCGGAAATCTAACCCGGGGCCCTTTGCATGAAAGGTTAACGTCCAATCGTGTAACCCACTTGCCTGATAGAAGTGTTCGAAAACGTCACTACGTGAGTGCCTTTCATGTCTACGATACCGTTCCAGTTCATCACACCAGAAAGATATTTCTTGGCAGAGCCGGGAATCGAACTCCGGCCATCAGACTGGTAGCAAGCATGCTAACCACTGTATCACAAAGCTTCCTGCAGTATAGTGATGGATATATAGTCCATCTGTAACAAAGTGTAACAGAACGGCTCTGTTGTATGGGAGTAAAACATTGGTGAAATCAATTCATAAACTGAAGCTAATAGGGCGAATGATTGCTAGGACAAACAGATGACAGCAATGACGAAATAAAGGGCAAGTTAAGAATCAACACGTTGTATTAGGTTGTAGGTATGAGTGTACATGGATAAAGCGATCATGTGATACAGATGGATGAGGAAACATTACCTCAAAGATTAATATATTTTGCTTTACAGGACGATGGCTTGACTCAGCGTGTAACGATTTTCAAGGGGGTCATCCATAAAATACGTTCATAATAATGCCATAAAATGTAACCCCCTCCTCCATTGTAACACGTTGTAACAAATATAAATCACCCCAAGTGAAAGTCCAAATAAATCACCCCCAACTGTTCAAGGTATTGTGCAACTCAGCGCACTTTACAGGACCAGAAGCAGGAAATAAATTGCTGAAATCGCGAGAATGTTACTCAGGATAAAATTTTCCCTCCACAAACCAACCTATAAAAGAAGTCGTTTTATTAAAAACGGAAAGTATCAAAAAGGAAGTAAATTTGGATTTTGCAAATCAGGTAATAACGAAAAAACTGACGAACGTACATATTTTCGTACAGACCCCCCCCCCCCTCCCCTAATTAGCGTACATTTTTGTCACATTCTTGTAAGGCCCCTGTATTTTATGGATGACCCCAAGAGGAGATGAAGAATAGTAAATGGTCGACTGTAATATAGCAGAAGCAAATTCAAATGCAGTGCACCTAGTATTCAACGAAGTCATTTTAATTACAGTCTGCCTTCCGTAACCGTCGTTGATGGGTTTGTGCTACAGGTGTAATAAAATGTAGTTTACCCATTGACCACAATGCTCGCGAGACTGCTGTCAACAGCGGATTCTGCTCGCCATTCAAAGCATGCGCAGTATGGCGTGCGTAACAGCAGCCGAGAGAAAGCGCTATCCTTGAGACAATAATGGTAAACTTCTAGGCCAGAGGTGTCAATGCTGCATGCCAGCGTTCTTGTGGCGTGGACAGCGGACAGCCTTGCAGCGCTTGTGAGGGAAGATTATAGGCCTATGTCTGTCTCTCTTGCTCGCTTTCCCGTCTCACTCCCTCCAGTACTGCCTTCCCTGTATTGTGTTTGATCGGTCGAACGTCAAATGGGATTCAGTATAGGCTATTGTAAATACGAAAACAAATTGAAACAAAACGAAAACAAGGAAAAAAGGAAAACACTAATGTTACCGGCACTGAAATTGCGATGCCTTAAATTATTTCCATGATACCTTATCAGTGTTTCCGACTGTATTAATGTTAAGCACGTAATCTTCAAGTACCGGTACGTGGAGAAACGCGCGAAACACAACATAGATGTGTCGGACGCATTGGACGAACAATTTGTTCGTTTACATTACATTCGATGCGCTGGCAATCCCAACTTGACTCGGTCAGAAGCGGCGAGGAGCTGTCGCAGCGCCGGCAGTCAAGGCAGGCAGCCCAGCCAAGAGAGGTTGGAGCTAGCCTGCTGGCGTGCGGCGCAGGATAGCTAGAACGCTGAGAGTGCAAAGGCTGGACGCCCCTGTTATAGGCGAACAAGCCTGCATTCAAGGAATTATTGACAAGTAGGCAAGAGAAGGATTTTATCGTCGCAAATTTCATTATAGTCGGCCGGCTAGAACGTCAGAAATAATTGTGCGAAATGTTTGCAAAGCTTTGGTGTTTTAAGCACATAGATCAGTGCTGTGCAATATCTGGGTGAATACAGTCCTTCAACTGACAGTTTTTAAAAGTAAAGCCCCTTGTAGGTTATCCTTTACAAGAAATAAATACTAAAGTATCAAAAGCAGAACATTCGCCATTACGTATTGAGACTGCGTTTGCAAAGGTCCTGGGTTCTATTTCCGGCTTAACCAAGAAATGTAATTCTTGTCTGAGGGTTGAAAGTTCCTTAGCAGCCCCTCCGTGGCTCAGATGGTTAGACGTCAGCCTTTCACCGCTGCATCACGGGTTCAAATCTAGGTCGGTGCATGTGGAATTTGTGCCGGACGAAGTATAGATTGGACAGGCTTTCTCCTGGATTTCCAATTTGCCCTGTCAATTTCTTCCCAGTAATATGTAATCATCATTTATTTACTTTTGCTCCGGAGGAGTGTGACAGGCCTCGCCAGCTCGCCCATTTCCATTCCTCGGCGTTAGGCCTCACCAGACACATGACTGGAATCGGGTTAGTAGGTTAGTGTCCGAGGGTTGGAACGGGGTACACTCACTCTTGTGAGCAAAACAGAGAAGTGGGGGTCTCGATTCCTATCTCAAACCAAACCTAACCAAACCAAACCCCGTGGCACAACAGCCCAAGGAGAGCCCTGGCCTACCAAACAGCCGCTGCCCAGCCATTCAGCCTACAGATTTCGGGAAGATGCGTAATCAGCGCGTCGGGTCCCCTCGGCCGTTAATCTTGGTCTCCGTGATCGGAGCGCTGCCTCACTGTCAGACAGCTACTCAATTGTCCTCACAAGATTGAGTCCAGCCCGTTCCGGCCCTAACGTCAGTTTCTAACATCCCTGACGAAGCAAGAAATCGAACTCGGGACCTCCGGGTGAGATGCAGACACACTACCACAACACCAAGAGACTCCAACCTCAACCATCCAACGTCTGCCTCGTTGCGTAGTGGCTAGCTTTCTTGGCTGTCACCGCGGAGGCCCTGGTTCGATTCCCGGCTCTGCCAAGAAATTTAATTCAGGTCTGAGAGCTGAATCGGGGTACATTCACCTTCGTGAGGCAAAACTGAGAAGAGTCGGGTTCGATTCCCACCTGTCATTCTGGAAGCGGTTTTCCGTGGTTTCCCACATCTACTTCCCACTTACCAATTCCTAACTTAAAGCCATGGCCACCTCCACCCCAATCCTCATCTGAATTACAAATACACTAACTAATACAACCATCACAATAACACAGATGATCATACTAACTCCACACACACACACACAAATACACGGGGCTACATGAACACGAAGTCGCAAAGGCCCTAAAGAATCAACAACAATATCAATACTGGCTGAGTTATCTCAAACCAGAGGAATGGCCAGAGCTACATAGAAGTTGATACATTTACCCATTAAATTCATATTACGTAAATAATGAATATTACGTAATACTTTCAATAAACCTTCCGAAACAAACCGACAAAAACTAGTGACCACGCCTTCTCGTGACATGTTCCTCCCACAGTTTCTTTTCTGTTACTACGGTTTCACATTCCGCTGTAATTACCCTGCGCTAGAAAAAGTAATAATGAATAAACAAGCCATTGCAGGCCACATTGACAATGGGAAATGAACACTCTGTGGTCGGTTGAGGTAGCGTGGTCCAGGTGAAAGGGCGGTGAGGGGGTGGGGGAGAGAGAAGGGGGAGGCAGGACAAGCGGAAAGGTTTCCCAACCCTGAACTTTACAAATCAATATAAACATTATGTCTACCATTCTGGGTGTGAGACCGTGGTTATATATTTTAGGATGCAAAAGAAACATCGCGCGTGAGGGTGAGGATTGGTCATTACAGCAGCATTAAGTCTTCACCATTGTTTAAAAAATGAATTTCTTTTCTTTTATAGACGCATACACGTACATGGTCATGATATATGCAGCTTTAATTTCTAGGGTAGCAAATGAAAGCAGCTACATAGTTTACTTGCTTCTGGATGTGTTGAATCTGTTTCCCTCTTTCTGTGTCTCTTTCTCTGTCCATCTCGGTTTCCCTCATTATTCATTCCTAGCGTCTCGTTACATAGCTATATGCCCTGTTCATAAATGGCTAATATTGTGAACCCCAAAAGCCCAGGGCAAAAGTTATAATTAATTCTGAGCTCTACTGATTAACTTTGAATGATTCCAGCGCCACGAAAACACATTAAAACTGAACGAATGCAGATGAAACTTTGGTCAAAATCGAGGGACCACAAAAACCAAAACGTCCGAATTGTGACGAGCGAACGAAAACCTCAAAATCATACCAACACAACACACAGACATATGCACGTACAACACGCAAGCCCCAAAAATAAATAAATAAAAAAGAACTATATAAACGGACTGCCAAATTCACAATTTTACCTTTTCTCTCTCCCTCTTTCCATCTCTCTTTTCCTCTTTTGGTTAAAAAAGAGCAACAGTGGTTGAGTCTGTTATTAAAAGGCTAAACCCCCAAAGGTATAATAAATATATAATTTCATCAATATTATAAAAATTGCTCACGGCAGCAACTCACAATTTCTCCATTAACAGACCTTTCAATAGAAATCATGAGATTATTTATACACATACACACACGCAGTAGACGGTAGGCCTAGATAAATACAGTAGATTTTTAAAATGAAAAAGTTACAGTGTTATTATTTTTATTTCAAAAGAGGAGATGGACGTGTGGTTTTTATATTGCATTTACGATTCAACAACGGAAAATCAAATCAATCCCAGTTTAAATATACAAGGCGTTTGTTGTCTGCTGTCGATCAGGCCAGAGTGAGATGCATGCTTATAAAAACATTCACCAGAGTTTGTGGCGAGATAAAATAATAATACTCGTCCGTAACTCCGCACTGATGGACAACTAGGCGTCTAATCAAGTGACGGCCAGGATCACCACTTCTAAGATACAGTCTATACCAGAATTGTTTTGAGAAATGGCATTCGACTTATCACCTTCGAATACGTGGCGAACTTGGCTAACAATTATGGGATGAACGAAATGAAAAGAACAATTTGCAGTCCATTGCACACCTGACACTCCCAATTATAGAGAGAGTGATAATATTGCTGATTCGTTTAGGGGCTTTGCGACATCGTGGTCATGTAGCCCCGCGTACTTAGATGTGTAAGGAATTTGTCTCATAACCTGTGTTATTGTGTAGGCTGTATAAGTGTGTGTAGTTGTAACTCAGATGAGGATTGGGAAGGAGAAAGTCGTGGCCTTAATTTAGGAACCATCCCGGCACTCGCCTTGAGTAGACGTGGGAACCCACGGAATGCCACTTCCAGGATAACTGAGGTGGGAATCGAACCCACCTCTTTTCAGCTTTGCCTCACGAGGTTTAGTGTAACCCGTTCCAGCCCTTGGCAGAGCCGGGAATCGAACCCGGGCCCCTGTGGTGACAGCCAAGAGTGCTAGCCCCTACGCAACGTGGCGGACACAGAGAGAGTTCTCAATGCGTTTAAACGCGACGCGGCGTAGCCATGCTCGTTAAATCATGCACCACGACCAAGCGGGCTACTGCAACAAGCCGGAGATCCTAGGTTTGAATCCCGGGGCTGACGGCGGTTATCCTTGGACATCTTTGGTCATCATCTCCGTGTACTTGAGTGTTTGTGTGTTAAATTTGTCTGATAACCTGTGTTTCTGAGGTGCCTGTAGTAGTGAGTGTAGCTATAATTAATAGGGACAGGGATGGGGTAGGTTCCCCGGGACTAGAAATAAGGTACTAACCCAGCATTCTCCTGCAGGAAGAGTGGGAGAAAAAGCCGGGGAAAATCTCACTCATAATAGCTACAGTCAGTGCCGGGATTCGAACCTCCACGGTGAGCGATTTAACGCGCACAGATACGCAATGGAATTGTTTTAATTGATTACACCGTCTTTCTTCTGTGCGCGGATTCCTATGTAATTACTTATCTTCTCTTTTGCTTGTAGGTTCGTGAAAAGCTGTAATCCCGGTGATTCACATCAGTAGTAGCCTACATACTGTATGTAATGTTGTCCAATACTTTAGAACTTGAACAGGAATGTAGGGAGATCAACACTTCAAGAACGAAGGTTATGTCGGAAGGGAAGAAACGCAAGATAATAGAATGCCAGGTAGGAGGAAGTAGATTGGAGCAGGTGGAACATGTAGAAGTACTTGGGCTGTGTATTCTCTCAGAATGGCAGTTTGGGGAAGGAATTAGAGTCGAGGTGTAGGAGAGCCAATGCAGTGATTTCTGAGTTTCGATCTACAGTATTCTGCAAGAAAGAAGATAGTGTAGTGACGAAAATGTCACTAAATTGCTCAGTATTTAGACCAACCTTGCTGTATGGAAGTGAGAGCTGGGTAGATTCAGGATATCTGAAACATAAGTAGAGTTAGGATTCTTATGTAAATCCATATTCTTTCCCTTTGCTTTTACATAACTAAAAGTGATAGATGTACGTTAGAACCTTAGCTATCATATAATTACATTTTATTGTTACATATTTTACATATTTGACCAAAATCACATTTTTACACATTTTTACTTTTCAAAATGTAAAATTACATATTCTGTCCCTTTCATTTACATATTTGATCATAATGGCACTTTTTACACACTTTTACTTTGTTATGTAAAATTACATATTCTTACTGTAAAAAGAAGTATTTTTTCGCAAGTGAAATATACGTTAATTCCAGGATGGTCGAACTGCGCTAAGAAAGTCCAGTCAGCTTACGCTAATGGGTTAGGGAAGAGAGTGGGGTTAGGCCGGCAGCATCCAAAGTACTTCACACTGTTCCAAGTCGCACGGCTGCCACATCTGTGAATGTACAGTGCAGATTCGTGGTCGGCGTGGTGCCTGGTTGGTTGACAACGGTGCGCGCGAGTTATGGGAGGGACGTATCCTGCAATGCCACTCGTTGTGAAAGTGCTAAATTTGAAAATTACGTATGTGTTCTCGGAGACGTGAAAGAGCAATTTGTAAATAGATTTCAAGAACTTTCAGCTTTGTTTCCTGTGTTTCATTGTTTTGTCCGGCCATTTTCTATCTCAATGAATAGCGCACCAACTAACTTACAATTAGAATTAATTGATATACAGTGCAATGCGCGGTTGACGGACAAGTTCTTTGCTGCAATAAACTTGACCGATTTCTACGAAAACTTTCCCCATAATGAATTACATCACCTTCATCAAGAGACCACCAAACTTAGGAGTATGTTCGGTTCTACCTATGTATGTGAAAGATTTTTTTTTCATATTAAAACGCAACAAACCTTGGTTCCAAGCGGGCATTTCAGATGAGAATTTGAGAAGTTGTTTACGCCTGTCTGTAACACGTTCATTTGCACCTAATTGTACCAAGATTGTTAACGCACACAAACAAGGCGTACTGTAAATGAGAACAGCAATAAACATTATGTGTGTCAGCCAACATGTACGGTACTAGTTTTTAATTGGTGTGTGAAATTAGTTGTATGTTTGTCATTGTAAAAACATTATGTATTTTGTCTTTCAGTAAATCTGTTATTGTGTGATATTTGGCACAGCGGAAATACAGTATGTTGTCTTTTTCCCTCCTGCATAGGAAGGGAGACATGTACATTAATGGCTATACATTTTGTGCGTGAAACGGTCCAGAGTTAACCTAAACATAATATTGAAAGGAAACGTTTTGCCCCTCAGTCCTAGCCCCTTCCCTCATATGACAAGCAATTTGATTATTGCAAAATAATATTTCCTGAAGAATACGCTCGGTGTACTTGCTACGTTGCCCGCAAAATACATTCGTTGCCTGCTAATTGACCCCTACATGTTTCTTGAACGATGACACTCCCCCAACGCGCGGAGTGGAGAAGAAGTAAGGACGTACGGTAAAGGAGGGGATGCACACCTGTTATTCTGAGACACACACTGCCTGCACCTTGCGGTTCGACGTTGGATGGAGCTGCCCTAGAGTTTCCGTAGATATAATCAGTGCAGCTAACATGTTATTCATGTACAGTCAAAGAGGTGGAGATTGCGAGTTATAGGAAACTATATAGGCTATTTTGTAAGTGTGGGTTGTCACGACGGGGCAAAAATGGAGGTGTTCGAACAAGGAATGTTCTGCCCATATACTTACGAATGCACCTTGTTTTGTAGCAGAGTACATATAAGCATTTTGGTTCGCACGATGTCGTTTTAAAGCTCATTGTGCAGGCTATAACTTGCATACGAAGACATTTTTACGAAGCTTCAACAACAACAACAAAAAAGTGCAGATCTGAATAGGAGCTGTGAAACACAAAGGAAATGACCGAACTTGAGCTTTAAGTGCAAGGCTAAAGAAATTCAAGAATCTTTAATAATGCCGAAACTTGATAATAAATCTTTGAGATAATAAGAGTAGATAGTGAAGAACACCGTGAAGATGAGGGCAGGATGACACATTCCAACAATACTTACCTAAGGGGGGACCCTACTGAGTTCCAATATTTCCGTAATTTCTGATCGATTTGCTTCATTCTTTTATACATAGACTGGGTTCTTAAATGATAGCATAGTACTAAATTTGGCTTGATTTGGTCAATTCATTTGAGATTTATTGATATTTACAAAAAATATAGTTACTAAAATACAGGTAATTCGAAATGCTCCATGCACGCCAATGTTTTAAATAAGAGCTTGAAACTCATTTTTTCTAACACATTAGACATTTGTGAACAATCTGTACTATTTCCACTTAATTTCTTGAATATAATACATTTTTATAATTTAATTATAATTTTTCCCCATTTTGAATGCATTTTTCCAATTTTTTTCAATCTTATTGGCCAATAACACTCAAATTTAAAACTCTATCGCAACACACATAGTAGCCTACAGTTTGTATATAACTCATAGATGATCCTGTATGCAAATTTTGATGCAGTGCCAGCCATTACACACATGCATGGATCATCCTGAATGGTGAAAAATATAGTCTTGAGAAAAATTAATGTTTATGTAAAAACATTCCCTAAAAGGGGATTTTCCATCTCAAAACTTCCCTGAAGCATACATTTCCCCTTCCTGCTCCCGTCTCTTCTTTTCTGACAAAGTTATTGTGAGTCTTAGCTTCTTGCTAGCTAAAAATCAGCAATTCCTCTAGGTTTGTGCCGTGTCTTGTGTGGGGTTTCGCCTAGGACACCAAGCTGGCTCATCAGCGGGCTCTTGACGCCCCCGCCTGGAACCCCACAGGAATAGCGAACTGCGTGCTACCTCCCTTTATATGAAGTGCAACTGCACCTTTTTACTGCGAGAACTAAAAGCTCAAGAAACCTCAACCTCCCTATGAAGGCTTCCAAAAAGGTGCTATATTGGCATTCACGGCCAGTGAATTAAAACTTAGCAATTCGTCTAGTTTTGTGCCGTTTCTTGCGTGTGGTTTCGCCTAGGACACCAAGCTGGCTCATCAGCGGGCTCTTGATGTCCCCGCCCGGACCCCCACTGGAGTAGCGAACTGCGCGCTACCTCCCTTTATATAAAGTGCAATTGCACCTTTTTACTGCGAGAACTAAAAGCTCAAGCAGCCTTAACCTCCCTATGAAGGCTTCCAAAAAGGTGGTATATTGGCTTACACAGCCAGTGAATTAAAACTCAGCAATTCTTCTAGTTTTTTGCCGTTTCTTGTGTGTGGTTTCGCCTAGGACACCAAGCTGGCTCATCAGCGGGCTCTTGATGTCCCCGCCCGGACCCCCACTGGAGTAGCGAACTGTGCGCTACCTCCCTTTATATAACATGCAACTGCACCTTTTTAATGCGAGAACTAAAAGCTCAAGCAGTCTTAACCTCCCTATGAAGGCTTCCAAAAAAGGGCTTGCACGCCCAGTGAACTAAAACTCAGCAATTCGTCTAGGTGTGTGCCGTGTCTTGTGTAGGGTTTCGCCTAGGACACCAAGCTGGCTCTGCAGCTCTTGATGTCCCCGCCCGGACCCCCACTGGAGTAGCGAACTGCGTGCTACCTCCCTTTATATAAAGTGCAACTGCACCTTTTTACTGCGAGAAATAAAAGCTCAAGCAGCCTTAACCTCCCTATGAAGTTTTCCAAAAAGAAGGTAGCCTATATTGGCTTTCACGGCCGGTGAATTAAAACTCAGCAATTCTTCTAGGTTTGTGCCGTGTTTTGTGTGGGGTTTCGCCTAGGACACCAAGCTGGCTCATCAGCGGGCTCTTGATGTCCCCGCCCGGACCCCCACTGCAGTAGCGAACTGTGCGCTACCTCCCTTTATATAAAGTGCAACTGCACCTTTTTACTGCGAGAACTAAAAGCTCAAACAGCCCTAACCTCCCTATGAAGGCTTCCAAAAAGATGGTATATTGACTTTCACGGCCAGTGATTTAAAACTCAGCAATTCTTCTACGTTTGTGCCGTATCTTGTGTGGGGTTTCGCTTAGGACACCAAGCTGGCTCATCAGTGGGCTTTTGATGTCCCCGCCCGGACCCCATTGGAGTAGCGAACTGCGCGCTTCCTCCCTTTATATAAAGTCCAACTGCACCTTTTTACTGCGAAAACTAAAACCTCAACCTCCCTATGAAGGCTACCAAAAAGATGGCCTTTTTTTCAGCTGTTTTCAATGTTGATACGGCCGATTTCTCTCTTCTGAGGTGGGTGGAGGATGCTATGGTAAGTATTTTATTTCAAAAAAAAATCGGATTTTGACCATTTTACAGTCTAAAACTTAGTAGAGTCCCCTCTTCGTCCATTTTGGAGTGGGGAGGGGGGGGGGACAGTGAAATGCGCCTCAGGCAACTTCCCCTATTAGAATTTTCCTAATTGACCCCCGTGGAGGAAACCCAGTAGAAAGCTTGGTATCATCCGGTAATTCAAAACCGTATGACAATATTGGTTCACTAGAAACTCAAGTACAGGTACATGAAACGGATTTTCCAAGCTATTTATAAGCAGCTGAGAAGGGTCAGGGAGGATTTCCAAGAAAGATATTAGTGGAGATAAGGGGATGGGAAGCACATCACACCCTGCCGAAGACTCGGCAGCTGGAAATTAGTTTATTTCAGTTGTCCAGTGAGTGCCTGAGTCTTTACAACCTGTTGTTCAGAAAGACTGTTATATTTCCTCCCACCCCGCAAACAAATGTGCCCCTCACAATACTTCTTGAGTTCGTACGTTTTTCCACTTGTGATTCCTCCTGTGGCGTCAAAATTATCATCGAAGTTAAAGTTGTGGGTTACAATAGATGATTCGTTCACTACTGATGGAGCTACCGTATGGTTCTCTTCCAGGCTTGTAATAAAAAGATTACATGTTCAATGAAATCACAACTTTAACAACATGTGCGCAGTGCCCTGCATACTAGGAATAAAGCACTACTATGATATATTCAGAAATTGTGACTGGAACTATTTAAATGTGAACTTGTGGAATTGCGATGAGATGTTGGAAGGTGACGTAGGCCTAATGGTAGCATTCCTGAGAAAATTCATAGATGTACTTGTATTGGTATCTTATTATCTGCACCCTGATTTGCTAGCATGGAGTAAAAGAAACTATGGAGAAGGTATCATAATAGATGCGTAACAGACATTATATAAATAACGTGCAAGATGGCTGCTATGACTGAGGGATCTGATGTAGTGGTGAAACGCAGAACTAAACAGCTTTTATATAGGTAACGTGCAAGATGGCTGATGCAGCTTTGAATTTGTTGTAGTGGTGATGTTGAGAACTATGAGAACTAGATCCTCTACAAAAGAACATCCTACTCTAATTGATTATTCGGGAACAAGAGATATAACATAGGTAAAAAAAGAGATTATCCGTCAAGGAATTTAGATTTGGACTGCTGCGGTAGTCAAAGAAAACTAATGTGTATGGAGAGATCGGAATTGAGTTGCCAGTAATTATGTAAGGAGCAGGATTAATAAAAGTATGCTAAACGCAGAAGCGATTAGAATCAAGAAAATAATGTGCATTGTGATGTAACAACCAGAATGGGAGTTTGACCAAACCAGAGCCATTGTCCCAGGGAGTGATTGTTTCCTGCTATCAATTAAAACTGTTTTCTCATTTATGTCAGAGCCACAGTCAGCTCTTTTATCACGAATCCCACTACCACCACTTGTTATATGTTTTTACCACATGCGTAAGTTGTTAGTAAATTATATTACAGTATATAGTATCTTACCTCTCGTCTAATGATTCTGGTTGGTGGTTATGACACACCACGGCTCGAAAAGTGAGAGTTCCACTGTGATGTACGGAATATTATTTGTTTAATCATTTGCAAGACCTAACCTTGTAAACTGGCACCCACATATATATTATCTGTACACATTTTTAGACAAAAGAGCACCGACCGTACATTTTACATTACAAACATCTTAAAAACAAGTCTTTATATCTCAGTCTTCAAGTGCAAGGAATGAATTCTTCTATGGCATGTGTACTGCTATGGTTGCCGCAAACATCCCATGATACAAACTCCAAATACCTAAATATCGGGCAATTTTAGAGAAGTATTGCGGGAGGCAGATACCTAACGATTCTACGCTCCGAAAAAACTACCTGCATTTGTGTTACGAGGAAGCGCTGGCATACGTGCGACGTAATATAGGCAGCAACTACTGTAGGCCTATATATAGATTGCTGTCGATGAAACTACAGATGTGAAAGGGCGCTATCTTGCCAACCTTATGATTGGTAAGCTGGATGGAGGAGAATCCCCTACACCTTTTCTGATTTCTTCGAAAATGGTGGAACACACAAATCATGCAACAGTGGATCGTTTTTTGAATGATGAACTTAAAGTGTTGTGGCCTGAAGGCGTTCAAGAAGATCAAGTTCTCGTTCTTTATTCTGATGATGCAGCGTTTTGCTAAAGGTGGGATCTGCTTTACGTGTTTCCTATCAAAATATGATCCATTTCACCTGTCTTACCCATGAACTGCAACGTGTCTCCTAAGAAGTACGAAGTAAATATACACAAGTTAACAGTATTATTTCAAACAACAAGAAAGTATTCGTTAAAGCCCCCCAACATGGGTTGCACTACAGAGAACAATTGCCAAACGGGAAGTTTTCTCCTCCACCCAGGCGCGGATCTAGAGTTTGGCTTTGGGGGGTCACAGAATCGAAATTGTTAAGAAAAGTGGTATCATTAACAACGCAATCACAAAGTAACCAAACGTACAAAACCAGACCAATTTTTTGCAAGCTACATGGATAGAAATTTTATGCGTTTAGCGCACCAAAAATATTCGTAAAAATTGCAACGGCGTGATTTGCGACTTTTACATCGAGCTTCGAGAAAAGTATCAAGGTACGTTACAGTTTCGGCAAGTCGAGTTGGTACCGACAAAGGGAGAAAGTCACAGCTTAAATTGCCAACCAAGCTTGCAGTTTGGACGTCGGCAAAATTTGTTGGTGCGATAAAAGCCCCTAATTCATATACGTGCATTGCTGCACATTCATCGTGACATCACTATAGACATCGATTCGGTAATCACAAGGTTTGCTAAACAAAATAGACGAGTTGATTTTGTTATATAAATAATCGTTTTTATATAACAGGTATGAAGTTGTAAATATGTACAGTTGTAACAGAACATAATAATTGCAATAAAGATATTTTCAGTATTGAATAAAATGAAAACAAACTGTTTTTCAGCTAAAATTCGTTAAGTTTTAATTGTCTGGTTATTGTGTTTTCGTTTTTTGAGTTACAAAAAAACGTTGGTCTCCGTTGGGGGGGGGGGTCATGACCCACGTGACCCCCCACCCCCCTTGAATCCACGCCTGCCTCAACCTGTCCTGACTAGGTGGGGTAAGTGAATCGAAGCTGCCTGCTCCTACAGTGAACATATTAAAGATGTGAAGTCTGTGATAGATTCGTTTTCAGGTAAATCAGCAGTTTCAATGACAGATACCCAAAGTGCTTTCAGTGATTCTAAAGTACAGTGCCAATTAGCTCATATCCAAAACAATTTTGGATTCATTGCTGACAGTATTTTAAAATTAGAGACTCGTGGAATGCCTTTGAAGAAATCACTGGACATTGTGGAAGATGTGAAATCAAAGTTAAGTTCTGTTGAAGAGACTGTTGGAATAGAAGTAATGAAGACATTTGAGTCTGTTATGGAGAGAAACCCTGGCTTATTCATGTTAACTGCAGTGTGCAAGATCCTCAGTGGCAAAGAAGAGAATCTCCAGACGATATCTCACCTGAATAATGCAACCTAATTAAATTTGCACCAGCAACTTCTTGTGACGTGGAGAGATCATGTTATGTATAAAAATACACCCCCTCTGATCAGCGGCATTCCATGACAATAGAAAACTTGGAGATGTATCTGATAGTCCGTTGCAATTTGGAGTGAAGTAAGTAGATTGAGGTCTGCAAAGTAATATTTTGTGGACAGATAGTTTAAACAGTGACTATGAAAATTATAATAATTGTGAAACTTCTATTAAATATTTGCAATTTGTCATACATAATAATGGAATTTATTTAAGTTTGGTATAATATGGACATGCTTAATTAATTAATTAATTACTGTACCACACTTTACTTTTCAAAAATATAATGAATGGAATGAGGAATCTTCATGTTTAATATACTGTATTTTTTATATTTTCTTTTAGTCGGTTTACCCTCCAGGGTTGGCTCTTCCCTCGGACTCAGCAAGGGATCCCACCTTTACCACCTCCAGGGCAGTGTCCTGGAGCTTGAAACATCGTACCGGGAGATACAACTAGGGAGTTGGGGCGAGCACCTCGCGAAGGCGGCCTCACCTGCAAAACGAACAGGGGCCTTATGAGGGATGGGAAGATTGGGGGGGGGATATGCAAGGAAGGGGGAAGGAGGTGGCCGTGGCCTTATGTTAGGTACTGTACCCGTATAAAACATGAAGATGCACATGTCGAATCCGAAGATCAGCTGGATCGTAGAATCGTCCATGTCCCCGGCTAGAAAAACCTGTATATCCTACCGTCAAGTACTACATGAGGATACATCAGTCTTTCGATTGTGTTATGGACTATGTATTCTGGGCAAAATAACTCAAACGACTGTGGAGAGTGAGAAACGTATGGTTCTCGGGGCAAGTGGTTTATGGAAAAGGGGTTCCTTATACCTGAATAACCTTAACGCTTATCATTAAACAAAAACAAATCCTAAATGAATGTCTATCTCCATATTTATAGCAACAGCTCCACTCAAAATAAAATAATAACAGCTGTTTCAGAGTATCGAAATTAAATACATTCGATAATATTCTTCCAGTATTATTCTCATTTACAAAAACTCATTTTACTCTATACATGTAAACTCCGTTTATAAAACTTTAATATCGCTACATAAGCTACAGATCAAGTTAAACACTGTCGTCGACCGATCAGCTGTTCCACTGACTTTCTGTCAAACTGTACATTATTCACATATTTACACTCTTCTTTACAATGTTATACTACAAAATACAGTATTACATAAACGTTCCTTCCTTGCTTTCTCATAGATGCGATCATTCGTAGAATCATTTACTCGATCAACATAATATACTTTCGATAAAGTATAACTCTGTCATACTACTCTTATGATTATACTACATAAACATCGTTAATACATCATATTTAAGCTCACTTCTATTCTTAACTAACATTTCTTCGTTGTTATTAGCCTTGAGTTAATTATTCCACCTTCTTAAACACTTATATACATTATAAATATTATTAATGTTTGTTTATTATTATTCATAATTGTATTTACTAATAATTTATTTATTGCTTATTACCATTGTATTTATTTACTACCGTCGTCACAATTTATAGATATTTCTTCCACTTCCGACCTGATATGGCCGAGCAATTAAACCAAGCTCATACGTAAATACGTTAAAACCCTGCTAAATGTACAGTAGAATTAACAACCAATAGTTGAAAATCACCTCACTAACTTCTTCCGCCAACACTCTACTGTTATGCCTTCTATAATCCAACTGAAATATTAATACCTTGATCTTATTCTCTTCTTACTACAACATTGCTTTAACAAACATAACACTCCTCCATAACACATCCACACTATGTATTAGAGCCTTAATAACAAAACTTCGCTCTAAAAAGACGTACCACTTTTTCAATGTTGTTGTTGTTTGAGTCTTCAGTCTTTTGACTGGTTTGATGCATTCATTCCATTTCTCCATAATACATCTACACTATGTATTAGAGCTTAATAACGTCGCTGATACTATCTTATTGATACTATATAAATGCTTACACAGCATTTCCTTCTCAAAGTAACACTTCCTTATATGTCACCATAAAATTGACATAAGAACTTTCACAATAGTTCTATACTCCACTACTATTTTTACATGATCTTCACAATATTATTTAAATACTTCGTTGCTTTAATACTTTCGTTAGTATTGATCTCATATAACAGTGCATAAACTTTCGTTAGTTTACTATCATAGTTACAATGTTTACAATAATATTGAATAATAATACAATTATTGAACACCTCCCTGGTCATTCCTAGTTGCTTTAATGCAATATTTGAATGTCAAAAACTATACATTTATGTTGCAAAAGAATTATAATAATTTTCGTTGTGCAACATATCAAGATTTAAAAGAATTCAAGTTCACCTAAATCTGATATATTTATCAATACCATCTATCCTTAAAAATGGAACTATCTTAAAGACTTGACTGGTCTTATTAAAAATCACAAACTTTTAAAAATATGTCTGTAGATCAAAATTATTATAACTTCGATTATCTCTCAAGATCAGTTAGTCGTTGAATCAATAATGGCATAGAGTTCAATCATCGCAAATATTCTTGTGATAAGACCGTCGAATTAAAATATAAAACATAAAGTCAATGTTTTATAAATGATCTTCTTCGTAGAATCTTCTTCCTAGCTAAATTCTTCTTGCGTCAAAATTCCCAACATAATTATCTCCAAATGAAATATTTATGAATTTAAGAAAACATTCTTAAATTCAAAATCGCAAACTTTAAATGAACTTCAAAATTCCAATCCAAACGTAGCTAAAATGACGAATATTAAAAACGAAACTTAATAAAATTAAGAATCTTGAAATCTCCAAATTCGCCTTTAAAATCAAAGAATAATTAAATCAAATAAAACATGGTGAAATGGTGTGCTCCAAAATACAATCAAACTACAGCAAACTACAGATAATAAAATCTTCTTCTACCATTGCTGAATCTAGATGACTTCTGGGTATAGAGAATACCGTAATATACTGCATTCTCCATCCTGCCAACACCTCTGCCCTCATTCTCCTCCAGCCATACGAACTGCATCGTACTGGACTCCGGATTCGACTTGGACCAGTTTTCAAGCATTGGATTGGGTTTTACCCTTATCCCATCAACTTCATCTCTTCTTGGCGCTGATCTAGATGGTCTCTTCTTCTCCGTTTAGAGTTGATTAGCATATCTGTTTAGCTTGGTTCTAGTATATTCATAATTTTGAAGTTTGTTGAAGTTGCTTTTGTAGTAGTCACTCCAAGTATTCTCAACTTCAATGTACATTGCGTTCCTTGCGCATGCTGCTTAAGCCTCCCTCACAACCTCGTTATCATTGAGTACATCATTCCTCTCAACTTCTGCATATTCGACATAGTGGATATTATATAGAATAAATAATTTCACTATAATTCCTCGTAGTCAATGTTTGTGGAATCACATTATTTTATGTTGCATGATATCGCTGCTGTATCAATCTTATTTGTCTTAGCGTTGTTGAGTACTTTTTGATGAACGTAATGTTCGTATACCACCGCTGAGGATTGTCCACTTTCAGAATACTGGCATACAATAAGTTAAATACTGTCTTAATGATTCGTAGATTTCACTTTGCGCATTAGAAATATATCCGCTACTATTTGTATTATATTGTCGAACACGATTCTTCAATTTCACTGGTATATTCACTGTTTAGCTACTGTAACTTGCAGTCTACCTTCAAATTAACTTTACTCGATGTCCGTTCTTCTACTATTCTGGCCTGCACTCCCAACATTTACTCGGTTAAGTCTCCAAGCTACGGACTCGATATAGCCCCGCTCTGGGCTCAAACTAAATTTCCACGTCTTAACAGCACGACGTCTGACTATATAAGGAGCTTCCGTTTCTCTCACTTTTCTCCCACCTTACCTCTCAATTCATCGTCATAGCTAAAATCGCGGGAACCATTTGCGGTACACTATAAAAAGTTCATATTCCTCGTACTGCGTATTAAAACTTCATTTCAAAAATGATGAACATATTCTTCCTTGCTTTTAGCACATTTCCATATACAAAACCGTTGAATAATTACACTAACAGTAATTCATTCTCTAAATCACGTATACATGAGAAGTTTTATTTCTGTTCATAACCTTATTTCCAATTGGTCATTCCCTCGTATCCAATCACATAATTTGTAGCTCATATAGGCTAGCCAATGTTTGCGGTAAAATTGACGACACGCGTCAGGGTCAACTCTAGACACTGTTGCCTTTCTCTTCCCTTGTTCCCTCGCAACTCAACCTTTCTTCTCTGTTGCTACCTACGTGATATAGCTCACACAGTCTCAAAATACAGATTTCTTGCACGAATCCAGCTATCAATCTAAAACTTGTTTACGCTTACCATGCGATTAAAATAGTGACATTTTCTTCCACATAATATTATATTCGGGGTCAGTACTGTACCCGAATCACGGAAGCTTCAGTGATAAAGTGACGTAGAGATATAGAGACGTAGAGACGTTGGGCAATGTTTACAACGAAGTGGCAGATTTCGAATCGCGCGCTGAAAGACTTCAAGCAGCGAGTGAGATGTGACGTGGAGCCTGTAACGTGCACACTGGCCTACGTGACTGCATAATTTTGGAATTTCCTCAAGACGACGGATTTGAATATTTGAAAGTAGTACAGTTTTCTGGCAATTGAATTTGGAGAAGATAGAGCTATCTAGCAAGGAGATACGTTCACTAGAAGCCGAGATACGGCAATGGAATGTTCTGGAAGTTTTGATCGCTATGACGCCGGGAACCGTGACGTATCGCCGGAAACTGTATAAAAGAGGCGAGGAACACCACTGAGATATGTACTTCGTCCGAACGACTGCTCGGGTAAGCATCATCGCCGCACTGTGAATCTAGTAAGATACTGTTACTATAGTCAACGAGAGAACATAGTCGCTGGACTAGTGTTCAGGACTTAGTTTATTGTCAGTGAACTAAGCACTTGCACTAATAACGATTTTGCCTGTCAGGGTGGAACTTAGCCGACGTCTGGTCCCATCTGTTTTACAGATTGCGGTGGAGCATATCCAAAGTGCCAGTTATAGGATATTAGAAAATAGCTTAGCCTACGATGCGGGACAAGTGTTGCCTAGCCCACTTGTTGCAGATAATATCTGATTACTCGCTGAGGGACTAACTTATATTAGGCATTCTTCGGCATCCACAGATACCAGATTGTTAGTGCAAAACTCGCTGAATTTCATGCTGCTAAAAGTTGTTCCTGTCATAACTAGTCAAATACAGAACAGTGAAATCACAGTCTACAAATGAACTTCATAAAAGTGAACAAGTCGTGTTCAGAATTGGAACATTTCATAATGTTGGACATTAGAAATTATAGCGGGAAAGTTTATGTACGCGCATTTATAACCGCCAGTATGTGTCGTTAAAACCGTGCGAGGATTGGTTTGCAATGGAGGGCAACGAAGATGAGGCAATGGAGTCGCTGATGACCAGGGAGATCGCTATGTTTGTGCCGAACACCAAGGACACGCATTACCATCACATGAAGAATGAAGTAAGCTGATACTCTACATGTATTTCTGACTAGGCTAAAGAAGTTGAGAATATATTTTGCCATTCATAATAGAAAGTCAACACCATCTTCGTGTCAAACTTCATGTGTATTTGTCCAGTACGACAAATGGAGCACCGTTGTGGGGTCGGACAGTTTAATATACAATTTGTATATACTGTCAGAACAACAGTTACATTGAGGTCTTCCCGATATAAGATATAAGAATTTATTTCAAGGAATAGGAATTTTTTTCTTATAGTTCTTACGATGCTTGAGCGAAATTTGGATTATTTAAATTAATTCTTGATTATTAATAATAATAAATTACAGTGAAGTAAAAAGGAAATAAATATTCTAATAATTATTTATATGATGATACACCGTTAAATCATAAATTTAATTTAATTAATATATTTGAAAGGTGATAGCACCATTATAGTAATTTAATTTACACTATTAACAGTGATGTTATTAAATTAAAAATCATGACATGAGAGAGTTGTAAATAAGTTGTGATAGTTGTTAAATAAAGGTGAGGGTTTAAACATTTTATTTAATTGCTTATATTTGAATATTTGATAACTAGGGTCATAATAATAATTTTAAATGTTGTAAGAATCATAACAATGATTAAATAAGATATTGCCAAGAATAATAACAATTATTTCATGTGGTTGAAAGGTATAATAACAAGAAATATAGAAATGGTTTAAATAGTTATAGAACAGTGATAAATCCAATAACATTTATTTATTTCAATATTTGTGAAGCAGAAGTTGATATTTATGAACAGAGTGAGAAATAACAAGGGTTATTTATATTTAGGAACATGGTTAGACAAATGAGTTTGTGTAAATAACATCAAATGGCAATAGTTTTGAGTTTAGAAGAAGTTTCTAAAAAGCATCAAGTAAGAATGAGGAAGGAGGTAAAATAACGGCAGGTATTAAAAATGTATCGACTAGGTTGAATTTGTGTAAAATACAGGCAGGGAGATGTTGACCATGACTAATTACATCTTTTCAATGGAAACTTTATGAATTTGAGAATACACAGTACTTTGTATGACGGAATATTACAACGCCTATAAAAAATATTATTGTGGGGAAAAAATATTAGAATCATGTGATGATTATCGTTGAAAATATTATGCGACTAGGATGTCGACATTTATATTTCTGTGGAGACTGAGGGTCATCCATGAGGAAATTAGCTCCTGAGTTATTGAAGAGGTGAGTGAGAGCATGTGTTGCTCATTGTTGTTAAAGAAGGGTGAGGCGACAGGGACGCCCCATATTCCAGTTCAATTCAAATCCTATATGATTGAGTATTTATTTCTAACCGGGGTCAATTATATAGATTCCCGATTTTGTGCCTAATTAAATAAAATATGATTGTTAGATTTGATGAACCTAACCGAAAACTTATTGAGAAAATAAATGGTTGCTAATGCAATAAAAGAAGATAAATAAATATCTGAGAATGTTTATAATAAATACTTGGGAGTGCTTGGAATAATAATAATAATAAATTTTGAAACAGTCAACTAACTTAATGCCAATCTTCATGAACCAATTTTGAGAGAAGGGAGACCTGTTATAAATAATTTTGAAGGAAATTTACAAATAATAATAATAAATTCTGTTATGAATATTTTGTTATTTAGATATTGTGAAGATTAACTAATAATTAATTAATTAATAATTATTTGATGAGGAATTGAATTAATTAAATGATAGAAAATTATAACAATATTACTTGTTAATAATAATTTGTGTTTATTTAATATAACATCATTTGAGATGATTATAAAATAATTCATTGGTGATGTGAGACCAATTGTGAATAAGAAAATACAAAATATGAATTTTCATATTACTCTAAAAAGATGAAAATTATAAACAACTTGTTTAATGAAACAAAGTTAAAAAATGCAAACAATATTAACATTCGACCACCATGTTTGCCGAATATTGCTATTATGTTAATGCGAAATGCTACAAAGGAATTTGGTGAAATAATTTTCCATAATTTATTATTAATTTTGGAAAGCATAATCTACAGGCGAAAGTGATACAATTTTCAAAATATTTATCTAATACTTGAACAATCAAAAATCAATCTTCAGAAATAGAAAACTGGGAATGTATAGATAGGGATCATTAGAACTCTCACCGAATCATGATCGCCTAGAATTGTGTAAATAGAGATTTTTAATGTTACCAGAATGGACTGATAATTTTCTGGATATCATTCGTCGAAGAGTAAGGGTGTTATTACATTTTGTGGTGTGTTGTTTTTTTATGTATTTTGTTTATTTTTGATGAATTATGCCAAAGATTTAAATTTTCAAATTATAAATAAATTGAGATATTTTTGTAAATTGTGCTATTTTCGATTATTACTCTTCCTACCTTACTTGCATATTGCCGATATCAGTGAAGCCAGATTTTACCTAGTTTTCGCCCAGATAGACCCTGAGATAGCTTTTGTCTCGTGCTGAACTGATTTCGGTAATTTGCAAAATGGGGTCGTTGGACACTGGTCTAAACGGGCTCATAAGGTAGAGAAGTTGGCGCCCGTACTAAGGGGATCGAATAGGTCTTTCGGACAGGTTTTTCGAATAGTCATTCGAGTAGGCTCGAGTTGTTTGCCACTTGTTTCGACAGTTGACAAAAAGCCAGAACAAAATTTGAATGAAGGGAAATTGTTAGTCCGAGTTGTGAGGAGATAGTAAAACTTGTATTTGGAAATAAGTGACTTTAATTTGAATTTGTGACGACATAGTTTCGTATGGGAATCAAGTAATTATTAAGGGAGTTTTTATATTAGAAATGGGAGTTTATATTTATTAGGAGAAAATTCACCATTGTATAGCATCCAGATGGAAGATTTTGAACTTTGAATAATATTTGTTGTTTGTTGAAAGTAATTTTAAATAAGTTGAGAATTTTTTTCATTAAACATCGACGTAGGGTTCACCTCAATTTATTATGAATTCTCTATAGGCTGGTACATGTTTAGTCTTAAGTCTTCGTTATCCATTGAATTCCTATACTGTATTTCTTACTAAATAGAATGGAGAAAGTGTTAGAAGTGTTGTCTCGAATGGAGACTGGCATAAAGCAGAGTGTTGAGAATGTGGCTCAACTGGAAAATATTTTATTGGAAAATTCCAACAGGTTGGAAAGTCAAATCAAAGAAAATTCTAAATACTTGGAGGGTGGAATAAATGAAAATTCTAACTCACTTAGATCAGACATAGAAACTAAACTATCTGAAAATTCAAACTCATTACAGAGAAAATTATCTGAAAATTCTAACTCACTTAAATCTGATATAGACAGTAAACTTTCCGAAAACTCTAAAAATTTTGAGGACAGATTAAGCGAAAGTACAGAATCTTTGAGAGAAACTTTGGAAGAGAGAATTTCCGAAAACTCCAAAACTCTTGAAAGGTTATCAGAAAGTTCGCGTCTCATGGACTTAAAAATCATTGGGAATCTTTAAGATTAGATCTAGCTGACAATTCTAAATTATTAGACCACTGATTATCAGAGACGTTAGGGAAACGATTCGCGGAGAAGTCAAAAATATTTGGGGAGAAACTTGGGGAGTTATTTGAAAAATCCAAGGATCTAGAAAATAGATTGGAGGAAAACAAATTTCATTAGAAGCTAAGATCACGGAAAGTACTAAAACGTTAGAAGACGACTTAGGAAAGTCGCATATTAAATTGAAGGCTATGGAGGAAAATTTTGAAAAACATTCAAGAAAAGTAGCTGAAGACCTAGTGAACTTGGAAATAAAAATAACGGAGGAATGTAGTATTACTGCAAGGCTGGTGTTGCAGAAAGTGGCAACCGATTTTCAAGAAACCGTCATAGAACAATTGAAAGGAGACACAGTAGCTCAACAACTGAGTAAAACATAAAAGGAATTGCACTTACTGAGGACAGGAGTTCGATCTCAGAAGAAGCCAAGGAGGATGTCCAAAAAGTAAGAGATTCTTTTACCACGCATATTAAAGTAATATCTGAAGATGTGGGGAAAATTCAGAAAGTTATGTATCATGTGACAAACACTGTGAAAAATCACGAGACAATCATAGAAAAACTCTTCGAGGATATTAAGGAAAATACTGAGAACATTAAGGGTATTCAAAATAAGGAGACCGAGGCTATAACAAAAGAATTTGTAAAGAAGACGATAGAAGAAGTTCGAGGGGAGATTAAAAAGAAGACTGATGATTCAGAATTAAAGAGGACAGTGGGAAATCTAGAAGACAAACTTTCTTTTTATATATCACAACTGGAGGAAAGAAAATTGGAAAAAATCCCAACTTCTGATACGAGTAAAAAAAGAAAATTCCAACGAAATTGAAGAACCAAAGACTGTTGTGAGTACTACTCCCATCGCTATCTGTAAAGACAGAGAAGATAAACCTGGAAAATTTACCTGAACTGGGAGTATTCCACCAGCAGAATTTCTACGCGAAGTTAAGGATTACATCCGGGACTCAAGAATTTCAAAAGAGAGGGAAATTAGAGTCGTAAGCAGATTTTTGGATGGACCTGCACTGGTTTGGTTCAGAGCGTTCAGGTCAAGCTTCTACACTTTCGAAGAGTTTTCAGGGGGACTTTTGAGAAAATTTTGGCCGCCGGAAACCCAACAACAGATAAGGGCAGAGTTGCATGCTAGGAGATACTCAACATCACAACCGACCAAGTATTCGGCCTATATTTCTCAACAGTTATCTAAATTGCAATTCTTAGAACCTCCGATGCCAGATTTTGAAATGATATCTGCATTTATCCGTCCCAATCGAAGTACAAAGAACGTTGATTGCGGGTAATATAGGGAACATGGAGGAGTTTGACGAGGTACTGCAAAGGTTAGACCATGCTAACGCACAGTTTTTTCACTTCGGGGACAGTAAAAATGAGAGTCAAACGGTATACGCTGTGATGACCTATCGTCAAAGTCAGACGAATCAAAATTGTAAACAGTCCAGGGAAAATGTCGAAAATAAATGGAGTCAAAATAGGGACACTCCGTATCAAAACAGACCATACATACGGCCATATAGGTATCAGAGCAGGTGGACTCACTGAAACAAACCTGGTTTTCAATCTAAACCGTATAGTAGGCCTCAACAACAACAAAATCAGCAGCAACAATATAGTAACCAACAACGACAACAGAGACCATATAATAATCAGCAGCAACAACCAAACAGAAGAGAAGATCAAAAAGGAAAGAAAATTTCAAGCAACAGGCTAGGGAAGATCTTGATAGAAGTTATCAGGACAGTAAACAATTCCTAGATGAGCAGCAAAATAAACCTAGTACTTCTGGGTTGAAAAAATCAACAGATGTTGATGTAAAAAACTTCAATAAACCAATAAACAGTTACGTTTCGAAGATTGTCGAATGGCAGGTGGAAGATGAAGATTTTATTGAATTTAATGAAGAGAGAACTGGATTAGAGAAACGATCTAAATTACCTATCATAATGTGTGAAGTTTATGGTATGACGATATACATGCTGATTGACACTGAAGCTATGCTTTGTTTAATTAGTGAGAAGCTCTATGCATTATGGAAGCTCACGGAAAGTGTAGAGCAAATTCCTGTATCAGGCATCAAGATACAAGGAATTATCCCTAACAAGGTGACAACATGTAAAACACAATTGTACTTAAGAGTGAAAATCGGAGATTGTTATTTTGAACATATTTTCTTTGTTATGAGGGACAGTATCCATGATATGATCATAGGCAACGATTTTATAACAAAGTATAAGGCCATAATTGATATGAAATCAGAGATCATACGTTTCCATCAGACCGGGGATATAAATATTGAAGGTGACGAAGAGAAATTCGTCGAGGGAGATATCCGGTGGTCGCAGGTCATTCATAGTATTGAAGAACAGGAAGAAGAAGTAGTCAATGTGGGACAAACACCAGAATTAAAGATGATATTACAAGAATTTGAGGACATTTGTGATACAAAGCCTGGGGAAATTAAGGACTTCGAATATCACATCCAAGTCAATTATGAAGTCCCATATCACTGCAGACTTTACCCTATTGCAGAGAAGTATCGGGACCAGGTGAAAGTCATCATTGCAGACTTAGAAAAAGATGACATAGTAGAGAAATATACCACAGCCTATGTAAATCCTTTAGCGGTGGTACCTAAGCCGGATGGAAGCCTGCGTATTTGTCTAGACGTAAGATGCCTAAATTCCAAAATTCTACCGGAATATGACCGTCCTCCAATCATTAAGGAATTATTAAGAAATTTTAAAGGGAAGAGATGGTTCTCAACTATAGATCTTACTTCATCGTATCATCATGTGAAATTGAGTGAAGAATCGAAAATGTTTACAGGGTTCATGTTTGAACAACAAACATACGTTTTCAAAAGGCAAGCTTTTGGGATGAAAACATCAGGGTCCGTTCTAATAAGAGCTTTAGACAAGAACCTTAGTCCCGAAGGAAAGACTCTGTAATATGTTACATCGACGACATATTGGTTGCGTCTGAGAGTGAAGAGCAACATTTGTTACATCTTAGAAATTTGTTCAAATTACTTAAGGAAATCAAATTTCAAGGTGAATTTTAAAAATGCAAACAATATTAACATTTGACCACCATGTTAGCCGAATATTAATATTATGTTAATGCAAAATGCTACAAACGAATTTGGTGAAATAATTTTCCATAATTATTAATTTTGGAAAGCATAATCTACAGGTTAAAATTATACAATTTTCTAAATATTTGTCTAATACTTGAACAATCAAAAATCAATCTTCAGAAATAAAAAGCTGCGAGTGTACAGATAGGGATCATTAGAACTCTTCACCGAATCATGATCGCCTAGAATTGTGTAAATAGAGATTTTTAATGATAACAGAATGGACTGATAATTTTCTGGATATCATTCATCGAAGAGTAGGGGTGCTGTTAAATTTTGTGGTGTGTTGATTTTTATGTATGAGTGTTTTGTTTATTTTTGATGATTTATGCCAAAGATTTAAATTTTTAATTATAAATAAATTGAGATATTTTTATAAATTGTGCTATTTTCGATTCTTTCTCTTCCTACCTTACTTGCATATTGCCGATATCAATGAAGCCAGATTTTACCTAGTTTTCGCCCAGATAGACCCTGAGATAGCTTTTGTCTCGTACTGAACTGATTTCGGTAATTTGCAAAATGGGGTCGTTGAACTCTGGTCTAAACGGGCTCAGTACTGTACCAGTATTTTCTGTAGCAACAGATCACATGTATTTCTAGGAAGCGAATATTTCACTTTTATGTGGACATTTCAACTTCCAGTTGAGAATTACAGCAAGCAAGACGCGAGCTTAGGGGAATCGCATAGGAAACCCTGCTACGCATCAGAGATGACGTTTCAGTCAGTCCTTGGTGACCCAATTCACATATGTTTTTGAAGGACGAGTTCGTTCACAAGATGGCTGCTCTACAACCGCGACATGAAACTTACAAATATTAACATTTACAGAGATCACAGAGGGGATCTACGACATGGGATTATAATGATATATAATGAGGAGTAATTTAAAGGCATTTACGTAGTTACAGATGCATTTAAAACGTTAACAGGTGTTTATCGCATTAACGGTATGCAGCTTCGATTTATATCGATCGGAAAGCAGTGGATTATGGGGAGAATCCAGCAGAGCTGAGGCGAGCTCTGTATTAGGACACTCACTCACATCTTGATTCTGTTACGACAACAAGTCTCAAATATCATTGAAATTGTGCGCTTTGTTAAGTCCGCACGGGAATAGTGCTTTACTGCATTCAGGCAGGCATGACCGCGGAGAACACGGGACGTTCGCACATCGCTGTGTTAGCACAGTTCGGTCTAGAAAAGTGTCGCGAATGAACGTTGTGCTTCTGATAAACTTTTCGTTAGCTTGTACGCATCTTCGAGTGAACTTATATTATTATCCAGTTATCAACGAACTATACTACCATGATTTACAGTACTGAGTTGAGGGGAATAGTCAACCAGTATAATTTGAGTGTAGTTATGAGTGGCTAAAGCATTCATAAGGAATGCAACACATAAGCAGGATTGAGATTCTAATAGTGACCTATGCTTGTTAATGGAATCCATAAGCAGACGTCTATAAGAAGAGACTGAGCATTCTCCGAAATGATACTGAGATAATTACTACTACTATAATGAATCTTCAAACAAGAATGGAGGTGTCAACTACCTCTTCGCTACAGACCCATTCAGGCGGGTACGTGAGACGGGTTTTGAGTTACGAACAGCTGTTTCGAACTAGGAGAGGAGACGGGTTCGAACACCTGAATTACGGACCAATACTTCAACTTCTCAACGCCGAGGATGATGGTTCGGTCTCAACAATGATGTATGTTCTTACATGCATTTACTCACATCAAGACAACATAAGGTAGATGGGAGATTTCTTTATTAGTAGTCGGTATGAATCATGTCATATCTGTTGATTGCCTTTTTCACCATATTTTTTTAGTATTTTGAAAATGGACTTGAAGATTAGACCTGACGTTTCTGTCATTTCTGTTTGATAGTCTATTTTAAGTTTTGATCCGACAACGGATGCACTTATGCAGTCAATTTTTGTGTAGATAATCTCTTTTGTAGCTTTAGTTTTGCAACTTTGCTATTAAAATTTTGGTAATAAATTACGAGCATTACAATTAGTTGTGAAGAAATATTATCAAGAAGAAGCGTTTTAGGAAGAAGACTACGATATCTTTGTATAAGAATAGGAATTAGGAAGATACTACGATATTATGAACATTTTACAACATTAATTCTGTTACTTCGTGAACTTCAAAACAGAATTACTTCGACATGTTATACAGTATTGCATTTCGAATTACTGTATTATTCTACGTGAAGCTAGATACATGCATTGCAGTCCAGTAACATTTTAAAGTAAATCATTGCAACATTTTTGGATTAGGCAATTATAGCCAATTTTTTGTAGAGATATTTTTGTTGGATTAGAGTAAATTCAGTTTTTCGATTTTTAGAGTTCATTTTGGTTAAGTCCTTTTCTGATTTCGAATGATTCTAATGGTTTATATCGCAACCTATTAATATTAGGCATTTTTTCCATGGTGTACAGTTGTACGATTTTCTTAAGAAGCAGACCTATTTTGAATTGATTTTGCGGATCTGAATTAAATCTCGATTTCTATTAAATTGTAATCTCTTGTAAAATATTCTTGTGATTGTGGAAATTCATGTTGAAATGAATTATATTTGAGAGGTGTATCTCAATATTAAGTAAAGTATAGTCTGTCATGAAGGAATATGATATTTTTGCAATTTACAGATGTAATGAATTAAATTGAAGAATTATAATGATAGCTTTTTTTTAGAGTGGATTAACACTTTGATAGTCATGTTAATTGTGAAACATTATATTTCTTGATGGTTAATTGAAACTTAAGTAACTTTTTAGGTGTGGAAAAATTACTTACAGCTAGTGAAAGCTATTTTTCGTATTGATTGAAACAAGACAGGTCTTAATGAAATAATTTGGATACATTTCGATATCAGTGGATATTCAGAAATAGTATGAAGATTGTATTCGGAATCTTGAGTGTGGAGAGATCGCCACTTATGTAATGAAGTTTAGGGAATTATGCAAGCTAATAAGCAGTCGCTGAATTGTATAAGGTGATGAATATTATTCGTGAATAGAGCACGATTATTGAAGCCACAATGCTGGAATTTAAATATAACCCACCATTTAAATGTTAATTAAAGAGAAAGTTATTTATCATGAATAAAATTGTTAAAATTAACGAATATCTAGTGTGAAACATTAATTGGAAATCACACGATAATGTTGTAATGTATTAAAGATACGACTGAAATTTACTTGAGACTACGTTCGATGAACTTTATTGATTGTCGAATAAGACAGAATATGGTTAAAAATAATGTCAAAATAATAATGTCAATGGATAATAAGAGAATCATAGTAAGATTCGGTGAAAGTATATGACTGTAAAATTTTGTAAATAATTCATAATTAATATTGTCTAGGGTATTTGTGTATATTTAATTGACGATACTGTTAAATCGTGTATGAACATTTTCATGGACAAGAAACATTGCATGTCGATTCAATACTGTTAGGGCCCCTTGGGGACCCTACACCCCTTAGGGACCCTACGCACCCCCGAGAGGGTTGTTCACATACGCCCTCAAATCTACTACACGCCAGACAGCCATACTTCTACAATTACCCTCTAAACACATCCACGCATCTGTTCAACCCACTACACTAATTTCACCCCAGAACTACCCTCAGGCTGGAACCAACAACAACAGCCGCCACACACTTCTATTAACCAAGCCAGCAGAGCTGAAGCCTCAGCTCTTGCGTCAAGGCTTACATAACTCATGTACACATACACGGGAGCTAACCGGCACAACAGCGAATTGAGGAAACATTCGAGTCAGCACTTCAGGAAGGTTAAGAGGACCGACTCCAAAGGGCAAGGCATCTGTTCCTGCCGAAGGCTCTGTCCAACTACATCACGACATCACACCTCTGGTGTGTTTCTCAGATTCCTGACATTTACAAGTTGTACTCCTTCCCCTGTTGACGCCTTAAATAATTGTTTGTACCATTTACACTGTGCTACACCGTCCCTGAATAGTGGGACGCATTCAGAACGCTTTCTGGTCCAATAAATAAGTGACCACAATTACTACACATCCATTGTAGCCTTTATTTTACGAACACTGTTTTTACCGCTTGTTTCCCTACCTTACACCTTCACCTGCCAGTGCCATTATTTATAAAACCGCTGTGCCATCAGCAGAGACCTTTTCATTGTCATAGCTTTGAGTACTTGATCACGCGCCTGCCGAGTATACCGTTGCTCGTTCAGCGGATAGTTGAATTACTCACTAGCAGTACTTGCTCTGCAAACTAATAGCTCCTCATTAATAGTGCATCCCTTAGATTTACAACCCTGACCGAATAGAGCTCCTCCCGATCACCCAACCTTCTCTCATACACACTTTCAGAGTTTCAGCACCTTCGTTGAAACTCACCCTAATTAGACACCATCCTCTACACTCACCCCCAATACTCCTTGTTCGACCAATCCCCGTTAAAGGTCAGAACAAAAAGTGGTGGAAGCGCGGGTAGTCTCCGTTTAGAAAAAAATTCATACAAAGAATTTCGAGGCTATCGACTCCCGTACCCAACTACAAAAGCCAAGCGAGTAAGGATTTTTTTTTCAGGGTCCAATAATTGTGAGATTTTTACGTGGCTTATATTAATTTACATTAGCCCTCCCAGCCCACCCATACAGGATTTATCAAGGGCGCTAGTTAGCACACGACCACCAATACATTGTTAATCCTCGCCTTAAGGCACAGTCAAGAATACATAAGTTCAAAGGGATAGAAACATATTTTCTAGTAGGCATATACCAGGTAGAGGTAAAAGACAAGACTAGTCACTATACTACGCCACAGATTTTAACAGTTAATACACTTATACACACTACATCAACCCTCCGTCATACAACATGACGTCACTTCCCCGTCTAGCCATGCACAAGAAAATGGCAATGTGCGAGAGGATCCAACACAAACATACTTTCCTACGAAGGAGGCAGGAGTGCCTGAAAGTACAGTACAGCAGGATCCTAGGGGCACTTACACATACACGGGAGGCACGCAGAATGAGGGCAAAGTTCCCAACACTAAGGAGGCAATTCAACTTAACACATTGGAGATTCATTTGCAACACGACACACTGCGCAAGGAATATCTCAGATTCCGGGATAGTAGGATACATACAAACAACAAGCAGGTTGCCGACCAGGATAGGGAGGTTATACGGGAATGTGGCAAGATATGTCAAAAATACGGCAAGCTGTGGCAGGAATATAGAAAACTGCAAGCGAATAATATGCTGTTTGAATTGGCAGCGGGCAGGTCTGTGGGCCCCTTGTGGGAAATTGAGCAGATGACCGGGAAATTCGCGAGGATGGCTATACACACACCAGACACCATGAGTGTAAAGGAGGCTGCCGTGGCCCTAAAGCAGGAGTCTGCTAGCCCAGACATACACGTAGGACGCCCACAAACAGTTACACGGCCCTCTCGGCCAGGGCGGCGACAGATTGTTAAAGAAGCCCTATACACATTACCCTCCACCCACCCAGCTGAAACACCACGGCGAATTCTACTGCCCACCCCTAAAACACAGGTTACGCATCCCGCAACACATCGCCCGTACATAAGCAGATGACACAAGGAACTAGAAGAACATTGCTGCCTATCCCCACAGGCCATTTAGACAGAGGGGCACACACCACTGCAGACACTCACAGCACACCGCGGCGCACGATAATCCCTGCATGCACGCGGACACCCCATCCTACAAGAGGGGAATACGGCACGCCAAAGCCCAGACTCACCCTGCCAAAAACGCCCAAGGAAGGCAGTAGGGACCCGCCCCAATGGTTGCCGGATGCCTATGCTAGAATCATAGGGCAAACCCGGGTACACCGGCAGGCGATAGCGCTTAGACGGTAGGTAAAGGCGTAACACGGCGTTATATGCCCATTATAGGGAGCTTATTCGCGAGCATGTGTAGCTCCAAATCGGGACCATGGAAATATGCTTGAAAAAATGTCCAAATAGGCGTAAATAGGCATACACGACAAGCTCAAACCCAGGACCATATGGGGAAACAAACACTCACACATACGGTGAGTTATGGCCAAGCAATTACACCTAATCCATAAAACACTGGCAAACCCTCACAAGGGTCCACAAGGTAGATATGTATATATTAAAAATTTGGTGCCATTCAGCCGTAAAGGTTTGCAGTAAAAATTCAGAAAAACAGCAAACCTTCAAATTATATTTTTACAAGTGCACAGTGATTATGTTCCAATATTATACGTACTACCAGTGATTTTGTATGTTATATGCCTCCATGTTCAATGTCACTCACACCACAAGTATTTGGAACGGAAGGTTCTTTTACATAAAAATTTAAATAGACGGACCCGTTAGCACACATAACCCACCAAATATTAAAGGCAAATTTTGATATAATCAACAGTATTGAACACATATTAGTCAGGGATAACACTACCGGGGGGGGGGGACACATGCATAATGCCAGGTACAGGTAATGTGGACCCACACAAAAATACGTATTTAAAGTATAATAAAATAGTATAAGAACGGTAGATAGTCTTAAGATAATGATAAGACAGTGAATATAAGAATAAAGTGCGTTTTATTTCAAACCACCAGAGAAACGACTTGTGTGTACACATTTCTAGTGGCAGCACACTAATGCATTTCTTTCCAGATGGGGCAGAAATATGAATACATCTCTTGTGAATATACTTCCCAAGCACACAAATACACTACACTATCGCAATGTCACAAACACATACACATTTCGTTGGTTTCAGTCGCACCAATAATGTGACGACGCCAGCGGGCAACGGGGGACAACGCCCGTGGGGCATTGAACACCATTGACGCAGACACATCAACGCGCAAAAAAAAAGCCCAATATACGGTATCGAGGGACGGTACAAACATGTAAGTACCTAACTTCGATACCAGGGTGGACTTCCTACCCACGGAAGGAAGGACACTAGGGTAGAAATAGACTAGCCAACTAGCCACTAAACCATGGTAAGAACGGCCGAATAGGATAACACTAAACTAGGATAGCGCGCATTAGGTATATGTATAACGGTATGACCAGACAAGAGCTCCATCAGGTGATTTTATGCTATTTGCTTACGAAAGGTACCATGAATATCGATACCAGTAATATTATTATCACAGAGTATTATTATGACTCTTACAATTACAGAGTATTACCAGGGTGATAATTATTATCATTATATTTACTATTATTATGTGGATTATTATTATGATTACTATTATTATTGTCATAATTGGTATTGTCATTATTATTATGATTATTATTATGATTACTATTATTATTATTGTTATAATTGGCAGTATTATTATTATTAGTACCAAGGGTATTAATATTTTGGCAAAATGAGATATGTTCATACTGTTATTATGTACACACATCTAAACACACGATTTTCACTTCCTTTCAGTCTCTTAACGTAAATTTGTACAGGTGCCCTATTTTACCACAAACAATAAATATATTTGAATAAACACCCTTACAACTTATAACCCAGGGCATCTACTTCACTTTCTCTCTTTACTCTTTTATAAAATTTATACTTCTATCTATGCTGTATACACGCAGAAGGCAATTTCTTCATCCACCTGCAAGACAGCGATAATGATTGATAAATAGATGTTTTTTTCTTCTGTAGGGACGCCAGATGAATTACGATTCTATACGACATGTATATCACCACTATATTGTGTTTCGATAAGATTCGTAATATGTTATAATTTATATTTTTATATTTCTCTGTATAATGAACGATTTTATGTAGGCAAAATATTGTACCACCCCTAATACCTACCCCTATCTGAGAACACACTAGACCACATACATACCGAGGTGCACATCACCCCACATGACACATCAGCGACGCCGATACGAGGAGAAGAGGAAGAAGGGGAAGAAGGAGAAGAAGCAGAAGAAGAAGAAGGAAGAGGACAAAGCCACCCTTACGACTAACTCCAGTTCGTGAGAGCACGAACTAAATTAGGACAACGTGTTGTTAGGGCCCCTTGGGGACCCTACACCCCCTAGGGACCCTACATCTCTCTTAGGGACCCTACGCACCCCCGAGAGGGATGTTCATATACGCCCTCAAATCTACTACACTCCAGACAGCCATACTTCTACAATTACCCCTAAACACGTCTACGCATCTGTTCAACCCCCTACACTAATTTCACCCCAGAACTACCCTCAGGCTGGAACCAACAACAACAGCTGCCACACACTTCTATTACACCAAGCCAGCAGAGCTGAAGCCTCAGCTCTTGCGTCAAGGCTTACATAACTCATGTACACATATACGGGAGCTAACCGGCAGAACAGCAAATTGAGGAAACACTCGAGTCAGCACTTCAGGAAGGTTTAAGAGGACCGACTCCAAAGGGCAAGGCATCTGTTCCTGCCGAAGGCTCTGTCCAACTGCATCACGACATCACACCTCTGGTGTGTTTTTTCAGATTCCTGACATTTACAAGTTGTACTCCTTCCCCTGTTGACACCTTAAATAAATGTTTGTACCATTTACACTGTGCTACACCGTCCCTGAATAGAGGGACGCATTCAGAACGCTTTCTGGTCCAATAAATAAGTGACCACAATTACTACACATCCATTGTAGCCTTTATTTCACGAACACTGTTTTTACCGTTTGTTTCCCTACCTTACACCTTCACCTGCCAGTGCCATTATTTATAAAACCGCTGTGCCAGCAGCAGAGACCTTTTCATTGCCATAGCCTTGAGTGCTTGAACACGCGCCTGCCGAGTATACCCTTGCACGTTCAGCGGATAGTTGAATTACTCACTAGCAGTACTTGCTCTGCAAAATAATAGCTCCTCATTAATAGTGCATCCCTTAGATTTACAACCCTGATCGAATAGAGCTCCACCCGATCACCCAACACTCTCTCATACACACTTTCGGAGTTTCAGCACCTTCGTTGAAACTCACCCTAATTAGACACCACCCTCTACACTCACCCCCAATACTCCTTGTTCGATCAACCCCCGTTAAAGGTCAGAACAATACCATGATATTCGTCAGAATTAAAGACGAACCATTTATGTTTTTTATGCTGATAGTAGATTCTGATCTACACTATTCTTCGTAGATTTTGATCTGCACTATTCTACATTTTCAGTCAATAAACTGAGTAATACATTTTAAATATCGAATGATTTGGTGATTTATATTAGGAACAGGATGTGCTAGGAGAACCAGTGGGGCAATATTTCCAACGTTCAGACATATGCCCGAGATTAATTTTAGAGTTTTTCGAGTTCACTTTGAGCTAGTTTTTATTTGTTCATTTAACACTGGGACTTTCTTAACACATTCTATTATATTGTTGTGTTCTTATCCCAGGATGATCCATGTTGGTAGAATTTCTGGGGGTTTATTTCAGCCGGGTACTTCCAGATTCTACGATCCAGCTGTTCCATCGGATTTCAACAGGTAAGACCATGTGGATACGGGCACAGTACTATCCGGGCATTTGCTTGGAGACGAGGTGAGAAACCACGGAAAGCCACTTCGAGGATGGCTGAGGTGGGAATCGAACCCACTCCACTCATTTGGGCCGCCCGAGGCTGAGTAGACCCCGTTCCAGTCCTCATACCACTATTCAAATTTCGTAGCAGAGCCGGGAATTGAACCTTTGAACTTCAGGGTGGCAGCTAAGCACGCTGACCACAACACCACGGAGGTGACATATGATGTAGCCTATATAAACATTAAGTTAATAGCACATATTTGAAATTTTTAAATGTAATATTATATATCTCACCTGATTTTATTACATAAATATGTACATATTTTGCATGTTGATATTACATGGGAATCCTATCTCTATGCATAAGGTAGAGGTAACAGATAAGAGGGTAGCACGTATGATTGCTGGAACAAATAGATGGGAGCAATGGCAGGAAGGCACTCGTAATGAAGAGATAAAGGCTAAGTTAGAAATTAACACGCTAGATGAAGCAGTTCGTATGAGCCGACTCAGATGGTGGAGTCATGTGAAAGAATGGAGGAGGTGAGATTCCCTAAGAGGTTAATGTATTCGGCTGTACAGGGTAAGAGAAGCGGAGGTAGACCTAGGAGGCAGCGCGACGGTTTGATTCAGTGTTGAACGATTTCAAAGCGAGGGGTGTAGAAGCAGAGGAGGTCACAGTGCTAACTTCTAATAGGGGATCATGGAGGCGATTTGTTAACAAACAGAGGCTTGCAGACTAGACTGGAAGCTGAAAGGCAAATCAGTCCCAAATGAAAATGTATATAGGCCTACTGTATGTGTGCCCAAAACCCTGAAAAGTTATTAGCCTAACGAGGGGAGGATATGATGCATGGATCTGCGATTCGAACCATCTTTAGTACACGTGTAAGGCATGACTAGGCGTATACCAGGTCCAAATAGTAAGGTGCGCTTCTCAGCCGTTTCAGAGAAATTAATTATTCGCAATTGCAGTGCAGCGTCCATGTGCGTTGTACGTTAGCCATAAGCTAATGAGCGCGTGGTGCAACAGTAAGAGCCCTGCTTCGTAAGCGCGGGATCCCTGGATCGAATTCCGCCGGTGAGTCTTTGCAGTGTGTTGTGTTTTTTTTTTTTTTTTAACATTGGCAATTCGTATAACTGTAGGTGTCGTGAATAATATTAATTTGAGTCAGTTGTAATAACGTGTTATGTGAGCGGGAAAAGCGAGTCGGAATAAATCATACGGGAGATTGATGAATGAATACCTTTATTCCCAGTATTTACTGTTAGTACAACTGTTTATGCGACCCTATTTGCTAATCACTATCGAGCTGCTCGAGCGCCGAATTACGGCACGAACGAGGATGAATGCGGTCTTAGAAGCAGGGAGAACAATAATGATGGCGGCATCGTGCGCAAGTGATGTATAAACGTATACATATAATAGAATACATATAACCGTGTATAATACCAATGTATTTGCAATGCCATTACTGTTCATTATGTAATGTCACAAACGTTCACCCCCATACGATGATTTCGGAATCCCTTTTCCCGCTCACATAACAGGTTATTACAATTGATTGAAAAATAAACATTATTCACGCCACTTACAGTTATACGAATTGCCAATGTTTACCAAAAACAAAACAAAAACCACACTGCAAAGGCTCACCGGTGGAATTCGATCCCGCGATGCCGCGCTTATGAAGCGGAGCTCTTACTGTTACACCACGCGCTCGTTGGCTTCTGGCTAACGTATAAGTACAACGCACATGGACAACGCACTGCAATTGTGAATAATTAATATCTCGGAAACGGCGGAGAAGCGCCTTACTACTTGCACCTGGTATAGCCTAGTCATGCATTACACGTGAACTAAAGATGGTTCGAATCGGTGAACCATGCATCGTAAGAAATACACCTTTGACATACACACTGCCAACCCCCAAGGGAGCAACGAGCTGGAATAGCATGTTTGTTGTTGATTGTTTTAGGGGCTTTGCGACATCGTGGTCATGTAGATCCGAGCAGTTGGGTGTGTGTAGAATTTGTCTGCTAACCTGTGTCACTGTGATGCCTGTACTAGTATATGCATTTGTAATAGAGGCAAGATTTGGGTAAAAAACCGCCGTGACCTTAAGTTAGGTATCATCCCGGCATTTACCTGGAGTAGACGAAGGAGACCACGGAAAACACTTCCAGGATGGCTGAGGTAAGAATTGAACCCAACTCTACACATTTTTGCCTCACGATGTCGAGGTACCCCGTCCCAGCCCTCAGACCAGAATTAAATTTCTTGTCAGAGCAGTGAATCGTACCCGGTAGTCTTGTGTAGTTCGCGAACGAACTAGTTCGGAAGAGCGGGTCCCACAGACGAACTACCGAACTAGTTCCCAAATCCCTCGCTTGTTAGTTCGTTCGATCTTTTTCCGCTGACCCGACTTGTAACAGCGCGAGAGCGCGGGTCCTCCGTAGCTCGTCAGCTCGTCACGTCACCACTCATTGCAGAATCACATGCGCTTTGTTTAGTTCAGTGAGTTCAGTTGATTGAGTGTATCTATTGTTAGTGGCAAGTTTGTCAAGTTTTGGCGCGGCGAGTGTTCAATGTTGGTTTATATAATAACATTATAACACACTACTAGTGCTAACACGCTAATAGGTAATAACTACCTTATATTTGTAATGTAATACAGTGGCGGTTCATAAATTGAAGTTACTGATAGTTAACTGATTTAGATGTGGGGATAATTCCACAGTTTTGTTTAACTTAGTCATTTGGGATTATTTGAAAATATGTCCGATTATTTAGAAAATCGGCGAACTGGATTAACATTACCATTTAATGAACTGGTTGATATTTATTTTTGTCGATACCTGGTGATACAACTACTTTTTACCTGTTTTTAAGAAATGAACATTATGATGATGATTCACAAAGAAAAGCGAACTTCTATGAACAAAAACTCTGAACTAAAAAAAAACTATTCCTCCCATTTATGCCATAAATATAATGTACCCAACGGTTCCAGAGCAGCCAAATAATGTCACGAAGCAAGTAAGAAATGAAACGAAAATTGCGGGGGGGTACGTCTTATTCATCACCTAGTGACATATTTTAAAAAAGGGGAATCGAATGGTGATGCGCCGATATACACGAAAAATGATGATAATAATTGTTGTTTTAAGGGGCCTAACATCTAGGTTATCGGCGCCACGCGATAAAAAAATAAAGAGAATATTAAGTGTATGCTTCTACGAACACATCGTTCATACTGTTTTTCTTTTAGATACGGTACCGGCATTTCACTAATGATAAACAAATGACAACTTTTGGCTTTATAAACAATAGAAAAAGAATTTTTCTCAGAAGGAAGGACATGGACCCTAATTAAAAGGATGGCCGACAATAGAGTGGGATGGAAGAAGTTTGTAGCTGCCCTATGTTTCTACAAGGAATAAAAGGAAATAAGGCAGGAATAAGGAATTTCACTAATGTTTCAATACTCATATTTTTGTATTTTTTATCTTCCAATATCAAAATGAAAAACACATTACTACACACGCAACATGTCAATATCTAATACACGAATTGCACGTGCAGCGAGCACAGTAACTGTTACAGTAGTCTACAAGATTGCTTGAAACGAGAGCAATGTGGATGAGCAATCACTGGTGGCGAGTAATCACTGGTGACAGACTGCTATAACAAAGAGCGCGTGCAGTGGTAGTAGCGAGGCGAGCGAACGATCTTACAGGGAATTCGAGATGGGAGCTAACGAACTAAAAGAGCGAACTAAACTGATCGCTCCCAGCCGCGAACTATTATGCGCAAGACTAGTACCCGGGCCTCCGCGGTGACAGCCAAGCTGGAATAAAAAGATAGCACAAGAGTTCCTGATCATCTATTAAAATGACAGCGATAATATCATCAATCACCATACTGTACCTGCTTACAGTGGACAGTAACGAGAAGGCTTCCCTACCCAAGAGGCACACGGTATGTTAGAATCTCAGGATTATTACCCAAATGTTGCTATTGTTTGCAGCATTATAAATACTTGTCATAGTGTTTTTAGTGTAGTCTTCACAGAAAAATCAGTCCTTCACTGACATCTTAGAAACAATGATAAATAGTCTCTTATACTAATTTGAATCCTCTATGAAGTTGGCAGGCTCAATATTTAATATACACACATCAAAAAAAGTTTTGCATCACCTCGGTTCCAAGAGTTCCGGAACCGTTAAATACAAAGGGAATAGAGATCAACACAAACAACATTTCAGCTCGTTTTATTGCTCATGAGACCCACACATTGCATGTTGTACCATCATACAGCTAGACTTTCAGCATTTGTGGTCCAGATTGCAGTACACACCACTACCTCTAATACCCAGTAGCACGTCCTCTTGCATTGATGCATGCCTGTATTCGCCGTGGCATACTATCCACAAGTTCATCAAGACACTGTTGGTCCAAATTGTCCCACTCCTCAACGACAATTCGGCGTAAATCTCTCAGAGTGGTTGGTGGGTCAAGACGTCCATAAACAGCCCTTTTCAACATATCCCAGGCATGTTCGATAGGGTTCATGTCTGGCGAACATGCTGGCCACTGTAGTCGAGCGATGTCGTTATCTTGAAGGAACGCATTCACAAGATGTGCACGATGAGGTCGAGAATTGTCGTCCATGAAGACAAATGCCTCTCCAATATTCTGCCGATATGGTTGCACTATGGGTCGGAGGATGTCATTCAGGTATCGTAAAGCCGTTTCGGAGCCTTCCATGACCACCAGTGGCGTACGTCGGCCCCACATAATGCCACCCCAAAACATCAGGGAACCACCACCTTGCTGCACTCGCTGGACAGTGTGTCTAAGACGTTCAGCCTGACCAGGGTGCCTCCAAACACGTCTCCGACGATTGTCTGGTTGAAGGCATATGCGACACTCATCGGTGAAGAGAACGTGATGCCAATTCCGTGGGGTCCATTCAGCATGTTGTTGGGCCCATCTGTACCGCGCTGCATGGTGTCGGGGTTGCAAAGCTGGACCTCGCCATGGACGTCGGGAGTGAAGTTGCGCATCATGCAGCCTATTGCGCACAGTTTGAGTTGAAACACGACGTCCTGTGGCTGAACGAAACGCATTATTCAACATGGTGGCATTGCTGTCAGGGTTCCTCCGAGCGGCAATCCGTAAGTAGCGGTCATCCACTACAGTAGTAGCCCTTGGGCGGCCTGAGCGAGGCCTGTCATCGACAGTTCCTGTAGCTCTGTACCTCCTCCATGTCCGAACAACATCGCTTTGGTTCACTCTGAGACGCCTGGAAACTTCCCTTGTTGAGAGCCCTTCTTGACACAAAGTAACAATGCGGACGCGATCGAACTGCGGTATTGACCTTCTAGGCATGGTAGAACTACAGACAACATGAGCAGCGTACCTTCGTCCTGGTGGAATGACTGGAACTGATCGGCTGTCGTACCCCCTCCGTCTAATAGGCCCTGCTCATGCATGGTTGTTTACATCTTTGAGCAGTTTTAGTGACATCTATGAACAGTCAAAGGGACTGTATCTTGGATACAATATACACAGTCAACGTCTATATGCCGGAGATCTGGGAACCGAGGTGATGCAAAACTTTTTTTGATGTGTGTATATTAAAATGAAACTATGAAGAAGAAAAGAAGCCAGCAAATGCTGATTATAATCTTAGAAGTCGTACTGCTCCATATGGTTTGATTTATAATGTAGCTTTCACTTGCCGGGATATAATTTAAAGTTCTCCTCGTCTCTGTTCCTCTCCTCGCATATCTCCCCTCATCATCTCCTCACCCACCCCCTCCAATGTTCACATTAGGATACAAGCTACAAGCAGTCACCATTGTCACTACACGGCCACAATCTCAAGATTCGTTTTAACAAACTTATTTTCCAAACAGAGTCGAGCAAGGAGATATTTAAAAAATACCATCAGTTAGTGAGCTGTGAAAGAGAGAGAGAGAGAGAAGCGAGGAGAGAGGCAGGGATAATCTTGTTCTTATAGCGCAACAGGCAGAGTGTTCAGCTGAAGAAAACAACACGGAAGTCTGAATGTGTAATACCCGACACTGCTACACACTATATAGTATTGATAAATGGAGCAGATTTAGTTTTTCTAGTTGTTCATTTTACTTGCGTAAAGGGAAGATTATCTACCAACGGTAGGGTAGCTCACGACTTACAATAGGAATGAGAAACAATTTTCAAAAGTGGCATTTATTTTGGTCATCTGCAGTTGCAGGTGTATTTTGACTTAAATGCAGCCAAACATTTTTAGCACATTTTCATCATATGATGATATATAGGCCTACGCAATCACCTCTCGTGTGTGTGTGTGTGTGTGTGTGTGTGTGTGTGTCCCAATAAAATGTACCGACTGGAGCAATTTTAATAAAACTTGGTAAGGACTTACCGGTACTACTACCCCGTTCGACTCGGACCATGCTTTTCAAATTTCAATAAGTATCACCAATTAATTATGGTAGCCGCGCGAAATACTCCACCGGTTCCCAATATCTCCGAAATTATTGCAGAAATCAATCTGATATTTTGTATCGTGATAGAAGACTATAACGCAAATTCACATCTGTGACTATCAAAACCCCATAAACGCGAAAATAACACGGCAGCCACGCGAATTTAAAATACAGTATTTCAAATTATTTTTTCTGACGATCTAATCATTCGAGCGCAGCAAAACTCCACACAGCGGAATTTTATTTCAAGCTTATTATCTCGGCATCTAATATTGTTCAATTGTTTTCAAAAATTCGAGATGGCGACAGTGCAAAAATTTAGAAACATACAGATGCTTCTTTTAATTGGTCATATCCCATCCAAGCATTCAAATTTAATGTTTGTATAGTAATAATAATGCATAGCAACTGATACATAACCCCATGGTTAACATTATAGTCTGTACATGCTACGGTACTGTGACGGGTTCGGGGGTCACACGTGAATAAATTCACACAACTGGTAGCGTGTATGACTGGATTTTACTTCCCTATACTGTAGCTACTATTTACACCAGTATTTACAGTATGGAAATCTACATTGCACCCACCCTGTAAGCAAGTCACCGCAGCGCAACAGCTGTACGTCCCGCGGCGGGGCCGTGATCGTCAAAATCAAGCACCACGACCGCGCAGGCAGTGCAGCAAGTCTGGAGATCGGAGGTTCGAATCCCAGCGCTGACAGCGGCTATCCTGTGAGTTAGTTTCCCCCGGGTTTTACCACACTCTCCCCAGGAAAATGCCGGGATAAAGTCCCGGGGGAATTACGCCACCTCAGACCCTAATACAGCTACACACACTATTACAGTCATCACATAAATACAGGTTATCAAACAATTTCCACACACACCCAACTACACGGAGATGATGACCAAGATGCCCCAAGCACTTATTTGAGTTTACAGCAACAACAGTTGTACACTTCTCTGTGCCGTCTATACAGTACCCACAGTTCGCGCTCGCTGCTTCAGGTTCCACGATTAGAAAACCACTGAGATAGCTTCTCATGCACTCATGCACCCCACCAGGGGTGCTTAAGGGGGGACGTATGTAAAAATGACTAAGAGTAGTAATTTTTTTTTATTCGCCCATAATTTACCTTACGGTATCATGATTTTAATTCCAAAATATTACAGTTCAATACCATCTGTAAACGTGAGAAAAATTAGTATATGTAATTGCTTGTATATTGCCACACCCACTTCTGTAGGAAGAGTTTTGTTTCCTTTATATTTACGGAAAATGTTCACGTGTCTGTCTTTCTTACATGGAAACTCGCCATCGAGGAGACTGAATAACGATGATTGTCGCATAGTTACGGTTCCTTTTGTTGACATTGTGGTTATTTACATGTGTTACTTGTGGTGTGTCTATGGATTCAAAACCAACTTAGTAAGTGCTCATTTTGTGTGTTCTGTGTTATCCAAAGTAACAGAATGCTTCTAGGTGACCGTAATGTTTTTAGTAAAGCCCGTGCTTCTCGATTTGTGAAAAAGAAATCGAATGTGCCAGGGCAAGGTACAGAACAAGGTACCCGTAGTACTTCGAGCATGAAATACAGTGCTGCGAACAAAAAAAATGATGGAGTCATTTCGTTCGATGAATACAAGACAAAAGATAAATCCTCAAGTGTGTTTAGGTTCATAGATTTGAGGACCCTGTCTGATGATATTCGTTCAGTTTGTGCATGTTGTAACTGTGGTGCGCTTGATTTGAGGTTATATGATGACGAAAAGAGGGTTGGTATAGTTTGTAGGTTACATTTGCATTGTGACAGATGTCAGTCAGATAATGATTTTGGAACTTCTGAAGTAAACAACTGTAATTATGAATTAACCCTGAGATTGTGCTATGGATTGAGGTGTTTAGGAGTTGGAAAGGAACGTAGCAACTTGATTTGTGGAATTATGAACATGCCACCCCCAGATGCATGGTACACTCATACAAACAAAAAACTCTTAGGTGCCCTTGGGAAAGAACGTGAGAATAATCTGACATCATCAGATAATGAAATTGGAAAGAAAGGCTCATCAAAGGAGAAATTCAATGAGGAAACAGCTGGAGGAGGAAGAGGAATCAGACGAATGCAGTTTTTTAGGAAGAGCTAAACAGGACTGACACAGTCAGTAACAAACGGGCCTGAGTCCTTACGACATCAACCAATCATATATCTTACTGGTGATTCTCTTCTTCAGCCAAGTCGACTACTTACATAAGGAGGTGCACAATCTACATGTGACCTATGTGAGGTTGACACAACAACTCATGTGAAAGGACCTTGAGTTAATAGGGTGCCATTGGTAATCTAAACTGATACCTCCATATTGATCTAGTTGCCTACTTTCATACATATATATGACTGATGATCTACTAGTTTTAAACGATGATCATGTGCTGTAGAGGGCTAGAGAAGATGGCGCAGGGGTTAATGCGTAGCGATGGTCACAACGTGCAACCCCAAATAGGGGTGCTTAAGGAGGACTAGAGTAGGCTGGCTCAGGATTTGATGGGAACTGGACACAGCGGTAGATTATTCAATATCACACTAAACCAGATTATTATTATTATTATTATTATTATTATTATTATTATTATTGTCTATGTAGAGATGGATTAGCTCATAACGGGAAGGCATAGGGAACTCCACTAAACCAGTCTAAAGACTGACAACCCAAAGAAGACACCTTACATATATCATTTTTCCTTGATCAACACGGCTACTTTCTTACAGAGAGAACAAAAGATACACATGGCGTAATACCACTGACTACTTATTCACTCTAGTGGAACTAGATTCACTATTGTATGAATTCCATTACGTTACAAGATTAGATTCTCACGATTTGTAGGGTGTTACGTTACAATACTCAGCACTGCACAATTTGAGCAATCTCTTTGTGTCTCATCACATGTATAACGCCTGTATAGTTAACAAGATGACATGAAAATTTGTTAGTGCTAATAACTTGACAGTGCTAAATTCCACCATGGATTAATTTACCATTTTGGGTCGCCTGACTTATATTTTAATTGAATGGCGTACCAGTGGACGACAAATTGAAGGGCAGTAGTGTAGAGCAACATGTTGCTGGGTTGTTAGAGGCGTAATAAGGTTCAATAAATTGGTAAAACAATCTAGTGTAAACTACCCCTAAACTGAAAAATCGATGTCCCCAAAACCATGAATCTTAAAATTATGGACTATAGTTCTAAACATAGCTATTAAAACACCCTTCGCTGCACAAAATGAAACCTAACACTGTCTTGCCGATGTCTTAGAGTAATCAGAGTGTACCGCTATACGAAATTGCTCCCTCCGTTTTGGTCATTCTTGAGATCTCTTCTGCTGTTAGTAGGCCCATATATAGGAGGGGGCTTAGCAGGTCACCCTGTAGAACACCATTTGTTTGAACCACTGGCTCTGATATGGAGAAGTTATCGGAGAATCTTATTTCGTTCCATCGCAGTATGGATGTGATAATTTGTGTCCATATGTTGCTTTCGTGCAAGGTTTCCTCTAAGTTTTCGATCACTAGAGGTCTTTTTATTAGGTCAAATGCCTTGGTAAAGTCTATAAAACGGCAAAAAACTTTTGCCTTTTTTTTTCAGGACTTGTCATATATTTTGTAGGAGGAGGTCGATTGCAATCTACCCTTCCTGAATCCCAACTGATTTTCAGGAAGGTATTCATATATTGCGTCATTTATTCTACCTTTTATGATCTTTGTAAGAACTTTGAAGTGGATATTTTCCAGTGCTATTCCACTGTAGTTCCTCGGGTTCTTGGGATATCCTTTCCCATTGTATATCACCTTGACAAGGAAAAAAAGGAAGATTGTAGTTAAACGTGACCGTGAATCTTGTGATTATGAGCCACGGGACCTCCTTTTTACGTGGAATCCGAACCACAGGACATGGCATTTCACTTCGAAAATCTCACATGCATTGGCCGGGAATCGAACCCAGTCCACCTTGGTGAGAGGCCGACAGCTTGACCGCTGTGCCACCACGCCCCACCTTGATAAGGGATTGTCGCCATTGATCAGGTATGGAAGCCATTTCTATGCATTTGTTATACATGGTGTAACTAAATACAGTATGTGGGAAAGCTCCGGGGATTCGATAGAGGACCTGACAACAAGCGAAACATGTCCCGTAAACATATGGTGTATTTGCTTTCGTTTCCATGTTACAAGCATTGTTTGTGGTGTACGTAACACAGACCGCTTCACTTTGCAGGTTGGTCATTTATGTTGATAAGGTGTACTGTACTCGTATTTATGTAGTGAAATATTCTATCATTTGAAAGTTAGCCTATGTTATTTAAAACTGTGTATGGAAAGAAGTCAAGAACAGGTTTGTAATATCTCGCCCAGCTAACTAGTTAACCCAGCGTGACCAATCAGGTAATTTATAACTCGCACGTGGTAACGTTTTCGCTATCCCCTCTACTCTGTCTAAGATATATTGATTGAATGGGCGCCAAGGCCTCAACACCAAGTTGAAACCTAAATTTATATTTATCAACACCTAGCTTGGGCAGAACACATAACTCTTCACACTCAGACCGTGGTATGATGGGATCATTAACCCAGACAACACTTGCATTGGGAGAAGGAAGTTGGTTTATATCTAATGCTACCTACTGAAATCAAAGATTGCATTTTATAAATAATGAATTTAATAGTAAAAAACAAGTTAGTGGCAATTTTAATATTAATAATAGAAAATGGAGCTTAAAGATTTTAGTATTACTACCAGAAAATTACGTGAAATAGGAGTCGGATGAATTACTGAATTTAAGATTATTACCAAGCTATGAAGTTACTAAAATTGCGATTATAAAAGAATGAAAAGATTGATTGATTGATTGATTGATTGATTGATTTTATTTGCACGGCTACACTTAGAGCTTAAGAGCTCCTATACAGTAGCGCCCTACATAAAATAAGGTTAGGGCTTATACAAATAAAACATTTCACTTACATTCACAATATAAATAATAACAGTGTAACAATAGTAACAAAAAGACAGTAATAATGCAACAACAATAATAATAATAATAATAATAATGATAATGGAAAGATTATTTACAAAAGAGAGCATACAGACACAGTATCAGCCCGAAAAGAGAGAGATTACGTAGATATGCGTCATTAGCGTTCACCCTCGGAGATTGTTTCTCCCACGTACATGATGTTTCAAGAGAGATGGATGTAGTCTCTTGTCCGGCGTCATCTTCTTCGTCTCTTGTCGTAGTCGAATGAATATTGAAGTTAATTACTGTTAGTGGTGGATCAAAATCCGAAAGCCACTTACACGGTCTGCTTATTCACAACAGTTCGTATAATACCCATGACTAACTGGTCAGTGGAGTATACCAGTACGAAGTAGTTCACCATTGAACACAAGAACTAAGTCCGTAGACTAATGCGAAGATTATAATGTTCAAAGTAACGGTCCGTCCATAACGGAACTAAAGAATGAGTACGTCCACTTCGGACAAATGTTACAAAGTTAGTAGCCCTCTCTTCACAGCGCGCCGTCACTATATGTGCTCGGCCGTTCCCCTTCCAGTGTACCACCTCCCTGTGGTCTGGTCTCCTCTTGATTGGCTGAAACCCCAAGCGATTCTTCCCGCCATAAAGTTCATGGCTCTCGGAGTGACTCTGTAGATTTTCCGTTTGGTATCAATTCGCCTTTTCTTGAAACTGAACAGTTGTAGAAGTTCCTCGGTTTCATCATCGCTTATAGACAAGACTATTCCTGTATCCGTAATTCCCGATGACTCAACTCTCTCTCCACGCCCTAACTGAATAAAATCCGAAAACTCCTCAATCAAATAATTAACTGTGATAATGGCGATCGGAATAATCCAATTGATAGTGGTTTCTAATATATAGAAAACCTATCGGTATGGTTATAAGATTTAAAACAAAGCTCCAAAAGAAAATATGACATTAATAATAATAATAATAATAATAATGAATTAAATTAGCTTGGCTGAATAAGTTGCCGCGTTTAAACAATCATTAAATAGCTTCCATCTGACTTATGTCAGTTGCGTAAATACCCTTCGAAAAACAGGTTACATTTCGCCTTGGATCATCAAGTGATTTACCGTGACCACGGTACTTCATTTGATTATCCCAGACAGGTTCATAAAAGTCCCCAACCAAAATACCAATTACACAAATGAAATCACCTGAAGTTACATATATAAACACTCATAATTTTCTTCACGCACTTTGCGTCAAATTCACTTTCAATATTGGATTGTCCTATGCAGTCTGTCCAAGGTCTTTCATTTTGATAAATGTTCCACGGATATTTCCGCCTCTCAATCATCTCTGTGCTGGGAATGATATACTGTACATAAATTTAAGAGTAAGCCCTGTGTATTCACGATGTCACATCACACGCATCTAAGGTGTTCTGATTTATGCCACCACAGAACTTCCTAACTTCAGTGGATGTCAAATTTCTTCTTGTGTAACATAGTTATACGGTACACACGAGCACACGATCACACTATCGTGGTTACGCATCGTGACCATATTACCCAATCTCTCTGTGGATTACATAAAATTTAATATTGACTTCTGAAAAAAAAAAACAGTACGCGCACATAACATATCACACCAAATATCTCTGTGCCGTAATTGCCCTGACTTACTGAGTTCCCGTAGACCAATTTCTACTTAACACCAGTTCTCATCACTTCAAGTCTCTTTCCTTCAACAGCGCACAGCCCGGGCCAGTCCTTCTCGCGATCCTAACCTAGTTGACTCCACTCTCAAATAATACTTATGGACTAATTACCTTGAGGTTACCTACCTCATACTCATAATTCATAAATTCACACTCACCGATCATACATAGCGAATACCACACTTACTCAATTGATAGGCTGGCTCGCCAGCTACACTCACTCACTTCATGATACATCCTTCCGTAGACTATGTATATTATACGTCCCGTATAATCTGTTTGCCTTACCATCTTCTAGCACATATGCTGTTTTGCCAATACGCTTGGAAACTACAAATGGGCCCTCGCAGAGATAAAAAGAACTTGGACATGACCTTCTCTAGCTTATTCGACTGTTTCGGCACTCTGAGTAAGACTCTGTCTCCTGGCTCGAATAGGTAAAATTTAGCTTCTATTTGTTGGCGAATTCTCTTTTGTGCTGACTTAGATAAATTCTGTTTCGCCAACTGGACAATGTAATGCATCCCCGGTTGCTTTCCCTCATTTAAACCCAATACTCGCGTTCGTTCATTTTGTGGTCTCTTTCCGAAGTGAACTTCGTATGGCGTCAATTTCGTGCTCTCATGCTGGACAGAATTCAGCCAAGTCTCGACTTTGGGAAGATGTCCAACCCACGCCGAATGCTTGTCATGCACTAAAGTCCAAAAAAGACGGGCAACTTCACTTAATGGACGCTCTGTAGAATTACCCTGAGGGTACCTTACAGAAGAATGAACGTGTGAAATACCAGCTTCCTGCATACTGGTTCTCCATTTCTTTGCAGTAAACTGTGGTCCACTGTCAGATTGTATCCTGAGAGGAAGGCCAAACCCAGGTATATACTTATTAATGATCAAACGGCTACACGCTAGTCCCGTGGCTTTCCTTAGCGGATATAGCTTTACATACTTACTAAAAGCGTCAATAACTATAAATATGTACTCGTAGCCGTATTGTCCTTTAACGATCGGGCCAAATAAATCCACACATAGTAGTTCGCCGGGACTACTGGTGATAACTGCAGATCTCTCCCCCACTAAATATTTAACTGGATACTTGCTCCTTTGAGAGGTGTCACACTTGGCTAAAATCCTCCTAACATCCCTTCCCATTTTATTCCAAATAAAGTCACGACCAATTTCATAGAAGACATTGGTAGCACCAAAGTGTCCTAGTTCCCTATGAATGAACCAAATTAGTTCCTCCCGTAAAGTGGCAGGAACACATATTGCCCTCCGATTCTTCCTACATTTCCGTGCAAGAAGCCCATCCTGCATCTTGTACGTGAACCTCGCTACTTTCACACACTCTTCTTCACCTGTTTCCAATATAGCTAGAGGCTCCCTTAAATGAACGTCCTCACGTTGCTCTACCAACATGTTTCTCAGTGTCTGTAACGATACCCTGTTGCTACTATCCACACATGCACATAATAAAATACCGCCCTCTGCTTTAACAACAGGATAATCCCAACATAAATTAATGTCCCTAGATAGCATATCTGCAAGTATGTTATCTTTACCTTTAATATATTTAACTGTGAATTCGTATTCCTGTAGTGCAAGAATCCATCTACTAACTCTGTTAGAACTGAGTTTACAAGTCCTCATATATAGTAATGCATGGTGATCTGTATGGATCTCAAATTTCCCCTCTACTATATACATTCTAAATTTCCCTAAACTGAAAACAATACCTAAAAGCTCTAACTCAGTAATCGTGTATCTTTTCTCTTCTGCAGTAAGTCCTCGCGAGGCTAACGATACAATGTTCAGGTTACCCCCTTCATCTCTATGACACAATACACCAGCAATACCTATATGCGAAGCATCCATCATAACCACATATTCCTTATCTTTCAAAGGATATTTCAGCACTACAGCTTTCTCAAAACCTTCCTTCAGCGCTCGAAAAGCCTGATCATGCTTGGGCTCCCATCTCCACCGATTACCACTTTTAAGCAATTTACTGAATGGTTCTACTAACCCTGAGTATTTAACAACGAATCTGCGAAAGAAGTTCCAAATTCCAAGATATGTTTTCAACTTTTTAACATTCTGTGGCACCTCTGCGTTAAGTATTTTATCAACCCTACTTTCCTCTGGTGTTACACCTCTACTTGACACTCTATGACCTAAAAATATCACTTCTGACTGACAGAATGACGACTTAGACAGTTTCAATGTGAACCCTGCCTGATCTAACTTCTGAAAAACGATATCTAAAGGACGTAGATGCTCCTCAAAACTGCGTGAACTAATTACCATATCATCAATGTAAATGGTTACAAACTCTCCTGTATCATCACCTAATGCGATATTTAATGCTCTAATTATAGCAGCTGAACTACTCTATAAACCATAAGGTGTTCTATAAAATTGATAAAGATTATATTTATGACTAAAAGCTGTAAATGGTCTATCTTCATACATAAGTGGCACTTGCCAGAATCTTGAACTCAAATCTACACAAGTGAAATATTTCTTACCCTCAAATGTCTGCATCAATTCCTCTATAGACATGGACTTCAGCTGGTCTGAACTGATTCTACTGTTAACTAAACGGGCGTCTAAACAAATGCGAACTGAACCATCTACCTTCGGCACGATGTACAAAGAATTAACATAAGGACTGTTGGAGTGCTCAATAATGCCATCTTCAAGCATTTGGTTAATTTGTGCCTCAACTGCACTCTGATAAGCGAAAGGTACAGGATATCTATGTCCTGTGAATACCGATCTATCAATAACGTTCAACGAATGTGTATAGCAATTGGCCATACCAATGCGATCCTCAAAAACTCTCCTATTACACAATAACACATCATAGAGAAGAACACACTGTTCTTCCTCTATATTTCCCTGAAATGCAGCATCACGTAACGAGTCGTCTAGACTACCGTGCGTAATCACACTGCCCACAAAACTTGGAGAATCCCGCTCTACGGCTGGGGATATCTCATTCAAAGTACAAATCACACCTACAACATTACTTCTCTGAATATGGTCGTTGAACGCTACTTCTACTTCAGAATCATCCCATTTAAATTTCAAACTTCCTACCTCATAACATATGTTACCAGACACTCTACTTAGCCAATCAGAACCCAAAATAACACTGAATACTAAATTTGGAATTACAAGGCAAATCTGCTTCTCTACATGATTATTAATTTTAATGTTTACTAAAACTTGCTTAGAAATTACTTTAGACCTCTTCCCAACAGCTGTGATAACAAAAGTTCTTTTAATTGGCAACTCCTCAAAATTTACTCCAGTTCCTTTCATTTTATCGTAAAATGCACTACTTATGCAACTCTTCATGCAACCACTATCAATTAAAACATCCGTGTACGCCTCGGACACGTTAAGTTTAACAATGGGGCTCTTACTAACCACTACCTGAATAATACCTTCATCATTTAGTTCAAGTAATAATTCACTTCTTACATTTAGGTCATAGGGTTCCTGTATAAGTGTATGGACCGGGCACGTTACAGACTGAGATGCTGACCTTACATCGCAGCCTGGTTCGCGTTTAAAATACCGCTACTGCTTGGTGTAGTACTACTCACTATGGCACTGGTCTGGTTGTTCTGGGTTGTATTATCGATATTCTCTGTTCATTACTACCACTAGGCTGTCCTCTTCCTTGACCCCTATTCTAGTTGTAATTATTATTATTATTATTATTACCGTCATTCCTCCCTTGATTTGCCCTGAAATCATTATTCCTGCCTTGATTTCCCCTGAAATCATTATTCCTACCCTGATACTGCACACCATAGCCATTTTCTCTGTTCTGATTTTGATGGTTATTATTATTATTATTCTGGTTCCCCCTATTTTGGACATTGGCCCCTTCGCCACTGTTCCCTTGAACTTCCTGATTTCTATTTTCATTAGGCCTATTATTATTATTACCTTGGTTCCTAGTGAAATTCTCCTCGTAACCACCTCTTCCTAATGCATCGAATGTGCTTAATAAGTTCTCCACTTGAGAAATAGATTTTACATTTTGGATACAGGCAGCTTCCTTGATCCTATATGGAAAGTGTCTAAGTAATAGCCTGACCACATCACTTTCCTCCTTAAAACCATCCAGATACTTACACGTTAATACCTGTCCTAAAAGCTACTCGGTCATAGTGTAGTTTCCTCTCGGGTTATATTTCCCACACACAACTCCCTCACGATGCTGAGACTGAATAACCTCTTTCCAAAACTTTTCACAAAATTTAACTTTAAAATCTGAAATGTCCTCGAAATTGTCTCTGTAGACAACAAACCAGTTTCTTGTCTCCCCTACAAATGCTTGCTCAAAAATCTCAACTACCTGGCACCACTCAATACTACCATCTTCCAACATCTCCTTGAATTTATTTTCTATTGCATTCATGAATTCCATGGGACAACCTTGTCGATTGCTGAACTTTCCCAACTCTATCTCCCTGTGTGTGCTATTCACATAAACTGGCGAACTCTGACTATTTTCCTGCCTAATTCTAGCTTTCAACTTCTGTTCTAATTCAGCAATTTTCTCCTCCGCTTTTCTCCCAATACTAGTTACCGTTAACCTAATACTCCCTTCTGATGCTTCAACTTTATCACTTAACTTAGCTTGTTTCTCCTGAATCTTACTAATGCTTTCCTTATTCTTCTCCCTTAAATCATTAACTTCAGAAACTATTTCTGCATGAACTTTACCAATTCTACCCCACAGCTGTTCTTTAACCTCGCTAGTTGCTACCTGAATTTTGTCAAATTCTCCCCCCAATTGCTTTTATCCTGCTTTGTTTCAAGTTGAACTAATTCTTTTAAATTATCAGCCTGTGTACTGATTCTACTTTCCAGCTCTTCCTGCACTTTTCCTAATTTTCTGTCTACATCTGCTATAATTTCTTTAGTCTTCTCTTCCATCGCCCGTCTGATTTCTCCTCTAATCTGCTGAAATCTCTTATCTAATTGTTCTCTTCAAATTTCTCACTTAATTTATTGCTCATTTCTTTACTGTTTTGTTCTAATTTAGCATTTAAAGCATTTGTACTCTCTTTATTTTCCCTACTATTTTGTTCTAGTTTAGCATTTAAACTATCTGTACTCTCTTTATTTTCCCTGCTATTTTGTTCAAGTTTAGCATTTAAACTATCTGTACTCACTTTATTTTCCTTACTGTTTCGTTCAAGTTTAGTATTATTCTGTTCAAGTTTAGCACTATTCTGTTCAAGTTTAGCATTTAAAGCATCAGTACTTATTTTATTATGTTGCATAAACTGAAAAAGCAAACTCCCCAACCCTGCTTGACTGTTTTCATTCCCCCCTTCAGTATCGGGATTTACCTCTGACATCCCTGTTCTGCTTTCATTCTCAAGACTACACATACTACTCGTTTCATCACTATCCAACTGGTAACCACTACGCAACTTCATCTCTTTCTCAACATCACCGATGCTGATACACACTGATAAATGAAAAGACCCCCAAAATACAGGCACAGAAATATGTAACCTTCTCCTTCCACAAATGTTACTAGGTTTTCGGTCCCACGTTGCTGGCGACAAGTGTAACGTTTTCGCTATCCCCTCTACTCTGTCTAAGATATATTGATTGAATGGGCGCCAAGGCCTCAACACCAAGTTGAAACCTAAATTTATATTTATCAACACTTAGCTTGGGCAGAACACATTTATAACTCTTCACACTCAGACCATGGTATGATGGGATCATTAATCCAGACAACACTTGCATTGGGAGAAGGAAGTTGGTTTATATCTAATGCTACCTACTGAAATCAAAGATTGCATTTTATAAATAATGAATTTAATAGTAAAAAACAAGTTAGTGGCAATTTTAATAATAATAATAATAATAATAATAATAGAAAATGGAGCTTAAAGATTTTAGTATTACCACCAGAAAATTACGTGAAATAGGAGTCGGATGAATTACTGAATTTAAAATTATTACCAAGCTATGAAGTTACTGAAATTGCGATTATAAAAGAATGAAAAGAGATTACGTAGATATGCGTCATTAGAGCTCACCCTCGGAGATTGTTTCTCCCACGTACATGATGTTTCAGGAGAGATTGATGTAGCCTCTTGTCCGGCGTCATCTTCTTCGTCTCTTGTCGTAGTCGAATGAATATCGAAGTTAATTACTGTTAGTGGTGGATCAAAATCCGAAAGCCACTTACACGGTCTGCTTATTCACAACAGTTCGTATAATACCCATGACTAACTGGTCAGTGGAGGATACCAGTACGAAGTAGTTCACCATTGAACACAAGAACTAAGTCCGTAGACTAATGCGAAGATTATAATGTTCAAAGTAACGGTCCGTCCATAACGGAACCAAAGAATGAGTACGTCCACTTCGGACAAATGTTACAAAGTTAGTAGCCCTCTCTTCACAGCGCGCCGTCACTATATGCACTCGGCCGTTCCCCTTCCAGTGTACCACCTCCCTGTGGTCCGGTCTCCTCTTGATTGGCTGAAACCCCACGCGATTCTTCCCGCCATAAAGTTCATGGCTCTCGGAGTGACTCTGTAGATTTTCCGTTTGGTATCAATTCGCCTTTTCTTGAAACTGAACAGTTGTAGAAGTTCTTCGGTTTCATCATCGCTTATAGACAAGACTATTCCTGTATCCGTAATTCCCGATTACTCAACTCTCTCTCCACGCCCTAACTGAATAAAATCCGAAAACTCCGCAATCAAATAATTAACTGTGATAATGGCGATCGGAATAATCCGATTGATAGTGTTTTCTAATATATAGAAAACCTATCTGTATGGTTATAAGATTTAAAAGAAAGCTCCAAAAGAAAATATGACATTAATAATAATAATAATGAATTAAATTAGCTTGGTTGAATAAGTTGCCGCGTTTAAACAATCATTAAATAGCTTCCATCTGACTTATGTCAGTGACGTAAATACCCTTCGAAATACAGGTTACAGCGTGACACGCAGAGCGGTTTAGGGCAGAGCCAAGCTTCGTTTTCTTTGTGAAACTAGCCGAGGACTTCCGAATGTGACACGCGACCAGAGTGGGGACGCGCTCGAAGGAATTTTGATCGCGAGCCGAGGGGAGGCTACGACACGAGCCAATCACGTGGCTAACACTACCAATGGAATGAGGCGTTATATCAACGAAAGCAATTAGCGCAATTAGCATATCTAATTACCAGCGTTATATTAACACTTCAGAGAAAAAGAGAAGTTGGTAAATAATAAATAAGACTTATTTATATTTGCAGCTAATTAATTGCTTAAATATGGAATAAAATTATATTCGCTATTAACGCGACATTCAGGCAAGTTTTTATGAGGTGACGCCAACTTTATCATCGTAGTGGGAGAAGCGCGACCAAGATCGTGATTCTTATGTCTCAAGTCTTCACTGAGAGTGGACGTGCCAATCGACGTTGTTACAATTATAGAGAGAAGACAAATCCTTTACATATTCGAAGCAACTTTGAAAGAAGATATACTACAAAAGTCTATTTAACAACGAGAATTACGGCAAATAATTGCGTAATTACTACACAAGATTTAATCTGCCATAGAGAGATTGAATAAGCTACGGGAATATTAGTAGAAACAACGCTTCAAGGTGATAGAAAATTTGATACTTCTACGTATTTCATCACCATGTTGAACCAGCAAAAGTTGAGAGGGGAGTTAGACATTGTTGAATCTACAGAGAGTGAAATGTCTTACTAAGCTGCTACAGGGAGCAGAGCTATGATAGCAGCGAGAATATACGAAATGACATAATATTAACTTCGTGGGGGAGATGAACATCTAGTCTCTCCTGCATAAATAAAATCTACGTCTACAAGAGTCATTTCATCGACTACTACGATGGATACACATAGATATCTGAACTGCGGCGAAGAAGACAGAAGAAATTCCAGTAAGGGCGCGGCTAGGTCTATCTCAGCGCGAATCAAGAGAGAAAGGGTTTCCCATCTCATTAAGAAGATTTCCGAGCAGAATGGACGACTACACGATGATGTTAGAGTTCGAATCCAGTTCCTGGCAGTTTGGCGACTTCCGAAGGAGATCGAGGAGGGTACCACACGACAACATGAAGGGGCGATTTTTCAGAAACGAGGGAAATCCACTACTATTCAACTTTACCCAGCACCAGATAGTCTCGAGCCCAGCGAAGTATCCCATTTTGTAGAATTGAAGAAACTTTTGAGAATATCCGACAACTTTGTATATTATTTTAATATTTTTTCGATTTTATATTTTCATCGCTATGTCATGTAGTAGTTTCATTTTCGATTTTCATCGATTTTTAGATTTGCAAGTGAGTTTTCGACGATTCATATTTGCTATTTGGAATTTAGAAATTTATGCGATTTCGAATTTACTTGATGGAGATTTCATCGTTTCGCCCGATTTTATTGTTTTTCATTTGAATTCTGTTTAGATGGAATTTTGTTACATTCGAATGGTGTTGCGAATTGATAAGTTTAAATTGGATTATATCGTTTTTTGATAACGAAGGAAGTTTAATGGAAACTATTGAACCCTTGCAAAGAAGCTTATGAGACTCAGTTTCGGGGGGTGTAACAGTCCATTTCGTAAGTTGTTGGTAAAGCGCTTCATTAACATGCAGGGTAACACATAACAAAATAACATGCAGGAAGAAGTGAATACCAGGGTTATAACAAATGAATTTAATAACAGATCAACTATTTACAAGTAAAAAAATTAACGAAACAAAACTCCCAAATGACTCCCAACTGAATAAATTACTTGCCATAACTAGGCTTAATCTCAGGAGAGATTATAAATTGGACCAAATGTCCCAAATGCTTCAGTGACATTGTGGTACGTGTGCGGCTGTTCTACATGCTTAACGATGAGTACAAATAAATGCGAGATTCGTCATCATCCGGTAAACCTTCAGAGGACGAATCTGCATTGTTTAGAGCTAGACAGACGCGGGGAACCAACTATACACTACTTAAATTAAACCGACACTTCCTACCCTAAATAAACAACAAATAATTTCCGCTTGAAATTGGAATCAAGAACTGCCGTAGCAAAAACATTACTGCCTAAAATTAGCACTTTTCAAAATCAACACAAGTAAATTAACACGTGACCATCAAAAGAAATACACATATGACCGCCTGCCATTTTTACAAATAATTACAACTACACCACACGGGTGTCACAACAGACAAACTAAGAGGACCTTAGTCATAGAAAATCACTAGGCTCCAAGCCAACATTTACATCATTAAAACAATATTCCATTCATAGGATATGCGATAATTCGTAACAGACATGGCGAACTCCCCAATTAATTACGGTCCATATGACCATCACAAAAGAACAGGTTTGCTAATGATGGCTTATAGGGGTCAGTCGGTCAACAGGACTGCCTAACAATGAGTCACCGAACCTAGACGGGCGCTAAGTGGAAATCTGCACATCTGTCAACCCACGTGTCAATAACCTCGACCTCCCATGGCACGGGATCGAGTCTCGAAGAAGCGTGCTCCCAAAGCACAATATACGTGTGTGTATCAGAATAAAATATCTCAGCATTTCCCCTAGGAAATCCAAGAAAATCAACACTGGACAAGGTACAGTAGCCTCCAAGGAGCGCTCTGCCTCTCCATCAAAAAGAATACCACAACAACAACAATATGAGGGCGGTAGCACCACCTACCTCTCATCACGAAGAATCAATACACACACCTGACACATGAACACACACAAAATCACACGTATGGGTTTGACAGAAACCTGAAATAAATGACATAGATATTTTTCCACCAGCTTGCGCTTCCGTTCTAGTCCGTGACTAACACACCTGAAAAGGACTCAAAATTGCTTTAAAAAATTAGAACTAAAGTGTTCTACAGTTACATCTTAATTTGTTGCGCTCGTCAACCCTAGTATGAGTAATAACCTGTTCATAAAAACATCTACAATAATTACCTCCCTTTCCTATTACTAAATGAACCTTAACAAAGCACCACTTATCGAATGTAACGAGTTTCGCATTCGCATGGATAAAAATCAAATACACGCGCCGTGTACACTAAATATGACTCCAAAGAAAAATATACAACAAACAAATTTGGCCATGCGCCAACGTACATTTAAAGATGATAGTGTCAGCACAAAAATAATCTAAACACAAGAAAAAGAATGAATGAACTATTTACAATGTTCCCGCGCCTTATCTAACTACATATTGAGTAAATCAATTTTTGTACATCACCACTTCAGCTTGCAGAACATTAACCTCCGTCCCGGTGCATTTCCCTACGGGAAATTTAGCTCTTCATCGTCGACGTCGTTGTAGAAGCGATGCACATCAATCCATCACATGACCAAACGTCGGACATCTTGGCGATGTTTCTTGGACAGAAATGTTCAATGTTAATAATGTTGCCTAGCTATAATCGCTGTGAGCTACTACTTTCACTCACGAATAGGTCCTAATGCGATTACAGATCGTAGACTTGCCCTATTTTAGCATTTGCTTATCACACGCACAAATATCATTCAAAAATAATATATACAAATTTACATAAAATTACACACTTCAAACTCATCGCCACTGGCTTGAAAACAAGTCTTAAACATGACTATCTTGCAGTCCTTATCTCGCCTAGAGATCTCCACTGCTATACGTGAACCTTGCTCACTTGAGCACAAAGTAAAATGTTAGTAAAGTACGCTCATTAGCGTTTGAAAATCGTGACGCAGAGTGACGTGAACCTTGCTCACCAGAGCCCAATAAAGTTGTCCTCGAAACAGCTTCTCACCGATCAATTTATTGGAAACTGACAGAATGAGGTAGAGTGGGGAGAATTTGAAAATATAATCTGGAATTTTCATCACACAAACTTGGGACTAGTATCAATCTTCATCATTTTATCCAAACGTCTCAGTGCACTATTGCGGAATTAATTCGGATCGGTGGTTCTTTAGATACACGTTTTCGCGCGTTTTTCCAGGGTACGCAACTTACCGCGTGGCTTTGGCGTGGTCTCTTCTGATTGGGTGATTCAATCCTGGGTCGGTTGAAACTTTACTCATGACACTCCCTCAATGACTCTAATTTAGGTGCGCGCTGTTACAAAATTTGTCCTTGAACTCGGCTTAACCGGTCGTCTTCAGGAATAACTACCAAGCTTGTTTCTGTTGTAATCATTGCAACACACTACCTTGGCTCCCCCTTTGTCAATTTCAACATGTACTGCCTGGGCATCAGTAATAATAATAATAAAATCATGAATACCTATTCATCGATAGATTAATAAGGGTTCATGTATCCTCAGCAAGGTTTTGAAATTCGAAGCAAGTGATTGATTTGGATTTTAAAAACAATATCCACAGTAGTAAAGATAACATCTCTTAAGTACCTCACTCGTCTGCCTGTGTGTACATTCCACTGACCCAATTAGTGTGCGCACTCCACGCTGCAATGTCATTCACACGTCTCACCGGACCTCCCCTCTCTCTCGCACGATTACAACTCCTGCCGGACCAGCTGTCTTGTTTACAAACAAAGCTCGCTCTTGCCAGGTACTACATGGCCACGTATATTTGAGTGTTGGCTCTCAATAAAATTCTGCAATAATGATCTGCATTCATAGTCCTGATTATTCGTCAAATGGTTCCCTTCTGTAATACGGCTTGAGATTAGCGCTATTGAAGACAGATTTAGCGCCAGTGCTCAATTCTTCATGTCTGTAAGCATTGCTACCCAAATTCTTAATGATGCGGAACGGGCCAATAAATTTTGGACAGAACTTGGCAAATACTTTGTTTTTGGGATCAGATATAGGTGGTCTTCGAACAAGCACTAGTTCCTGTTCCTGTAATTCACGATGAAATTTCTTTCCTCTGTATCTCCTCAGTCTTCGGTCCGCTTGGTTCCTCATGTGCTCTCTTGTTCGCTGAATTCGCAGCTCATGTGCTAATAACGGATCCCTTGGGCATGGAATAATCTTGTCCCAAGATCTCTCAGGCAACCTGTTGTGGTGTACAACTAGTGGGACTTGACCTGTCAACTCGTGCTTTGTAGTGTTCATGCACATCTCAATATCTCCTACTTTGTCAACCCACTTATTATGATCATTAGGAATCATGACTCGGTAATACTTGGCAACACAGCGAATCGTTCTCTCGCTCGGATTTCCACAAGGATGACGAATGCTCGACAGAACATGCTTTATCCCTAGGCTCTCTAGACCTTGCCTAAAAACATTGCTCGTAAAATAAGTACCATGGTCCGATAAGATGAATTCCGGCTTCCCAAGCATCGGAATGACTTTGTTCTGAATTCTGCTGAGGACTTGCTTTGATGTCGTCTTCTGGATTGGACATAATACTACCATCTTGGAAAACACATCGACACATACAAGAAGGTGTCGGCATCCTCGTTTTCCCTTTACTAGAGGGCCAAAACAATCAATAGCGACCAGCTCGCATGGTTTTTGAGGTAATAATGGTTTTGGAGGTTGTTTCAACATGAAGTTATTTGGTTTAGTGAGCTGACACGCGTCACAAGTTCTGATTACTTCCACAATGGTGTATCGCATCTTAGGCCAAGTAAAAGTTTCCCCTATTGTCGCTTCTGTTTTGTCCGTGCCGATATGTGCTAGGCTTTCGTGGACATGCCACGTCAATCCTCTCTGTAATGATGCTGGAACCAGAATTCGCAGTTTGGTGTGATCCTCATCCACGTACTTGTGCAAAAGGTTATTCAAGTAGTGAAATTTCGCTTCCTTGGCACGGGCTTCTCGATATTCATGTGAATCTGGCTGTAGTTCCTTCTTGTAAAACTTGATCATCATCATCATCCATGGGTCCTTTTCTTGTTCCTTCTGAATTTCTTTCAGCTTGTCCAAAAATCCACGATTCTTAGGTGTTAGTGCTATGTGGTGAACATCCGCTGCTATCTCGTTCTCATCTTCAGGATTCCTGCTTAGAGCATCTGGTATGACGTTCATCCTTCCAGGGCAATGTTCTATGGTAATGTCGAACAGCTGAATGTAAATGGACCAACGCGTAACTCTTTCACTTGCCATCGTCGTCTTGAATAAGAACGTCAGTGCATGGAGGTCAGTTCTGACAACAATGGAATATCCAAAGATCATCTTGCGCCATTGTTGAAGTGAGTACAAAATCGCTAGCAACTCAAACTCTGTCACAGTGTAGTTCCTCTCGTGCTTCCTTAATTTACGACTCGTAAATGCCAAATATGATCGTTTCCTGGGTTCATCAGCGTCCTCTTGGTACAGCATGGCACCGATTCCAATCAATGAAGCGTCTGCCTGAATTATAAATGTCTTCTCGAAGTCTGGATACCCTAGCTTCACACAATTCTCCAGTAGGTCTTTCGTGGCTCTAAAGGACCTGTCGCACTCCTCATTCCATGACCATCGATTTGATTTCTTTAGCATCTCTTGCATCGGTGCTACTGTTTCCGTGTATCCAGGACAATTCTCCTTAAAGAAACCTGTCACTCCCAAAAATGCTCTCACGTGTTTTACTTTAGTTGGTGTGGGGAATTTCTTGATTGCGTCAATTTTCGCCGGATTAGGTCTCACGCCTTCAACATCAATTACGTGACCCAAATACAGAATCTCGCTCTGGAAAAAGTGCGATTTCTTCAAATTAATTTTGAAATTCATGGTTCTCAAGTTATCCAATAGTTTGTTTAGGTTTACCAAGTGTTCCTCCATTGTTTCTGATGCAATAAGTATGTCGTCAACATACCTCGTAGTGAAGCTCTTGACCTCCTCAGTCAGATTCCTGTCTAGTGCTCTTATCAATGCACATCCAGCTGTTGTTACACCAAAGGGCATGCGAGACCAGATATAGCTTTGGTTATCAAATAAAAACCCCGTCAATAGTTGGGATTTTTCCTCAAGTTCGAGATGGTGGAAACTATTCGTTAGGTCGACGCTAGAATATATCTTCTTCCCACGGAAGCCCTTCAATACATCCTTGATCCTTGGTGCTTGGTCATGCTCAACTAGCAGTTTACTTTTTAAAACCCGAGCGTCTAGGCATAATCTAATTGATCCATTTGGCTTGGCCACAGCCAATATTGCATTTAAGTATGGGGTTGCTGCTTTTCTTATCATGCCGGAATCTAATAAGTTACTAATAATGTCCTTCACCTGAGCAAAATGTTTCTCTGGGATCGGGTACAATTTACTCTTAAATGGGGTCCAGTCGGTAACTTGCATGGCATACTGGAAATTTAAAACTTTTCCAGGAATCGTGTCGAAAGCTCCCTTATGATGTCTCAAAATTTCTTCTAATTTTCTTCTGTCAGGTTCCCCTACTATTGCCTCCTTAAGTCGCTCCTGAAGTAAAATTTCAAATTTGGACCCGCTAATTTCTTCTTCCGCCAAATGTACCCAAAGTTCCTGCGAAATATCTCGACTGTCAATTTCAACCACTGCTGTCTGGCTTACTCGTTCCTCCGTCAAGTTCTTATCTTCGATCGCCTCATTAGTGCATTCTTCAATGACCCAAGTATACGCCTCTCTCTCTAGTGGACTCTCTTCCATGTTCAGACCCACATGACTCAACCCCTCGACTTGTTTGAAACTCACAGTGTTATTATGTAAGTCAATTATAGCATGAAAATCACAGATGAAGTTGGCTCCCAGAATGACATTATAATTCATCTTTGGTATCACGATGAAAGTTTGCGAAAATGTGTGGTTTAATATCTCCAGGTCTAAATATGCTTGGTGCTTGCAAACTATGGTCTTGTCAGGAATGACCCCTCGGACTATCATTAATGGTACAGGCATAATTGGAACGGTTTGTTTATTTCCAATTTCTTTCAACAATGCTTCCGTGACTAAGCTCACCTGGCTACCCGTGTCGATTAGGCACCTCACTCTAATACCTCCAATACGTGCATAAATAATCGGTAATTGTCTGATTACATTGTTTCGGTCCTTCACCACTTCCTCCAGGCAATCGTCCGGGAATGCTACCCACTCTTCTATGTTTGCAACAATCAACTCCTCCCGTTCCCTGGTGTCCTCCGTTCTCAGGCTATCTGATTTTGGTTCAATCGTGATTTTTTTTTAAATTCTGGGACCCATTCATTGAGTTCCGCCGGTTGTCATCGCGTCTCTCCTGCTGCCGTAATAAGCTTTCCGCCCCCGCTCCTTGGTGATTATCTGGGCTTTGCCTATTCGCCATCGCACGCCCTTCTCTTTCTCTGTTTCTTCGGCATTTAACTCGTCCAAATATTTCTGTGATTCAGCGTACCGCTCGTTCCAATCATTGCGATAGTCCCCTTGATTATCTTGCCGATAATTCCTTGTATTGTTCCACCTGCCTTCTCCGTTCCTTTGGTAAGGTCTACCCTGCCTTGGATTTCCCCTCCAGTTGGTATACTCTCGCTGGTACTTCCACTGATTGTGATTGTTCTGATTATTATTATTATTATAATTATCACGGCGATTCTGGAAGTTCCTATTGCTGTTATGGTATCGGTTTCGGCCATCGAACTCCTGCCGTCTGGGCGTGAATTGCGTTCCGGTAGACTGTGTCTTGGTTTGATTATTTTGATTGTGATTAGTTTGATGCCCTTGAACAACTTCAGCTGTGTTTACACACTCCATGTTCCGCTTCCCTGTCTGCGGACTGACCATACTCGTCTCATCCAAATGGCGGAGTATCTCCTCGGCCTGAACTGCGGTCTTGATATTACCGGCCACTAAAAACTGCTGAATATTCATTGGAAGCTGCTTACTGATGGTTAAAACCATGTTTTCCTCTGTAGGCGGGTCGTCAAAATCACGGAATTTAACCAGCTGTTGGCTAAAGAACTCGGAAAACCTGGTGGGATGTGTACTGTGATATTTCCTGGTGTATAAATCCATCCTCAACCCCTGCTGCAAAGAAGGACTCCAGAACTTTCTCAAGAATGCCTCTCTAAACTGTGCCATGTCATTAAATGTGTATTTGAAACTCGGGAACCAAATTAAACTTGGGCCCTCCAAAAATGTCTCAACCATCCGCAGCTGTTTTGCGGGACTGACGTGTTGATCGTTAAAGTAGTCATCCAACTGACGTAAAAATGCTTTAGGAGTGGATCCTGAGTTCTCCCTGAATTTGTCGGGTTTAAAGTCGTTCCCCCTAATTACTTGTATCACTTGGGCAAGTGCCAAGCCGGGTTGTGGAGTTGATGTCTCCCCTCTGTAGTGTTGGAATGTGTCGCACGTTATCTTTGGACTCTGACCTCGGCCTGTATCCTCAGCCAGCTTCGAGCCCACCGGACATCCAATACTTCCCTGTTTGCCTACTGTGTTTTCTGCAGAGAATAAAGTAGCGTTTTCTAAGGACCTTATCTCTTTCTTAATTATGAGATCTGTGTGTTCTTGGAGTTTGGACTTCATATTTTCCTCCAAAGCCTGCATCCTAGAATTGTACTCGCCTAGCCGTTTTAAGATCAGCCTATCTCCTTTAGTTTCGTTCACCTGCTGTTCCCAATCTTTCCGGATCCTGTTCTTCAAACTACTAATTTTTTCTTCGCTCCTTTCCTGATTCTTCTCAAGCTCTTCTCGTATTTGCTCCTGTGTCTCCTGCTGGGTTTTAATTAATTGTCCCCCTACCTCTTCACGTATTTGCTCTTGGGTCTTAGTTAATTGTTCTCCTATCTCTTGTATCTGCTCTTGGTATTTAGTTACTTGGTCTTCCAAGTTTTCCTGATTTTTATTTAGCTGGTCTTCTAGGTTTTCGCGCAAGTGCATCCGTTCCTTCTCCATTTTGATTTCAAGCTTGTCGAGTTCCTTTATTAATTCGAGTACATTATTATCGACTGAATTAATCTGCTCCTGTATGTTCTCGTTCTTGGTCTCTAGTCTCTCGAATTGTCCCTGTAATTCATCATGCGTGCTTTTTTATTCCAGCCGTGTTGTTTACGCATGCTGTCTCAATCTGTTTTAATTTTTCGGCTACCATTTCATCTAATTGTACAAGTTTATTGTCGAATTTAGATTCCAGATTCTTAATCTCTCCTAATTGCTTTGAGTTATTTTCCGGTACCTCACCTGCCAGGTTCTCTAATTCTACCCTAGTACTTTGGTTTATGTCATGGGTGATCTTCTCTAACTGTACTGTTTGTATTGTTCCCTGCTCTGATAGTTTATGTTTTAATTCATTCAACAGTTTATTATTATTCTCCCGCAACTCGTGTAACTGTTTATCGGTATCCAATTTCTGGACCTGCAATTGGACCGTAATGTTACTGTTCATGTCATGTAACTGTTTATCACTGTCTAATTTCTGAGTTTGCAATTGCGTAGTTATGTCATGTAATTGTTTATCACTGTCTAATTTCTGGGTTTGCAATTGCACCGTAATATTACTGTTCATGTCCTGTAACTGTTTATCACCGTGTTCACTCATTTCCTCCTTCATGTTCTTTAACTGTTCTTCCGTTTTCGCAGACATTTGCACAGACATCTGCTCTAACAACACTTTGATCTCTTCGATGCTAGCCATCGCACAACACAAAAATATATACTCAGAGAAAAACAGGGTCATGCACTGGGATTTCAGTCATACACACGTACACATGTCTTGATATTTAAATACTACTGATTCCAATTTAATAAAAATTTCAGTAATCAAATTTTACTGAATAAAGACTCTTATTTCCAAACAACAAAATAACTCCCTTGTGATCTGCTTTTAAATTCCTAACCAACAGAATTTACGAACAACACCAATTAACCGAAGTTAATTAAATGTAAAAATGAGGCAACACCTTCCTGCTTTGACTGAGTTCAATAATATGCAAATTTTCTAATTTTATGCCGGGCGCCAGAACAAGTTAACAACAAATGCAATATCAACTTCTAACCTTGTTCAATATTTCTAACTTTAAGAACTCAGTGATTTTACTAATGCACATGGCGGTACAACATAGCCTCAATTTACTGAATTTACACTTGCCCGTCTGTCCTGGCATTATTTCTCAGCGAAATAAGTATGAGATCAGCAAAGCAACAACAACAACAGTCCCACTTGGGCAGACTTTTTTGATATATGAACCCTTGCAAAGAAGCTTATGAGACTCAGTTTCGGGGGGTGTAACAGTCCATTTCGTAAGTTGTTGTTAAAGCGCTTCATTAACATGCAAGGTAACACATAACAAAATAGCATGCAGGAAGAAGTGAATACCAGGGTTATAACAAATGAATTTAATAACAGATCAACTATTTACAAGTAAAAAAAATAAACGAAACAAAACGCCCAAATGACTCTCAACTGAATAAATTACTTGCCATAACTAGGCTTAATCTCAGGAGAGATTATAAATTGGACCAAATGTCCCAAATGCTTCAATGACATTGTGGTACGTGTGCGGCTGTTCTACATGCTTAACGATGTGTACAAATAAATGCGAGATTCGTCATCATCCGGTAAACCTTCAGAGGACGAATCTGCATTGTTTAGAGCTAGACAGACGCGGGGAACCAACTATACACTACTTAAATTAAACCGACACTTCCTACCCTAAATAAACAACAAATAATTTCCGCTTGAAATTGGAATCAAGAACTGCCGTAGCAAAAACATTACTGCCTAAAATTAGGACTTTTCAAAATCAACACAAGTAAATTAACACGTGACCATCAAAAGAAATACACATATGACCGCCTGTCATTTTTACAAGTAATTACAACTACACCACACGGGTGTCACAACAGACAAACTAAGATGACCTGAGTCATAGAAAATCACTAGGCTCCAAGCCAACATTTACATCATTAAAACAATATTCCATTCATAGGATATGCGATAATTCGTAACAGACATGGCGAACTCCCCAATTAATTACGGTCCATATGACCATCACAAAAGAACAGGTTTGCTAATGATGGCTTATAGGGGTCAGTCGGTCAACAGGACTGCCTAACAATGAGTCACCGAACCTAGACGGGCGCTAAGTGGAAATCTGCACATCTGTCAACCCACGTGTCAATAACCTCGACCTCCCATGGCACGGGATCGAGTCTCGAAGAAGCGTGCTCCCAAAGCACAATATACGTGTGTGTATCAGAATAAAATATCTCAGCATTTCCCCTAGGAAATCCAAGAAAATCAACACTGGACAAGGTACAGTAGCCTCCAAGGAGCGCTCTGCCTCTCCATCAAAAAGAATACCACAACAACAACAATATGAGGGCGGTAGCACCACCTACCTCTCATCACGAAGAATCAATACACACCTGACACATGAACACACAAAAAATCACACGTATGGGTTTGACAGAAACCTGAAATAAATGACATAGATATTTTTCCACCAGCTTGCGCTTCCGTTCTAGTCCGTGACTAACACACCTGAAAAGGACTCAAAAATGCTTTAAAAAAATTAGAACTAAAGTGTTCTACAGTTACATCTTAATTTGTTGCGCTCGGCAACCCTAGTATGAGTAATAACCTGTTCATAAAAACATCTACAATAATTACCTCCCTTTCCTATTACAAAATGAACCTTAACAAAGCACCACTTATCGAATGTAACGAGTTTCGCATTCGCATGGATAAAAATCAAATACACGCGCCGTGTACACTAAATATGACTCCAAAGAAAAATATACAACAAACAAATTTGGCCACGCGCCAACGTACATTTAAAGATGATAGGGTCAGCACACAAAAAATCTAAACACAAGAAAAAGAATTAATGAACTATTTACAATGTTCCCGCGCCTTATCTAACTACATATTGAGTAAATCAATTTTTGTACATCACCGCTTCAGCTTGCAGATCATTAACCTCCGTCCCGGTGCATTTCCCTACGGGAAATTTAGCTCTCCATCGTCGACGTCGTTGTAGAAGCGATGCACATCAATCCATCACATGACCAAACGTCGGACATCTTGGCGATGTTTCTTGGACAGAAATGTTCAATGTTAATAATGTTGCCTAGCTTTAATCGCTGTGAGCTACTACTTTCACTCACGAATAGGTCCTAATACGATTACTGATCGTAGACTTGCCCTATTTTAGCATTTGCTTATCACACGCACAAATATCATTCAAAAATAATATATACAAATTTACATAAAATTACACACTTCAAACTCATCGCCACTGGCTTGAAAACAAGTCTTAAACATGACTATCTTGCAGTCCTTATCTCGCCTAGAGATCTCCACTGCTATACGTGAACCTTGCTCACTTGAGCACAAAGTAAAATGTTAGTAAAGTACGCTCATTAGCGTTTGAAAATCGTGACGAAGAGTGACGTGAACCTTGCTCACGAGAGCCCAATAAAGTTGTCCTCGAATCAGCTTCTCACCGATCAATTTATTGGAAACTGACAGAATGAGGTACAGTGGGGAGAATTTGAAAATATAATCTGGATTTTTGATCACACAAACTTGGGACTAGTATCAATCTTCATCATTTTATCCAAACGTCTCAGCGCACTATTGCGGAATTAATTCGGATCGGCGGTTCTTTAGATACACGTTTTTGCGCGTTTTTCCAGGGTACGCAACTTACCGCGCGGCTTTGGCGTGGTCTCTTCTGATTGGGTGATTCAATCCTGGGTCGGTTGAAACTTTACTCATGACACTCCCTCACTGACTCTAATTTAGGTGCGAGCTGTTACAAAATTTGTCCTTGAACTCGGCTTAACCGGTCGTCTTCAGGAATAACCACCAAGCTTGCTTCTGTTGTAATCATTGCAACACACTACCTTGTCTCCCCCTTTGTCAATTTCAACATGTACTGCCTGGGCATCAGTAATAGTAATAATAAAATCATGAATACTTATTCATCGATAGATTAATAAGGGTTCACAATGTTCCAAGAATATTATATGGAAGTGTATTTTAAAGAATGCGATCGTCGATGATCAATTTTGATTATCTGAACGAAGTTATAGTCTGATAACTTATTCGACAGATCTGGTTGTGGATATTTATAGACAAGATTCACAAATGTAAAAGTATGGAACTTTATTAGAATATTGTATGAGAGAATGAATTGGAATAATATTGTGATATGAGGAAAGATAAATACAAGTTACGACGTAATATTGAAACAGTAAAATGTTTAAGAAATACTTGAGTGAAGTATAACAGCTGATTGAAGCTCACATTGAAAATGTTATCTATGAAGAGAATTTAAGTGTTATTGAAAGAATAGTATTTTATTATATTAACTGTTAAGATAATTTACCGAAAGAACCAATATTTTTATTAATGTATTTTTATTAAATGTGTTTGAACTGCAATAAGATTTAGTAACGAGAATACAATGTTGTATGAGGAAGGAACTACGAAGTAACGAGAAGTTAAATATTTGAGAATACAATGTTGTATGAGGAAGGAACTACGAAGTATATCTAGGAAAGATATTTATTGTATTCCCGTGTTGACGGAGGAACATATTGTATTTATGGCAATGAGCACAGTTATGTCATTGTTTCATTTGTTGAAGAAATATATGTAGAGGCAAATCTACGTAATATTTATGATATTGAAAGTACGAATTGTTAAGAGGCAGTATTAATGTATAGGAGTATTTGAAGTTACTGAGATAGTCTCAACAGTTGAAATTCCTTGAAAAGAGTAGGACAGCGGATCCTAGTTTAAATTGTATCTGAAAGAAATTACAGGAGCAATGGATTTTTGTTAAAGCTGAGAGTAAGCTGAGTTCTATTTAAGAGGTTCTAAGTAGACATTAAATTAAAGGTAATTATTCGACGGAGAGGAAAGTTATATTTTTATCTTTACGACAGACTTAGCTGTACGGATTATAGAATCTTGGATTGAAATATTTTTACCGATAAAGACATAGTAATGTGAAAGATTTTCTAGATTCTGAAAGACTTAAGTTGAGAGAGGAAGGAGGAAAGTTAATGTATACATTTCAAGCTTGAAGTAGGCATTTTTGCCAGTTGTAAATATTTTCTTTAAAGACGTTTAGTTGACGAACTTCATCGTAAATGTTTGTAATGTATATAAGCCGGGTATAATATTGATAGGAATTATTTAATGCTATTTAAAGAATATTTTTAATAGGAACTTATGATGGTAGTTTTTATGCTTCTGAGGAAGGATATTAGGAAAGTAGGAGACGGGAGTTATTTTGTATAGATTAATGAATAGTATTTGTAATGACGGAGAGCTACTGTACGTCAGGGGTAAACTCATTTGTTTTTATTTTTGTTGTTGTTAACTCCCGTGATCCAGGCCACAGCAGTCGTGTGCAATAATTTATTAGGAATTATTTTATTTGAGCTTGTATACGTAAGATAGTTGATTATATGTTTCTTAGAGGAACATATAATTAATCTGTGGAAGTTTTAATGACATTAACGTATTATTTTCAAACTGTACGTAAGTTTTTAAGACTTGTTGAACATGTTTAATTGTAACTGGAATTCATATTTCCAACGAACGTGTCAAGAATAAATGACAGGCACGTGAATTACGTATCCCTGATCTTTTATAGAAATTTGGCATTGTCTTTTATATTTAATTGGTAGAGGAATGTGTTATAGGGTGGAGGTTTTTCCTAGGGACCTGATCCGTATCCTTACGCCCGAGATTTTTGATTCTCGTATTCCCGAGTAGTATTGAGAAACCTTATGTTCTGTAGTTAGTTACTAAAGCACATTCAGTTGTATTCCCCTGTTCCTTATCCAGAGTGTATTCGCCAAGTAGCACTGTGTAGTTTTTCTAGCCGGGAATTTCAAGATGCTACGATCCATTTTCCAGCGGCGGATTTCGGGGGATCATTCCTGGAATTCGGGTACAGTGAGGTGAAATGGCGAACCCAACGTGGTTGCTAATGATTTTGGTCCCACAGTTGAGAGCCGAATAAGGTACAATATTAGCAATTCCAATGTGATTAACTAGAGATCATAGTTGTTGCACGGGAAGGAAATTAGGTTGAAGGTAGATGCATTTTGGAACCTTGATATGATGTTATCGCCTTAGAAAACATTTTTAATAGTTGCACGAGAGTGTTGGATAATCGAGCGAAGACCAAAAATTGTGTAATGATGGTCAACCAACGTTTATCGAGGTGAGAATGGATTTATGAAAGAAATCTAACCTGAACTATTAAATATGTATTGTATTGTTGAAAAAAGACTAGTCCAAGTTTAACCTGAGGAAGGTAATGGCTAGATCTAATATATTTGATTTACCGGTTGCATGACTATTTTGATGTCATAAGTAAAGTAAAATTAATATTGTAAATCAGGATTGCTGTTTGATTTTTATTTTTGATAGACCAATGGCTACAAATGATGAGTAATATAGGGAAGGAGGATTTTAAGACCGTAATTTAATGAAGTCAGGTATTCGTACTCGAATTCGGTTTGACTCAAGGAATTGTATGAGGCAAGAATCGAACCGCACTATATTTATGCAAGAAATAGAAATTAAGGTTGGAAGGATATTTTATTCAAAAAACTATTTTATGATGTGAATGGAAAATATTGATGAGTTTTGGGAGAAATTTGCAGCATTATTAAAGAATTAAATATTGGAAATATTTCAGTGAATATTATTTTCACCAAGGAAGAGTCCAATCTATAGACACTGGAATATGACCAAAGCCTCAAGTTAGCTCGTCAAGGACCGGTTTTGTTCACCGAGTTGTCAATCACAAAATCTTGCACACGACACTTTGATAAGAGGCTAGAACAATGAGTTTGCTTGATAACTCAAGAACCAATCAGAAAAAGCTACATAAACATAGGGGGAATTGTTACTATATTTTATTCTGAAGAAAATAAACTATATAAGCACTCCAATATTTAGAGAACACGAAATGATATTTTCCCATCGAAAAAGAATTAAAAATTAATGAATACGAGAGAAGATATGAACGAATTACAGGAATTAGGACTGTGTTGGAGGCTAGTCCACCATTTCTGACAGTAAGGAGCGCGGCAATAGAGAGCAGGGAGATTCATTCCTTTACTGCGACAGGTACAGTGCAGACCTGTGTAACTGTTCGTCCGAAAGAAGCATATAAGCATATTCGAGGTACGACAAGAAACTGGAGACTTGACCGGAGGACACGCAAAACTCACCGAAGAATGATAGGAGATGCCGGTGAAGGGACAACAACATTATTTTAAAACTTGAAACGACAGAATCTAATACGACGTTTATAAGAAGCAGTTCACAATATTGCGAAGAATATACTACTACATTATTAAGAGTAGTCAGTTATACATCGACTGTCATAGTGAAGAAATCATAAAAAGTATATTTCTTATTTATACACGATGGCAAAGAATTCAGGTCAGGGAGCAAGTTCCCAATGTGAATCTATTTCGAAGATCGTCATGCAGTACTAAATCATGAAGGGAAGTTAGTCTAAATTTACGGAGTGGAATTCAGAGTGGACCAGACAACAATGATTCCATCAATCTACGACTGCAACACCAACAGCAGTGTTCTGAATTACCAACAAAGAAACTACAAGAATTTCCACTTCCAACTTGGAAAATTCTACAAATAGACATTACATCTACAATCATGATGCTTTGCGACGAGAGACCAGCCGTTCGAAGAATTCATTCGACAAAGCTACGGGAGGCCAGATTGCTAATCGCGAAGCAAGAAGAACTTTTGACGCGAGCGGAATCCAAGCAGCCAGCTGCAGGCGAGGAGGAGAGAGTCGACTAGCTGATGACTTGCAGGCCGACGGAACCCGTTATCTAGCGTGCCCCAGGCACGTGTCGAGCAATGGCAGAAACAGCTTACACGTCCAACCAGCTTTCGTGAGATACGAGCATCATGAAGGTAGACGAAAGATTGTCATAATATCTTAGTAGTTTGTTGTATTTTGGGGGTATTTCAGATGTGACCAACTTTATATGTAGATTTTCTTTACTCATAACTCATGTTATTATGTTGTCAGTTTTGTAAATTTAATTGTAATTTTTTCTACGTCAGCATGTGTCGTTTTTGACGTATATTAACGATAATTTGGATTTTTTTATGATTCATATTTAAATTTTGCTGATAAGTTTATAATTAAACTCATTTTTAAACGAAACTGTTTTAACGAATGGAATGCTTCGTTAGAATGCGTCAATATCTATAGAATGCGTCAATGATGATAAATCACATCGACAAAAAGAGAAAGCAAAGTGAAATATGCAGAGATTTATTATAATCATTTTTAATATGTAACAGAACAGAACATGTGTAATAATTATAAAATACTTAATGAAGTAATATAATTCCATAACGGGATGTTTTAAGAAACATGACATTGTTATAGCCTTTTGTTGTTAACACGATAGAGACATGAATTAAATTAGTATCATATCGCTGACAAAGTCGAGATGATGCCTAAAAATATAAACAATGTATTATTGATGTAGTAAAATACATATCGATGTGTGTAATTTGGTATTCCGAATATACAGACCAGTTGATTTGTAGATCAACCTGTGCTTTATTTTAAGACGAAACACAAATGTACATGAATAATTAATTCACTGAGAAATACCAGGAAGGGAGTGAGGATAGTTTAAACTCCCCCCACCACCTATCCCTCTGACGTCACATACTAACCCGCAATACATTGAGGGGCAAAGGTGATATCTTGCGAACCCATGGTTCTATTTTGGCACGTGACATATCGTTGGACTCGAGCTGACGCCCCCTTTGCTATGGACCACTTATTATATTTTCAATTTTTTTTGAAAATGTTTGTTTTTGAAAATAGGCGATAGTTTAAAAACCAAACATGATAGAACGTTGTGCCATGGTTCAAACGAATGGTACTTATGTCTTTTATTTTTATTATATTTTTTTTATTTTTTATGTTTTTTTTTAAAACAGTCCAATTTTGAAATTCCTATATTTCGGAAACTAGGACTTTTACAAAAAAGTTTGTTTGACATAAATAAAAGGTCCTGACCCTCTCTACCGCCAAAATAAATTTCAAGTCTCTAGAATAAAAATGCAAAAGAGTAGTAGGGTGAGGACAGTTCTCCTACCAGTCGCTTGCGTGCTTGATACGTATGGCTATGTTGGAAAAAGGTTAGGGGGTGGGGGAGGACTAGGGTCGAGTGAGAGGTCGTTTAGATGGTATTTTTTCCGCTATATTTGATGGTGAGGTTATTTTTTAAATGGGTGAATTTTGGAAACGCAATTTCAGGTAAACGTGCGTTTTTGACATTTTGGTGATGTTTAATGAGCTTTTAAGGCTAGAACGATGTGTTGTTTAGGAACGGGGTGACGTCCTCTTTGCTAAGAATGTGTGTTGGTATTTTTTTTTTTTTTTTTTTTTTTTGACATTGGCGCTATTTTGGAAACGGTGAATTTTAGAAAAAAGTTTGTCTGGCGTGAATGAAAGGTACCTGTGCCCTCTAGGCGGAAAGCAAGTTTCAAGTGTGTAGGGCAAAAAATGATAGCCTACTTTCCTACAAACTTTGCCGATAATTCGCGAACGCCTGGTCGAATTATAGCAAATGAGGTGTCGCTCTTTGCTAAGAATGTGTGGTGGTATATTATTTTAAAATTAAAAATTTTGTTTTTGAAAGTAGGCGATAGTTTGAAAACCAAACTTGATAGAACGTTGTGCCATGGTTCAAACGAATGGCATTTATGTCCTTTATTTTAATAACAAAACGTTTTTATTTTTTGATATTTTTTGAAAACATTCCAATTTTGAAATTCCTATATTTCGGAAACTGGGAATTCTACAAAAATATTTATTTTACATAAATGAATGGTCCTGACCCCCTCCACCGCCAAAATAAATTTCAAGTGTCTAGGACAAAAAAATATGCATTTTCAAACTTTTTTACCTGTCTTTTTTAATAAAGAGTGTTTTTAGACAGAGAGAGAAACGATACCGTTTGGCATGCGTTACAACGAGGCTATGACTGGCCATGGTGAAAACAGGAAATGGCTATTTCGACGGGGCGACAAAACGATAGAACGAGGGATCGCTTTTCGACATTTTCCTATGACAGATGAATGAAGGCGAATATTTCGAAAATCCATTATGGCAATCTTTAAACATGTTATTAAACACTGGGCAGTAACCTGACAAATTCATAATGGTATGAAAAGAATAAAACCAAGGCTTTTATAGTCGACAACAACTTAAACAACTTGCTTTTTTGTTCAGTATGTCTGACTGGCAGCCTAGAAAGAAAAATCAGCTTGAGGCTGGCTAGCCGGCTAAGAGAATGGAATGTGAGCGAGAGCTGACAACACCGCTGCCAGGTGATAACAGGTTGAAACAATGTGACAACTCTGTAACGGAGAAAATATTTCACATCCTGTCAGCCAGGCCCCAAGCAGAATTGGGTGTTAGGGGAGAGGAAGGAAACCTCTACACAACAGGAAATCACGTGACCACTGCAGAGCGGTCAGGGGCGGGGTCAGAGGGCCGGGGAGAGGTGAGGGGAGGAGTGGAGAACCCATGACAGTCAATAGCTGAATGAGTTTTATGTCAACATGGAGTCAAGGAGTGAGACACAAGTTTAGAGAGAGAAAGAAAAAACATGCATTAAGTGTTGAGCACCGTACACAGGGCTCTTGTACAACATGATTCAATAAATAAATAAATAAATAAATAAATAAAAAGTGCACAGCATTACACAGCATGTAATTAATTGATCCATGAATTAAAGGTAGAGTTAAATCCTAACCAATTTTCATATAGTTTATTTCCTTTTTGTTTCAACACTTTTTCCACAAGGTAATGTTTAGGAAACGCTGTTTTCTGAAGTTCATGGAGATGAAATCTACCTTTTATAGGTTGAAGGTTGAGGTCCTCGAGTAAATAGGTGACTGGACTGTCCAAGTTGACTTGACGAATTCGAAATAGTTCGGTCCCCCACTGAGGTGTGTAGCCCTTATTGAAGGCAGACTTAAATTTGCTCGCACGAACAAAATCCCCAATTCTCAGTCGGTGACGTTTAGGGTCCGCTGCTTTTATGGGGTTAAACAGTTTATCCAGTCGCTGAATATTTTTTGTCACGAGCCGTGGCTTGGTCCCAATGGTTCTATGTTAGGTGTCATTGTAACGTGACACTAGCTCAGGTAACATGTCCAACCAGCGATAAGTGTCCTGAGCGGTTAACTCTTTCCACATATGGGTTTTCAATGTTCGGTTAAACCGCTCGACAACGCTGGCTTTGAGATTGCTGTACGTGGTGTAATGGTGAATATCCAAAGATTTGAGAAAACTGGAGAAATCTTTGTTGAAAAATTCTTTCCCCTGGTCGGTTTGAAGCAACTGAGGTTGACGTTTGGATTGTTGAATAATATGTTGAAAGGCCTTGGTGACTAGTGGACCAGACTTGCGAGGCACAGGTTCAAAAACCGCCATTTTGGAATACACATCATTGACAGTCAACATATAGTGTACACCGTCGTTAACGCTAGCATAGGGGATCATTTCAACCAAGTCAGCCTGCCAAAGTTCATCCACACCTCGTGAAATCACCTTGCGTCGCGGAGAGTGACACCTAGCTGGGCGATGCAACTCGTGAGCAATGCTTATTTTAATGGGTGAGGGCTTAAATAGTAATTTCGGCATTTCGAAGTTCTTGTTCAATTTCTTGAATTTCCCAATCGTGACCGGCAGGGGCGGATTTAACTTTTTGGCGCACCTAGGCAAAATAAAAATTTCCGCCCCCCCCCCCCCCCCTCCTCCACCCCCCCCCCCCCCCCCACCATTTTGTAGGTTTGTGTGAAAATTGAGTGGTAGTTAGTAAGGCAAACTATTAAAAATTCGAGTTTATGTTTTTACACGTATAATTAAATTTTATATATAGGAATAACTTAAGATCTAGGTGTGCTAACAAAAATCTTTCTCCGTGCTTTTTTTTCAGCAAAAGTTTGATAATATCGTCAAATTCCATAACTGACATTAATTCAGCTTCAATTGCCAAAATCAATTGACAAACCAAACGGTTCTGGCTCGTGATTGATCTCAAATAGTCTTTTATGCTCTTTAAACATGAAAACGAACGTTCGGCACTGCAGTTGGTAACTGCTGTGCAGTTCAATAAGCGGTAGGCTCTTTCAACACTCGGAAATACTCCTTGTAGATCATTCTGTCGAATAAATTTTAATATTTCTAAAGGCGGGTTATTTTCATTTTTATTATTTTACTTTTTTGAAAGTGGCACAACTCGTTTATAAATATTTGTTCTATATAATTTGGAAAATATTCTTGTAATGTTGCCGCATGTTTCCTTAATTCAGGTTCATTCAACGTACCAAATTCGATAAGCGCGATAAATTTTTGAAAAATTCTTTCATAATCGGCGCATTTGTCCTTCAAATCTTTATAGAGTCTATCAAAATTATATTGAAAGTATTTACTCTGAAATTCTCTCTTCCACCTAGCTCAACATCATCTTCATACAATTCATCAGACATTAATTTTCTTCGTTGCTGCCTACGAACGCCTTTTTGAAACTCCTGGATGGTAGAAATTTTCCGTGCTGTTTCTTCATAAAGTTCAACATTTTTCCGAGCATCTTAAACAAAACCAACCTACGATATGTAGAAATCCAAAATGCTGGTATTCATGGCTTGCACTTTCTGACTTGTAGCATCAAATCGTTCAAGTAAAACAGATCAAGTACTTAGCATAAAAGCACTTTCTAGTCGTTCCATATTATTCCGAAGTCCTGTAGCTTTATTTCGAACTATTGCTTTTTCGTTGGGATTTTCTTCAAAAGCTGATAAAGCATTTATTATTTCGTTCCAAAATTCAACCAGAACAGAAACCGCATCAGCACGTGCAGACCAACGAGTTGTAGACAATGATTTTAGTTTCACAAATTTTAAATCAGCAAAAGGCTGTAAAACTATCTTCCTGTCGAATCTGAAAAAATTATACAACTCCTGGACCAATTCAAAAAACTTAGTCGCTTTTGTACAACTTTCTGCAGCGTGTGTACCAACGAATGTGCAGTGCATGGTGTGTACTCGGTGAGAGGATTGTCGTTTTTTATTCTAGCTTGAAGTCCCGAATATATGCCCTTCATGTTGGCAGCGTAATCTTAAGATTGCCCTCTCATATCAAGAATGTCTATACCATGAGATTTCAAAGTAGATGTGACTGCATCATATAAGTCTTCAACTTTGTGACCTGGATTGTCTAGTAAAGTTAAAAATCGTTCAGTAACAGTGCCGTCTGGTTTTACATATCGTAAAATGAATGAAAGTTGGTCAATACGATAGATGTCTGGGATCGAATCCACAATGATAGAATAGTACCTCGCAGTTTTGATTTCTTCAACTATTTATACGTCACTATTTTAGCCATAATTTCGATGACTTCTTCTTAAATAGTTTTGGATAGGTAGCTTGTATTACCACTGCCTTTATCTCCATAATTACGAATATGCTCATCTATAAATGGATCGAATGGTCTTAAATATTTTATCAGAAAATGTCCATTGTTAGGAACGCCGAAATGCTCATTGCTGCCTGTGCCCCTGAATGAGAGTCCACGACTTGCCAAGGTTTCGGCAGTAGCAACAACTATTTTAAGAACTTCTTTCCAGTACGAAATTTCTTCTTGAAGTTGTTGTACTAAACCATGATCTACCGGTACTCTTCCATGTATATTAGCTCTTTCAAACAATTTTAGGAATGATTGTTTATGATGATCTGAATTTTCGTGTGCAGAAGCCAAGTCATGGATGATTTTCCAATCATTGAATCCGTGTCTGAACGCAAATTCGTCAGTTGTGTCTCCAAAAAGCAAACACGGTGCACAAAAAACAGAACCTTTAATCTTGGAATAAACAAGCCATTTACGATCCCCTATTCCCCGTTCTGAAGTTTTCTTTTAAACACTGAGTGGTTCAAGTACCTATTATATTCAGGGTACACTCGCTTGGATTCTTTAAAATCAGAATCTTCATTCTGATTGTAACCATTCAATGCAACGTACTCTTGGTAAAATTCATTCGCAATCCAAGTAGCCCGATCACTGTTGAATACAAGCACATTTTTCTCAATTTCACTCGCTTCTGCTTTCTCATCAGAAAATGTAGGTAAATCTGAGTGAGCTGTATCTGATATATTTTCTACAACATCAATATTCAGAGGTACAGAGTCAGTAGCAGTCAGGATGGCAGAAGTAATGGAAGGGCAAGAAGGAGGAACATCTGAAGATGGTTGTCGACCTAAACATTTGCACATAAAAACTTCAGTTCACTGCATTTGAAAAACTGATTTCTTACATTATTCAATTACTATTTTGAGTAACTTACTTGTCGAAGGTTTAAAAGAAATATCAATTTTTGGCGTTTTAGTCAAAACTTTTTCTTGTTTTTACGCCTTTTCAGATGCTTGCTTTCTACATTGAGCACCACTTAATCTTTTACGCCCATCCATTTTCAATTTTTAACGAAAAATGAAAGTGTTGTGACGCGCCAAATTTTAGCTCTCAGATAATTCGAATTATAGACAGTTAACTGTAGTTCATTGATGTGAAATCTATTAGATAAATTTGCAAAAGAGATCATCACCAAAGCGACGTCAAGAGACTCGCAACAAAGAAGGTGAATAATAGTTTATACGCAGGAAACAAAGACCAGTCTTCACAAAGAATTTGGTGAGGTTAGATAGACCAAACTCAAGCAATTAACAAATCGAACATTTGGAGACCAATTTATGTGAATGCCCTCGCACACAAGACGCACACATAGCAGTCCAGGTTCGTATGAAACATAACCATACCGGAGAACAATTTCTGTGAACGTCATCGCACAAAAGATGCATACATAGAAGTATTGCTCCATATGAAACATAACCGTACCGGACCGAACCCAGTCTTCCGTTACAAACGTATCAAGGCTTTTACAAACCTCACACGAAGTAAATCTACACTGGACCGAGACCAAGCACCCGTTTCATCAAAAAGTCTGCCCCTCCTCTATCACCGAGAATGCAGGAAAAGGACACTGCAGAGCTCTGCAGAAAATGAAAACGCAGCACAGAAGAAGATGGGGACTCAGTTACACTCGAGGCATGCCAAGGAAGGGAACATAAGAAATGTGCGGGTCTGACGCAAGGCGAACTAGACACGCTTATGAGGGCTAACTGCAGACTCACGTGGATATGCAAAAAATGCAAACCCATGCTGCAGGAAAGCAGGGAAACAAGATGACCCCATACAAAGCCTATTAAGCTCTATAGAATCCATGCAAGCATTCATAGAGCAAATGAAACAGAACATGGAAACCACACTCATAGAGAGAGTACAAGAAGCGGTAGCCAGAGAGATGGGAAAAACCTCTCTCCCCCCGGCAAGAACCAAAAACAGCAGCCACAATAAGCCAGACGACCATAGAAAACAGGAGCCGTCCATGCAGACGCAACACAAGAAATTAGCAAAGTTAACATGATAAAGTCACCAGCCACGCAAAACATAGTAGAGGTACTAGCCACAAAACACAACCAAAGCGCCCCTCAAGATAATCAGACCAGTCTCCATCTAAACGAGGCTTCGACCATCAACGCGCAGCACACAGAGACGGAAACAGAAGACCCACTATTTATCAATCTTATAATACACACATCAAAAAAAAGTTTTGCATCACCTCGGTTCCCAGATCTCCGGCATATAGACGTTGACTGTGTATATTGTATCCAAGATACAGTCCCTTTGACTGTTCATAGATGTCACTAAAACTGCTCAAAGATGTAAACAACCATGCATGAGCAGGGCCTATTAGACGGAGGGGGTACGACAGCCGATCAGTTCCAGTCATTCCACCAGGACGAAGGTACGCTGCTCATGTTGTCTGTAGTTCTACCATGCCTAGAAGGTCAATACCGCAGTTCGATCGCGTCCGCATTGTTACTTTGTGTCAAGAAGGGCTCTCAACAAGGGAAGTTTCCAGGCGTCTCAGAGTGAACCAAAGCGATGTTGTTCGGACATGGAGGAGGTACAGAGATACAGGAACTGTCGATGACAGGCCTCGCTCAGGCCGCCCAAGGGCTACTACTGTAGTGGATGACCGCTACTTACGGATTGCCGCTCGGAGGAACCCTGACAGCAATGCCACCATGTTGAATAATGCGTTTCGTTCAGCCACAGGACGTCGTGTTTCAACTCAAACTGTGCGCAATAGGCTGCATGATGCGCAACTTCACTCCCGACGTCCATGGCGAGGTCCAGCTTTGCAACCCCGACACCATGCAGCGCGGTACAGATGGGCCCAACAACATGCTGAATGGACCCCACGGAATTGGCATCACGTTCTCTTCACCGATGAGTGTCGCATATGCCTTCAACCAGACAATCGTCGGAGACGTGTTTGGAGGCACCCTGGTCAGGCTGAACGTCTTAGACACACTGTCCAGCGAGTGCAGCAAGGTGGTGGTTCCCTGATGTTTTGGGGTGGCATTATGTGGGGCCGACGTACGCCACTGGTGGTCATGGAAGGCTCCGAAACGGCTTTACGATACCTGAATGACATCCTCCGACCCATAGTGCAACCATATCGGCAGAATATTGGAGAGGCATTTGTCTTCATGGACGACAATTCTCGACCTCATCGTGCACATCTTGTGAATGCGTTCCTTCAAGATAACGACATCGCTCGACTACAGTGGCCAGCATGTTCGCCAGACATGAACCCTATCGAACATGCCTGGGATATGTTGAAAAGGGCTGTTTATGGACGTCTTGACCCACCAACCACTCTGAGAGATTTACGCCGAATTGTCGTTGAGGAGTGGGACAATTTGGACCAACAGTGTCTTGATGAACTTGTGGATAGTATGCCACGGCGAATACAGGCATGCATCAATGCAAGAGGACGTGCTACTGGGTATTAGAGGTAGTGGTGTGTACTGCAATCTGGACCACAAATGCTGAAAGTCTAGCTGTATGATGGTACAACATGCAATGTGTGGGTCTCATGAGCAATAAAACGAGCTGAAATGTTGTTTGTGTTGATCTCTATTCCCTTTGTATTTAACGGTTCCGGAACTCTTGGAACCGAGGTGATGCAAAACTTTTTTTGATGTGTGTATGTCACATGAGTAGTATTGGATTGTCTCTAAGGGGCGCTCATCACTCTTGTAGATACATGAACATATTCAGATTTCAAATTTTCATTTTTTTTATAAAATATACAACTTATATATTTTTTAATTAAAAATGTTTTAGTCAAAATTTGCCGCCACCTAAAATCTGCGCCTATACAGCTTATACGTAAATCCGCCCCTGGTGACAGGTATGGCCGGCTTGATGTGAAGCACGCAACAACTTTAGCCGCTGCACGGGCTTATTGGGATTGTGCCAGTAAGTAACATCCACAAGGGGTTTTAATAGTTTAAATGTCACTCCCGAAGCGAATGCTTTACGACGACCAATTTGACTGCTGGGAAACATTTTTGCAATGATGGTTTTATATTTTTGAGATATATTGGCATTCACTTGTTGAGCGGGATCATACTGTCTTTTGTGGGCATGGGTGTCCAATAAAATGTATTTATATTTGCCAAGGTCCTCTGATGTATAATCATGAGAAGTCCGAGAGAAGAGCAGCTTTAACAGTCCTGGCGTTAATTTATAATTGATGTTTTTAATGACAGCTTTAGTACGAGCAAATTTAATGGATGAATCTCCAATTTTAAAACTATCATCCTCATAGCGAACACCATACGTGGTATCTGTGTTTCCAATAAATAGATCGGCGAAATAGGGTTCCAGTGTTGATCCATAATATTTTATTTTCAGTTGAGCTTTATGTTCAGGGGTGGCCAAGAGTTGTGAAAACGGAGATGATCTGGAAGGGCAAGGTGTATCGACCATGACAAAGGATTTCTTTTTTCTTAAAAACTCAGAAAGGGCGTAAAAACTTGTTCCTCGTCATCCTCAACTTCACTGACACTAGTCAAATCTTCCTGTTCCTGTTGCTCTTCATCTTCCTCAAGGTCCTCGTGTAGCGCCTGTGTGGCTTGTGAAACGGTGGGTAGCATATCAGATGGCTTGAAAGAGGGTTTCAACATGGCTTTTAGTGGAGGTGCTAAATGTTGTTGAATAAACAAAGCATGATCCGCACGTGACCGTTTCAATTGACGAAACTTTTGGCGAATAGTATTTTTTGCTCTAATAATATGCCTTTTCAATTGACTCTCTGCTAACGCCATGGTGTCCTGACAAATGACTTGACAGGGAATGAGACAGTGCCTTAAATAGCAATAAAATGATCAAACCCTAAGCGACATCGTCCTTGGTTGAGTTCACTTTGTTTGTCAATGACCAAACAGGCATGACGTTGAGTGTTCCAGCACTTGGCACACAATTCAGTAAACATTTGAAAGGACATATCCGGATTCACATGTTCAGTATAAATGTGACGACTGTTCCTCACGTCCTGGCGAAATAAAACAATGACATTGGCATTGTCACGAATCAACTGTTTGGACATTTTAGAATACGTTTGTCCAAGATAGAAGCAATCGATGTGTTTGTGACGACCCATGCTGGAATAGCTTTGAATGATACCTTGATGTTCAGTGGATACATCATCGAAAATCATGAGTGAATCAGGCTTTACCTCATCCGGTGAAATAACATTTTCTTGCTTGGAAAATGTGAAATAGCCCATATTCTCATTTTGTAATCCAGACATGGCTTCATCCCGAAACACGCAGAGGGGTTGGTAGAGAAATTTTGCAAAAATATAAATATTTTGAAAACGCGGACCATTGGGCGCTGTGATGAGCGTTAGTAAAAGATTGATCTTTCCACAGCTGGATGGTCCCACAATGATGCAGCGAATGGAAGATGGAAACAGTGAACCATGGCGTTGTTCACGTGATGTGGGACAGAGATGGGGAACCATGTCCCCCACGGGGAATGACTCTTGCTGCTTAATCATCTTCATTTCAACTAATTCAACTAAGGCTTAGGGAGACTAGCAGGCTGTCTGTATACATGGGACCGAGCCTTGTCATAGAAACAGAGACTCGTACTACAGGTTGACGATGGATGTCTTCGGACGTGCGTTGATGGCCAAAGCTAGGCCTGTTCCCATACATGATCCTAAACAAGAAACAGATCCTGCTAATAAACACTATGTGGATAGGTCTGTAGTGCCACGCACAAAACAGGGAGATTTTGACATTAAGGGAAAGCGGTTAACCCATGTGAAACATTCTCAAGTGTCAACAGACGTTACTACAAAAGTATGTGGATAACAAAGTGTATGAATTTTATGACAAAGTGCCTCAGCTTACGGTGAATGGCTATACCGCTAATCACCATCGTATTATTCACGTGGAAGACCCGCAAGGCGAAGACGATGTCTGTACCAAGCGTTACGTGACCTATGATATGAAAATGCTTTATAAATCTACCCCATCTGTATTTTTAGTGTATCTGACAAATGAAAAATCTGTGAATGACAGAAACCAGTTACCGCTAGTCCATGACCAGCACTTGACCTATGAGCTTGCTTCGTGTTTAAGCCACCATCGATTACACTATGATGGAACCATTCACATAAAATACGCGATGCCTGATGAGAACCATTTACATGTAGAGATAAACGGTCATAGGATGTTGGTCCATAACCATGAAATGGTCAATGCAGGTGACGAATTATCCTTTCATCTCATGTTGATATGGGATGAAAAGCAAACGGGAAAAACCATAAACGATTTCCCACTTTATGTGGAATTGGAATATACAGGCATGAAATAACAACCTGACGTTAGTTGTGACTTAAACTTTCTTGTGAAAGGTTGTTGGTCATCATCATCATGGTGAAACAAAGATATGTGGTAAGAATGACTAAAAAAGGACCCTGTCCTTGGCAAAGCATGGGCTTAAGGCATTCGTGGACAAGCCATTGCGAAAGAAGAAAATAATAAATAATGTGTTGACCAGAAGGAAAGCCCTTCGATCAGCACAGAAACGTGTTATTCCAAAATGTCAGCGACAGGGTTCAAAACAAGGGCGAGTGATTCCCTTCCCCAAACGGGTGGGATTTTTACCTGCTTTATTTGCCGGTCTGGCTGCTCTGGGTTCACTTTTGGGCGGTGCCAGTGCGGTGGCGAAAACCATCAAAGCCACACAGCAGGGCAAGCAACAACTAAAATAAAGTCAGCGACACAATGAAAGGATGGAAGCAATTGCTATGGGGGCTAGAAATGCCAATTTAAAGCCAGCCTTTTATCAACAAGGATTTGGGATTTCACCATTTCGAAATAAAATAAAAACATTTTTAACCTCAGCCATAGCAAGACATGCCCTGACGCATGAACAAGTGGAAAGCTATGCTAAACAAATAAAGCTTTGTCATTTTTGAGGTGTGTTTATGTGAAACCAATTACCCCCACGACCCTAGAAACAGGAATGTGCTGTTGTCAATTTGGATGATCACCGAGGAACAGGAACGCATTATGTAGCTTACCTCAAAGAGGGATCCACTGTATGGTTCTTTGTCAGTTTTGGGAATTTGCCACCGCCCATGGAACTAGTGACCTATTTTGGAAACAGGATCAAGATATATTATAATGTGAAACGTGAGCAAACGTTTAACAGCCAACAGTGTGGGCGTATGTGTTTATTTTTATATAAGACACAGCATAAGCAAAAACGTCAACAGTATATCGGCAGAAAGTAAGACGTTTACACTGAATGGACGTGGACCCGAAGTCAGCCTAGACTTTTACCCGCCTATCGAATTGAGTGAAAGACCTTATGGTTTGGGACTTGTTTCTCTTGAAACGTACAATCGAATATACAACATACGTGAAAATGTGAACAACAAGTTTTACTATGATGATTCTGTGCCCACCCTCTACTCTGGTGGGTACACGATAGATGAAATTTATGAACACATTTATGTGGTGTTGATCAATGAATATGGTTTAAAGTCATTTCTCGATGGTACACGCAAGTTTGAACTTGTAGAAAATACCAACACTCATCGCTGCAGTATTTTCTCTACATTCAACATTGACTTAAAAACACGCCCCGATTCCATTGGTCCATTACTAGGATTTAAACCACGCGTGTTGGAGCCCAACAAAAAACATGAATAAGACCATGAAGTGAAATTCATTGAGGACCATCATGTGTCAGTGACGTGTAATATTATTAGCCAAGTGTACACCAATCAAGAACCATCGCATTCGCTTTATGACTTTATTGTGACATCGCCCAATGGCTATATTATTCGTGAAAACCCTCCAGTGGTGCTTTTCATTGTGTGGCTCTCGATGGTATTAGTAATATAACATTAAGACTGGTTAATAGAGATCCACAACTGATTGATCTAGATTCTACCACACCAGTGACTTACAAGTTGGTGCTAGAGCCACTATGAAGTTCGTGTATAAAGCAACAACACCGTCTAGGTATGGTGTTAATTGTTTGCCACGTGAATACACGTTAACATCTCAAGTCAAGCAGATTTTACAGCATTTGGGTTACCACGTCAACCCCCATGATGAATTCTATTCTAGAGGTAGTGAACCGCATCGAGGAGCAACCAGGAGTGGTAAGAATTGATCTCCATTCCTATCAAGCTCAAACACCTGGACTGAATAACAATGATGAAATTCCAACAATCAAGATATTTACACCCTACAGCATGAAAGTGTCATTCAGATTGAAGGTAGGCCCACCAAAGCCAATGGCTCTACACCCACCACATCCAAGTTGGCCAACCATGGTTTGGCCTTTCTATTTTCTGAAGTGCATTATGTCATTAACGATATCGTGGTGGATAGCACTCGAAATGTGGGTATTTCCAGTGTCATGAAACTATACCCCTCTTATAGTGAGGAAGAAGGTAAACACTTTGCATGGCGGGTTGGTGCCCTGACTCGACCAATGACTGGATGGCACACACTGATGGCACCTTTACTGGATTTTTACCTCTTAAACAGATTTTAGGCTTTGCCGAAGATCACCAGCGCATTGTGGTCAACGCAAGGCAAGTGCTTTATTTGGTTAGAGACAGGAGTGATAATAATGCACTCAAGGGAGCTGACAATGCCCCCATAGATTCAAAAATTCAACTACAACGCATGCTATGGAAAGTGCCCCTTGTGACCCTTGACGATAGCAAAAAACTGGACATACTCAAAATTGTAAAAAGAGATATTCCTCTACCCATGGAATTTAGAAGCTGGGCACTCCATGAGTATCCGCTATTGCCCACCACCAACACACACAGTTGGTCTGTAAAAACAGCTCGCTATACAGAGAGACCTCTCTACATGATCGTGGGTTTTCAAACGAATCGCAAGTATCAACAAACCAAAGATGCCACGCAATTGGATCACCTGCAATTGAGAAATGCACGTCTTTTCCTCAACAGAGCTGTGTTTCCCTATGAAGGACTGGATTTGGATTTTTCAAAAAATAAGTTCGGTCCCCTGTACGACTTGTTTTCTAAATTTCGATGGTCGTATCATCAAAAAGAGAACAGCCCCATGCTGCTACCCCAAGCGTTTAAGGCAAGAGCGCCACTGATTGTCTTTGACTGTTCTTGCCTGGAAGAGTCTGTCAAGCCATCCAATATTGACATCCGACTAGATTTTGAAACACATGACAATGTACCAGCCTATACAACGGCCTACTGTTTGATTATTCATCACAAACAAGTCAACTATTATCCACTGTCCAACCAAGTGACGAGTGTATAAATAACAGGTCAACCCACGTCAAGCCGCTCATTCATGTCTTGCTTTAAAGCATCAAGAGACGTCACTTCCATGAATTTAAACTCTGAGGAACAATGTTTCAAGACTTTTGCAACGTGGCCTGTGCCTTTCACAAACCCTCAAGCCTTGGTGGCCGCTGCCTTCTATTATTTAAAAACAAGAGATGAAGTGAAATGTGCCTTTTGTGCCATCACCATAAACCAATGGCAAGAGAGCGATGAACCCATGCAGGAACATCAGCGCTGGTCACCCGCCTGCCCCTACCTGTGCAGAATGGAAGTGGGAAATATACCTAGCCAATCAAGCTACCCCTCACTCGTGCCTCTGAGTGACGAAAAAACAAGTTACGATACGTGCGGACTGTATGGAGTCCATGGTGCTTCGGCGAGCAGCTTACCGTCAAAAACACCTAGTTGAGAGACATTGGGACATCATCGGTGTTATGGACGTTACAAACATAAAAGACTGTATTGTTGTATGAGTTAGTATCGCTGCTATCCCAAAATGACTAAAACTTGAAAGACGTGTTATAATAATAAAATATTTTGTGGTTGTTAATATTATTTTTCATGTTCCCTGTCCTAACCTAACCTCATTTTTTAAACTAGCATGGTATTAAGTCCATGACATGGTCACACCTTAGTGGTCGATCGTTAGTCAGTCGTCAGTTGAACTTGGTCCAGGCTAGCGTCAACATGTTGCGCACACTTATTGTGGATTGCCAAGGGTTTAAAATTGGTGACAACAAATTTATATTTAACCAAGTGGCCATTATCGATTGTACCACGTTTTGGATATCGCAAGCTACGTATTTGGTATTTAAACCGCCCCATGCTTTTGATTTGTTGTGTGAAAAAGCCCGTAAACAAACCAAGTGGATTGAAAATCATAGGCAACTAGACTGGAATCAAGGAACCATTTCCTATACATATTTGGACGTGGTCATGAAAGAACACTTGTCCTCGGCCAATGTGGTATTTGTGAAAGGTAATGAAAAACGTGATTGGTTGCAACAATTTTTGGCATCTTACTGTCAATGTATCGACCTCATGGACTTGGGCTGCCCATCCCTGCAAACGCTCAAGGATACTTGTCCCTGTGGCAACATTTCCCGTACAGCCCTAGCGCATTCGTGGTATCCCTTTCATTGGTTAACCGCCCATGCCTGTTGGGAGTTGTTGAACAAAATTAAAAATCAAGATTTACCTGTGAATGACGCCAGTGAGATTTCTACAAGCAACGTGTAAACATCTACAGAAGGTGATACCATGGAGAAAGGCAATGCTACGGACAAAGCCATCGGCAAGTTCTTTGTGTGCAAAAAGAAACTAGACAGTTTTACCTAAGAGGAACTATTGGCGCTGCCCAAGTCGTTCATTTATTATGTGGCTGCCAAAGCGGTGAAAGAAATCTGGCAACATGTACCCAAATCATGGACTCAAGACCCTGAGTTGAGTGAATTGCAACCCTGTACAGATTACGATCACCATAAGCAAGTGGCTATGGCAAAAATACCCTCTATGCGACAGTGTGCAACTTGCCAGCTAGTGAAACTGTATCACGGTCATAAACGTTCGTGTAAAGACTTTGTTGTATCATTCCACGGGTGTCGTGGCGAGAAAAAGCAACAACAACAACAAACACAAACATTGTCCACAGAGGAAGAGGAAGACCAAATCTTTTCATCATCCATGGAAAAGAATATGCCAGACCTGTACTGGCAATGGCGTCATTGATAAAGTGATTCAATACAGTACTTACCTTTTGAAATCCATCTCCCAGGGTATCTTTTTGTGGCCCTGGAACTCATCTCGAAAAACCTTTGCAGCGTGGTGATGTACGCATTAATCTTTTGGTTCAAGCATGCAAAGGACATGACCTTTCTTATCGCCATAGTCATCCTGGTTTAAGACATGTGGCAGATAAATTGTTATTGAAAAAAGCTAAACAACGTTTCACATCCGGTGATGCCTCAGTGGGTGAGAGGATGGCAGCCCTGATTGTGATGAGTGCTATAAAAGGAAAGTTGATGATGCGTGGACATAAACATTGAGGAATTGAGGAGTGAGGAATTGGGATGTGTTTGTATTCGATTTTCTTTTGTCAATCCCTATGGTTATGAAATAAAAACAAAGGTTTACCAGTACACGATGTCTTTTATATAAAAAAATATGATGTTGATGGGCTAATTTTTCATTTTCACATTTCACACATAATCAATTCACACATTGCCATTTACCATTTCCAATTTTTCAGTTTTTTTTTATGTGCGTTTCAAGTTTTGCGTTTTTGACGATATGGATTTTCCATTTTGTTGGTTACACTTTTTAAACAATGTCCGTTTGAAGTTTTTTGAATTTTCATATTTCACACACGGCCTTTTCCAGTTTTAAAAATGTCCCCACGTTTTGCATTTTTGAATTTTGGTGATATCAAAAAATGGATTTTCCAATTTGCTGTTATCCCATTTTTCCATTTGGTGTATGTCGAAAGTTGTGATTTGTCAATGATGTTGATGCGAGTGCTTGACCATAATGATAATGCAGTGTGTTTACGGGTGATTGGCGAAACGTGTGGAGGTCTACGACTACTGCAGGTAAGACTGTTTTACAAAAATTATGTCTATTGACCGCTACATTTCAAATAAAACAAAACTATTTACGAAACAAAATTACTATTGACCATTTGATATATATAAGTGACAATTTCCCCCACCCACCCACCCTACCTCACCGTGTTTGCTCTAGTCATACATACACACCAGCTTTCTATATACTCATACATTCACACAACCATACCTGCCTTTGGGAACAAACACAACCACTTTATTTATTCCCAAAAGTACATTCTCGACATGTACACTTATCCCAAAAGAACTTTTCATTATAAAATTTAACATTTTACCCTTACAAAGAAAATAATTAAAGTTACAAAAAAATACTATTACTCATTGAATATTTACACAAAAAATAACACTTTTGTACAGCTTTAAAAAATCAAACTATTTACCAATCAATTTTTTTAAGAAAATAAAGTTGCACAGAACTTTTTTAAAGAGCAAAAGGTCCAAGTGGGTTGCCGCTATTTACACACAAAAAGTACTCTTTACAAAATTAGCTATTTACAATGGCAAAAACCAATATTTACAAAATACAAAAATACTAAATCTACGAGTTACAAAAAGGCCATGTCCCTAAACGAACAAACAGAAAAAACACACCTTCTCCTCCTTGCGATCATAACCACAGGGCAGGCTGGTAAGCAGGTCATCAGCCCACACACGTTTGTTATCCATGGAGGCGAGGGTGCGTTTTCTCTGTTCCACAAGATACAAATGATGGTTGCTGGATTGTATCTTATACTGTGTATGGGACATAGCTTTGCCAGTGCGTAAAACCGTCATGTAGTCGTCTACACGTAGCGATTTTACCACTGTCCTACCTACACCTTTTGCTATTTTGGCTTCCTTACAGTCTAGTGTGCGATAAGCATACATTCTTGAGGCCAAACCTACGAATTCCGTCATGACGGAATCACCGCATTCATCTTTTAAAACGCCCATTTCCTTCTTGTTTGTTATGGGCAGATGAAACACGTTTTCAGCGCTATACGAAGAGGTGTCGAGCCAGTCACTATGCTGCCTCATGACTTCAAAGGGGTTGCAGTGGCGAATGTGGTAAATAAATGAGTCCGTATCCATATACAAAAGAGAGACGTCCTAAAATGGCGTTTGGCAAATTCATAGTGGAATCGATACATGACCTATTTGGAAAGTCTAAAATGACTTGGCCCAAGTAAATGGACTTATCCATGGTCACGCTGGTCCTACTCATTTCAATAGTTGCCAAATCCTCATCGATAATTTTGATCGATTTGAAATTTGGCTTGGCAATGTGCCGCCGGGCACCCCACTGCCCCTCCCAGACATTCACCAATTTAATGTCGCGGTATTTGCGGACATTTTCCATGGACTTGTAATAGATGCAGTTGTTCATTCATTTTAAAAAATCAAACTGCTGTGTTGCCATTTGTCGGTGCTCTGTGTTGAGTTGCATGTATGGCTTGAGCCCTGGTTTTTGGACAAAGGAAATACCCCCAATGGATTTTCATCAATACCAAGCCTTGGGCTAGGCATTGCACCAACATTTGGATATGTATCACATACCAATTTTTGTTGTAAAGTGTGCCGATGAGTTTTACAATTTTCACTTTACTGTCAGGAGGGACCATTTGCTCAAGGCAGAATGGGAAATCGGCATGTTCATTATACAAGGATGAGGGATATTCAATATCCAATTCTAAGACATATCCAAGGCCTGTTTCCTGGCTAGCCATGTTCACATCAAATGCTGACACTTGTTTTTCTGTCAGCCAAGCAAAATCCCCATAAGGCAAAGGCTGACTCATGGCATAGCCATACAAATTATTCACGTCATGGTACATTAAGTCCGATTCTGGTTTGTCTGATGAATAATCAAGCATGTAGGCATTGTTCGCTTCGGCATAGCGCTGGTTAAGCGACACAAAGCCACCGCGAATGCCCTTTTCAAAGAATAGAACCATGTCTACATCAGTGAGTAAATCCAATTACACTTGAATGTATTTCAAAGCGGCATCGAACGAGAGCCAAGGACTCGTATAATAGTGAGCCGGGTCAAGACCGTAAATGTGTTGACACAACTCACGGAATTTTTGAAACACATCGGTGAGCAGCAATACATCTAGTTGTAGGTAATGCATAGCATATTCACTTAGCGTCTTCATGTCAAACGCTCGCCAAACTTGACATGCATGTGCATAGTCTTCATCGTAAACGGTACTGCATGTTAGTTTTGAGTAAAATTTGTCTTGTGGTGGGAGTTTTTTTTGTTTGACACGTCCCAGTTGTTACAGAAATCGCAGGGAAATATACCTTTCCGAATGCATAATTGAAATTGTTCAGGATCATTAAAATGCATTCTGGTATTTTTTTATTCCTCTTCATCCAAGCCATTCTCAAGATTATCTAGCGAGGATGCCATAAACTTAAAGGAATCCAAAAATCGAATGCTAAAGTCGCTCAACCGCCATGTCAAGGCTGTAGAACGCTCATGGTTTTAGGCGATAATGGAAAATGATCCCTTGTTGACATGACCCAATTCACGAATCAAAAACTGAATGTCATAATTCACCAGATTGTGGAAAAAGATACTGATAAAACGAGGAGCTGGAAAGTTCAAATTGCATTTGCTGTGCGCAGCTCCACGAAACTCTCCCGTAAAGTACAAGTGATCACGAACAGTGTCTTCAGCACTGATCAGTGGCTTTTCGCAAATATGGCATGTAGTGGCATGCTCATACTGCTGCTGCTGTTCTGGAGTTAGGCTCATGGGTACTGGGTGGTCCAGTAATTCCTGTACATCATGAGCCAACTTGACAAGTTCATCCAAAAACCATCTGGCACAATCTGGCCCCACACGGGATTTGTACTAGGATTGTGCGGGGTCATAGGCACACACCACATTAAATCCTATGGCAAAGGGTTCATGTTTTTGAATGGGTGTGGTTGAGCTGATTTTGGGATCTGGTTCACATCCCGCCATGGGTGTGGTGAGGGATTCGAAATCTGCATATACCACCTAGGGAACAGTGTCACACTTATGAATGTCCTTAAACTTTAACACAGCCTAGTCTCCTTGTGGCAATATCAATGTCACCGCTTCCTGAGATGCAATCTACCCTATGATGTTCCAAAAGCGTAGGGGTTCGAAAATATTGCAAGCAACGATCACAAATGTGAATCTTAACAACAAGTTTGGACACTTGACTGCTTAGCAATCTACTCAGGCTTTTAATCAGGCAATAGTGATTCACCTCTCCCTCAGACAGATAAAAGATGAATGTGGTGTCGTTTTGGTTCTTTTGTCGCATAAAGAGAAACAACAATCTCACTACCATCAAGACCATACACCATGAACGAAAAGTCATGGTTGTCTTGTTCAAACCTATGGGTTTCGGTTAAGTCCACAGGAAACGATACTCGAATTAAATTTAAAGTTTGTTTCAATTCATCAAACTTGGCCTTGTACATTCCTAGTCGACAACTGAAACTTTGTGCTGGTTGCAAATAGGCGGCCACAGACCACAGGAAGCAATCATCGTCAAAATTTTCAAAATAAACCACTGCTCTCCGGCAGGCAATCGCTGGTGGTGTTTTAATATAGATAGACCCAGCATTCAACGGGTCAAAATGACAAATGTTTATTTTCAGGTAATGGATTTTGTATAATGCTAAACCACTGGGTCTTTGTTGCAGTTTATCAAATTTTGATAGCAAGGCATTCACCACATGGCTTTAATACCACTCGTTCAGATTATTGGCTATCAAAAGCTCCTGCATTTTACTTCCAATGTAAAATGGTTTTTATGCTAACCGTCCTTGTTTTTATATACGAAATCGCACAACAGTTGTGTAATGACCTTTAAAGCCGTATGCAACCTTTGTGCTGTACAAATGTGTTCTTTAAACATTTCAAAACATGATTCGATAAAGTTTTTGGGATTAAACTCTCCCAAACATTGGCCACGCGGCCTGAGCAGACACGCTTTTTAAAACAGGACTCAAGGGGCTCCCAAGTTAATGTATCGCTAGCAGTGGCAAAATACATAATTTTTACTAAAAAAACAATATCACCAGAGTTTTCAGCCGTAGACTTTCCAGCAATGGCCCAAACACACACGTTCCTGGTTTTCAACAGCTACTTGTATAGTGGTTGGCGTGGTCACACTCTAAAAATAAATAAAATAAACCACCATGAGTATATCCATTCCAAAAAGCATCTTTCATAAACAAAAATAAATAAAATAAAATAGGGTTATACATATATATATAACAAAAAAATATTACCTTGCTCTTTATAAAAGCCTTGTGTTTGCCTTCTCTCGTAGGGTTTAATAGAATGGTTTTCCAGACTTTTTTCTGTCTCCTACAACAGGTATGCAGATTACCTAAAGCAAACAAAATAAAAACAATTCATCAATGAAATGGTAAACCAATAATAATTTAAACATTCATTAGCATTAACATAAACTAAACAGTGTTAATGTTACACTTCCCTGTAAATATATAATGTATCCAATAGGGTCACCAACTGGGGTTAAGCACACGAATGCAATTACTTTTATACCGATGAGACTCTTGGCATATGTTAACACACTAACGTTAAAAACAGGAATGACACGCAATGTGCAATGACAAGTTCAATACCGTCTTACCTCACCTCTCCCTAGCCCTCTGACCACGCACCTGACCGCTCTTACCTGGCAATTGGACGTGGGAATGGTAGGGGGTGGAGTTGTCGCTAACTCAGTTATACCTCTAAGGTCGTTGTCAGATTGTTCGACCTTCAAGTGACCTCTATGTCACTGTAATTTTCCATTGGCCTGTTGTCCCGTCCGCTCACATTCCTGAATCTCGATAACATGTCACCCAGCCAGCCAAGCTTGAAGCAAGCCCTCGAGAAGATATTCTGTTTTTCCGTTCTAGCTGCCAGTCAGACATACAAAAAAGCAAGTTTTTTAGTTGTTGTCGACTATAAAAGCCTTGCTTTTATTCGTCTCATACCATTATGAATTTGTCAGGTTACTGGCCAGTGTTTACTAACATGTTTAAAGATTGCCATAATGGATTTTCGAAATATTCGCCTTCATTCATCTGTCATAGGAAAATATCGAAAAGCGATCCCTCGTTCTATCGTTTTGTCGCCCCGTCGAAATTGCCATTTCCTGCTTTCACCATGGCCAGTCATAGACTCATTGTAACACAGGTCCAACGGTATCGTCTATCTCTGTCTACACACACTCTTTATTTTAAAAAATTAAAAACCGGTTAAAAAAGTTTGAAAATGCATAGTTTTTTGGCATAAAAACTTGAAATTTAGTTTGGCTGTAGAGGAGGTCAGGGCTATTCATTTATGTCAAATAACATTTCTGTAGAATTCTCAGTTTCCAAAATATAGGAATTTAAAAATTGGACTGTTTTCAAAAATTGTAAAAAGTAAAAAAGTTTTATTATTAAAAATAAAGGACATAAACACCATTCGTTTGAACCATGGAACAACATTCTATCAAGTTTGGTTTCCAAACTATCGCCTACTTTCAAACAAAATTAGAAAAAAAATACCACCACACATTCCTAGCAAAGAGAATGTCACCCCAACCCCAACGACACCTCATTTGTTATAATCCGACCAGGCGTTCGCAAATTATCGGCAAAGTTCGTAGGAAAGTAGGCTATCATTTATTTTTATTTTATTTTTTGGCCCCACACACTTGAAAATTGTTTTCCGCCTAGAGGGCATAGGTACCTTTCATTCACGACAAACAAACGTTTTTCTAAAATTCACCGTTTCCAAAATAGCGCCAATGTCAGAAACAAAAATTTAAAGAAATTAAATACCAACACATTTCTTAGCAAAGAGGACGTCACTCCGTTCCTAAACAACACATCGTTCTAGCCTTACAAGCTCATTATATATCACCAAAATGTCAAAAACGCACGATTACCTCAAATTGCGTTTCCAAATCTCACCCATTTAAAAAATAAGCTCACCATGAAATAGAGCGGAAAAATACCATCTAAACGACCCCTCACTCGACTCTAGTCCTCCCCCACCACCAAACCTTTTCCCAACATAGCCATACGTATTAAAGCACGCACGCGACTGGTAGGAGAACTGTCTTCACCCTACTACTCTTTTTGCATTTTATTCTAGGGACTTGAAATGTATTTTGGCGGTAGAGTGGGTCAGGACCTTTTATTTATGTCAAACAAACTTTTTTGTAAAAGTCCTAGTTACCGAAACATAGGAATTTCAAAATTGGACTGTTTTCAAAAAAACATAAAAATGTTTTATTCTAAAAAATAAAAGACATAAAGACATAAATACCATTCGTTTGAACCATGGAACAACGTTCTATCATGTTTGGTTTTTAAACTATCGCCTATTTTCAAAAACAAATATTTTCAAAAATATTGAAAAATATTTTCAAAAATGTGAAGGTAATTAACGGAACTATGTCAGTTCAAGTAATGTGGAAAGTAGTACAGCAATATAATTAAATGAACAGAAATACTACTGAAGTATAGAGAGCACGAAGGTAATAGTTTATTGGAAGAGAGTTGTTAGAGTGCATCATGAAAGTTATTTCACGTGTTAGTGATTATCTAGTAGGGTCACTGAATCTTATACATGTTTGCAAATGTGTCAAGATGGGTTTATATAGAAGAAAGACCGTGCATTATTATCGTCGGAAAGAAAGGAATGTGTTAAGAAATGTATGCGTAAAACTAACGCACTATTGAGAGGTTGCTCACCATTTTATGAAGGTTTAAATGTATATTGCTAGTGAAAGCAATCGTTCTGTACAGTATGGCGAAGAAGTTAACTGACACATAAGTGTTTATTTGCGTTGTACATGTCAGTGTAGAGTAATACCACAATCCACGAAGTTTATTAAGACTTATAGATAAGTCTCGCATCGTACTTCCAGTTTATCGGATTTTATTCTTTGATAATGACATTACAGAGCCGTAATTAGCTTTGTTGCTCGTTACGATGGTTCTATTGATTGTGACTAAACATTAAATACAAGGTGAAATTTTGTTGTCAATTTTATTGAAAGAAATGCTTTAGTGAAAGGAAGAACAGAGAGGTAGGGAGATCACGTAAGATCTTGTAGATATTTTGATGGAATGTCGTGCTGGACATGATAATTCTATTTTGTAAATAATCTAATAATTTAATTTTTTTACATGATGTTAATGTATCTTAGTAACGATATAAATGTATAATTTAGGGTTTAATATGATATCAACTACAGTTTTTAAAAGGTAGATGATAACAGCTGATTATTCCAGGCTGTTCTTTAAACCAAGTCACTTGGTGACATTAGTAAAAGACTTTCATTATTATTATTATTATTATTATTATTATGCGAATATTTTTTTAAGTAGGATTCAATCTATTTCACGAATTCTTAGGCATTGAAAGTCAACACAGATAGAAGGACTATCTACATTTTTATGTTAAAATATTTATTTTCATTTTTAAATCTTAATATTTGTGTTAGGGACATTTATATATAATGTTAATTTTTAAATAAACCTTACAAGCACTATTTTAGTTTGCTTGCCCACTTTTATAGAAACTGATAATATTTTCATTTTACAACCGACGTGCGATAGTACTACTAGTTGGACACTAGAGCCCAGTTAGTCTCAATTTCACCGTTCACGCTCGAGATCCGAGATTCTCGTTCTACCAATTTGCCTATGCGCCGAGGATTCCCTAGTTATTCACCTAGTAGGGAAGTGTTGGTTTATCAACGTCCTTGCAATCCTTTCCATCTCAGCGGATATAGGTGGTGGCCATGCGGAATTCGGGCACAGTAAGTTAAGTAGTAAACAATAAAATCTCCTTATTATAGTGGTATAAATGGTAGTTGTTTCAGATATTCTCGATTGTTGTCATAGTGAATGTTCCCTTTCTCAAGAAAAGAAGAGAATGCCAGGTGAAATGGAGACAATTAGGGTGATGCAGGCAGCCATGCAAGAAACTCAGGCAAGCTTGATAAAGACTTGGAGGCCCTACACCAAGCAAACTACCAAAGTCAAAAACGAGTAGAACAGGAAATTAAGAGGATGCAGAAGAAATTAGTAGAAAGATCAAAGCTGATACAGATAGATTAGCTAGGGAATGCCATAATAGTGCAACTGAAACCCAAGGAAGATTAGCAGAAACACAAGCGACTGTAGCTAATTCACAATTAACGTTAGCAACACTGCAAACCAAGTCTAATGAAGCTCAGGCAACGTTAGCAACACAGCAAACCAAGTCTAATGAAACTCAGGCAACTTTAGTTACACTACAATTTAAATCTACAGAAACCCAGAACACATTAGCTAATACTCAGGCAACTCTAGCTACATTAGAAACTAGGTCTAATAATAATTAGATAACTCTAGCTACACTAGAAACTAGATCTACTGATACTCAGAATACTTTAGCCAGAACCCAAACAACCTTACCATCTTTAGAAATCCAGTCCAATGACACCAGTAAGAGACTTACAGATTTTCAGAATGATATATCCCTCCAACCAGACAAACTCCAATCAGAAAATCAAGGTATCAACTCCAACCCAGATGAGTTGAAAGATACCGTTGCCAAACTCCAAATAGAGGTGAATCAGAAAGCTGATCTTGTGAGGGCTGATATTGAAATTGATATGAAGGGTATCGTTAATAAAAGTGTTAATAAACTTTAAAATGAACTAATGGAAACTTCAGGTACTACTGTAAAACGCTTAGAGGATGAATTCTCTAAAAATAAAAGTTATGTCGGAATATCGTCTTAATAAAGACATTGCGGAGGTAAGAGAGGATTTTGTTAAAAAGATCCAAAGTTTACAGTCACAATAACTTGTTAATTTAGAACCAGATCTAGACAGTAAGATAAAAGAACAAGTTAATTTGGAGATAGACAGTAAAATCCCGAATTTAAGTATCGAAATAAAATCAATTAGGAGTAAATTACAAGAAGCCACAGTAGACGATTCTAACAATCTGGGCGATGCAAATAAAGGTCAGACTATCGAAGGTAATAACGATGATGGATCATTACCAGAACAAGTAGAAGAGAGAAATATTATAGAAGAACAGGAAAGGCAGCAAGAACGAATGGATAGAATGGAGGATGAATTACATAATTTGAGAAGGCAGGATATACCGCCAGTAAGAAGTAGTCAGGTGCGATTCTCGACGCCTAACGAGAATATTCCACGAGGAAATACTCTATCTAGTACTCCCAATATTATGATAATTCGCAACATATACCAGAAACCTCGTACTTTTTCAGGAAATAATGGTATTACCCAAATAGAGTTTATAAACGATGTTTCGGAATATTTTATTGAGAATAACATCCCGGAGGAGAGAACATTAAGGATGGTCGAGCGCTATCTTGACTCTAACTCGCTTCAGGGGTATAGCGCGTTCCGGTAGACATTTCGGTCTTTTGAGGACTTTGCAGATGACCTCATAAGTCGATATTGGTCCCTCGACGAACAGCAGAATTTAAGGGCAGACGCGTATTCGCGGAAGTATGCTAGTTCGCATCCCACACGCTACGCTAGCTACTTTACGACGCAATTGGCCCGACTGCAATATTTGCAGCCGCCGCTGTCAGACTTAGAATTGATCCAAACAATATCGCGACAGTTACCAGCGGATATCAGGAGGTATATTATATCAGCCGGAGTATCCAATCTACAGGCAATGGACGAGCTACTTCGTAGATTCGATTATGCATCCAGTACCTCGAACCCAAGCTATCGCAGTCCAAGAACAGATCATCGCGAAGTAAACACCATAATGGTAGATGAGATACAGCAGAAAGAGAAAGGAATTATAAGAGATAACCATAGAGGAGGACCTATACGAAACGGTTATACTCAAAGACAGAGGAACGAATCCCGATATCGCAGACAACGAGATATCGGGCCATACCAAAGATATTCACGACACAACGAACGAAACAGAAGGACTGGATATCAATATAACAACGCGTATAGCCGAAGTAACTATTACCAGAGAAGTAATAATAATAATAATCATCAGGGATATTCGCGTTATCAGAATTGGAATGACGACAATTATAATCGCCAGAGTTACCATCAACATAGAAATCAGGATAATCAGAATTATGTCCGAAATCTGCGTGAAAATAATCAAGGACAGAGGGAAAACCGGCCCACACAGGATGAACAGAAACCTAGTACCATCAGACAATAAAACAGCGGTAACAACAACGAAACCTCCGGACAAAAAAACTCAGATTGTAAAACGGCAATAGATGACAGAAAATCTTCACATGCTAACGAAATTATGATAAACGAAGTATACCAGGTGACAGATGATGATTTATTGTTCGATGAAGAAATTCCAGAAAGGAACAGAACGGCTGTCTATAATAAATATTGTCGTGGGAGAAAATACATTGAAATCGTTAATAGATACGGGCGCATCCATTTCGATCCTATCGCAAGAGTCATATGAGAAATTGAAAGATAGAGAGGCTGTTATTTCCATGCCAGTCTCCAGTCTGAAGATAAACGGAATTTTAAAGATAAATCTGTCGAATGTAGAATCGAAGTTATGCTAGAATTCACCATTAATGATCGACGCTATGAGCATATTTTTATTATGGTCGAGAAGATTAGTTTCGATGCGATCATAGGAATCGACTTCATTACGAAAGTAGGAGCGATAATAGATATGCGAAAGAGAATAATTAAATTCTATGATGAAATAGACATAGAAAAGTAAGAAGAACAGGACACTGAAAACCTTCCAGAAAAGGAACCAAGAGAGGTCGTTTTAAATCAAGTCATTGGTGAAGTAGAAGCTAAATCTAGTCACTACGGATTAAAAGTTGAAGGATTTGCCGATTATGAAGAAAAATTTTTAAATTTAAATCAGGAATACGGAGATATTTTTGACCATAAACCTGGTTTAATCAGAGGATTTAAGTACCACATAAGGCTCACTGATAACACTTCATATCAGAGAAAACCTTACCCGATTCCAGAAAAGTATTATGCGGATGTAGCTGATATTATTCGGAGGATGGAGAGTGATGGAATAATTTGGAAACAGGCAACTTCCTATATTAATCCTATCACCGTGTTGAAGAAGGCAAATGGGCAACAAAGATTATGTTTAGATGCCAGAAGGATCAATAGTTTAATACTAAAAGAATACGACCGCCCACCGAAGATTAGAAAGCTTTTAAGGCAATTCAAAGGAAAAGAATGTTTTTTCAAATTTGGACCTCGCATCTTCCTTTTACCATATTGAGCTCACGGAGGAAAGCAAGGTGTACACCGGATTTTTATTTGACCAGACTACCTGGGTATTCAACCGATTACCATTTGGGGTTATAAATAGTAGTCCGGCGCTGATAAGAGCACTCGACAGACAGCTGAAAGATGACGTAAAGAAGAATGTAATGTGCTACATCGATGACATTATCATTTCTTCAGCTACGCTCCAAGAACCCCTAATGCATCTCAAATTACTTTTTGATAATCTTCGTGAAGCAAATATCAAAGTTAATTTCCAGAAATGTAATTTCTTCCATGCGAAGATCAACTTTTTGGGTCACACTGTAGACAAGGACAGTTATCAACCAAACCAGGATAATATTGATGTGATATTGAAATTCCCAAAGCCTACTAGAGTCAAAAACGTGAGAGAGTTCCTCGGTGTTTGCCAGTATTTTGCCCAGCATTGTTCACGTTACTATGAGACAATGGCACCATTGTATGAGCTCCTTAAGAAGAACAACAGATGGAATTGGAACGAAGAGGCAGATAAAGCTTTCCAAGACGCGAAGAATATGCTCAAGAATTACAGTATGTCAAATTAGAATACCCGGATTTTGAAAGGATATTTATTCTAAGTAGAAACAGACGCATCTAAAATTGGTATTAGCCCTGTTCTATATCAAATAGACAACGAGGGTCACAAGCATCATATAGCTTTCAGCAGCAGGAAATTGAAGGCGCATGAAGTAAAGTATTTTACTACAGAATTAGAAGCTTTAGCTTTTATTTCGGCGTAACATCAGTGGAAGAAAGAGCTTATCGGACATCAGATAATCATAATTACTGATCATAAGGCACTGCAATTTATGTTACAAACAGATTTGTTTAGTGACAAGCTTATTAGATGGTCACTATTTTTACAGCAATTTAATGCGAAATTGTACATAAGCCTGGAAAGGATAACTTGTTAGCAGATGCTTTATCACGCAACCCAGTGGAAAGTATCCAAGTTAACGTGATCTAGATGGATAGACAATATCAAGATACTGTTGACCGACTTCAAACCATCGCAGTATCACAGAAAAGGCATGCACCTACGCGACGCATATTTATATTCTTGAAGAGAAGGAGGATCCTGACTATGAAGAAACTAGGAACATAGCTTGGAAGTACTTGGGGTATTCTAATTTCACGCTGTTCATCAATAATCTTTTCGCCTCTCAAAGGCCTGTTCACAATGGTCGTCCCACTTCCATCAGTTATTTTTCTCAACAGCTCTTGTAGAGGTGCCACAACCTGAGTATACTGATGGCAATGCCCAGTGAAAAATTGACAACTGACCAAAAATTGGCGCACGTGCTTAAATTTGGTAGGATTAGGAAAATCCACAATGGCTTGGATTTTAGCCTCATTCGGCCTGTACCCTTCTCCATCCAGAATATGCCCCAAGAATTTAATTTCTTTCTTAAAAAATTGGCATTTTTTCCAATTGACCTTGAAGTTGGCATTTCTTAGGTCTTGAAATAGTCATTTCAAATACACCAAATGTTCCTCTGCTGTCTCCGAAGCAACCAGTATATCGTCTATGTAACACATTACATATTCCTTCACTTCTGGGCTTAAATTATTATCCAGTGCTCTGATCAAAACTGAGCCTGTGGTTTTATGCCAAAAGGTAGACGTTAGAAGACAAATGTTTGCGGTCCAAAAGAAGCCTGTAAATTTCCTAGACTCGGGACTTAATCGAATATGATGGCACGATGATGTCAGGTCTATAGTTGAGAAGAATCTCTTTCCTTGGAAGTTCTCCTTTATGACAGGTGGTCTATCGTACACCGGAAGCAATCTGGCATTAAGAGATCTGGCATCTAGGCATAATCGTAGGCTCCCATCAGGCTTCGGGACAACTGCTAGTGGCTTAACATAAGGAGTGGATTTTTTCTCAATGATGTCATTTCTTTCCAAATCGAAAATGACGTCCTTAACATGGGCTCGATAGTTTTCAGCTATTGGGTACACTTTGTTTTGGTATGGGGCCCCATCGCTAACTTGGATCTGATATTCAACATTTCCAATCTCCCCCGGTTTGGTGGCAAAGGTATCTTTGTAGCTCTCCAATTGTTCGTCAAGCTCTGGGCTTTCTCTATCATCCTTCCGCTGTTGTTCGTCCAAGGCTATACTCTCCATTACCTCCATCCATTGGATGTCGCCCTCGATGACTTTCTCATCTTCATCCGGGTTATCGTTTCCTTCGAAAGGTACGTTCTCAGCACGATGAAATTTGATAGTATCGGTCCTCATATCAATGACAGATTGATTCTTTCTTATGAAATCCACGCCTAATATCATCATCATCATCATCATCACTGGCACGACAGCCCTCTGTGGGCCTTGGCCTTCTGAAGAAGTTTTCCTCATTCTTTCCTGTTAAGTGCTGAGCTCCTCCAATTCTTGATTCCAATTGTCTTTACATCCTCTCTCACTCCATCTTCCCACCTTAGCTTTGGTCTTCCGACTTTCCTGGTTCCTTCTGGCATTGCATTCAATATCCTCTTTATCATTCAGTCATTAGCACGCAGCACATGTCCTGCCCACTCCAACCTTCAGTTCTTTAAACATTTTACAATATCTGGTTCATTATACAAATCATACAGTTCTTGGTTATATCTTCTTCTCCATTCACCGTTTTCCTCCACTGGCCCAAAACATGCCTCAAAATCTTTCTTTCGAATATACCAAGTTGTCTTTCATTAGATTTTAAGAGTGTCCAGGTCTCAGCACCATATATTAATACAGTCTTTACTAAAATATTATACATTAGGACTTTAGTTTTCCTGAACAACAACACGGCCTTCAGATGCTTTCTGAGGCCACGATAACACTTGTTAGCAGAGCTAACATTGTTCTTGGAATTAACTTCTGATCCAAGATAGGTAAAGCTACACACAACATCAAACTTATACGAATCAATTTCTATGCATGTGGAGCCACTAGGGTATTCTTTCTTGGATACGGGCATATACTTAGTTTTCTCTTCATTTATCTGTAGATTCATCTTTCTTGCTGCTTTTTCAAAGCTAGTGAAAGCTTCTCTCATTGCTCTTGGTGTTCTTGCAATTATATCGATATCATCTGCGTATATCAAAATTTGAACAGATTTATATAAGATGGTTCCTCTCGTTTTGATTCCTGATTCTCTAATAACCTACTCCAAAGCTATATTGAACAAAAGGCATGATAATGAATCTCCCTGCCTAACTCCATTCTTGGTCGTTACAGCATTTGATATCATGTTCTGTATCTTAATTTGACTCCTAGTATTGTTCATGGTAGCTTTCACCAGAGTGATCAGTTTCTCAGGGATCTCTAGCTCTTCCATTGCTACAAAGAGATTATTTCTGTCAATACTCTCATAAGCTGACCTAAAATAAATGAAAAGATGGTGTGTATCAATTCCAAATTCTTTACATTTTTCAAGTATCTGTCGGATTGTGAAAATCTGATCCGTAGTAGCTCTTTCTTGGCGAAATCCACAATGATAGTCACCAACTGCATTTTCCACATATGGCGCCAGTCTGCTAAAGAGGAGATTGGAGAATATTTTATAGGCAATGAATAATAGGCAAATCCCTCTATAGTTAGAGCACAACATGATATCACCTTTCTTATGTATCGGGCAGATGATACCTACATTCCATTCATCAGTAATCATTTCAACTATCCATATCTTAGCCACAAGTTTGTGAAAGTATTAAGTAAATTCATTTCCAGTATTTTTCACTAGCTCTGATTGCATTAGGTCCATTCCTGGGGCTTTATTATTCTTTAATTTCTTAATGGCAAGCTCAACTTCCTCAATAGTGGGTACCGATACTTAGTTTTCCGATTCACTTGTATTTACAGGAGATAAGGTTTCTTGGTCGTCAACTGGACTCTCATTCCGCAGTTCATCAAAATATTGTGCCCATCTTTCTAGTATTGTTTCCTCACTGCCCAATATTATTCCCCTTTTATCTCTACACAAATTTGTTCTAGGCTGCAAATCCTTACGGCTCTTATTTAGCTTCTGATAGAAAGCTCTCACATCATTCATCCGCTTCAACTGTTCCATTTCTTCAAATTCCTTCCTCTCATATTGTCTCTTTTCTTCTTGTGAAATCTCTTTTCTTGTTTTCTGGAAATTCTGTATTCTTCTGCCGCTTTTCGGGTGTGATTCCTCTGTTGCATTCTCTTGCATGCTTCATCTTTAAAGTTGTTGCTCCTGCACACTCTTCATCAAACCAATAGTTATTCCTAACTTTCTCATCCCTTCTGAACACTTCATTTGCAGTTATTAATAGTGTGTCTTTAAGATTCTTCCATATTTCATCAATACTCTCACTATTAGACAAATCTATCAGAGCCTCATTAAGAAGTTTGATATATCTCATGGCGGTTTCGGGCTCCTTCAGCCGCCCACAGTTAAACTTTCTTGCATTGGATCCATGCCCTTTTCTCGCATTAGATATTCGATTTATAATGGTTGCTACCACAAGGTAGAGGTCGGAGTCAATATTGGCACCCCTATAATTTCTAATATTCATCAAGTTTGAGAAGTGTCTTGCATTTATTAGGAGGTGGTCAATTTGGATAAAAGTACTTAAGTACTTCCATCTGGAGATTTCCATGTCATCTTATGTATGTCCTTGTGATTAAAAGTTGTACTTCCCACTACCATATTTCTTGAGGAGGCAAAATGTACAAGTCCAATTCCATTATCATTAGAAGTATCATGTAGACTGTGTTTTCCAATCTAAGGGCTATAATCGTCTTCCTTTCCTATCTTCGCATCCATGTCCCCAAAAATTATCATGTCAAGAGGTGCTTTTATTCAACCCTTGTCGTTGGACAGAGAGCTGAGTGTGGGCTCCTTCAGATCGTGAGTTTTGTACACCCCTTCCTTGTTCTAGTTTCTGGTGGTATAGTTAGTTTAGTGTAGTTTGTGAACCAACCGAACTTAGTGACAGCCATTTTATATGTAGGGAATGTAATTAGTCTAATTAGATGTCATTTATTGCAGTGATAGTGAGTCACCCTTGGGTTCGACATTTTGGTCAATCCTGGTGCAGCTTGATGAACGTTGTAGAACGTCAATTTCTATCTATTGCTAAACGTGACTGTAGTCATTTTGAGGCTACTTTGTTCAACCCTATCTGGGGTGATTTTCAAGTCCTTGCAGACTTTAGTTATGGCAATCTGATGCCATGGTTATATTTCTTTAACTGCATTTTTTGCTACCAGTCTATGTTACACCCCTGACTTCGTTAGAGTAGTCGTATTATTTGGGTAATCGACTGTAATTACCAGTTTTGTAACTGCATTATATTTCATTTGAGATGAGCTCAGATGCCATCTGGTCAGGTGTGGATCTCATGAGTAAAAGGGAAGTGTCGTTGTTGTCTAGCATCGAACTCAGTTCCCAACGTATCATTAAGCAGATCCAGCAGTGTGGAATTTGCGCCACAATTATTATTTTGTTAGTATCATGTGATAACACGTGATTTATTTGATGTTTATACAAGCAACTACTGAAGAGTATTATATCTTCGAGAGCAAACAGCTCCAGCAATGTGTGACATTGCTACCTTTTAAACGTCTTTGATGTGAAAGACAGAATTATATGATTGTATTCAGATATATAGCGTGCTTTTTATGCACATATTCTTCGAGGTTTATAACCTATGGTAAAGGTATTATGATGAGGCCAGTTGAACAGTTTTTATCTTGCTTAAATCGCCGGGCTTGATAGATAGTGTGTTGTGTCATTCAGCGCAGGAATCTTGTAGCCTGCGGCGACACGAACAGGTTTGTGACCGAGCGCTCGCTTCTGTGTGAGACAGACTGAGATTAACATAGGACAGAATGCTTTCAGCATTCACTTTTCCTTTCATTGCAATTATAGCTTATGGAACCCAGTGTCCATTCTTGTATCTGATCACATGTTTTATAGATTGTCATTTGTTAGTTAAACGCTGTTGCGTGTACCGTTGCTTTGATGAGTACAGTTATGTCAGGTTTCCTATAGTACGTTGTAGGCTACCCCGTTAGGGAGGTATTTCATGTATGATGGTATTGTGTGTACCATGTCCGGGATTGTTCCCGTGGACCAGATATTTATGGAGGGTTACTGTTGTGTCCAGGCCCATCCCAGAGTTATTGAACGCGAGCTGTGCGCCGCTGGTAACTTGTGTTATTGTGTGTCCGAGTTGTTATTGCTCGTTGATTGTATTCCGACTTTTGAGTCGAGGCTCATTTTGGCAGAGATGATCTCAGTGGAGACGCTTCGTGCCCAGGCTTGTCAGTATTATTCGCCATAAACCAACGATAACCTAAACCGACATCTTAATAATAAAACGCATAATTTTGGTAAAACAAAAGCTAACTAACGAATTCTTTCTATTTAACCTTGTACATTTGCATTTGGAACCTGCTGACATAGCCGTGCTAATGAAGGTATTTCCTGGAGGAAATGACTTTAGAACAGCTGACACTTTTTGTTGCGACTGAAGCTTGCTCGAACCTAGAGTTCGCAGCTAGTGGAGCGCAGGCCATACGATGTTAGACGTAGTCCTTACTACGCAGTCGTCACCGTAACTACACACATTAGATGACTATGGCTTACAAACAGTAAACCAAGGTGCAGGCAGGCATTTGAATAAAACTGTTGTCTCTTATTATTTATTTATGATGTAAAAATGTATGAATCCTCTATGTTACCCTTTTGTGTGCTGTTAGCACTTAGTTCCTAAGAATACTTAGATGTTTTTTTATATGGCTGATCACTTAGCTTTGAATGTAATTGTTTGGTCTTACGGACACCATCGCCGTAAATTTTGTTATTAATTGATAGGACTTAGCTAGATGAATTAACGTTAAATGTAAATGTGGAGATGGTATCATCCTAACTTAGATTTGTTTTGCTACCCTGTTAAATGTAAATTCCGATATTAGCTTGATCTTGTAACTTGACCTAGGGATTTTCGTCGTACCATTTTCCTAGTGTTGCTGTTGTTGCTTTATTATTGTGAGACAGATCTTTCGCGAGGGTTTACTGTAACTTCTCAAGTACGGACCTGCTCTTTATTTTTGATTGTTTATTAGCTTGCGGATTAGCCGATAAAAACCCTCCGAACTAGGCTAGGGGTTTGTGAATTTTAACAATAAATTTTCACGGTGTTTTACATAAGTCTGGATGTTTCTTTTCTCAGTCTAGTTTTTAAGGTGAACCTTTCCTTAGGCAGTCTATGACCTTCGTCACCATGTACCACGATCCCTGTGGACTACAGTTTCTCGTGCCGCTTTGGCCTATTAGGAAGTTCACCTGATCCTCCCGGCAGTTAGGTCCGACGTATGAGATGTTAGGGAAGTCATTGCGGTTGTTGGCTATCCTAGCAGCTCCTCTGACGGGCTCATATACTTATAAAATTTTTAATGGCGCCCAACTCATGTGCCGACGTTAACGTGGTGACCGTCAGTTCCATGATATTTAACAGGATCTTAATGTTGATTAATGTTAAATTGACCGGACTGGGACGAACTTAGAAAGTCGTACTGCAGATCAATTAACCGCATGACATTCATGTTTGATACAAGTCCATGGGGTGAGGCTTTTGTGTTAGATAAATGATGGATAGGATTTTCTTTGATGATGCCTCATCCTGAGTAAATGTAATACTTTGCTTTGCTCGCCGTTGTCTTTGTAAATGTAGAAGCACTTAGTTTGCGTACTCCAGCTGTACTCGTGATATTTATTTAAATGAAACAAGCTCTATACCACCAAGTAACTAATCATAGCTGTAAGTTCCATTAGAGATTGATCCCTCTCTTTCTCAAATATATTTCTTGTCATGGATGAGGAAACAATTCGTCGTGTGTTTGGGGAGATGATGGCAGGTGTTAATGCCAATCTCCAGCAGATTACTGCTGATTTAGGTGAAGTCCGAGGTGACATAGGTACTGTAAGGACTGATTTAGGTGATGTAAGAGGTGACTTAGGTGAGAATACCCAAGCTGTCAACACTGTAAGTGGTCATGTGGACCAAGTTAGACAGGACTTAGAAGTTAACACCCAGTCAATTAACAATGTCAGACAGGATTTAGAAGTTAACACCCAGTCTATTATCAATGTAAGTGGTCATGTGGACCAAGTTAGACAGGATCTTGAGATCAACACAGAGTCAATCAATAATGTTAGGGCTGATCTAACGCAGGTCAGGGCCGACATGGACGCTCATAGGTTAGAGGCTAGAAATGATCTTACGGCAGGTTTAGCAGCTGTTAGGGTTGATGTCATACGACACCATCAGGAGGCTAACCAGCGCATTGATAGTTTAACCGATCAGATGAATAGAGCTAGGGAAGACGTGCAGACCCGATTGGAGGAGCACACAGCTCAAATTCAGACGACAATTAATAGAATCCAGATAGATATGAGGGCCGACTTGGAGCATACTCGTGAAGAATTTGGGACTCGATTGACTCACGTCGAGGGATTCATGGACACCGTCAAGAAGGACATGGCGACCATGAATATAGGACTTATCTTGATGAGAGGTGCAGCGAACGCAGTCAACAACAACGTCAAGACGATCTTCGATGGCATGATCGAGGTCAAGGACGAATTGAACACTAACAGAAGGAATATTACTCAGTTAACAGAAACAGTAACAGCGCTAAGAGAAACAGTTGAAGTTCATCGTGAGGAGCACAAAATCGATGTCATGATGTTGAGGGGTGACCTCAATGAACAGAAGACCATGATGGAGGCAAAGGTAGCCGAGGTCAAAGATGACGTGAGTAGAATCCAGGACAACGTGTCTAAAGTTGAGGAAGAGATCGACTCACTACAAAAACGATTCGAGGAAGTCGCGATAACCGAGAGGTTAGACCTCAGTTATAATTTGAGAACGGCTATTCGCGAAGTCGACACCAACCTCAAAGGCAAAGTAGTAAGGATTGAGCTACAACTCAACGACTTAGGTAATAAAGTCGCAGCCAAGACTATCCCAGGGCTCGAGGTTATTGAGAGACGTCTTGACAGACTTGAGACGCATCCTAGAGAGAGACATTTACCCTCACAGATGGGAGACTCTCAGGTAACACCAGGATCGCAATCCGCAGGGATTATGCCTGCTCATTTCCAACCCAGCGCACCCATGGAACCGCAACCATCTCAATTCACCGGTTCAGCGCAGAGTCAAACATTAAATTTTGACGCACATCCTTTCCAACCAGCACCCAATCGACTTAGTCAAGAGACGAATACGCCTACGCTTAACTACATGCAGAGTTCGTTTAGACCCGCGCACACGCAGGGGAATGTAACTATTATCCGTTCGAGAGAAGAGCAACCAGCTCGATTCTCAGGCACTGGAAGTGGTATCACTCCAGTTGAATTTTTGGCTAACGTGGAAAGCTACTTGAGAGACACTATGGTAACTCCGGAGAGAGAACTCCGAGTCATTGAGCGTTTACTTGAGGGGCAAGCCAGCACTTGGTTTAGAGCCTTCCGTTACTCATTTGTAGGCTACCAAGACTTTAGAGAAGCCTTGTTAAGGACTTACTGGTCAAGCGATATCCAGCAGAGCATCCGAGCTGAGATGTACACTCGCCGATACAGCTCAAACACGCCGACGCGCTATGCGAACTATTTCGCGACCCAGCTTGCGAAGCTTCGTTGCTTACAACCTCCACTATCAGAGCAAGACCTGGTAAACACCATCGTCTGGCAATACCCTGCAGACGTGCAACGTGTATTGATCGCTGCAGGAGCATCTACTTTTCAGCAGTGTGATCAAATCTTGCGACAATTGGACGCAAACACCGAACAATTCCCAGCACATCGTCAGCAGAAGGCTGACAGGCGTGAAGAGAGACATGTGAACTTGACAACTGTAGATAAAGTGTGCCAGACGCCACAGGAGACGCAGACTCAAGAGAGCTCTGGACAACGCAATGACTACAATCGTGGTCGGAGAGAATGGAACAACACTCCATATGCTAGAGACCAGAGAGATGACAGTAGAAGTCACTGGAACCGACGCTTCGATCGAGGGACGAACGACGACCGCCGTCACGACAACGACCGTCGTCACAACAACGACCGTCGAGGGAATCATAGCCGGAATCCACAGCACAGAAGTATCCGCGGAGACTATCGCTATAGCAGGGGATATAATAGAGATCGAGACCCCAGATACCAAACCGATCGAGACTGGAGAGGAAGAGCACGGGAGAGTCGTGAATATCTTCAGCAACTCCGAGAACTCCAAATCCGAGAAGAGGGAGATCAGAACCCGATTTCGAGGGAAACACGCAATAATCAGGCGGAAGATACGGAGCGAAACCAGCCCGGTACTTCCCGCCAAGACAGAAAAAAATATCACTTATGAATGAACTTTAAGTCAAATAAAAATGTCGCCCCAACATTTTATTTGAAACGACGGAGAGGCAGATGAACCCGCTGAGCTAAGGTTCATGTGATATTTTTCATGACAGCACATTTATGATGGGATGTAGTACCTTTGGACACACCCAGAAAGCTACGTGAAGCTGAGAGATCATACTATACTCTTTGAAGTAGCGGAGAATCGCACTTTTGACTTTGGTGAAGTCAGCTAATTATTTATCTGAGGTCTTACTAATCAATTTTATCTTTTCACGAGACTCAGAATATTCCATTTCGTCATTCTGTATTATTAAAACATTTTGGAGAATGTTTTTTCACTTTAAGGTAAGGTAATGTCATTGCAGATACGCAAACAGGAATGTAAGTAGTCGCTCAACGACTTAGTTTTGACGACCTACTTCCACGAGGAACGCAGTTCCTGGCACTACGTCTGGAGAATCCGCCCTGTGTAGGCGTGTAATTATATCCGTCGCATTAGACGTGGCAAATATCCGCTTTTCCGCGAGGAATTATTGTCGGGTGCCATCGAGCACGAATACACAAGGAATCACTGTTGTTGATGCACAGTGACCAACAAATCATATAGTGAATTATTTGGCAAGTATAGTGAAAATCCACGACATTTCTGTAGCACCACATTTTTATACCCACGTGTTTGTGGAGGGCCAAGAGCCGGTGGAAAATATACAGGTAAATGTGTCATTATTACTTTGAACGAGTGTGATTATAACAGTACAATATATCTGAATTGCTACGGCGAATTTATTTCTTATAATACGACGCCCATTTCACGGATGCCACGTGATTTGAAAAGTAGCGTCTATACACGTGTGGAACCGCAGAACAGTGCATGGTCATTCATCATTTTCATCTGCGAAGTGTAAAGGCCGTATCACCAATTGTATTTAAAGCCTGTGATAATTACGACGAACATTGTGATTTACAAGTGGAAATAATGAACTACAACATGTCTCATACTACCGCCCAAGTGGTCAACTTTTTCTGCACCATGTTCGAGGCTGAGACCATGGGCTAATACCATTCTGGTATGAGGGAGATGTCTCGGATGGGACCAGCATGATTGTGGAACTTCCAGAACATCGAACGAGGAGGAAGGAACCAAGGATGCCATTCCTAGGCATGTCCAGTCCATTCACGAGGTCAACTACAGGGACAGATCGAACCCTGGTCTTTGGGAGAGTCCAGATGGAAGTTCTGATGAGGACGATGCCAACCCTGAAAGCCAGAGGTGCTTTTATTCAACCCTTGTCGTTGGACAGAGAGCTGAGTGTGGGCTCCTTCAGATCGTGAGTTTTGTACACCCCTTCCTTGTTCTAGTTTCTGGTGGTATAGTTAGTTTAGTGTAGTTTGTGAACCAACCGAACTTAGTGACAGCCATTTTATATGTAGGGAATGTAATTAGTCTAATTAGATGTCATTTATTGCAGTGATAGTGAGTCACCCTTGGGTTCGACATTTTGGTCAATCCTGGTGCAGCTTGATGAACGTCGTAGAACGTCAATTTCTATCTATTGCTAAACGTGACTGTAGTCATTTTGAGGCTACTTTGTTCAACCCTATCTGGGGTGATTTTCAAGTCTTTGCAGACTTTAGTTATGGCAATCTGATGCCATGGTTATGTTTCTTTAACTGCATTTTTTGCTACCAGTCTATGTTACACCCCTGACTTCGTTAGAGTAGTCGTATCATTTGGGTAATCGACTGTAATTACCAGTTTTGTAACTGCATTATATTTCATTTGAGATGAGCTCAGATGCCATCTGGTCAGGTGTGGATCTCATGAGTAAAAGGGAAGTGTCGTTGTTGTCTAGCATCGAACTCAGTTCCCAACGTATCATTAAGCAGATCCAGCAGTGTGGAATTTGCGCCACAATTATTATTTTGTTAGTATCATGTGATAACACGTGATTTATTTGATGTTTATACAAGCAACTACTGAAGAGTATTATATCTTCGAGAGCAAACAGCTCCAGCAATGTGTGACATTGCTACCTTTTAAACATCTTTGATGTGAAAGACAGAATTATATGATTGTATTCAGATTTATAGCGTGCTTTTTATGCACATATTCTTCGAGGTTTATAACCTATGGTAAAGGTATTATTATGAGGTCAATTGAACAGTTTTTATCTTGCTTAAATCGCCGGCCTTGATAGATAGTGTGTTGTGTCATTCAGCGCAGGAATCTTGTAGCCTGCGGCGACACGAACAGGTTTGTGACCGAGCGCTCGCTTCTGTGTGAGACAGACTGAGATTAACATAGGACAGAATGTTTTCAGCATTCACTTTTCCTTTCATTGCAATTATAGCTTATGGAACCCAGTGTCCATTCTTGTATCTGATCACATGTTTTATAGATTGTCATTTGTTAGTTAAACGCTGTTGCGTGTACCGTTGCTTTGATGAGTACAGTTATGTCAGGTTTTCTATAGTACGTTGTAGGCTACCCCGTTAGGGAGGTATTTCATGTATGATGGTATTGTGTGTACCATGTCCGGGATTGTTCCCGTGGACCAGATATTTATGGAGGGTTACTGTTTTGTCCAGGCCCATCCCAGAGTTATTGAACGCGAGCTGTGCGCCGCTGGTAACTCGTGTTATTGTGTGTCCGAGTTGTTATTGCTCGTTGATTGTATTCCGACTTTTGAGTCGAGGCTTATTTTGGCAGAGATGATCTCAGTGGAGACGCTCCGTGCCCAGGCTTGTCAGTATTATTCGCCATAAACCAACGATAACCTAAACCGACATCTTAATAATAAAACGCATAATTTTGGTAAAACAAAAGCTAACTAGCGAATTCTTTCTATTTAACCTTGTTCATTTGCATTTGGAACCTGCTGACATAGCCGTGCTAATGAAGGTATTTCCTGGAGGAAATGACTTTAGAACAGCTGGCACTTTTTGTTGCGACTGAAGCTTGCTCGAACCTAGAGTTCGCAGCTAGTGGAGCGCAGGCCATACGATGTTAGACGTAGTCCTTACTACGCAGTCGTCACCGTACCTACACACATTAGATGACTATGGCTTACAAACAGTAAACCAAGTTGCAGGCTGGCATTTGAATAAAACTGTTGTCTCTTATTATTTATTTATGATGTAAAAATGTATGAATCCTCTATGTTACCCTTTTGTGTGCTGTTAGCACTTAGTTCCTAAGAATACTTAGATGTTTTTTTTATATGGCTGATCACTTAGCTTTGAATGTAATTGTTTGGTCTTACGGACGTCATCGCCGTAAATTTTGTTATTAATTGATAGGACTTAGCTAGATGAATTAACGTTAAATGTAAATGTGGAGATGGTATCATCCTAACTTAGATTTGTTTTGCTACCCTGTTAAATGTAAATTCCGATATTAGCTTGATCTTGTAACTTGACCTAGGGATTTTCGTCGTACCATTTTCCTAGTGTTGCTGTTGTTGCTTTATTATTGTGAGACAGATCTTTCGCGAGGGTTTACTGTAACTTCTCAAGTAGGGACCTACTCTTTATTTTTGATTGTTTATTAGCTTGCGGATTAGCCGATAGAAACCCTCCGAACTAGGCTAGGGGTTTGTGAATTTTAACAATAAATTTTCACGGTGTTTTACATAAGTCTGGATGTTTCTTTTCTCAGTCTAGTTTTAAGGTGAACCTTTCCTTAGGCAGTCTATGACCTTCGTCACCATGTACCACGATCCCTGTGGACTACAGTTTCTCGTGCCACTTTGGCCTATTAGGAAGTTCACCTGATCCTCCCGGCAGTTAGGTCCGACGGATGAGATGTTAGGGAAGTCATTGCTGTTGTTGCCTATCCTAGCAGCTCCTCTGACGGGCTCAGTAGGTTTATCAGGGATTATCCCTTGGATCTTGATAGTGGCTACAGGGATTTCTTCCAAACGCTCTGTTTTCTTCCATTTCTCATAAAGCCTCTCAGCAACAATGTTTAGCATGGTCAACCCTGTATACTCTAATGTATGCATTGGTTTCACATAAACCTCACACAAACTAATTGGCAACCTCCTTCTGGGCTCTTCTTTGATATTGTTATTTCCTTCCTCTGAGATCTGCATCTTCAATCTGCCACTGAATGATCCAAGTGACGTGCTCCACTATTGTTGGTTTTGTTGGTTGTGATGGCTCTGAATTGGCGTTTTTTCCTTCATTTCCAGTTTGTTGTAGGCCTGATGGTCCTGGCTGTGAATTATCATACTGCCTTGCACTCAGCTCGCCTAGAAATCCCTGGGTTGCCTGATAACGCTGTTCCAAATCTTGTCACGATGTCTGAGCTCTGTTGTCATTTGGACGTTGATTCTGGTTGAAACGCTAGTAGTTAAAATATCGCCTATCACTCCATTGGTGCCAATCATTCCAATTCTGGAAATTCCTTTCTCCTATAGTACGAGAATTCTCTGCGGAAATTCCTATTGTAGAACTCCCTTCTGGGTCAATATCCTCCTTGGCTGGGTCCCCGATCTCGATTTTCCCCAGTGTCCCTGACGATCTGTCACGACGACTTTCACATGGTGATTATCAGATTTTATATTTCTCTGGTAAAACTGTGCTCTGTGATCGAGCTGTTGTAAGATCTCGTCAAACTCTCCTAGCGAGGTTATCCCGGCAGCAATTAGCGTACGCTGCACCTCAGCAGGAAACTGTCGCGTTAAGGCAGCAATTAACTCGTAGTCTGGCATGGGAGGTTCGAGATACTTGAGTTTCGCAAGCTGGCTTGTGAAGTAACTTGCGTACCTCGTAGGCTGGGATGTCGCATAACGTTTGGCGTACAACTCCGACCTAACATTCTGCTGTATTTCTGGCGACCAAAATCGTATTAATAGTGCCTGTTCAAATTCGTCATAGTTGTTCACGTTAGACATGAACGCGCGAAACCAGACGAGAGCAGGGCCATCTAATAGTTTGCCTCTTACCACAATCTCTCTCTTTCGTCACCTTGGTATCCCTCAGGTAATCCTTAACTTCCTTAAGGAACTCCACTGGCGTGATCGTGCCGACCCCAGCAAACTTCTTTGGTTTGTCCTCTGACGTATTAACAATCGTCACGTGGGTAGACTCTGCTAAGAGTACATTTACAAAACCTGTGCTAGTGTTCCGCGGTATCTCCGGTTCACCCCATTTAGATCTAATTTCAGATATTTTCACTTCGATCTGACGAACTGTCCCATCTAATTGCTCTAATCTTTCTGGATTGATTGTCGAAATACTGTTATTCAAATTTGTCCTTAATTCCTTTACATCGGAAGGTGTCAACGTGGCCTTACCACATCTCTCCTGCATTTGCCTAAGACCTGTCTTGAGTTCGACAATGTCATTCCGAACTTCCTCAGCTAGTGTTCCACCTAACTCTCCCCGTTGTGTGAGGTGATCCGCCACTTGTTTATTTAGCTGCCTCACGTCTTGCTCTTAAGTCTAAACATCCTTGGTACTGACCTTCACATTCGTCTCAACTGAGTTACGTAGGTTTGTGAGTGCCCCATAAGTGGCACTGGACCTATGTTCCTTCTGAACTTCCTCTAGAAACTTTCCCTTAACTTCTGTTCTTAATTCGAGTACTATGCTGCTCCTAAGTTCTTTCGATACGATATCATGAAAATCCCTCGTTATCTTATCAGTCACCTTCCGGAACATAACGTTCGAATCCTTCGTAAGCCTAAGTTCTAGCGAAGCCATGCTCTCCTGAACCTAAGTCATGTTCTTGTCGATCCTTTTTTCCAGAGAGACTAAGTCTTTGGAAATCGTTTCGTGATTCATATTGGTTATTTCCTGTGCCTGCTTTGCATTCTCTATCATGCGGGCATTTAAACTAAGTTTTCCTGAACCCTATATGAGTGGTCGTTTAATCGGGTTTCTATAGAGACAACCTTATCTCCTATCTTTGCCTCTAGAGAAACTGACAACCTCTCCTCTAAGTCATCTACTTTGTCCTGAATTTTACCCTCAATACTATTTATATTTCCTTTTCATTATTTTGTTCTGAGATTTCACTTTCTAATTTATTTTCTATAGACTCACTTTGTTCTGAGATTGTAATTCCCATATTAGCTTCTAATGCTTTATATTGTTCGGATATCTTGGCAGTCATACTGGTTTCTAATGACTTATTCTGTTCCTTCATCTGAACAGACACACTCTCTAACAACCCTAGTTCTTCCATTCAAATATTTCAGAAATCGACAGGTTAAACAGCAGTCAAAGGAAGAAAGACTTATTCCTAAGACAGAGATCCATGTTGTTGTCATGCGTATTCCAAATAAAAGTGGAAGTTACCTAACTAAACTGAAATGCGAAAGAAAAATCTACCTAACAATCTTGTGTGTCCCTAACATTATTAATCTAAACCTACATGAAACTCAAAAACATCAAACGCGACAACATAGGAGTGACAGATGTTATAAATAATAATGTTATTGGTTTTACGTCCCTTTTAACTACTGTGGCTTTTAGAGACGCCGGGTTTCCGGAATTTTGCCCCGAAGGGGATCTTCAACGTACCAGTGAATGTACTGACTCGGTTCCCTCGCATTTGCGCACCCTCAAATGCCAGCTGACTGCGCCAGGGTACGAACCTGCTACCTAGGGCCCAGCAAGCGAGAACGTTACCGCTGAGCCACGCAGCCAGTCCAGAGTGACAGATGGTCAAACATCAAACCTAAAATACTTAAACGTTGGCCGCTTAATTCAAAGTGCGAGAAATAAAAAGCCAAGTGCCCTATATCAAAAATGTGCGAACACGATCGATATAAATAAATGCGCACCAATCGATCCCCACGTATGGATAAGCCAACTAATCTTAATGGTGCGAACTGAATTCGATATCCCCGCTTGAATATAAGAAGGATGAAATATGACACACCTTCCACTTTATAAAATGAAAGTAATAAATATCAGGGCACTCCTGCCTAAATCTCGAGGGCAGCTAAAATGGAGTCTCTTGCCCTGAGATTCCTATTATCTATACTCAATAAATGACACTCCGCTCTAAACAAAAGAGGGTCTTATACACTAAATAAATGTTCAAAAGTGTCCGTATCACGCATCACACTGTGTCACACACTTTCTAATTATCACACGGTTCATATCGTAGCACTGTTATTAGATTTGGATCAAATTTATTATGTTATCAAATATATTATTAAGAATCAAATTTTATCAACAAATTAATATAAATGAATAATCTCACTGATTTTACGTTTAGTGACTGTCTCAACCACATGTTTGCTTGAATACTGATTTGACTGTAGAACACCTTAAGCTCATCGTAAAAAGAAAAAATTCTCCTTGCAATTTATATCCACTGATTTTACATGAGTAGCATGAGTTTAACAAGGGCATGACATAAAATTCCAGAAAGCTACACTTTCAAAATACCGTGCATTCATATTCCTCAAGAATATTTGCGTAATTCAAAAATACCACAACTTTCCAATACTTCCAAAACAACTCCTACTTCATCAACAACACACTCAAGCCCCTGAATGGAAAATTTTACCTCAAAATATAAATGTCACGACTGCTCTGGAATTTTCTACTCAAATTATTATTCATGATTTACCACTTTCACTGCATGTGAGAATCAATTTTACTATCACTTTTGAATTCATTAGCCATTCAGTTTACGTGTCATTGGATTAATTTATCAACTCATAAAAAATAAAACTTAGATTATTATTATTAATTCGTATCTGGCATATTACTGATTCGAATCGTTCCACTATTAATTGGCATAGACAAATTAGTCAAATATTTCATTATATCAACATTAACTCAATTATATTAAACTTTCACAGGCATTATTTTGTTTGTGAAAAATTCCTGTTCAAAATCACTCAAAATATCCAAAATTATTATTTACAAAAATGGCTATGAATCACGAGGCGCATATAACTCGGCGATACTCTCCGCATAATGCCGCACTCGGAAGAAAATCCCAATATTACTCAAAATCAAAAGCCGCCTAGTCAAATAGAACGATCTAGAACTTCCAATCACTGGCTGTGAATACGTAGAAGATATAACTAACTCAAGCCTGGGAATATGCCAGTAAGCATGATTAAAGGTTTAGAATACTTAAATAAGAATGAAAAAGTTTCGGAATACACATGACTACGCTATACACTAGACTACCAAGGCATGATCTGGTCTTGCTTTACGATGCCGGAGGATCTCGATCCGGCCCCCTGTATGGTGATGAATTGCATCGTTCAGGTTCCTTCCCGTGAAGTATGGTTCCACGACTGCCTGACTGCCTGGATCGAATGGCTGTGACCTCCAACGATACTCCATCACATGGTTCCATTCGGGCTTCCTGGTCTCCTGGAGTGTGGTCTCGAATCGCCGTCTTCTTCATTCTTCCTCCTTCCTCCCGTCTAACCCATCGCTGGCCTGTTTAGTGCATTCCCATAGTCATATTGTAGAACATTTCAGCAATATTCATTCGATGACCATAATATTCCACACACATTCTAAAATTAGCAGTGGAATGGTGCACTTCAATGCCCTTGCACACGCTGGTTTACTCAAGTATAAATCGTAGGCCATATGCGATATATACACTGAAGAAAATGGAAATTGCAACACCCAGAAGGAGTGGTGCTACATTGCTGCAATTAAACATGCAGGACGAGTGTTCGGTTGTGATTCGATGATTACACTTTCAGGCCCCTCTGACCGAGTGTTTGGACAACAATCAATAAAGGATGTGCCCACCACGAGCTGCAATACATTGATGAACTCGGCGAGGCATGGAGTCATTAAGGCCCTGGATCGCTTCCTGAGGAATTGTGGCCCATGCTTGCTGCACTGCATGCGTCAGTTGTTCCAGAGTTGTGGGTGGCTGTGGGTAGGTTTTTGCTAGGAATTAACATTACCCACAAGGGAAGATGAAGAGAGAAGTAAAGGGAAGTGGGTTTCCGACAAAGAAACAAGTGTGGATAATAGGACGAGAGTCCAACACCAAACAAAGACAATGTTTAGAGACGAGTGTCACCGCAAAGCCCGTAAAACACCTAAAGTAGGTATGGACCTGGCCGTAGCAAACGGGAAATGCGGCTGGAGGGCTATTTGCGGGCGAGATTTGATAGTACCTTCCCTTCCAAGCCAAGATTCGGCTACTATGTGGAAGGGTGGTGGTCTGGCAAAGAAAGAAATGATGAGTTTACTATGTATCCCTTCAAAGGAGTTTGTTTTAAACAAATAGTTTGAAGAATGCAAATAATTTGAATTAGCCGTGATGTTTTAGTTCTTGAAATTGTCGAATTTCTAAGGAGCGACCGAATGTTTCCAAGAAGGGTAGTGATGAGGCAATTATACCCTTGGAAATAATTTTGGTAAGAGCACCAATAGTTGCATTTAAGAATGGCTAAGCTTTTACCCAGCGTGCGCCGACTAAGAGTTTACACAATGAGAAAAACTTAAATTTGGAAAACCAACCATAAGTTATAGAGAAAGTCTCAACAAGCAGGAAGCTGGAGGAGCGAGCTATACTTGCCTTGCTGGCTAGTTAGAATTAGCTATCAAAGCTAAGAGAGGCTTTAATAAGTTTGTGACTAAGAGTTCTTGCTCAATTGCAACAAATAGTGGAACCGTTATTAATTTGATTTGTGAGTTTTTTAAATGTAACCCTATAGGAAGAGTCGGGGAAGACAGGATCTTGCGTAATCGTTATTTTATAGAAAAAGATGAAGCAAAAGGATATAGTTTGATTTATTTAACAATGCGTAGAATATGATCAATTTAACAAATGTATAATTTGATTTTTTAAACCATTGAGGTCTCAGACCTCCTAAATTATTTAAAGTTTGCACTAAGCAATTAACAATTTTTGGTTTGGAACCTTTTATAAGCACTAAAATCTGCATATGATTTTAAAATGGTGCTAAGATTAACAAATTGAAAATTTAAAGATAATTAACGAAATCAAAGTTGAACAATAGGTCAGGTACAATGTGTGTACTTTAAGAATTCCTATATGGGCATCTTAAAAGCATGAACAGCTTCGAAATTATAACAACAAAAAGAGAGAGAGAAATTAAATAGAAGTTTCTATAACTTCTTATATTTATGCAGAAATTGCTATTATAACTTATACAAATAGGGCAGGTCACTTATTGTGAAACCTGAAGAGAAAATTTAGAAGAAGTTTCTAGAACTTCTATGTTTAAACAGGATCACGAGGAAAAATAGGGCAAGTTACCCTTTCGTGAAACCTGGATCAACGAGATTAATGAAAAGTTGAGTACTTAGAACATAAACAATTCCTGTACTAGCAAGAAAAGAAAATAGATTAATAGGCATTTTCTAACTGCTGATATTTAATCAGAATGAATAAGTTATAAATGGAGAAAAGTTGGGAGGGCGCCAATGGTTTGGCGAGGCCTCATTGAAATAAACATAAATTTAAAGATTAACCTAATTTGTTAGTAAAGAGTGGTTGAGGAAGAGGAAATAGGAACTTTGTGGAGAAAGTTCTTGGCCTTATTTATTTTTCTCAGACGAGCGCGGCGCGGATGAGAAGTTGAACGAGCACTGGTTTCACTATAGTCTATTGACGTGGTTGAAAAGTTCACTATTGTAGCACAGAAAGTTTATAGAAAGGAAAGTTATTGCGGTGGTGTAAAATAATTAGTTGCATTTTGGTTTGAGAGAGTATATTGCGTTGAAAAATTTGTAGGTTATAGTTGAATGCAGCGGACGAGTTCCCACGAAGGAAGATAAATTAGGAGTTGATTAGCTGTTCATAAAGAAAATTCCTTGGTTAGAAAAGGTATTTCCATATGTGAGTGGAAAATACTAGAAGGTTTAGATTGTTGATGAATTGTTTGGCGTGGAACATTCCAGAACAATCACAACTGTTGAATTGGGTAAATAAGGTCCAGCGGTGGAACGAGCTAAGTTTTCTATAGACAGTAATTAGTTTAGTAAGAATCCCACGGTGTGAGAGCTCATTCTCAGTTAACATGCACAAAAATGCTGCTTCGTTTTACAAGATTAGCTGTCTTAGATAGACATAGCCTGACATCGAAAATCCCGCGAAGATTGCAATTGCACAGCAATGAATAAGTTATAAATGGAGAAAAGTTGGGAGGGCCCCTATGGTTTGACGAGGACTCATTGAAATAAACATAAATTTAAAGATTAACCTAATTTGTTAGCAAAGAGTGGTTGAGGAAGAGGAAATAGGAACTTTGTGGAGAAAGTTCTTGGCCTTATTAATTTTTCTCGGACGAGCGCGGCGCGGATGAGAAGTTGAACGAGCACTGGTTTCACTATAGTCTATTGACGTGGTTGAAAAGTTCACTATTGTAGCACAGAAAGTTTATAGAAAGGAAAGTTATTGCGGTGGTGTAAAATAATTAGTTGCATTTTGGTTTGAGAGAGTATATTGCGTTGAAAAATTTGTAGGTTATAGTTGAATGCAGCGGACGAGTTCCCACGAAGGAAGATAAATTAGGAGTTGATTAGCTGTTCGTAAAGGAAATTCCTTGGTTAGAAAAAGTATTTCCATATGTGAGTGGAAAATACTAGAAGGTTTAGATTGTAGATGAATTGTTTGGCGTGGAACATTCCAGAACAATCACAACTGTTGAATTGGGTAAATAAAGTCCAGCGGTGGAACGAGCTAAGTTTTCTATAGACAGTTATTAGTTTAATAAGAATCTCACGGTGTGAGAGCAGCTCATTCTCAGTTAACATGCACAAAAATGCTGCTTCGTTTTACAAGATTAGCTGTCTTAGATAGACAAAGCCTGACATCGAAAATCCCGCGAAGATTGCAATTGCACAGCATTTAGCAACTTCTCACTGTCTATAGAACGGTATTATAAGCGTATAGCTAATTAAAAGCGATTAAAATATGAAGAACGCATTACTTAGCTCATTTCTGTGGTACGCGATCCAGGCGACCGTTAGTTAAGATCTGGACATGGCGTCCGATTCAAAAGTTTGTATCTCGAGGAGAGGAGACGAGCCCTAGTTAGGCTCCAACTGGAGGTCTTGACGACTGAAGCACAAGTGAGGGTGAGAGCAGTTGCTCTCAACACGGAGACGAGGAGTCAAGTGAGCGAGCGTAGTGACGCGCCGATTGAGTAGCGACAACGTACACGTCAGAGGTAGGCGGGCGGGGGGAAGGGAGGAGAGGGGATAGAGGAGAGAAACAAAAGAAGTTATACAAGCATGATAAACATAACAATAACAAAATATCTGATGAAAGTAAAGCTTCTTCGCAGAGTAGTCTGCTGACGAAGACTGCGGCGCCTGGTGGATTGAAGACGAAGTCTTCGTAACTTGAGGCAATGGAAGTTCGGAGGGCGGCGATGAGACGCTGCGAGACTGGTTCAGCAGAATATGTGCTTCTGAAACAAACTTACAAGAAAAATGAACAAATGCACAGGGCAAACAAAAGGTAATAGTTCGATGTTGGTGTATGCAGAAAGGAAATGTAAATAAATGAGTTAATATGAAGTAATGGAGAGCAGCAAAAGCTAATTCTCTCTTTCCGTGTATTTCCAAAAATACAACAAGTTGGGGAACGACAAACACCAACAAGGAACAAGAACATAATATGAAAGAGGTCTTACAATATACCCATTTGTTATCAAGATCCTCCTTTCCCTGACTCTTCCATTCCCTCCTGGGTAACAATCGATCATTTCGCCAAAGATCTATGCTAGAGGGAGAAAGGAAAAAGGGGAGGCACCTATGAGGAACTGACCAGGTGTAAGTGGAAGCAAGTTATCAGGGTTATTAGAATGCGGAGGTGATGGGCGCGATTTAACAACGCCGTCAATCAAACAATAGCTAGAAGCTACGAGGAAGAAAGCGTCAATGAAGATCGCGACAAAATGCTAAGAGAGCATTAACAAATGCAAACAAAGCATGTAGGAGCAAGTACATTGATTAAGACTAATAATATACCAAATAAGCAAAGAAACTATGCGAGTGGAAGGCAAGAACTCCATAAGTAACAACAATCTAGTAGCCATAAACAATGACCTTAAGTTATAATGCGCACCAAAAGGGTTAACTAGAAAAGTACTTAAATAAGCAAAAAACGTGATGTAACAAGAATATATATGAAGGTACATCGAATGTAACGACGAGAAAAAACAAGTTTGTTTAACAACAAACCACAAAGGTGCGAAATAGCTGCAATACATGTGCGCAGAAAAAATATGTAACGATGTTGTGAAACGAGGATCCAAACAAACCGAGCGTGCGAATGTGAGCGAGTGAGGAAAGTAAATAAACAAATCCTTGACCCTCATAATACAGCGAGATAACGAGTATGAATAGCTGGAGAAGTCATTGACCTGAACCATTTTATATGAGGGGGAAAGTGGACGACTTCCTTAATTATGGTAGCAACCCACATGACAATAGTTGGCAGAGAGCCCGAGTTGAGATAAGACGAACTCGTCATGACCTTTGTCACATATAGAGGAAGTAAACGGCAGCTTGGCCTTACCCGAGCTTGTATACAAACAAGATTGACGAACAAGCAGTTCAAAGAAATAAACAAAACAAGTGCAATCAGCCGAGACTTAAAGCGGTACTTCAAGTAACACGTCATGCAGTCATAAGTGGTTTGGACATGAAAAACCAATTTAAGGACATATGAAACGAAGCAAGTAATTAATGTAACATAATTTTGAGAATTACGGATTCCAACAGTTGCCAATAGAAAAAAGCTTAATTCTCCTAAGCAGCGGAGAAACGCTGGGAGCTTGAGAGAGAAATTAGGGGTAAGAATTGTTATTCTTGAAATTTGAGAACGCAGATTATCAGGCGGCTTCAAATGCGGCTTCCAAATGTGATGAAGTGAGAAGGAGGCGGCCGTGGCCATCCGACTAAACAGAGAGGGAAGCGACACAAAGCTTACAACAAAGTGTTGGTGACTGATAGCCATGGTTTTACGCAAAGAGAAGATGGTTTTCGATAAAAGGTTTAACCAATTACCGGCTACAAAAAATGACAAAAGACAATAAACCAAGCGACAAAAGGCGAGGCGAACTTGAACTGCCATTTTGTTCGAGAATGAAACAAAACACATGGAGTAGCTTACGGCAGTGGCGTAGTTGCTAAAACGAAGACATTGTTTCGACAAGCTGCTTTGAAACATGCTGAGATCAGAAACATAAGTGTTCTCTTTTTTAGAAAAGGAATTTATATTAGCGGTAACAAAATGACATTGCGATTTGGTTTGAAGAGTGGGATGCTTGATTTGACCAGTAACGACCTAACCAAAATCGGTGTCTCTGGCGACCACAGTTGAGGATAAATTACGAGTTTGTTTACGAAGGCAATTCCAAAAAATATTGGCACTAAAGAGTATGTCAATGGGGTTTTGAAAATTAAACTGAGGATCAGCTAACCTTAAATGCGAAGGAATCTTTAAACTGGAAGTATTAATAGAGTTGCTGGGAGTGTCCTTGCCAATACTGTTAAGAATGAGACAGTTTAAGTTAAGATTGGCGTTTCTTTGACAAATGTCTCTCATTTTCAATTTTGAAGACTGCAAAGCTTGAGTTTTCAAACTGCCAATGCCGGATACATTGATGGAAGTAGGTGATGAAGAAAGACCTAGTTTTTTAATTAATGATTGCGAAACAAAGTTGTGAGTTGAGGCAGAGTCGAGAAGACCTAGGGTTCGAAACCAATTTCCAAATCTATCCTGAATTTCGAATTGTACAGTGGACAACAGGACTTGCGCACTGTGAGAAGTTCTGGCGTTAAAAATGCAGGAAGAAGCATTAGTTTGTTCGGAGCTGCTCTGCATGGAGTTTGAAGAAGCAGGTACTAGTGACCTCGATTGATCATGAAAGTGCAATAAAGAATGATGCGGTCTTTTGCAATGAAAACAAAGGTTGGAAGACGTACAATTAGAAGCAGAATGCTTAGGTGACAGACAGTTGAAACAATATTTGTTATTTGACACAAATGTCCTTCTGTCGTCAACAGACAATTTTTTAAAGGATTTACACAATTACAAAGCGTGAGAAACCTTACAGAATGTACATTATAAAGATTTGTTGAGCGGCCTAATATGTTCTCTTGGACGGTTGAAAGAAGCAGAATGGGTTTGCTTTTTCTCGACAGATGGGTGCTGATGTCCATTTTAAGAGACAAGTTTTGTATCCAGGATGTGGCACAGAGGAGTAGTTTCGACTCTTTCGCACTGAAATCAGAGTGCTGTAAGGAATTGGCACCGGCTGTTGAGAAACGCGATGAGATGCTCGAAAGAATGCTCATCCTTGTGAGTGAGTGAGTTTGATTTCTCAAGCCTTTAACGTCGAAAGATCGAATCTGGATGTAGCTAGACGAATAAGGACGGTGTCCCAAGTTTGGACTGGCTGCTTGAGTTGATATAACGCTCTAACGTGCAATTGCATGGAGTCTACCAGGTCTCTTAAAGAGGTGACGTCATTAGGTTTTACGACTGGTAAGTTGAACAGGCAGCGAATGTGGCGAGCAACACACAAACGTACATTACCATATCTCTCTTTAAGAAGGTCAAAGGCAATGTTGTAGTTCTCTGCGCTTAAAGGCAGTGACTCAACCAAGGCCAAGGCCTGGCCTTCCAAGGACGAAAGCAAGTAATAGAACTTGTGGATATCGAGAATGTCTTTGTTTTCATGGATAAGGGAGCAGTAAAGTTCGTAAAAGGAATACCATTCACATTCCTGGCCTGAGAAGTGAGGTAGACTTATCTTAGGGAGTATCGGTTTCGGCTTGTCCTTATGAACTCAAGCGGGTGCGAACTGGGCCGGATTGATGACCCTAGTGTCCGGTTCTGAGATACTGCGAATCAGTTGGTGAGCCTCAGCAATCCCTTCAAAATACAAGGGTTCAACCTCGTCCCGATCCGATTGAAGTTCAGGGCAGGCGGATTCAATATCGGTTTGAATTTGGTCATAGTAATCGTAGGAACGTTCGTACAATTTAAGGCGTTGAGTTAAGACGTCTAGATCACAATCGGCGGGATTTATTTTATATAGAAAATTTCTAAATCTGGTGAGTTGTCCTTTATAGGAAGAACGTCTGGCAAAGAGAGTTTCATCCTTTTCAGCTGGCATGATTAAATGGGTAAATTGAAGTGTAAATTACGGAAATGTAGCGAGATTTTGAAAATGCTGACAGGTTGGCAGCAGAAGACAGGTTGCAAGTAACACAGGCTGAAGAAGACAGGAACGACGTCTATCGCCTTCACCTGCTTTGCAGCGTGGAGCTATAGCTGAAAGATTCAAAGTAGATATTAATAATTTGCAAAATATTTACAAATGGACTCTCCCGGGTTTCTGGGACCAAAGTTTGGGTAGGTTTCTGCTAGGAATTAACCTTACCCACAAGGGAAGATGAAGAGAGAAGTAAAGGGAAGTGGGTTTCGAACTAAGGAACAAGTGTGGATAATAGGACGAGAGTCCAACACCGAACAAAGACAATGTTTAGAGACGAGTGTCACCACAAAGCCCGTGAAACACCTAAAGTAGGTATGGACCTGGCCGTAGCTAACGGGAAATGCGGCTGGAGCTTGGGTTATTTGCCGGCGAGATTTGATAGTACCTTCCCTTCCAAGCCAAGGTCCGGCTACTATGTGGAAGGGTGGTGGTCTGGCAAAGAAAGAAATGATGAGTTTACTATGTATCCCTTCAAAGGAGTTTGTTTTAAACAAATAGTTTGAAGAATGCAAATAATTTGAATTAGCCGTGATGTTTTAGTTCTTGAAATTGTAGAATTTCTAAGGAGCGACCGAATGTTTCCAAGAAGGGTAGTGATGAGGCAATTATACCCTTGGGAATAATTTTGGTAAGAGCACCGATAGTTGCATTTAAGAATGGCTAAGCTTTTACCCAGCATGCGCCGACTAAAAGTTTAGACAATGAGAAAAACTTAAATTTGGAAAACCAACCATAAGTTATAGAGAAAGTCTCAACAAGCAGGAAGCTGGCGGAGCGAGCTATACTTGCCTTGCTGGCTAGTTAGAATTAGCTATCAAAGCTAAGAGAGGCTTTAATAAGTTTGTGACTAAGAGTTCTTGCTCAAATGCAACAAATAGTGGAACCGTTATTAATTTGATTTGTGAGTTTTCTAAAAGTAAGCCTATAGGAAGAGTCGGGGAAGACAGGATCTTGCTTAATCGTTATTTTATAGAAAATGATGAGGCAAAAGGATATAGTTTGATTTATTTAACAATGCGTAGAATATGATCAATTTAACAAATGTATAATTTGATTTTTTAAACCATTGAGGTCTCAGACCTCCTAAATTATTTAAAGTTTGCACTAAGCAATTAACAATTTTTGGTTTGGAACCTTAAGTAAGCACTAAAATCTGCATATGATTTTAAAATGGTGCTAAGATTAACAAATTGAAAATTTAAAGATAATTAACGTAATCAAAGTTGAACAATAGGTCATGATGATGATGATAATTGTTGTTTTAAGGGGCCTAACATCTGGGTAACAATAGGTCAGGTACAATGTGTGTACTTTAAGAATTCCTATATGGGCATCTTAAAAGCATGAACAAATAACAGCTTCGAAATTATAACAACAAAAAGGGAGAGAAATTAAACAGAAGTTTCTATAACATCTTACATTTATGCTGAAATTGCTATTATAATTTATACAAATAGGGCAGGTCACTTATTGTGAAACCTGAAGAGGAAAACTATGAAGAAGTTTCTAGAACTTCTATGTTTAAACAGGATCACGAGGGAAAATAGGGCAAGTTACCCTTTCGTGAATCCTGGATCAACGAGATTAATGAAAAGTTGAGTACTTAGAACATAAACAATTCCTGTACTAACAAGAAAAGGAAATAGATTAATAGGCTGATATTTAAGCAGAATGAATAAGTTATAAATGGAGAAAAGATGGGAGAGCGCCTATGGTTTGGCGAGGCCTCATTGAATTAAACATAAATTTAAAGATTAACCTAATTTGTTAGTAAAGAGTGGTTGAGGAAGAGGAAATAGGACTTTTGTGGAGAAAGTTCTTGGCCTTATTTATTTTTCTCGGACGAGCGCGGCACGGATGAGAAGTTGAACGAGCACTGGTTTCACTATAGTCTATTGACGTGGTTGAAAATTCACTATTGTAGCACAGAAAGTTTATAGAAAGGAAAGTTATTGCGGTGGTGTAAAATAACTTATTGCATTATGGTTTGAGAGAGTCGATTGCGTTGAAAAATTTGTAGGTTATAGTTGAATGCAGCGGACGAGTTCCCACGAAGGAAGATAAATTAGGAGTTGATTAGCTGTTCATAAAGAAAATTCCTTGGTTAGAAAAAGTATTTCCATATGTGAGTGGAAAATACTAGGAGGTTTAGCTTGTAGATGAATTGTTTGGCGTGGAACATTCCAGAAAAATCATAACTGTTGAATTGGGTAAATAAAGTCCAACGGTGGAACGAGCTAAGTTTTCTATAGACAGTATTTAGTTTAATAAGAATCCCACGGTGTGAGAGCTCATTCTCAATTAACATGCACAAAAATGCTGCTTCGTTTTACAAGATTAGCTGTCTTAGATAGACAAAGCCTGACATCGAAAATCCCGCGAAGATTGCAATTGCACAGCATTTAGCAACTTCTCACTGTCTATAGAACGGTATTAAAAGCGTATAGCTAATTAAAAGCGATTAAAATATGAAGAACACAGTACTTAGCTCATTTCTGTTGTAGGCGATCCAGGCGACCGTTAGTTAAGATCTGGACATGGCGTCCGATTCAAAAGTTTGTCTCTCGAGGAGAGGAGACGAGCCCTAGTTAGGCTACAACTGGAGGTCTTGACGACTGAAGCACAAGTGAGGGTGAGAGCAGTTGCTCTCAGCACGGAGACGAGTAGTCAAGTGAGCGAGCGTAGTGAGGCGCCGATTGAGTAGCGACAACGTATACGTCAGAGGTAGGTGGGCGGGGGGAAGGGAGGAGAGGGGATAGAGGAGAGAAACAAAAGAAGTTATACAAGCATGATAAACATAACAATAACAAAATATCTGATGAAAGTAAAGCTTCTTCGCAGAGTAGTCGGCTGACGAAGAATGCGGCGCCTTTCGGATTGAAGACGAAGTCTTCGTAACTTGAGGCAATGGAAGTTCGGAGGGCGGCGATGAGACGCTGCGAGACTGGTTCAGCAGAATATGTGCTTCTGAAACAAACTTACAAGAAAAAGGAACAAATGCACAGGGCAAACAAAAGGTAATAGTTCGATGTTGGTGTATGCAGAAAGGAAATGTAAATAAATGAGTTAATATGAAGTAATGGTGAGCAGCAAAAACTAATTCTCTCTTTCCGTGTATTTCCAAAAATACACCAAGTTGGGGAACGACAAACACCAACAAGGAACAAGAACATAATATGAATGAGGTCATACAATATACCCATTTGTTATCAAGATCCTCCTTTCCCTGACTCTTCCATTCCCTCCTGGGTAACAATCGATCATTTCATCAAAGATCTATGCTAGAGGGAGAAAGGAAAAAGGGGAGGCACCTATGAGGAACTGACCAGGTGTAAGTGGAAGCAAGTTATCAGGGTTATTAGAATGCGGAGGCAACGGGCGCGAATTAACAACGCCGTCAATCAAAAAATAGCTAGAAGCTACGAGGAAGAAAGCGTCAATGAAGATCGTGACAAAATGCTAAGAGAGCATTAACAAATGCAAACAAAGCATGTAGGAGCAAGTACATTGATTAAGAATAATAATATACCAAATAAGCAAAGAAACTATGCGAGTAGAAGGCAAGAACTCGATAAGTAACAACAATCTAGTAGCCATAAACAATGACCTTAAGTTATAAAGCGCACCAAAGGGTTAACTAGAAAAGTACTTAAATAAGCAAAAAAACGTGACGTAACAAGAATATATATGAAGGTACATCGAATGTAACGACGAGAAAAAGCAAGTTTGTTTAACAACAAACCACAAAGGTGCGAAATAGCTGGAATACATGTGCGCAGAAAAAATATCTAACGATGTTGTGAAACGAGGATCCAAACAACCCGAGCGTGCGAATGTGAGCGAGTGAGGAAAGTAAATAAACAAATCCTTGACCCACATAATACAGCGAGATAACGAGTATGAATAGCTGGAGAAGTCATTGACCTGAACCATTTTATATGAGGGGGGAAGTGGACGGCTTCCTGAATTATGGTAGCAACCCGCATGACAATAGTTGGCAGAGAGCCCGAGTTGAGATAAGACGAACTCGTCATGACCTTTGTCACATATAGAGGAAGTAAACGGCAGCTTGGCCTTACCCGAGCTTGTATACAAACAAGATTGACGAACAAGCAGTTCAAAAAAATAAACAAAACAAGTGCAATCAGCCGAGACTTAAAGCGGAACTTCAAGTAACACGTCAAGCAGTCATAAGTGGTTTCGACATGAAAAACCAATTTAAGGACATATGAAACGAAGCAAGTAATTAATGTAACATAATTTTGAGAATTACGGATTCCAACAGTTGCCAATAGAAAAAAGTTTAATTCTCCTAAGCAGCGGAGAAACGCTGGGAGGTTGAGAGAGAAATTAGGGGTAAGAATTGTTATTCTTGAAATTTGAGAACGCAGATTATCAGGCGGCTTCAAATGCGGCTTCCAAATGTGAGGAAGTGAGAAGGAGGCGGCCGTGGCCATCCGACTAAACAGAGAGGGAAGCGACACAGAGCTTACAACAAAGTGTTGGTGACTGATAGCCATGGTTTTACGCAAAGAGAAGATGGTTTTCGATAAAAGGTTTAACCAATTACCGGCTACAAAAAATGACAAAAGACAATAAACCAAGCGACACAAGGCGAGGCGAACTTGAACTGCCATTTTGTTCGAGAATGAAACAAAACACATGGAGTAGCTTACGGCAGTGGCGTAGTTGCTAAAACGAAGACATTGTTTCGACAAGCTGCTTTGAAACATGCTGAGATCAGAAACATAAGTGTTCTCTTTTTTAGAAAAGGAATTTATATTAGCGGTAACAAAATGACATTGCGATTTGGTTTGAAGAGTGGGATGCTTGATTTGACCAGTAACGACCTAACCAAAATCGGTGTCTCTGGCGACCACAGTTGAGGATAAATTACGAGTTTGTTTACGAAGGCAATTCCAAAAAATATTGGCACTAAAGAGTATGTCAATGGGGTTTTGAAAATTAAACTGAGGATCAGCTAACCTTAAATGCGAAGGAATCTTTAAACTGGAAGTATTAATAGAGTTGCTGGGAGTGTCCTTGCCAATACTGTTAAGAATGAGACAGTTTAAGTTAAGATTGGTGTTTCTTTGACAAATGTCTCTCATTTTCAATTTTGAAGACTGCAAAGCTTGAGTTTTCAAACTGCCAATGCCGGATACATTGATGGAAGTAGGTGATGAAGAAAGACCTAGTTTTTTAATTAATGATTGCGAAACAAAGTTGTGAGTTGAGGCAGAGTCGAGAAGACCTAGGGTTCGAAACCAATTTCCAAATCTATCCTGAATTTCGAATTGTACAGTGGACAACAGGACTTGCGCACTGTGAGAAGTTCTGGCGTTAAAAATGCAGGAAGAAGCATTAGTTTGTTCGGAGCTGCTCTGCATGGAGTTTGAAGAAGCAGGTACTAGTGACCTCGATTGATCATGAAAGTGCAATAAAGAATGATGCGGTCTTTTGCAATGAAAACAAAGGTTGGAAGACGTACAATTAGAAGCAGAATGCTTAGGTGACAGACAGTTGAAACAATATTTGTTATTTGACACAAATTTCCTTCTGTCGTCAACAGACAATTTTTTAAAGGATTTACACAATTACAAAGCGTGAGAAACCTTACAGAATGTACATTATAAAGATTTGTTGAGCGGCCTAATATGTTCTCTTGGACGGTTGAAAGAAGCAGAATGGGTTTGCTTTTTCTCGACAGATGGGTGCTGATGTCCATTTTAAGAGACAAGTTTTGTATCCAGGATGTGGCACAGAGGAGTAGTTTCGACTCTTTCGCACTGAAATGAGAGTGCTGTAAGGAATTGGCACCGGCTGTTGAGAAACGCGATGAGATGCTCGAAAGAATACTCATCCTTGTGAGTGAGTGAGTTTGATTTCCCAAGCCTTTAACGTCGAAAGATCGAATCTGGATGTAGCTAGACGAATAAGGACGGTGTCCCAAGTTTGGACTGGCTGCTTGAGTTGATATAACGCTCTAACGTGCAATTGCATGGAGTCTACCAGGTCTCTTAAAGAGGTGACGTCATTAGGTTTTACGACTGGTAAGTTGAACAGGCAGCGAATGTGGCGAGCAACACACAAACGTACATTACCATATCTCTCTTTAAGAAGGTCAAAGGCAATGTTGTAGTTCTCTGCGCTTAAAGGCAGTGACTCAACCAAGGCCAAGGCCTGGCCTTCCAAGGACGAAAGCAAGTAATAGAACTTGTGGATATCGAGAATGTCTTTGTTTTCATGGATAAGGGAGCAGTAAAGTTCGTAAAAGGAATACCATTCACATTCCTGGCCTGAGAAGTGAGGTAGACTTATCTTAGGGAGTATCGGTTTCGGCTTGTCCTTATGAACTCAAGCGGGTGCGAACTGGGCCGGATTGATGACCCTAGTGTCCGGTTCTGAGATACTGCGAATCAGTTGGTGAGCCTCTGCAATCCCTTCAAAATACAAGGGTTCAACCTCGTCCCGATCCGATTGAAGTTCAGGGCAGGCGGATTCAATATCGGTTTGAATTTGGTCATAGTAATCGTAGGAACGTTCGTACAATTTAAGGCGTTGAGTTAAGACGTCTAGATCACAATCGGCGGGATTTATTTTATGTAGAAAATTTCTAAATCTGGTGAGTTGTCCTTTATAGGAAGAACGTCTGACAATGAGAGTTTCATCCTTTTCAGCTGGCATGATTAAATGAGTAAATTGAAGTGTAACTTACGGAACTGTAGCGAGATTTTGAAAATGCAGTCAGGTTGGAAGCAGAAGACAGGTTGCAAATAAGACAGGCTGAAGAAGACAGGACCGACCTCTATCGCCTTCACCAGCTTTGCAGCGTGGAGCTATAGCTGAAAGATTCAAAGTAGATATTAATAATTTGCAAAATATTGACAAATGGACTCTCCCGGGTTTCTGGGACCAAAGTTTGGGTAGGTTTCTGCTAGGAATTAACCTTACCCACAAGGGAAGATGAAGAGAGAAGTAAGGGAAGTGGGTTTCGGACTAAGGAACAAGCGTGGATAATAGGACGAGAGCCCAACACCAAACAAAGACAATGTTTAGCGACGAGTGTCACCACAAAGCCCGTGAAACACCTAAAGTAGGTATGGACCTGGCCGTAGCTAACGGGAAATGTGGCTGGAGCTTGGGTTATTTGCCGGCGAGATTTGATAGTACCTTCCCTTCCAAGCCAAGATTCGGCTACTATGTGGAAGGGTGGTGGTCTGGCAAAGAAAGAAATGATGAGTTTACTATGTATCCCTTCAAAGGAGTTTGTTTTAAACAAATAGTTTGAAGAATGCAAATAATTTGAATTAGCCGTGATGTTTTAGTTCTTGAAATTGTCGAATTTCTAAGGAGCGACCGAATGATTCCAAGAAGGGTAGTGATGAGACTATTATACCCTTGGAAATAATTTTGGTAAGAGCACCGATAGTTGCATTTAAGAATGGCTAAGCTTTTACCCAGCATGCGCCGACTAAAAGTTTAGTCAATGAGAAAAACTTAAATTTGGAAAACCAACCATAAGTTATAGAGAAAGTCTCAACAAGCAGGAAGCTGGCGGAGCGAGTTATACTTGCCTTGCTGGCTAGTTAGAATTAGCTATCAAAGCTAAGAGAGGCTTTAATAAGTTTGTGACTGAGAGTTCTTGCTCAAATGCAACAAATAGTGGAATCGTTGTTAATTTGATTTGTGAGTTTTCTAAAAGTAAGCCTATAGGAACAGTCGGGGAAGACAGAATCTTGCGTAATCGTTATTTTATAGAAAATGATGAAGCAAAAGGATATAGTTTGATTTATTTAACAATGCGTAGAATATGATCAATTTAACAAATGTATAATTTGATTTTTAAACCATTGAGGTCTCAGACCTCCTAAATTATTTAAAGTTTGCACTAAGCAATTAACAATTTTTGGTTTGGAACCTTTTATAAGCACTAAAATCTGCATATGATTTTAAAATGGGGCTAAGATTAACAAATTGAAAATTTAAAGATAATTACCGTAATCAAAGTTGAACAATAGGTCAGGTACAATGTGTGTACTTTAAGAATTCCTATATGGGCATCTTAAAAGCATGAACAAATAACAGCTTCGAAATTATAACAACAAAAAGGTAGAGAAATTAAACAGAAGTTTCTATAACATCTTCCATTTATGCAGAAATTGCTATTATAATTTATACAAATAGGGCAGGTCACTTATTGTGAAACCTGAAGAGAAAAACTATGAAGAAGTTTCTAGAACTTCTATGTTTAAACAGGATCACGAGAAAAATAGGGCAAGTTACCCTTTCGTGAATCCTGGATCAACGAGATTAATGAAAAGTTGAGTACTTAGAACATAAACAATTCCTGTACTAGCAAGAAAAGGAAATAGATTAATAGGCTGATATTTAAGCAGAATGAATAAGTTATAAATAGAGAAAAGTTGGGAGAGCGCCTATAGTTTGGCGAGGCCTCATTGAATTAAACATAAATTTAAAGATTAACCTAATTTGTTAGTAAAGAGTGGTTGAGGAAGAGGAAATAGGACTTTTGTGGAGAAAGTTCTTGGCCTTATTTATTTTTCTCGGACGAGCGCAGCGCGGATGAGAAGTTGAACGAGCACTGGTTTCACTATAGTCTATTGACGTGGTTGAAAATTCACTATTGTAGCACAGAAGGTTTATAGAAAGGAAAGTTATTGCGGTGGTGTAAAATAACTAGTTGCATTTTGGTTTGAGAGAGTCGATTGCGTTGAAAAATTTGTAGGTTATAGTTGAATGCAGCGGACGAGTTTCCACGAAGGAAGATAAATTAGGAGTTGATTAGCAGTTCATAAAGGAAATTCCTTGGTTAGAAAAAGTATTTCCATATGTGAGTGGAAAATACTAGAAGGTTTAGCTTGTAGATGAATTGTTTGGCGTGGAACATTCCAGAACAATCATAACTGTTGAATTGGGTAAATAAAGTCCAACGGTGGAACGAGCTAAGTTTTCTATAGACAGTATTTAGTTTAATAAGAATCCCACGGTGTGAGAGCTCATTCTCAGTTAACATGCACAAAAATGCTGCTTCGTTTTACAAGATTAGCTGTCTTAGATAGACAAAGCCTGACATCGAAAATCCCGCGAAGATTGCAATTGCACAGCATTTAGCAACTTCTCACTGTCTATAGAACGGTATTAAAAGCGTATAGCTAATTAAAAGCGATTAAATATGAAGAACACAGTACTTAGCTCATTTCTGTGGTAGGCGATCCAGGCGACCGTTAGTTAAGATCTGGACATGGCGTCCGATTCAAAAGTTTGTCTCTCGAGGAGAGGAGACGAGCCCTAGTTAGGCTCCAACTGGAGGTCTTGACGGCTGAAGCACAAGTGAGGGTGAGAGCAGTTGCTCTCAGCACGGAGACGAGGAGTCAAGTGAGCGAGCGTAGTGACGCGCCGATTGAGTAGCGACAACGTATACGTCAGAGGTAGGTGGGCGGGGGGAAGGGAGGAGAGGGGATAGAGGAGAGAAACAAAAGAAGTTATACAAGCATGATAAACATAACAATAACAAAATATCTGATGAAAGTAGAGCTTCTTCGCAGAGTAGTCGGCTGACGAAGAATGCGGCGCCTGGCGGATTGAAGACGAAGTCTTCGTAACTTGAGGCAATGGAAGTTCGGAGGGCGGCGATGAGACGCTGCGAGACTGGTTCAGCAGAATATGTGCTTCTGAAACAAACTTACAAGAAAAATGAACAAATGCACAGGGCAAACAAAAGGTAATAGTTCGATGTTGGTGTATGCGGAAAGGAAATGTAAATAAATGAGATAATATGAAGTAATGGAGAGCAGCAAAAACTAATTCTGTCTTTCCGTGTATTTCCAAAAATACACCAGGCTGAAGACGGTTGGCCAGTTGTCGACCCATCATGTCCTACACATGCTCAATAGGATTGAGGTCCGGGGATCTGGCGGGCCATTCTAAGGTTGTGTTGTCGTGGAGAGCTTCTCTGGAGATGCGTGCCTTGTGAGCCCGGGCATTGTCCTGCTGAAACATCCCATTAGCAATGTTCGCCATCATAGGGACAACCACTGGATTGAGTACCCTATCAACGTACTGTCGAGCAGTCATAGTGCCCTCAAGAAGCACTAATTGTGATTTCACATTAAAGCCAAGAGCTTCCCAGACCATAATGCTTGGTGTTGGCCCTGTAAGCCTTTCGACAATAAGGTTTGGGCGTCCCCTCTCATCGGTACGTCGGCGCACACGATTCCGGCGATCACTGCGGGCAGGACAGAAGCGCTATTCATCACTAAAGACGACCCTATGCCATTCGTCGACCCACGTCGATCGTTCTCGATACCAGACCAGCCTTACACGTCACTGTTGTGGGGTCAATGGAACACCTTCTGTAGGGACACGGGATCGTAAGCCAGCTGCACGCAGGCGATTGTTGTGTTACGTGGGGTGCCACAGCTGCTCGAATTTGCGCTGCTGTTGCATGGGGTTCCATCCGGGCCATCCGAATGATGCGGCGATCCTCTCTCACAGTTGTCTGTCGCGCTGGGGCTGTGCCAGGTCTACGAGTGTGGGTGCCTTCATTTGACCACTGATGCCATACACGTTGTACCGTAGATGCCTGTCGGCCAACACGTGCAGCGACAGTCCTTAGCGATAATCCAGCCTCACACAGCCCAATTATCCGAGCCCTCTCAAACGGCGACAGTTGTTGATAGCTTGCTCTTTTCTGTCGTCGAGTCATGTTTGACGGGGAACACTTCACTGCACAGACTGCAAGTCAACTACGCTACACCAGAGTCCGTATCCTGGAGCTGATTCCTCCGCGACCAATCACGTGGGGGGACCTGTAGCAACAATCCAATGGGTCTGAAACTTTGATCGTTTACATACCTATATGGCATCGTTCCATATCTTGAAAATCAATACAAACGACCAATGCCTTCATAGTGTTGCAATTTCCATTTTCTTCAGTGTATTTCACCATAAGCGTCCTCAATGAATGATCGGTACAGTTTATTGCTTGGTTCGAAACCTTGTTTCACGACACTCTTCACTACATGAAAATACTTTAAATATGATGGGGAAGTCTCCTACTACAAGCTCCGCATAACAGGTTATCGCATTTAAGCCTCTCCACAGCATGGGATATGCTCACTGTTCACGAGTCATATCTTCAACGATACTAATAATAATTTCACTTCTAATACACTACAGTGTAATAGTCCAAACAATTTTTAAAGTATTATTTCACTCACTTGTTTAGCATAACATTCAAAGTTCCGCACATATTCAATGTTGCGCACAAATGCAATGTTCTCGAAGCTTCAGAGTTCCCAATTGGATCAGGCGTGGCCTAGCGGAACTTCGTACTGCACTGGAAAATTCTCGAGTCAAGATTTTCGGCGTATAGTATCAAACTCGGCGCATTAGGGGCATGGTATCACTCCCAAAAGTAAGCTGACCTACAGAGATTCCGGTCGCTGTTTTATACTGTCCAGTGGCGTGACGTGTGATCTCAATGACGAAATATGCTTTACCTTCTATAGATAATAACTTTTCGACGCGTAGTGCGATTTACTTGATTCATTTTGCCAAATAGTCATAAAATTAGTGGCTATTGTATAGTGTGGTTCTCTTCTCTGCTATGCAACTAGGTAAGAATTATTAATCTTTCTACCATGTTCGGTTTCTTGCCATTTGCTGCGAGTCCGCGCGCTAGCAGCGGACTGGCTTGCTTCCAGGCGGCGTTTGTTTGAAAGTCTGCGCGTGGTGCTACAATCAAACTCTCAAATGACATAACTGCACCAAGGCCGCGGGTGCAGTATATACCTGAGTTTGTCTGACAGCGGACCGCAGTTCACTGCAAAGCACTGGAAAACCAGCATGCAGCAAGTCGGTATCGCCCATGTCCACTCACCTGTAAGATATCCGCAAGGAAATTAAGTTGAACGTTCAACGAGAGAATTATCTCGTTTATTCGGCACTCTAGGGAACGGCAAGCATTCAGCCTGGGTCGCACAACTTCCCAAAGTTGAAACTTGGCTGAATTCTGTCCAGCATGAAAGTACGAAGTTCACGCCCTCCCGAAAGGAGGCCCCAAAGTGAACTGGTGAGAGTACTGGGTTTAACTGAGGGAAATCTACCGTGGATGGACTATTATGTCCAGTATGCGAAAAGGAATTTAAAGTAATCAGCAGATAAAAGAATTCGCCAAAATAAACAGACAAAATTCGACTTTTTCAATCCAGGAGATCGCGTACTATTGAGGGTTCCGAAAAAGTCGGATTCTTTAGAGAAAGTCATGAAGACGTTCTTTCTTTTGTATACGGGACCATATATTGTGACCAAGCGTATAGGGAAGACGGCATATATTTAGAAGAAGGAGGAGGGAAGACAACTTTACGGTACTTATAATATAAATAGTCTGCGTAAGTATATTACGTGACAAGCCGGACAATGAATAAGATTGGGGGGGGGGGGGGGAATGATAAAGGTGAAGAATGCACTCTGTGCCTAAATCTTAATAAACCTAGGCCTTGGGAGGGCAGTTTTGAAGGTGCCGGGGCATCCTGAAAGACCGGGCGGCGCTTATATGGCTGTTTGGCTCATGCGTGGCGGGGTGAAACCAGGTCTTCAAGAGTTAAGACTGTTCTTCACAATTATCATACATGACGGTGTACAAGTATCTTAGAACATTGCGGGCCGCGTAATGATTTACGAGGGGACCTAGTCCACAGACTGAGACGGGTGAGTGACCTAGTGTGTACGGAGGAGTAAGAAGTATTTAAAGCGATACTCGATAGCCAGGTCATTGTCACGAATGTCGGCTGGTCTGGTACATAGTAATTAAACTTGTTCAATGAGAGAGAGAGAGAAGTAGATAAGTATGAGTGGAGAGGCTACTGATGACGTAAGGAGATAAGCGGGGCAAGGTGTGAGCGCTCGCGAGATCTCGGACTTTGACACGTAATTTAAATGGGATCGTACAGCACAGAAATAAAGGGTTATAGGTATTTCTATTTGTTGGTTTTTTTTTCAGACGGTAAAAATGTTGTAGGGACAGACAATTTGGGTAGAGAAGTCTAGAGCACTTCACATGAAAAAAAAAGAAGCAAAGTGAGTTTTGTGAGACGTAAAGGAATACGAGTGTCAGAGTGATTAAAGTGACGAAACAAAACTGAAGTTACTAGAAGAATTGATAAAAACTCAAATTCAATGTAAATACAGAGTGTAAACACATAAATGTAAATGTATCCAAACACTTTTAGGAGGCTGCGACCATCATGGTGGAAAACCAACATAGTATTGAAAAACATTATACCTGATACACAACATGCATTAAGGAACAAAAACAATGACGTGAAACCACGTTGAAGATGGAATTGTTGTATATAAGTGTATTTTCCTATGTTATGAATATTTTGCAGGGATATGAATTACGCGTGTCTCTGGAACATTGCGTGGAATATAGTTAGCCTATAGTTCACGTGATCTTTAAGGTCGAATGTAACATTTTTATAAGGCACATACGCCACTGTCAAATTTAAATGAAGTGCGATGTCTTCAGTCATTTGGGTTATTTAATCGCCATGTATTTCGCCGCAATTTTAAGAAGCAATGTATATTTAATACTTTTTATTATTATCACTCACGTGTGATAATAATTACGTTGATATTATTATTATTATTATTATTATCAGTTACGTATCTTACTATATTTGATTCTACATTATCAATTCCTTAATATCTTCTATATGAATCGAAGTTAAGTTACGAATATTAATTCAGTTGAGCTAGCATAATGGAACAGAGAAATTGGATGTGAATATTTCTCAACTTCGGATGAGGAAACAGCAGGCGCCTGTCATATAAATTTAACGAGGATTCGCCACGGGAGGTGTCCCAAGTTAGCCCAACTCCAGGAGGTATCGCGTAACCTTCCTGGAATACCGTGTAGCTCGAAAGAAGAGGCAGATGACCGTTTGAACTCTTGGAGGTGGGGGAACCTGGACTTGAAGAAGCGAGTTTCCCAAAAAATTCAAATTGTATGACGTCACAAGCACGTGGGGGATTCTAACGAAGTCACCTAACAGAGGATGACCATTCAAGACTTATCTGGAGCAGTGTGGGGAAGATGTCCCCTGGTTGGATGAGAAAGATCGGGATTTCGAATTGAACCTGTTACCGGATGCGGGGGGAATAAGAAACTAATAAAGAGGGATGCCGAGAGGATCCCAGCAACAATTCCTACTTGATTTTTATCTACAAAAGTACCTCATCGCTATGGATCTCTACGAGGCCATATGAGGGGGCTAGTCTCAAACCCAGCAAACTCCATCTTTGATGATTTTGCAGCAGAGGCCAAAAACTGTTGCACTCATTTCCCCTACATTTTGAAGGTGTATTTCTGTTTCTAACACTTGCTTGGACCAATATGGGTACATTTTCTGACACACGTTTGAAGTAAGCCCTGATAATATGATGTAATATGCACTTAAAATATGGAGATTGCTGACGTTGAAGTAGTAACATGGCGATTGCTGAGTTTGAAGCAATAGGATGTGGAAACTGCACACTTTGACGTGAAAAAGTGAAGGTTTTATGGATATTACATCGTTACTGATGTCCATTCCTACGTAATTCTTAATTCATTAAACTGACAACAAACTCTAAATCAAGCAACAGTCACAACACGCTTGCCACAGTGATCTAAACAAACAAGAGCGGAGCATGCTGAGAGGCCACCTTATTGCAGCTCTCATTGGTCTGTTCGGAGATTGCTTAGTTTAAAACTACCATCTGTGCTAGGTTTGAAATTGACACGGATTTTTATTAAAGAAAATAACATGGATTTTGCCGTGTTTTCAGCAACAGCGTAGGTTACATAAGTAGAACTCAGTGCGAAGTTTAACTCGGTACTGTACTCGTATTTCCTTGGTGAAAGATTCTATCATTTGAAAAGTTTTGAAACGAAGCCAATGATAAATAAAATCGAGTCTGTATTTTGACCAGAAACTGGTTTGTCTCGAGCAGCAAGTTAGCCAGTTAACCGAGCTCCGCCAATGAGATAATTTGCTGCATTAATACGAGCCGAGGTGCAGGAAACTGGTCTCGGGTCTTTGTGACGGCGAGCTGAGTATGACCGTAGGGAGAGACTGCACGAGCCACATGAATTCGGACGTGTGCCGACTACTTCGACCCTACGTCAGTCACGTGACCAAAGCAAGCCAATGGAATGCCGTGTTAAAACGATTAAACGAATTACCATTAATGAGCATTTCTGATTACGAGTGTTATTTAAACACTTCATGACACCAGAAAAGTTGTCAAATTTTATATAAAAATTATTCAGACATATTTGAATATAATTAGATGCATAATTTCGAAGTAATGAGTATTTGGAATAAACGAGCTATTTAGGCAAGTTTTATACAGAGGTGAAGCTAACTTTTTATTGAAGTGGGAGAGACACGAGTGGATTCGTGGTTCTTACTACCGAAAACTTTAAAGGGGACAGACGTATTCCAAGGTAGCGCAACAATTAGCAAGACAATGTTAAAATATTGTAACGATGTCGTAGAAGAAGCTTGAACTACAAGTATATGATACAATAAAACATCGAGAATTACGGCATAATTATTGCGTACTATCTATACATTTTAAACTGCAATTACGATATGGAAGGAGGCACAACATTCGGAGGTGATTGAAATTATTTACTATATTCATCACCATGTCTAACGAACAGAAGTTGAGACTACAGAAAGTGAGATGAATCACTAACTTGCTAGAGGGCACATAATCCATGATGACATCGATAAAAATCGAAATCACATAACATAAATTACGCGCGGGAGATAAACATATTTTCTCTCCTGCATAAATATAAATCTACGAAAGTCATTTCTACATAACTACAAATATGGACACGTCTACAAACACAAACTATGCGGCAGTACAGAAGAAAGAAGGAAATCCTAAACGAGCGAGACCAGGGGGATCCCGTTCGATCAAGAGAGACAGGATGGACCCATCTCATTAGGAAGAAGCCCAGCAGAATAGTTCTTGAAACAAAACGTTGATGATGGCGTTCGAATCCCGTTCCTAGGAGATTGACGACTTCAGAAGGTGACCCAGTATGTTCCAGTACCACAGCTATAAGCAGCGGTATCCCAGAAACACCCCGTTTCTGATGATCAACGAGGGAAATCCACTTCTAGTCAACTTTACCGCAACACAATGTAGAATCAAAACCAAACAAGTATCCCATATTGTAGCATTGTAGATACATTTGAGAATAACCAAATATTATTTTTATGCCATTTTTCAACTTTTTAGAATTGTCTTAAATTTTTCGACTCTATATTTTTCATCGTAATGTCATGTAGGATTTTTATTCCCGATTTTCGTCGATATTTGATAGTTAGGAGGCGATTCTGACGATTTAGATTTGCTATTTGAAGTTTAGAGCATTTTGCGATTTCGAATTTATTTTCGGAGATTTAATTGTTTTTCTTTCTTTTTATAAGGTATTAGATGTATTTTTATTGGAAAGTGTATTCCAAGAGTTTAATTATCAATATAATATATTTAGGAACTACGATCTTGATATCGATCTATTTTAAGATCTGAATAGAGTTATTATGGATAACTTATTATCAGATCTGGTTGTGAATATTTATTTTCGTGATTCACTAACGTGAATGAATGTATTTTTATTGAAGGCGAATAAGCGAAAGGAAACATAGACATATTGTCATATGAGCAGAGGTAACTGCAATTTACGCTGAAATACTGAAGGAATGTGAAGTTAAAATAAATACTCGAATGGATTATAACAGCTGATATAAGCTTGCATTAATTATGTTAATAATGAAAGAAAATGAGACTTATTGAAGGAATATTATTTTATTATACAGTATTGCCAATTAGGATAGTACATCGAAGGAACCAATATTTTTACTACAGTATTTTTATGAAACTTGTATTAACTGCGGAGTGAGCATTTTCGCAATATGATGTTACGTATTTTGAGAATAAAATGGTTATAATAGTAAGGAAGAAACTGCGAAGCATATCTGAGAGAGATATTTAATGGTATTCCCGTATTGACGGATGATTGTATTGTATTTATGGCAATGGGCAAGGTAATGTCATTGTTTCACTATTTATGAAGAGATACTGTATCTGTAGAGACAGATTTGCGAAATGTTAATGGTATTTGAAGCGAGAGTAATTAATGGAAGAATATGCAGTTGTATTTTGAAAGGATTATTAGGAGTTATCGATATAGGCATTACAGTTGAAAATCATTGAAACAGTAGGGCAGCTGATCTTTGTTGAAGTTGTATCTGATAGGAAGTATAGGAACAAAGGATCTCTGTTAAGCTGAAGTAAATTGAGATATATTTAAATGGTTCTGAATAGATACTGATGCAATGGTAATTATTCCACGAGAATGAATAGTTATTTTTATTAATTATTTTTATTGAAATGAAAGACCAGTGGATGTGAATAAACTATGTCTTTACTTAACTGTACGGATTATAGAATCCCGAATTGGAATGATTACTGGAAAAGACATAGCGAAGTGGAGATTTACGAGATTCTATAGAAGTCATGCCGATATAAGACGTAGGAGAAATAATGTAAATATTTTGAAGTTTCAAATTAGCATTTTTGCTAAAATTTTGTAAATAACCTGTTTGGGATATTTGTTGACGAAATTCGTCGTAGATATTTATGTTGTATATAGAACGTGTTTAAAAGGTATAGGGATTTTACGTAACTTGATTTAAAGTTTATTTCTTTGTGATTAATGGTAGAAGTTTTTTATCACTTCTAAGAAAGATTTTTACGATAATAGGAGACGGGAGTTATTTATGTATAGATTAACAAATAGTTATTGTAATGGCGGAGGCCTACGTCATGGGTGAATTCATTTATTTTGCGGGTTTAATTTAACGACATTAATGTATTTATGTTGTTAATCCAGTTACCTAGGGCACAGCAGTTGTTTGGCAGAATTTAACAGTAAGTTATTACATTATTTGATCTTGTATAAGCATTTATGTTTGATGGTTGTTTCCGAGGTAAACTCATACGTAAACCATTTTAAATATGAAGATATTTACGTAAATTTTCGAGTTGTTATAAACGTAAGATTTTAATTAATATTTGAATTTTTATATCATGTATACGTGTCATTAATAAATCGACAGGCACGTGTCTTACGTTTTCCTGACAGTTTTATAGAAATTTGGCATTGTCTTTTGTAGATTATTGGTAGAGGAATGTGCTATAGGGTGGAGGTTTTTCCAGGGACCTGATCCTAATCCTTACGCCCGAGATATTTTTTGATTCTCGTACTCCCGAATAGTGTTTAGAACCCTTGTGTTTAGTAGTTAGTTACTATGGCACATTCAGTTAATTCCCCTGTCCCTTATCCGGAGTGTATTCGCCAGTAGCACTGTGTAGTTTTTATAGCCGAGGACTTCAAGATGCTACGATCCATTTTCCAGCAGCGGATTTTGGTGGATCATTCCAGGATTACGGGCACAGTGAGGGGATGAATGACGATCCCAACGTGATGGATAGTGATCTTGGTTACTATGGTTGGTAGTCTAGCGAGGGAAGAATGGCGCTGCCAACGCTTTGGGGAATTCGAGATCAGGGTGATCCCGAAATGGTTAGACAGTTGGGAGAGCTAGTTCGTGAAAATTGGCAATTCTAACGTGTTTGGTTCGTGATTTTGGGTCACCAAGGTTGACAACCCAGTGAGTAAAAATAACAATTCCGATGTGCTTAACTAGAGATTATAGTTCATGCATATGGTGGAATTTAGGTAGAAGGCAGACACATTTTGGAACCTTGACATTATGTTATCGCCGTTGAAAAAAAAAAAAAAGTTACACGAGAGTGTTATATAATTGATGGAAGATAAATAATTGTGTAATAATGGTCAACCTACTTTCATCGAGATGAGAGTGAAGAGTTGAAAGGAATCTAACCTGAACTGTAAGTATGTATTGTGTTGTTGAAAAGGACTTGCCCAAGGTTAACCTGAGGAAGGTAATGGCTGGATCGAAATTGTATTTATTTACCGGTTGAATGGCTATTTGACGTCATCAATAATGTAATGTGAATATAGTAAAATTAGGATTGCTGGTTGTATTTTTCATTTTTGTTAGACCAATGGCTACAAACGATAATGATATTTATAAGGTGGACGGACTTTGAGTCGGCAATTTAAATAAATCAGGCATTCGTAAATACGTGATAGTTTTAGTAAAAACAATAAAATCTCCTTGTAGTATTTTGAATAATGGTTGTTTCGGATATTCTCGAGTGTTGTCATGATAAATTGTTCCCTATTTCAAGAAAGAAGATTATGCCAGGTGATCTGGAAGCAATTCGAGTGATGTTTGACGCGTTGCAGGAAACGCAGGGCAAATTAGACAAAGACTTGGAGGCTCTACACCAAGCAACACATCAAAACCAGAAAAGTTTAGAGCAGGAAATTAAGCGTACTGCAGAGGAAAACAGGAGAGAGGCTAAAGCAGATATAGATAGGTTGGCAAGGGAGTGTAAGGGTAGCGCAGCTGACACTAAGTGAGCATTAACTGAAACAAAGAAAACTGTAGCCGAGTCCCAGAAAACATTAGCTACACTAGAGGTGAGATCTAATGATACTCAACCCACTTTAGCTAACACGCAAACCAATTTGACAGCATTGGAAACTAAATCCAATGAAACTCAAACCACTTTAGCAGGGTTGGAAACACAGTCTAATCAGACCACTGAATATTTTACCACTTTTCGAAATGATATATCCCCACAGTTAGGTAAACTTCAATCCGAGAATGCAGGTATCAACACTAACCTGGACCGACTGAAAGACACTGTTGCTCAATTACCGATCGAGGTGAATCAGAAAGCTCATCATGTGAAAAGTGAAATTGAAATTGACATAAGGTCTATTGTTACTGATACTGTTGCTAATCTTAATACTGAAATACTTGATGCTTCTCGTGCAACTGTAAAACGTTTGGTGGATGATTTTATAAGAAACTTGTAAGGTCAGAATTTCGTCTTAACAAAGATATCAATACTGTAAGAGAGGACTGTGTTAAGAAAATTGAGAGTATACAATAACAACAAACTGTAAGTTCAAAACCAGATCTAGAAAACAAGATTAAGGAACACGTTAATTCAGAGATAGGAAAAAATCTCAGATCTAAGCGTAGAAATTGAGCCGTTTAAAATTAAATCTAAAGAAGTAACGATAGGAGACTCGAGCAATATGGAGTATACGACTAAGGGCTTGACTACCGAAGACAGAAAGGACGTTAGATCCATGTTAGAACAAGTGGAGAAGAAAAATCGGGAAGAACAGGAAAACAGCAGGAACGTATCGATAGGAAGGAGAATGAATTACGAAGTATAAAGAGGCAGGAAATACCGCCAGGTAGAAGTAGTCAGGTAAGATTTTCGACACCATACGAAAATACCCCACTAGGAACTACGTTAACTAGTACACCTAACATCACGATCATAAGGAACATAGAGCAAAAACCACGAACTTTCTCTGGAAATAATGGCATAACACAGATCGAATTTATTAATGACGTTTCAGAATATTTTATCGAAAATAACATTCCAGAAGAGAGAAAGTTGAGGATGGTGGAGCGTTACCTAGATCAGAATTAGCTTCAGTGGTATCGAGCATTCCGGTGGACATTTCGGTCATTTGACGACTTCGCAGATGCACTTATTAAGCGTTACTGGTCTTAAGACGAACAGCAGAATTTGAGAGCAGAGGCGTACTCCAGGAAGTATGCTAGATCGCATCCTACACGCTATGCTTGCTATTTTTACCTCACAATTTGCAAAACTTCAATATTTGCAACAGCCACTTTCCGATCAAGAGCTGATACAAACTATATCGCGACATCTACCAGCAGATATAAGGAGATACATAACATCATCCGGAGTCTCAGATTTACAGGCCATGGACGAGCTATTTCGTAGACTAGACTACACATGTAGTACCTCAAACCAGAGCTTTAGAAACACAAGAACAGATCACCGTGAAGTAAACACGATCATGGTACATGAAATGCAGCAAACGGAGAACGAAGCTGTAAGGGAAAATAACCGAGGTAGACCTATAAGGAATGATTGTACCCAGAGGCAAAGAAATGAACCTCAATCTAGAAGACAGAGGGACATCAGGCCATATCAGCGTTACTCGCGAAATAACGTGCAAGATAGGTCAGGGTACCAGTACAATAGTGCGCATCGCCGTAGCAATCATTACCAACGTAATAATGCTAGCAACCAAGGTTACGTTCGATATAAGAACTAGAACGACGATAACTATAATAGACAGCGTTATCAGCAGAGATACCAGGATAACCAACAGTATGTAAGGAATCTGCGTGAAAACAATGAAGGGCAGAGAGAAAATAGGCCTAGGCAGGACGAACAAAAACCCAGTACTAGTAGGCAAGAGAACAGAGGGAATAATAATGAAACCTATGGACAAGAAAACGCCAATTACCAAACGGCAGTAGAAGTAAGGAAATCTCCATTAGCTAACGAAATTACTATTAATGAAATGTATCAAACTCCAGATGACCTATTATTCGAAGACGAAATTCCAGAGAGGAATAGAACTGCTGCGTTGCCTATTATTAATATTGTTGTTGGGGAAAACAAATTGAAAACATTAATTGACACGGGTGCGTCCATTTCAATCTTGTCACAAGAGTCATATGACAAATTGAAAGAAGGAGAGGCTTTTATTTCCATGCCTGTCTCCAGTATGAAAATAAGTGGAATTTTCAAAGACAAATCTGTGAAATGTAGAATTCAAGTCCTGTTAGAATTTACCATTAATGATCGACGTTATGAACACACATTTATTGTGGTAGAGAAAATCAGTTTTGATGTGATTATTGGAATTGACTTCATAACGAAGGCAGGAGCCATTATTGGCATGCTGAATAGAATAATTAAATTCTATGATGAGATACGAGGCTGTTTAAGTAATACCCGTTGTGATATAACGACGTTGCAGCGCTGCGGTCGGCATTCCGTGCAGGTGCGCTGTGTACCTGCATCTATTGGCAAGGCTGATACCCCATTACGGCAACAGTCGCCCATGTGTGGGTGTGTTGACAAGCTTTTGAAATGACATCGCCGATCGCAAGTGCCGCCGACCCGTAAACGAGAGAGAAAACTCCCCAGTAAGATATCCTGCAATTTGGCCACCGGTGTCATGCAAATTGCGTGCTTACCAGGAGAACTGCGTATGTTTAGGACTTCTCCTGACCACATACGCAATTTGCCTGACAGTGGTGGCCAAACGGCAGGATATCTTACAGGGGAGTGTTCTCTCTCGTTTACGGGTCGGCGGCACTCGCGATCGGCGATGCCATTTCAGAAGCTTGTCAACACACCAACACATGGGCGACTGTTGCTATGATGGCGTATCAGCCTTGCCAATAAATGCAGGTACACAGCGCACCTGCAAGGAATGCCGACCGCAGCGCTGCTACGGCGTAATATCATAACGGGAATTACTTAAAAACGGCCCTCGTAGATATAGAAGAATCAGAAAAACAGGATACTGATATCAATCCAGAAAAGGAACCAAGAGAGGTTATTTTGAACCACGGTATTGGTGAAGTCGAAGCTGAACCTAGCCACTATGGACTTAAAGTTGAAGGATTTTCTGAATACGAAGATAAATTTTTAGATTTAATCAGGAATATAAGGACATATTTGATGATAAACCTGGATTAATTAAAGGATTTAAATACCACATATGACAATGCTCCTTATCAGAGAAAATCTTATCCAATTCCAGAAAAGTATTATGCAGAAGTAGCTGATATTATTCGGAAGATGGAGAGTGATGGAATAATAAGGAAATAGGCGACTTCTTATATTAACCCTATCACGGTGGTAAAGAAGACGAATGGTCAACAAAGACTATGTTTAGATGCCAGAAGGATCAACAGTCTCATCTTAAAGGAAAATGATCGCTCACCGAAAATTAGAGAGCTTTTAAGGTAATTTGAAGGAAATTAATGTTTCTCAAATTTGGATTTAACACATTCTTTTTATCATATTGAGTTGACGGAAGAAAGCAAGGTGTATACCGGATTTATTTTGGACCACACTACCTGGGTATTTAATCGCCTACCATTCGGAGTTATAAACAGTGGACCGGCGTTGATTAGGGCACTCAACAGTCAGTTGAAAGATGACGTAAAGAAGAATGTAATGTGTTACATTGATGGCATTATCATTTCTTCAGCTACGCTCCAAGAACATCTTGTGCACTTGAAATTACTTTTTGACAACCTTCGTGAAGCTAATATAAAAGTTAATTTCGAGAAATGTCTTTTCTTCCAAGCTAAGATTAACTTTTTGGGTCATACTATAGATAAGGACGGCTATCACCCAAATCAAGACAAGATGGACGTAATTTTGAAATTTCTGAAGCCTACAAGAGTAAAGAACGTGAGAAAATTTCTCGGGGTATGTCAGTATTTTGCACAACGTTGTCCACGTTATTCTGAGACAATGGCACCACTGTATGAGCTCCTAAAAATGAACAACAGATGGAACTGGAATGAAGAGGCAGATAAAGCTTTCCACGACGCGAAGGAAATGCTCACAAATAATATCAAGTTAGAATACCCGGAATTTGAAAGGGTATACTACGTAGAAACAGATGCATGTAAAATTGGCATTAGCTCTGTTCTATATCAAATAGATCAAGAAGGTCACAATCACTACATAGCTTTTAGCAGCAGGAAATTGAAGGCCCATCAAGCAAGGTATTTTACGACAGAATTTGAAGCCTTAGCATTTATATCGGCTCTACACCAATGGAAGAAAGTGCTTATCGGACATCAGATAATCATCGTTACTGACCATAAGGCACTGCAATGTATGCTGAAGACGAATTAATCAAGCGACCGGTTGATTAGATGGTCACTGTTCTTAGAGCAATTTAATGCAACAATCATTCACAGGCCAGGCAAAGATAATTTATCAGCGGATGCTTTATCACGCAACCCAGTGGAAAGTATTCAAGTTAATATGATGCAGATGGATAGGCAAGATCAAGCTACTGTTGACCAACTGAAAGACATCGCAGTATCGCAGAAAAGACATGTACCTACCTGACGAATATTTCGATTCTTAAAAGGGACGATGGATGAAGAAGGTCCAGATTACGAAGAAACCCAGAGAAGAGCTTGAAAGTACTTGTTATGTGAAAAAATTGTATGTAAATACACAGACGCTGAAAATACGAAAATAAGAGTTGTAATTCCACCCAACCATATTAATCGTATAATTTGGTTAACTCATCACAGCATTGGACACGGAGGAGTGGATACAACCCTAGCCACTATCCAAGAACCATTCGTATGGATAAATAGAGAACCACTGTAGCTAACATTATTAGGTCGTGTAATGAATATCAACTAAGAACGCACGCTTCAGCTTTGCTTAAGGAAAATCCAAGAGCGATAATACTCAAAGGCCACGTGAAATTTACGCGATGGACATCTTTGGTCCGGGTCCGAAAGGATATCGTGGTAATCAGTACTTGTTAGTGACGATCGATGTTTTCTCAAAGTACGTGATATTGAACCCTATGCAGAAAGCTAATTCTAAGAGTGTTATTAAACAAATTGTGAAGAATGTAATCCCAAGAGCAGGAAAACCCAGGAGTATTTTGACGGATCATGGAACGCAATTTCCTTCGGAGGAAATTAAGGACGCGATGGAGAGGCTTGAGATCAAACATATTGTTAGTAGCATACGATATCCTGAGTCAAATCCTAGCGAGAGATGTATTCGAGAGATTAGTAAACTTGCAAGACTCTATTGCTCAGAGAACCATCGAGAATGGATTAGAATTTTACCTCTAATCGGGGATTGTTTGAATTTTACGCTTCATGAAAGCACAGCAGATATTCCAGCTCTTCTACATCTTATTTGAAACCAGAAATACCGTGGAATAAAGTATTTAATGGAATTCCTAAGGACAGACTACCGTCGAGGGAAAGAAGAGTAGAGGAAGCTCACGAAAATCTAATCGCAGCGGCAGAGAAACGACAGAAGCGCACGATGGGTAGACGCTATTGCGAAACATTGAGAATAGGAGATATGGTGGTAATTAAGAAACCAACTAAACCAGATGTTACAAAACACGTCCCGTATATCCAAAATTCTCCAAAATTTATTCCGGTTCGTTCAAAGTAGCTGAAAGCTTTGGCAACAATTGTTGTCAGATTGTGAATAGTGATGATGAACAGTTAATTGGAAACTTCAATGCCAAGAACCTTAAGAAATATTTCAGGGAGGAAGAATAAGAAGCAAAATACGGTACAATTTATGTATGAAGAAGGAATTAGAAAATCATTCTTCTACGCTTTTGCAATTGAAGTTGAGTGGGAAATTGTACTCGTATTTGCTTCGTGAAAGATTCTATCATTTGAAAAGTTTTGAAACATAGCCAATGATAAATAGAATCGAGACTGTATTGAGACCAGAAACTGGTTTGTCTCAAGTAGCAAGTTAGCCAGTTAACCGAGCCCCGCCAATGAGATAATTCGCTGCATTAATACGAGCCGAGGTGCAGGAAACCGGACTCGGGCCTTTGTGACGGCGAGCCGAGCATGACCGAAGGGAGAGACTGCACGCGCCAAATGAATTCGGACGTGTGCTGACTACTTCGACACTACGTCAGTCACGTGACTAAAGCAAGCCAATGAAATGCCATGTTACAACGATTAAACTAATTACCATAATGAGCATTTCTCATTACGAGAGTTATTTAAACACTTCAGGACACCAGAAAAGTTGTCAAATTTTATATTAAAATTATTGAGGCATGTTTGAAGGTAATGAGATGCATAATTACGAAGTAATGAGTATTTGGAGTAAACGCGCAATTTAGGCAAGTACTTTTATAGAGGTGACGCTAACTTTTTATCGAAGTGGGAGAGACGCGAGTGGATTCGTGGTTCTTTCTACCGAAGTCTTCATAGGGGATAGACGTATTCCGAGGTAGCAACAATTAGCAAGACAATGTTAAAATATTGTAACGACATCGTAGAAGAAGCTTAAACTACAAGTACATGATACAATAAATCATCGAGAATTATGGCATAATTATTGCGTAATTACTATCTATACATTTTAACTGCAATTACGATATTGGAAGGAGGAGCGTGAAAGCTGTATGAAACAACGTTCGGAGGTGATTGAGATACTTCACTATATTCATCACCATGTCTAACGAACAGAAGTTGACAGGGAACTACATCATCGCGACTACAGACAGTGAGATGAATCACTAAAATGACAGAGGGAAAATAATCCATGATGACATCGAGAAAATTCGAAATGACGTAAAATAAATTACGCGGGAGAGCTAAATATCTTTTCTCTCCTGCATAAATATGAATCTACGGAAGTCATTTCTACATAACTACAAATATGGATACGTGTACAAACATAAACTATGCGGCAGTACAGAAGAAAGAAGAAAATCCTGAACTAGCGAGACCAGGGGATCCCGGTTCGATCAAGAGAGACAGGGTGGACCTTTCTCATTAAGAAGAAGCCCAGCAGAATGGTTCTTGAAACAAAACGTTGATGATGGTGTTCGAATCCCGTTCCTAGGAGATTGACGACTTCAGAAGGTGATCCAGGATGTTCCAGTACCACAGCTATAAGCGGTATCCCAGAAACACCCCATTTCTGATGATCAATGAGGGAAATCCACTTATAGTCAACTTTGCAACAACACAAGGTAGAATCAAAACCAAACAAGTATCCCATATTGTAGCATTGTAGATACATTTGAGAATAACCAAACATTATTTTTTATGCCATTTTTCAACTTTTTAGAATTTTCTTAAATTTTTCGACTCTATATTTTTCATCGTAATGTCATGTAGGATTTTTATTCTCGATTTTCGTCGATATTTGATAGTTAGGAGGCGATTTCGACGATTTAGATTTGCTATTTGAAGTTTAGAGCATTTTGCGATTTCGAATTTATTTTCGGAGATTTAATTGTTTTTCTTTCTTTTTATAAGTTATTAGATGTATTTTTATTGGAAAGTGTATTCCAAGAATTTAATTATCAGTATAATATGTTTGCCAACGGCCTAGCCGTGTTGAAACACCGGATCCCACGAGAACTCCGCAGTTAAGCAACATTGGGCGCAGTCAGAACTTGGATGGTATGCCTGTTCTAGGCACTGCGCGCTGTTGGCCAACATAAGGAGGAGCGGAAAGGCCCTGGCCACCCTACCGCAAGTAAACTCCGGCTGGGGGTAGCCTCTTCGGAGGCTCGGACCTGCCTTCGGGCAGAATACCAATTAATTATTAATTATAATATGTTTAGGAACTACGATCGTGTTAACTATCTATTTTAAGATCTGAATAGAGTTATTATGGATAACTTATTATCAGATCTGGTTGTGAATATTTATTTTCGTGATTCACTAACGTGAATGAATGTATTTTTATTGAAGGCGAATAAGCGAAAGGAAACAAAGAAATATTGTTATATGAGCAGAGGTAACTGCAATTTACGCTGTAATACTGAAGGAATGTGAAGTTAAAATAAATACTCGAATGGATTATAACAGCTGATAGAAGCTTGCATTAATTATGTTAATAATGAAAGAAAATGAGACTTATTGAAGGAATATTATTTTATTATACAGTATTGCCAATTAGGATAGTACATCGAAGGAACCAATATTTTTACTACAGTATTTTTATGAAACTTGTATTAACTGCAGAGTGAGCATTTTCGCAATATGATGTTACGTATTTTGAGAATAAAATGGTTATAATAGTAAGGAAGAAACTGCGAAGCATATCTGAGAGAGATATTTAATGGTATTCCCGTATTGACGGATGATTGTATTGTATTTATGGCAATGGGCAAGGTAATGTCATTGTTTCACTATTTATGAAGAGATACTGTATCTGTAGAGACAGATTTGCGAAATGTTAATGGTATTTGAAGCGAGAGTTATTAATGGAAGAATATGCAGTTGTATTTTGAAAGGATTATTAGGAGTTATCGATATAGGCATTACAGTTGAAAATCCTTGAAACAGTAGGGCAGCTGATCTTTGTTGAAGTTGTATCTGATAGGAAGTATAGGAACAAAGGATCTTTGTTAAGCTGAAGTAAATTGAGATATATTTAAACGGTTCTGAATAGATACTGATGCAATGGTAATTATTCGACGAGAATGAATAGTTATTTTTATTAATTATTTTTATTGAAATGAAAGACCAGTGGATGTGAATAAACTATGTCTTTACTTAACTGTACGGATTATAGAATCCCGAATTGGAATGATTACTGGAAAAGACATAGCGAAGTGGAGATTTACGAGATTCTATAGAAGTTTCAAATTAGCATTTTTGCTAAAATTTTGTAAATAACCTGTTTGAGATATTTGTTGACGAAATTCGTCGTAGATATTTATGTTGTATATAGAACGTGTTAAATAGGTATAGGGATTTTACGTAACTTGATTTAAAGTTTATTTGTTGTGATTAATGGTAGAAGTTTTTTATCACTTCTAAGAAAGATGTTTACGATAATAGGAGACGGGAGTTATTTATGTATAGATTAACAAATAGTTATTGTAATGACGGAGGCCTACGTCATGGGTGATTTCATTTATTTTGCGGGTTTAATTTAACGACATTAATGTATTTATGTTGTTAATCCAGTTACATAGGGAACAGCAGTTGTTTGGCAGAATTTAACAGTAAGTTATTACATTATTTGATATTTAATAAGCATTTATGTTTGATGGTTGTTTCCGGGGGAAACTCATACGTAAACCTTTTTAAATATGAAGATATTCACGTACATTTTCGAGTTGTTATAAACGTAAGATTTTTAATTGATATTTACATTTTTATATCGTGTATACGTGTCATTAATGAATCGACAGGCACGTGTCTTACGTTTTCCTGACAGTTTTATAGAAATTTGACATTGTCGTCTGTAGATTATTGGTAGAGGAATGTGCTGTAGGGTGGAGGTTTTGCCAGGAACCTGAGCCTAATCATTACGCCCGAGATATTTCTTGATTCTCGTACTCCCGAGTAGTGTTTAGAACCCTTGTGTTTAGAAGTTAGTTACTATAGCGCATTCAGTTAATTCCCCTGTCCCTTATCCGGAGTGAATTCACCAGTAGCACTGTGTAGCCGGGGATTTCAAGATGCTACGATCCATTTTCCAGCTGCGGATTTTGATGGATCATTCCAGGAATACGGGTACAGTACCAATAACTCAATTTATAAAAATGACGGAGATTGTTGGGTTGAAACTAAGTGAGACTTAACGCTGAAAAATTGGAAAAGGCATAATTCACGTCTTGTTACACCAATAGGGGTAGTCGTGTCTACGGCTATCTCTATTAAGTGACTCAGGGAATCAGATTCCATTACATCCATTTAATCAGAGTTAATATCATCTCTCTGATTCTATTCTAAATCACATCAACTAAAATTTCATCACGACAACCGGGAAGATGTCTATCTACTAGCACAGCAACACTTCTCTATCTCAGGGAGAAAATCAAGAAGATCGACATCGGTGAGTTCAAGGCGAATAACTGCGCAAATTCTCTCTTTTCTGATTAATATTAACAATTTAGAATCAAGCTTTATGTATTAATTTGAACTTAGCTCACCTCCAATTTAACTTTCCGCTGTGCTAGCTCGTACATTCAGTAAACTCATCTCTTATTAATTATTATTATGAATCCTATTTCATTTTTTAGATAATTAAGTTCATTATTTTCTTAACGCGTGCCTCCGTTGCGTAGTGGTCAGCGTGATTAGCTGCCACCCCGGAGGTCCGCGGTTCGATTCCCGGCTCTGCCACGAAATTTGAAAAGTGGTCTGAGGACTGGAACGGGGTCTACTCAGCCTCGGGTGGTCCAAATGAGTAGAGGGGGTTCGATTCCCACCTCAGCCATTCTCGAAGTGGTTTTCCGTGGTTTCCCACTTCGTCGTTGGGCAAATACTGGTATGGTACTGCGACAGTATTTTGTAGCTGAGATTTGCGTATTTATAGCAACAGCGCGTGGAGCCGCTGAGGCCGTGATCTTCGGACGTATTGTTTTGTTTCAAACAGCTGGGAAGGCTGACAAATGACGATAGGATTATCACGTGGTACGCCAAGCAGCGAACGGAACCTCGGTCAAGGCCAAATTACGTCACCTTGACAAATAACAGTCGGCTAACAAGCTTGTGGAGGCATTAACATATGCCAGCATCGAGAATCTCAACAAGGTAGAGAATCAGATCTTATTGTAACCTCGCCAAGAACTTATTAAAATTGTGCGCCGAGCGCGGTACGTAAACGAACGTGATTGTGTCGTAAAATACTTCCAGTGTGTTTGAACAAACGTATTGTATATCGAGTGGACACTTCGAAAATTTCTTCAGAGTCGTGTCTACAGTTTTGAACTTGTAATATTTCAGCGAAGTGAATTTTAATACACCAGTGTGAGCAGAACACTTCATAAAATTTCAAGTGTTAGTGAAGGCTAATATGATACGCCTACTTCGAATTATGTAATCATTTCTACGCATTACAACGGACTTGTACGTGAACATTGCTTGTATATTGTGCATAATTGATACTTCTGAATTGAACATTGAAAAGTACTTCGTGGAAGTACTTAATGACATTTGAATATTTCTACTACTACAATATATTATATAAATCGATGTCGAGAGAAACATTTTCGTTTTCTACTGAATTTGTAGCCATGGAGGGCTAGACATGAACACAATACGCAAAGTAGTGCAATGATATTCGTGAGGTGACAGTGATGCCTATTACTACTGCTTCTACCAGAGATGTTTCCAGAACGATACTTGGAAGTTCTAAATATGAAATCTGATTTATTCAAAATCATGAAGGAGACGTGGGCAAACCACTGCAACACTTTCGAATCATTATACTTCTACGAGAATGAGATCGTCTATCAAGAGAGATGCAGTCCACAATCGTATTGTACGAGCTCCAAGATGTACTGGATTTGGTGTACAATTCCGAGGCCGAGACGAATAGTTCGCAGGGACTTTCCGGGTTCGAGACCAGGCTGGAGGAACCTGCATACTGTGCTCCAGTAAAATATTGGGACGAGACATGGGCATTTATTTCAACATATGCCAGCATCGAGAATCGACCATCATTTAGTAGAAGTAGAGCAATAATATGTCGCAGTATCCAGTTGCCACTTTTATTTGATAGTGAGGTTTAAGTCCGATGCTATTTCATTTTTGACCTCAGCTTCAATTGGATTTTGGTTCGAATAACGAGCACATCTTTTTTCGAATCTATTTTTGAATTTTGATAACCTTTTTCAACTTTGCATTTATTTTGGAATTAATTAATTCATTAATTAATTAATTGGGACATTCTCATTGTTATGGGAGACTTCAACGCGAAGGTGGGCTCAAACAATGAGGGGTTGGAGCAGATCATGGGTAAACATGGCCTTGGTGAGATGAATGACAATGGGGAGAAATTTACGGAATATTGCGCCAGTCAGGATTTGGTGATGGGTGGCACGGTATTTCCTCATAGGCGGTGCCACAAGGTCACCTGGGTGTCTCCTGATCAAGTCAGAGAAAATCAAATTGATCACATCGCGGTGAGCAGGAGGTTCAGAAGAAGCTTGGAAGATGTTAGGAACAAGAGAGGAGCGGACGTTGGTAGTGACCATCATCTTGTGGTTGCCAACTTCCGCATGAAGATCGTCGCAGTCCGCCGAAAGTTTAACACTCGGCACAACAAGTTTGATGTGGGCAAGCTTAAGAACCAGCAGAGATTGGACCAATTTAAACTGGAGCTCAGAAATAAATTCCAGGCGTTGGACTCCGAGACAGAGAAGGACGTGGAGACTGTGTGGAGCGAGGTAAAGAATATCATCGTGGAAACCAGTGAGATGCAGCTCGGGTACAAGAACTACCTGCGGAAAGAATGGATATCCGATCAGACCTGGGACAAGATAAATTATAGGAAGGAGATTAAGGCCAAGCTCAACACCTGCAAGACTAGGCAGCAGAAGGCTCTCACACAAGCAAAGTATTCAACAGCAAACAGGGAGGTAAAGAGGAGTGTACGGAAGGATCATAGGAGGTGGATTGATGAGCAGGCGGAGAAAGCAGCAGAAGCGGCAAGAAGGGGGGACGTTAAGGAGCTCTATGGCATCACAAAGATGCTTTCGAAGAAAGGTTTTAATAAAACTAGGCCTGTGAAGAGCAAGACGGGCGGGATCCTCACGACGTGTGAACAGCAGCTGACAAGATGGAGAGAACACTTTGGGGAGGTTCTTAATAGAGATAGAGGACCAGAAAGTAAGCAGCGAGGAGAAGATGAAGAGGAAGCAGAAAGTGACCCAAGCATCAGCCTCGACTCCCCAACTCGGGGCGGAATTCGGACAGCGTTGAAGCAGATGAAATGCGGGAAGGCACCAGGTCTGGATAATATCCCAGCGGAAGTACTGAAAGCAGACCTGGATATTACGATCGATCTGCTGCACCCGCTGTTGGAGAAGATCTGGAAGGAGGAGAAAATACCAACCGACTGGAAGAAGGGGTTGATAGTCAAGTTGCCGAAGAAAGGGGATACCACAAACTGTAACAACTGGAGGGGTATCACCTTGCTGTCCATTCCAAGCAAAGTGCTGGCGAGAGTCATCCTGAATCGTATAAAAGACTGCGTAGAAAAGAGGCTTCGGAAGGAACAGGCTGGATTTCGACAACATCGCAGCTGTGTGGGTCTCATCAACACCCTCCGAATCATCCTGGAGCAGAGTGTGGAGTGGCGGAATACCCTATACCTCACATTTGTTGACTTCGAGAAAGCCTTCGACTCCGTAAATCAAAGAATCATGTGGAAGACCCTCGAGGAATATAAAATTCCAACAAAGATCATCAGAATAATGGAAGAGATGTACGAAGGGTATGAGTGCCAGGTTCTTCACGAAGGCAAATTAACAGAAAAGATAAAGGTCAGTTCCGGAGTGAGACAGGGGTGTGTCCTTTCCCCCACTCTGTTCCTGTTGGTCCTGGATAGTGTGATGAAGAAGGTAATGGGAGAACGGAAGAGGGGTATTCAATGGGGTATAAATGACAGGCTTGAAGATCTGGATTTCGCAGACGACATTTGTCTTATGGCACAACGGTACCGAGACATAGAAGATAAGCTGGGGAGGTTGCAGAGAGAAGCAGAACGTGCAGGACTGATGATCAACACCAACAAGACCAAAGAGATGAGGATAAATTCTGACATCACGACTAGTTTGACAGTCAACGGAAAGGACATTGAGCGAGTTGAGTCCTTCCTCTACCTTGGAAGTATAGTCACAAATGATGGGGGAGCAGAGGAAGATGTTCGAAGCCGTATCAGGAAGGCAAATGGTGCCTTTGTCCAGCTCTACCCCATCTGGAGGAATAGAAACATTTCCAGGAAGACCAAGCTCCGCCTTTTCAATAGCAACGTAAAGTCGATTCTTCTCTACGACTGTGAAACATGGAAAGTCACAAAACCGATCAACAACCAGCTACAGGTGTTCATTAACAGATGTCTGCGTCGCATCATGAATGTGAGGTGGCCGGACATAATCTCAAATGAAGATCTTTGGACCATCACCAATCAACAACCGATTAGCATCCAGATCAAGGAGAGGAAATGGCGCTGGATTGGTCACACACTAAGGAAGCCGGCCGGAGCTATTGAGAGGGCGGCGCTAGACTGGAATCCTCAAGGCGCCAGGAAGCGAGGTCGACCTAAGAAGACCTGGAAGAGGACGATCGAAAATGAAATTCCAGAGGTGGACAAGAACTGGAGTCAAGTGAAGAGAATGGCCAGGAACCGTACTGCGTGGAGAAATTTCGCCAAGGCCCTATGCTCCGGAAGGAGCGGCAGGAATTAAGTAAGTAAGTAAGTAAGTAAGTAATTGGAATTAATACAGCATTTCGAATATATTTGATTGTTGAGAAGATCATCAGTAGGGGAAGATCTACGTGTATATACGGTTAGTCCAAGCATTTATTACCACGTCTTTGAACTTCATGAACATTTTTGCACTTTTTTGAATTCTTTCCATTTTTAATATTCTTCGGAATATTTTTGATATTTTTGAATTATCGTAATTTTGATTTACGATCTTAAGCAAGCTTTTTCATAGCAGGTTTAGGATTGGTGAACGTTGATATGAACCTTGATTAGTAGATTTTTGATATTTTTGAGGAATGCGGTGTTGACCATTCCATTTTTGAGGATCTTATAACTCGATTGAGACGGTTCATTCTTTGAAAGACCCTAATGTTTCACAAGTGAGTAACTTAGTTAACCGGGAATGATTCATGGTGTAGGGGATTTCATAGTTTGTTCAGTTTTTCTTGAGAGGTGAATTTTCCTTATTCTCGATCTATTTCAATTCTACATTTCTACTTGCTTTAGTTGAGATTCTTATTAGCTAATTTCTCGTTGGAGATTTGATTGTTTCTAGATGTTGGAATTACTTCGAATTGGAATTTAATTCAGATTGACATTATTCTCGAACTATCAATATTTCCAAAATCAAGTTTGTAAATTATATTTATTAATTCATGATACAGTATTTTCTTGAGTGGCATTGTATTTATGATTTCTCATAAGAACTATGCAAGCTGTTGAACCATAATTAAGTATAGCTGAAAGTGAAGTTACGAATTGTTGATATATTCATCTACGAAATGTTAGTTGGAATATAAGGAAGTTTCAGTATGCATTTTTATCACTATGTGAGTGATAGATATTCAGCGGATTTAAGGTGTGTTTAAAATGAAGTACAGTGTGATGTACAAGTTTATATGAGCTTGGTATGGCTGAAGTTGATAAGTTTTTTTCTGGTGTATTAAACACATGAATTTCGGTGCATTTTGATGCAAGATATGTCTGTATTAGTGACAGAATTTATTCCAAGCTCAGTATTAATGAAGTTTAAGGTGATCATGGTTTATTATTGAGAATTTCGAAATATCAAAGCCAGTCAAGTTATGCTAGATCATCTTTATTATATTATGACAAGATTTTGAGTACCGGTACTACGTTTAACTGAACTTAATCATTTGGTTGTATTGCACCTGATATGGAATTATGAAATGATATGACAATTTATGGAGTCAAATGGATGATGAACATCGTGTTTAAGGATGAAACGTTTTTGAACGATCGTGTAAATATTTATTGGTGTAAATAATTAAGGGCAATCTTGATATGTATTTTGGTTAAATGAATTTGCAATTATGGAACATCATGATATCGTTATCTCTACGCAAATAATTATGATGAAATGCTAAATAATTGGACACTGGTGTGTGTTGAGTCAAATGGGACATGGTGTCACGTTAGACATTCTAATGTCTACATTTTCGACGTACTGATATTTTGAGGGTTATTTTATGCCTTCTTTGATGCACCTATTTTTGAATAAAATTAATGTTATAGTAAATTTACTTCGTGAGTGATAATTCATAACAGTTATGAAAGGTTGTGTCTCCCACAAGTCCAACTCTTCGTCCACGTCGTGGGAGATGGGCAACGTTAGAAGTAGGGGAATGCCTGTAAGGCTGAGGCCAAGCTTGCACCTTTGTAGCCGCGTCAGAAATGCCACGGCACGGTCGCCTTAGTACATTACATTGATTCAAATGTAGGTGGCCGTGCTTGGTCGACATGGCGACAGAGACGCAGCAGAGAGCGTTTTCTCGGCGCAACGACAAAGATGGTCTACGTAGTTTCTTATCGATGTGGCCATGCTAGCGCGACACTGGGCGCATTTATAGCATTGCTCATAGGCAGAATCGCTCTAGCATGCTAGGCTCTGAGGGATTGACGCGCTCCATAATCAATAAATAAATGAATGGCTAACTTAATTATTTAATAAATCAATGAATAATGAATAAATTAATAAATGGATGAATAAATCATATATTGTTATAACAAAGAAACTCTAATACAAAGTTTTATAAACTAGGTGTGAATTTTATCTTACCTCGACGTACCTGCAAGTCTTTCTCCTACTGAGATTGCGTTGTTAAAACTTGATTTTCAATTCCTTTCTTCAGATACACACAAAGTTCGTCATACGAAGTTACACTCATTCTAAAATTTGAAAAATTATCGCATCGTGACTTCGTAGGGTATTAAATTAAGTGTGAAACTCTCCACTTGCGTGTCTTTACTCGTTGATCGGATGAAGGCTGTATTTTCTTTTCCTTCGTTTCCTTTTTAAGTAATATGCAATGACTATTCGCGAACTCAAGCGACGGTGCTGCCGTTATCTGGAGCTAGCGTAAGGGTGATGGAAACTTATACAGATACTATACCATGTGATATGAGTTGATGGGTGTGCTCTTCTCTCATTTTTTCAGTTATTTTCATAATAATTGAGGCTAAAAGATAACTTGTATAATTGCTCAGTTCGGCTGTGCTCTTCGAATTCAACAATTGCGATATCAATGCATTCCTTTCAGAAAAAGAAAGCTTTTCAGACGGAAGGGAGTCGATTACTTCGCGTCGCAAAGCCGATTTCGAAATATATGATCGTATACGGCTGGCATTTTACAAAGGGGAATTCATTATTAATACTAATGAATTTCTTAAAATATCCAGTATCCTACATTCTCCCCTGCACTACAAACTATGCTCGGCGACAGCGTTGATGGCCCGTGGGTCTCGGATGCGCAATAGCACGGTCACGTCTCAGCCAATCAGCGGCAGTCGCACTCAGTCGTTCACAGCTGTATGAACCTTCAAGGGAGTAGCAGACACAGGGACTCCATTGTGCGATGTTGCCACAGCACTTGCCTGTGGTGATATAGGTCTACGGAGTGTGAAGAGATTGTTCCTGAAGCGAAGTTACCAGTACAGGCAAGTGGAGTTGTGTACTTTAGATCGCTAGGTAAAAATCACATGGTACTGATCAGGATGTTTTACGCCGTAAGATATTCGAGTTTTATGATAGACGCGAGTTCCATACAGCAATGAAGTTCGTTCATTTAATGCATGAAGCCACTGGTTTTAACGGGAGCACGCGGTCTATGCAGAGAATGGTAAAACGCGAGGGTTTCAAGTATGTAAAATGTAATGACGGCAGGAAATTTTTATATAGGTCTAAGCATCTGTTGTATATAACCCAAAATAGCAAACAGCTTTCTAGAACCCTACTCACTGGTCAATAACAAGCATAGTCGACAAAGTGTTCCCTGGTAGCCAACTCATGTCTGGTTAGCAAATTCTTATTGCAAGGCTGGTCGATGCCTAAGAATTAGTCTTAACGTATATCAGTCATCAACACCGTGTGATTAAAAATTCAAACCATCTTATTAAATTTAATTGCATTTTAGGAACCTTGCCAGCGTCGTGTGTGTAGAGTTTAAGTCGTTACCATCATACCATACAGAGACATGTCTTGCGACCTTGGGGATGAAAGTGTACACAGGAATTGTAGAAAAGAGACAGTTCAATCATTAGTCGACAGTAAGATGGTTTAAAACCCATGTGACTTTAGACAGCAATGGGGACATTGATATCAAATGTTTAGTATACCATACGTCAAATTCAGTTGTACATGGTAAGAGAGGCAAAGGTAAGCCAAGGAGGAGATGAATGGAGTCTGAGTTACAGACCTCAAAGAAAGTCTATGTAAGGGTGTGTTTTTACAGCGGGATGCCTTTCCTAACACCAACCAACCTCAGAGAGGAGTTAATGGGAGATGAACCTCAGCTATGATGTTGAATGTAGAGGTCCTGGCCTATTAGAATGTAGTGTTCCGGTATTCGCCTGGAGGGAGTGTGGTAAACCATAGAAAACATGGAAAACAAAACAAAAACAGAAGTGATGGTTCGGTAATTTTAGGATATCTGTTACATAAGCTAGACGTAACACATACTATACTTGTAAATAGAACATTATGGAATTTTGGAGTAAATCTAGGGAATTTCAGAAAATTTGGTTAAATTTCATGGTTTGTAGTCAACTTGGGTATGTTTGGAGAATTTTAGTGAACTTTGGTATATTCGGGTAATTTTATATGAATTTGGGGATAGTTTAAACAATTCTTGGGTAAATGAATGGGATTTCAGTAAATCTGGAGAATCTTTGGAGAAATGTATGTAATTGAGGAAATTTAGAGATCAACTGCTCGACAACCCTGTCATGGTAAATAAACACAATAAAATAGAATGCCAGGTAAGAGGAAGTAGATTGGAGCAAGTTGAAAATTCAAAATACTTGGGTCGCGTAGTGTTTGGAAAGATGTATAGAGTCGAGGTGTATAAAATCCAATGCAGTGAGTTCTCAGTTGCCATCAACAGTATTGTGCAACGAAGAAGTTGGTGTAGTGACAAAATTCTTCCTACATTGTTCTGCAATAAGTCCAAATTTGCTTTATGGAAGTGATGGTTCGGTAATTTTAGGATATCTGTTACATAAGCTAGACGTAACACGGTATGACAAATGATCGTTGGAACAAATGAGTGGTAACAATGATAGGAGGGTGTGCATACTCGTAATGAGTAGTTAAAGGCGAAGTTAGAAATAAACACGCTGGATGATGCTGTTTGTATGAACTGACTCGGTTAGGTCCTGTCATGAGAATGGGGAGGAGACAATACCTAAGAAGTTAATGAGTACAGCTATAGAGGGTAAGAGAAGTAGAGATAGACCTAGAAGGCAATGGTTAGAACAATCTTAAAGTGAGAGATGTAGAAGCTGAGGAGACCGCAGTACTAACTGTTAATACAGGATCGTGGGGAAACTCTCGGTCATCCACTGCTTAGCGACATGACTGTTCATGCATGTTCAGCATCATGAGCTTGATAAACCCTGTGTGGAGATCCTTTACCCAAATCTAGGGGAATTTCTGGGGATTTGTTGGATTTTGGTTAATTTGGTGGAATTTGATGAATTTGCGGTAAATTTGCTGGATTTTAGGGAATTCTGGTGAATTTTAAGGTAAATCTCAGGTATTTAGATGTCTGTCAAATAACCTCTGTCACTATGATGGCTGTATTAGTGTGTGAATTTGACAATTAAGGGTTGGATTGGCATGGAGGCGGTCATGGCTTTAAGTGGACAGCATTTCATATTTACTTTCAGGATGGGTGTTGTGGGGAATCGAACACTCCTCTTCTTAGATTTGGGCAAGTGTACTCCGTTCCGACCTTAAAGCCGCTAATCAGGTCCAGGCATTCGCGGTTACAACCATCTCAGTATTGTTAACATTGAATGGCGATGGCATGGTACTGTAGTTACAACTATGGCTACTAGATGTCACTGACTTTTAGAAATGAACGTTAAGGTTTCATAGAGCGTTTCTAACCAAAGACGCTTACACACTAAACAATACTTTACAGCACCATAAACTTTTAAGTCCCCTTGTGTAAGCCATTTACACTAATCTAGGGAAATTGGTAGAAATTTAATGGATTTTCATGAATTGGGAATAGACTTTTGTGAATTGCTGTGAATTTGGTTGATTTTATGGAATTTTGTGAATTTCGAGGTAAATATGAGATATTTAAATGTAGGCCTACTCGTATGTTAGATAATTTGTGTTATTATGGTGTCTGTAGAAGCGGGTAAATTAAACAATTAAGGATATATTGGGAAAGAGGCGGTCGTGGCTTTAAGTTATATGGACAAAATACTAACCGGTAAATAATCTACTGTCAAAATTTCTATGTAAAATCCAGGTTCATGTGAGCACAGGATTTTAAAAGAGTCTGCACTTGAAACCAGGACTCTAAGGAGACCACCGTCTCTGTTTTTTAACATGAAGTGGCGATGACTTGTTGTCGCTAATATGTCATAGCAAGTGAGTATTGAATTTCTGCTAACGCAACTTTCTGTCGCCTCTACCTGAGAGACAGTTCAGTGTTGGTAGCGGCTGGCTTGTAAAGAAACGTCTTCATTATTTAACAGAGTGTGTACTTGTGTGTGTAGAGAACTTGCGACACCTTGGTCATCAGTCCCGTGTGGTTAAAACGTAGAGATATATTGCTCATTAGCACCGTAAAGTTAGAAACTTGAGGACATATAGGTAATTAGCCCCGTGTACTTGGGTATGTTAGATATCGTAATCATCGGTCTCGTGTAGTTAAGTGTGTTCGATATTGTAGACATCAATCCCGTGTATTTAAGTATGCGTTGTTGGTCATCAAAACTGTGTGGATGGGGTATTTTGAATATTAAGGCTATTAGCCCTATATGAACTTTATGATATATAGGTTAGCCTATCAACCCCATGTACTTTGGTCAGTAAGTACTAGCAACATATCGGTTATCAACATCGAGTGGCTAAAACGAAGTATAGTTACAAATTTTGGGATATATAGATCATTAGCACTGTATAGGCTACTTGGACCCATGGAATTTGTAAACATTTAAGACAACCGCCTCGTGTAGGTAAATATGTAATTACTAGAGACATATCTGTCATCAACATTGTGTAATACGTATAGAGTGATAAGTCGCCATCAGTTAACTAGCATGTAGCGTTACACAACAGTGGATCAGGAATCCCTAAATGGGGTTATAGTAATGACACCCTAGGACTCGAATATCTTAATTCTATTGGTTTTGCAAGAGAACAAGAGTTGACCAACGAAGGACAGCGGGAAAGATAATATAAAAGAGCCCAGTACAAGTAGGTGGAAACAATTCGGATCTGTGTACAATTTCAGAATAGACCGTTCCAGTACGCTGCTTAGTAATTTATCTAGGTATTTAAACGTATAGTATAATCTTTTTCGTATGATTAAGCCCCGAGTGCTCGGGAATTGTACGATTTTAAGGAATTTTATGGATTTTAAATAATTTTGCCAAAATTTGCGATATATTAACAATTTTGGGTATTTTTAGACATGTTGGCAAATCTATGCAGTGCTGGTATATTTTGGAATCATTTTGCGAGAATCTGGATAGAGTTAGATAAGTCTAATATATTTTAGGGGTGTTTCTTAGGTTACAAGACATTTTAATGGCAACAGGGTTTAAAGAGAATAAAAACTAACCAAGAGAGGTCAACTCACAAGGGTTTGTCAGTTAATGGTCATCTTGCACCACGTTTATCTGGTACCATGATATTACAGTATCCTATTTCCTCGTCACTGAGACTTTTGCCTTAAACAAAAAAATTACTGTAATAATAATAATAATAATTATATTAATTAGTGAACAACACCTCACTTCACCCTCTCCAATGATTAGTTTATAAAATCTCAGGCTGATGACCTCGCCGTTTTGGCTCTTTTAGGTAAATTCATTGACCATGGGAAAGGGTAGGCCATTCTGAGTCCTACACCTCACTTCACCCTCTCCGATGGTTAGTTTATAAAATCTCAGGTCGATGACCTTGCCGTTTTAGCTCTTTTGGGTAAATTCATTGACTATGAAAGAGGGTTGCCCATTCTGAGTCTTACAAGACGTCACACATCCACATCCGATTATTAGTTTATAAAATCTCAGGTCGATGATCTTGAAGTTTTTAGTATTTGGGTTAGTGAGTGAACTAATAATAAACAAAGTTTTTTATGGTTCCGCCTAGTCAATACTTGTTTTATTAAAGATTTTATCGTGACATAATCACTTGTCTTTATGTACACACATCAAAAAAAGTTTTGCATCACCTCGGTTCCCAGATCTCCGGCATATAGACGTTGACTGTGTATATTGTATCCAAGATACAGTCCCTTTGACTGTTCATAGATGTCACTAAAACTGCTCAAAGATGTAAACAACCATGCATGAGCAGGGCCTATTAGACGGAGGGGGTACGACAGCCGATCAGTTCCAGTCATTCCACCAGGACGAAGGTACGCTGCTCATGTTGTCTGTAGTTCTACCATGCCTAGAAGGTCAATACCGCAGTTCGATCGCGTCCGCATTGTTACTTTGTGTCAAGAAGGGCTCTCAACAAGGGAAGTTTCCAGGCGTCTCAGAGTGAACCAAAGCGATGTTGTTCGGACATGGAGGAGGTACAGAGATACAGGAACTGTCGATGACAGGCCTCCTCAGGCCGCCCAAGGGCTACTACTGTAGTGGATGACCGCTACTTACGGATTGCCGCTCGGAGGAACCCTGACAGCAATGCCACCATGTTGAATAATGCGTTTCGTTCAGCCACAGGACGTCGTGTTTCAACTCAAACTGTGCGCAATAGGCTGCATGATGCGCAACTTCACTCCCGACGTCCATGGCGAGGTCCAGCTTTGCAACCCCGACACCATGCAGCGCGGTACAGATGGGCCCAACAACATGCTGAATGGACCCCACGGAATTGGCATCACGTTCTCTTCACCGATGAGTGTCGCATATGCCTTCAACCAGACAATCGTCGGAGACGTGTTTGGAGGCACCCTGGTCAGGCTGAACGTCTTAGACACACTGTCCAGCGAGTGCAGCAAGGTGGTGGTTCCCTGATGTTTTGGGGTGGCATTATGTGGGGCCGACGTACGCCACTGGTGGTCATGGAAGGCTCCGAAACGGCTTTACGATACCTGAATGACATCCTCCGACTCATAGTGCAACCATATCGGCAGAATATTGGAGAGGCATTTGTCTTCATGGACGACAATTCTCGACCTCATCGTGCACATCTTGTGAATGCGTTCCTTCAAGATAACGACATCGCTCGACTACAGTGGCCAGCATGTTCGCCAGACATGAACCCTATCGAACATGCCTGGGATATGTTGAAAAGGGCTGTTTATGGACGTCTTGACCCACCAACCACTCTGAGAGATTTACGCCGAATTGTCGTTGAGGAGTGGGACAATTTGGACCAACAGTGTCTTGATGAACTTGTGGATAGTATGCCACGGCGAATACAGGCATGCATCAATGCAAGAGGACGTGCTACTGGGTATTAGAGGTAGTGGTGTGTACTGCAATCTGGACCACAAATGCTGAAAGTCTAGCTGTATGATGGTACAACATGTGGGTCTCATGAGCAATAAAACGAGCTGAAATGTTGTTTGTGTTGATCTCTATTCCCTTTGTATTTAACGGTTCCGGAACTCTTGGAACCGAGGTGATGCAAAACTTTTTTTGATGTGTGTATGTTGGTACATGTTTCGGTGTCTTGTAACATCGACATCTTCATCAGCCTACGATTTTGGTAGCACTCAATGACATTCATTACTAGTCCATAAAAGTACGTATTAAAAATAACACACGGATGATTAAAATAACACATTAAAACACATTAAAAAGTCAAAAAGTGAGTGAACCATAAAAAAGAGGGTGTCATACTAAGTCCTATGACACCACGTACAAGTCTTTAGCATTATTGGTTAGCGAAATATTAAAAATCGGATGACCTTTTAGTTTAGGGTCCTTTGGTTACATTAGGAAGGCGATGGGAAAAGAGGGGACATCACCTCGAGTCCTGCAACACTTCATAAAATTCTTTAGCATTATTGGTTAGCGAGATATTAAAAAGAGGATGAACTTATAGTTTTGGGTCCTTTAATTATTATTCTTAAATAACTAATCTATAAATAATCATTTAAAAAGCCCGTCATCTTACAAAAGCCCCAAGTGCACATGCATACAAAAATCACTATTTCACCCCCGGCTAAGGGTAGTTTCTATTTTGGGTCCATAGGAAAGGGGGGTTCACCCTAAGTCCTAGGACACCCCATATGTCCAAATCCGATTATTGGTTCGCGAGTTATTAAAAGCGGATGACCTTTTAGTTTTCAGTCCTTTAATTACATTTTTTTAAATAACCAACGCGCTGAAAAGAAAGCATACCTCACACATCATCAATGGTAGGAACAATAATAATATTATTTAAAATAAGGTATTGATGAATTTGAACCACAGACACCCGGCTGAAGTTGTCGGATTTTTTAAGAGCGTTAAAAATCGCTCAGCATGCCATCCTTCGGAGGGGAAGTAAAGCCGGCGGGCCTATGTCATAGATTTATGGCATGAAAAACCTTTCTAGTTTATATTTCATTAATGCTTTATTAGTCGCAACGTTCAGCGCCAGGTGCTGGTTGCAGTGGCACGTACAGGGAGTCCGGGAATGTTCTCCGCAGTGCCTACAAGCTGCTGCGAGAGATTACGTCACCAGTTATGTTGGCAGCACGGCTGTCGCTTGTATCATAACAAACATAGAATGCAAATACATTTGCCATTGGAAACAAATGTTTTAAATATCCGTATTGATGTTAGAATTAAACGTTTAAATTATACGCCAAATCAATACATATGTATTGATTTGGCGTATAATTTAAACGTTTAATCATAACAAACAGTAAACTTTATACTCACCACAGCCATTCATAACATACTGTTGCTGTCTTCCAATAATCTAACTATATGCACTGACAATTTCGACAGCCCACACACGTGGCCTTCACCCTATCAAGGACACTGTGCTGCCAACTAAACTGATGACGCAACCTCTCCCAGCCGCACGTAGCCACTGCGGAGAACATTCTTGGACTCCCTGTAGTAACCAAGTTCACAGCTAGGTGTCGTTGATGGTAGCAATTCGTAGCAAAAGTAGAAACTACTTGAAAATTGATCGTCTGCAGTCCTTACCTGAATTACAGGCAACACACACTAATACAGCCATCAGAATTAACACAGGTTATCAGACAGATTCTACACACACCCAAGGTGGCACGGGGCTACTTGACCGCATTGTAGAGCCCCTAAACTGAGGAACCAACCTCCATATAAGGCAACAATATCTCACGTTACATTATCTTAAATAAAGCAAAGACTCTCTGTTTAACGTGTTCAGTTAATTCTTGGGGGGATTGCTATTTTATTTCATTTAGAGCAGAAAAATAGATAGCAAATCATAGCACGTTTCTTTAGCTCATTTATGAACACCAGCAGCTTGTAGAGAAGGCCATTTCAAGCAAAATAGAACATTGCACAGGTTTTTTACAGTGTGTTAACGTCCAAAAAATACTAATGTTTTTACCATGGCACCCTCGGCAATGACGTAGCCGTCTCCACTACATAAAAGTATAGTTGCGAGGCAAAGAATACCTTGCATTCGATCACGGCCTCCTCGAATACCCACTATGACATTAGTCATGCAGAGACATTTTAAATAGGAGGCCATGGAAGTCTGCGACAGTCGCTCTAGCTTGGCCAGTGAGAAATGTTGCCAGTGAGAAAAACCCATACCGGGCGTCTCTCACGCGCTACAAAGTCACAAGCTTTTTATATATATATATACCAAAGGACCAGTCAGCAAAGCTCCGGATGTACTGCAGCCGTAAGGCTTATTGTACTGCCCTGTGTACTCAGCACCAGTCCATTATCCCTGTGTCTTTAATAAGATAATACATTCCCATAATGGACTCTGTTTTAATTTATTTTGGTTCAGTTATCGATCTCCCAAAAAGATTAAGTCTTCTGCGATCTAGAGCTTCGCAAGAACAAATTATATGATGGACTGTCTCTGTTTCCTTCCCGCATAGTCTGCAGTCTAGGTTTCCATTGATTATGCCCATTTTGTATAGGTGCTTTTTCACGGGAGCATGGCCTGTGAGAAGAGCCACTATGTATCTTGCCTGAATTTTCTTATATTTGAGTAATTTTTCAGCTATTTCCTTACATGGTTCATTGGTGAACATTTTCCCATGTTTAATGCCAGGGTTGGTTTTCCATCTATTCCTATGTTCCTTATTGATCCAGTCTTTCATAGCTTCTCTTGTGGAGCATTTGGATACTCCTAGCGCCGGCTCTGGTCTAGGGAAGATTGTTGCCGATCGCTTTCGTGCGGCTCATCGGCTTTTTAATTTCCCTCAATAACCTTGTGTCCTGGGACCCATATCAATTTGATGTTGTTATGTTCCCCCAGTTTAGTTAGGGCATTAAGACATTCTTCCACCAGTCTTGAGTTCACTAAAGCCTTCAGTGCTGCCTGGCTGTCTGAATATATTAGAATCTTCTTATTGACATAATATCTTTTTATATTTTCATATAATTATGTATTGTAGTATTGCATAAACTTCTGCCTGGATTACCGTGGGATATTTTCCCATGGGAAAGCTAATGCTTTTTCCTGGTCTCATTCCGTATACTCCCGAGCCTACTCCTGAGTCATCTCTTGACCCGTCTGTGAACCAGATCAAAGCTTCCTCAGGATGCTCGGGTTCTGTCTTCCAGGAGTCTGTTTCAATTATTACTTCAAATGTTTTATTGAAGTTATACTGTGAAGGAGTGTAGTCTGATCGCATATCAAGTATGGAGTCTTCTCCAGTTTATATTATTGATGATATTCCTGATTGTGAGTCAAGAATACTTCCAATTTTGCCCTCTTTTAGCCTATGGAATGCCATTCTTGCTTCCCCCGTGATCAGAATGTCGAGCGGGGCCAGATCTAGTAAGGCCTCCATAGCCGCTGTGGGGGTAGTTTTAAATGCTACAGTAATTCCTAGGCAGACTTGTCTTTGAATTCTACCCAGTTGTACCAGAGATATTTTGTTTTGAACCTTGGTCCACCATACCAGTGCACCGTATGTTATTGAGGGTCTAAATACCCTGGTATACAACCAGTGTATCATATTAGGTTTTAGTCCCCACATATTTCCATACATCCTCCTTACAGTCATGAAGGTGGTTACAAATTTATTATATATTTTGTTCAAATGCTGGTTCCAGGTTAACTTGGAGTCGAGAATTACTCCCAAGTATTTTACCTCTCCCTTCAGTTTAATTTCTTCACCTTTTAGAAGCACGGGGCTTGTTTCCTTCAGGTTTCTTCTTCTGGTGAATGGAAAGATGGCTGTTTTATGAGGACTTATTTAAAGTTCCTAATTTTCTGCTCATTTATATACAACGTTAAGTGCCATTTGCATTCGTTCCTTAACGGTATTAGCAAATTTTCCTTGGACTATAATGACGATATCGTCAGCATAGCTAAAGATATTAAGTCTAGTTGACTTACTTTATTAAGCAGTCCATCCACAACAAGGTTCCACAGCAGAGGGGATAAAACCCCACCCTGCGGACATCCCCCCGTGACCCATGCAGACAGGCTGCGTTCCATAAATGTTGTGTGTATCACTCTGCTTTTCAGCATGGCTTCGATCCACCTACAAGAGGTTCCATCTAGACCTCGCTCTCGGGCAGCAGTGATCATTGATTTAAAGGAGGTATTTTCGAAGGCTCCCTCTATATCCAGAAAAGCTCCCAACGCTACCTCATTTTGTTCCAGAGTTTTTTCCAGACTTTGTACTACTTGGAAAAGAGCTGTCTCTGTTGACATACCGGCTTGATAGGCATACTGGTTCAGGTGCAGAGCTCTCTCAGCCAGTGCATCATCCCTGATGTGTCTGTCAAGCATTTTCTCTAGAGTGTTTAGAATAAAAGACATGAGTGTGAGAGGTCTGTAGGACTTGGCCTGGTCCATAACTTTCCCGGGTTTGGGTATGAATACCGCCCTACAGTGTCTCCACCCCATTGGTATATAACCTAGAGCTAAACTAGCTCTAAGTATATTAATCGTAGTCCTCACAAGCCTTCTTGGAGCATGATGGGCATTATTCCATCGCTTCCTGGGGATTTATACGGTTAGAATGAGAAAATTGCCCATTTTAAAGTTTCATAGTTAACCACCTTCCTGGCTATTTCCCAGTCTCTCCTGTCTGGTTTCCAGGATGAAAACTCCAGTTCCAGTCTATCCCAGCCTCAAGGAGGTTCTTCAATGATTTCCGAACCTGGGAAGTGTACATGAAATAATTCTTCCATGGTCTCTTCCGCGGTTCTGGTGTATTCTCCATTTTCTCGTTGGAGTGAGTTTATGCTGTTTCGGCTATCCTTAGAGAGAATTCTTTGAAGTCTGGCACATTCCGGAGTCTCATCTATCTCCGTGCAGTACCTTCTCCAAGACTCTCTCTTTTCCGATCTTAAGGCTTTGTTGTAATCAGTCAGGGATCCCCTATATTCCTCCCATTTTCCTGATTTTTTAACTGCATTAAACAGTCTTCCTACCTGTTTTCTTTGGTGTGCTAGGTATGTTCTCCACCAAGGGATATTCATTCCTGTTGGACTGCCTGGCTACCAGAGGGCAGGTTTCTTTGTAAACTGAAATTATTGCATCCTGTAATTGCTCTGCAACAATTTCAACTTCTTCATCATCATCATCATCATCATCATCATCATCATCATCATCATGCACAGTTTCCAGCCACTGGCCGGGTCTGTTTGGAACACATGCCTCTCCAACGTCTTCTGTCTTCTCACCATCTCTCAGCCTCCACCCTTGTCCGGTATTCTCCTCTCTTCTTCACGCGTTCTTCCACCTCCTTCAGCCACCTGTCTCTCGGTCTTCCTCTCGGTCTCTTTCCTTTTCACTTCGTCTCGTGTATCCTCCTCGGTATTCTCTTCTCCTCCATTCGTTTTACATGTCCACACCATCTAAGTCTAGATTTCTCTATACCATCCTGTAATGGTTCCTCCTTCATTAATGCTCTGGTCCTCTCATTTTTTATTCTGTCCATCTTTGTAGCTCCAATACTGCTTCTCAAGAACCTCATCTCACTGGCCTGTATTTTGCTCTTCTCCCTTCCTTTCATAGCCCAGGTCTCCGAGGCATACGTCACTTCTAAAGTTTCTGTTTATTCCCCTGAGATTCTGATTTAGTTCTCTTTTGTAGCTGTCCCAGTCAGTTCTCCGGGGATTTCTGTAATACTCTGTTTGTCGTTCTAGTCCCGCCATGTCGAATATTATATATCTGAAATATGAACAACTTACTTCCTCAGATATATGCCAGTCACTTACTATGCTCCCTATGTATGGGGTAGAAAGAGTTATATCGATAACCTCCTGTCTGTTTTTAATCACAAAGGTTGGTTTATTTCCTTTGTTAATTATGTTCAAATTACATTCCAGAATGAATTCTTACAAGGACTCACCTCTGGAGTTGTTGTTGGTGCTTCCCCAAGCCAGGTTGTGTGAGTTGGCGTCACATCCTTGAATTAGGTGTCCGCCTTCTTTGTCGCACCTTGTAACCAAGTCCATTACCTCCTTGGTTGGTGATAACTGTTCATCATCATAAGGAAGGTATGCAGATCCAAGGATAATTCTCCTTGTCCCTTCCTGTGATGATGTCTGAATTGCCACTGTTGTGAGGTCTCTGGAACAGAAATCCATCAACGGCAGTAGCTTTATTCCTTTTTTTCTTTGGCAAGTATACAGGATCTGGTAGTCTGGTTTGTCCGACTGAATATCAGTTCACCCCCTCCCAATCCCTTTACTTTGCCATTTACAGCCCAAGGTTCCTGAATGAGAGTCAGGTCACAGTCTCTCATCATTACGCACAGTGCTGCCGAGGCAGTCCTGCTATGTTGAAGATTTATCTGGACCACTCTCATTCACACTCTTGGGTCTAGGTTTACCCTTTAATGGTTTAAAGGTTACTTGACTTAGACCGCAGAAGACCTTAAATTGTTTAGCTTCTAGCTTTCCATAAGAGTCGATGTCCACCGAGAATGCCATAGTTTGGCCTTTTTCGGTCACTTTTCGGCTCATAAGTTGCCATTACCTTACCTGAAGTCCTGAATTCTGTGCCTTTAGTCTCTTTTTGATGGTTTCCACATCATTTGTAGCTGGGACCCAGACTAGGACCCTTAACCTCCTAAGAAGATCTTTGGAGTCTACCACTTGTAACTCCATTCCCTCCCAAGGGCTACCAAGTCCGCCTATAGCTAAAGCCCTTCGCGGTTGCGGATATCCCTGGATAAACCCGCGGATATCCGCAAAACATTACACCACGAAGATGTAATTTGCATGGCTGTGCGGATAGTGGATAATGTTTGGAGTAAATTTGCGGATAGGTTTTAGAATACAATGTGGAACTTACGATAATATTACATATTTGTTATGCCAATTTACAGCTTCGTGCTTAAAAGAGGAATATTCCTATAATGCGTACGAAATATTCAGGCAGGTTTTGCACTTATACACGAGAAGATTATTTTACCCACATGCTTTCAAGTACATTTTCTTAAGTACCGTATGTTTGTAGTAGATGGTCTTGACATCTCATCAATTCTCACTGCCATTATTACTACACGTACAAGATATGCTGTCAATGAGCTTGTTAGTTCATCGTGGTGACATCATTAACATTCCTCAAATTAGCTATACTTCGCAGTATAAGCTATCATGGAAGATCTTTAGATTTATTTCCAACATGGCACTGAAACACGTGGGCTGTGATATTGCAACGAAGAGAATTGTGACATCAACTATGCGAACATGGATGGATCAAGAGGCAGAAGGTTGATGACTGACCTGGAATTTCCGGCCAAATGTCAATCCCTTTCACCAAGCGTAAAGAGAAGTTCACTTAGTGAATGTTACCGCGACCGGGAGTTTGAACATCATTTCACCAACATGGATAAAATACCTACTAAAATAAATTAAGGTGAATATTCCATAGTGCGTGAATCAATGCTCAAGTCAACGATATGGCAGACATTTGGTTGCATTTTCATTGGAAACGAAAAGGTGAACGATATAGTAGGATGTTTTACCTGTAAAAACGTATAGACCTATTCATACTCAGGACACAAATCAGGCACATCAAACTTACTGCGGAACACGTGCATTCCTGGAAAATAATAAACTAGAAGATGCTGCACCAAATCGTATATAGTCTACAAAACAAAAAGTTTTAGTTATTAATGTGCAATATGTATATTTTTATATTATGTGTAAATAAAAAGTAGTTCTAGCATCCGAAATTGTTGAATATCATTACTAGCCTAGGACCCGGATATTTATGACATATCATAATGTTCCGTTATACAGGGTCTTTGGTATATTTGCTTGGCTAGGATATTCTCGCTCACGCGCTCCGCCAGTGACGCCTCAGTTGCCGGCTGCGACGCGCGCGTATGAATGACGGAATACGGTGCTTAAAATCAGTATAATACATTTTTACTCACCATGCTTACAGTAGATGCTCAAAATGTTCCCCGTCCGCTGCCAAACATAATCGGCATCTCGTTATGAAGTTTCTGGTTACTCCGGTTAATTTAGCTTCAGTAAGGAAATAACGACCTTAACGTCTATTTTTATTGTTTACTGAACCTGTACGTGACCTAGGAAGTGGAGAAGAAGAGTGGAACAAATTAAGACAGACATTTGTAGAAGCAACAGTTGAGGTGTGGGGTAAAACACCAGCAAAGGTTAGAGAAAAGGAGACACCGTGATGGACGAACCACATAAAAGCAGAAATAAAGGACAGAAGTAGCATAAAGAAAGAACTAGATAAGGAGAAACAGAAAATATATGGAAGGGACAAGGAGAGAATAGAAAGTCTACATGTAGAATATACTGCAAAAGACTAAAACTGAAGTTGAAGAGAAGTATCAAGGAGGAACAAGAGAAATGTTGGGGAGATTTCACTGAGAAATTAGAGGAAGACAGTCGAGGAAATAGGAAATTGCTTTATAGAGTAATAAAGTCAAAAAGAGTAGATCAAGACAGAATTGAAGCCTTAGAGAAAGAAGATGGATCTGTAGTGCACGATGAAAGGAATATTCAGAGTGTGATGGCTAACTACTTTGACAGCCTCTATAATGGTGATGAAAGTTCGGAGGAAGAGGATGAAGAGGATATGGAAATATAGGACGGAGAAAACAAGGAAGGCCCAATAACTTGGTTGGAACTTGAGAGAGCAGTAAAAACCACGAACAAGGGTAAATCAAGCAGTGGCGACGAATTCAATGTGGATATGATTAAGGCAGCTGGAGTCATAGGGCTTCAGTGGCTGTATAGAGTCCTGAATATTCTATGGATAGAGAAAAAGATACCGGAAGACTGGCAGCAAGGATGCATTATACCATTGTTTAAAAAGGGAAATAGGAAAAAATGTGAGAATTATAGAGGCATAACTCTGTTATCACATGGCCAAAAAATAATGGAGAAGGTAATAGACAAGAGGTTGAGAAACATAGTGGAATCACAGCTCGAAGCACAGCTCAAAGAAGAGCAGTATGACTTCAGATCCAGCAGATCAACAATGGACCTGATATTTAGTGCATGCTTGTTACCGGAAAAACACCTAGAAATGAACAAAGATATGATATTTATATTTTTGGATATAGAAAAAGCATATGATAGAGTTGAGAGGAGACACATATGGGAATGTCTACGGAAAAGAATGTACCAAATCCATTAATCAACAAAATTAAAATGTTGTATTTTGGTAGTAAGAGCAGTGTTCAGGTAGGCAGTGGTGATTCTGAAGTCTTTTATACAAGAAGAGGAGTCAAACAAGGAAGTGTACTGTCCCCATTATTATTTCTTATATTGATGGATGAAATTTTAAACGTAACGTCGGTTACGAATGGACAAACTGATGGGATAAATGCTTTAGTTTTTGCGGATGATGTAGTGATTTGGGGACAAGGAGTAAATGAAATACAAAGAAGAATGGATATTTGGAATTGTTGGAGAGCACTTGCCACAAGGTTCGGATACTCCAAGCTGGTTGCCGAGAGCGCTGGCATAGCCTAATCAGTCACCATGGATTGCAAGGCATTGTCTAGTCTTGTGTGTACACTCTGTGGAAACAAACTCGACCATCTCCCATGCTTGTGTTGGGCTTAGAGCACATGTGTAATATTGTTATAATGTAGGCTATTCAATCTCAAATAAAAGCACTCAAGTGTTACAGTACATCGATCGTTTTATTTATCATAAGCTGCTATTTCATCAGGTTATGAGGCCCAGTCTACGGCAAACTGCGTGTAATTGGATTACAAATCTGTTTAACTAACGATCGTGTGCTTTGAGTGAGTGCGGTTACAAAATGGCTCAAGAAAGAGTCAAGTTGAATATTCCAATGTTAAATAGTGGAAATTTTATATTTTGGAAAACAAAGTTGAAAGCCGTATAAGTGCGTGATGATTCGTGGGAAGTTGTCAGTGAACCAAAGCCTGAAGTAATTAACGCGGTGTGGCAGAAGAAAAATAACAAAGCCTTAGCGTACATTGAGTGTTGAGGACAGTCAACTTATTCATTTTGCACATTTGAACGATGCGTGTGATGTCTCTGTCGAGAAAGTACGAGACATCCACGTTCGCAAGCAGGTTATATTTACGACGTAAACTGTATGGAATACTTTATCGTGGTGGACCGATGAGCAGTCACATCGACGCAATTATGGAAGTAGTGGGTTTGCTGCGTGGATCTGGTAGGCCACTTGAAAACGACGAGAGTGTTGCGGTTTTGCTGGTGAGTCTTCCAGAAGCTTATTCAGGGCTTGTCACAGCGCTCGAGGGCTGTGACGAGGCAGATCTAACTGTGGAATATGTAACTGGGAAAATGCTTGACGAATAACAAAGGCGTGCCGAAGCTGGTGTGCCTGGAAATTGTGATTCAGAGGTTGCCCTACAGTCGGCGTTCGCAGGCACAACTAAGGTTAGTCGTGCTCGTCAAAATAGAACAATTAAAAATTCAAGCGGAAATCCAAATAAGGGTGGCAAAGAGACACGGGCATGTTACTTCTGTAATAAACTTGGCCATTTAAAAGCATATTGCTATCGATTCAAGAAAAGTTAACAGCAGAGATCAGCAGGTTCAGAATCGTCAAGATCAACTGTTGAGGTAAAGGTATGCAACACACAGAACTATGCCACATTTAAGGCACTGGATCAACGACATGCTGCAAGTAGGCCTACTGGAGGATGGTGCATAGATTCAGGAGCAACCAGTCATATGAGTATGACCAATAATAATGATCGTGTGGCCTCCGGACAGGCCGAATGCAGGCCTTTCTAGTTGACGCCCATGGGCGACCTGCGCGTCGTAATGAGGATGAAGACGTCACACACACCCAGTCCCCGAGCCATTGGAATTAACCACAGGAGATTAAAATCCCTTATGGCTCGGCCGGGAATCGAACCCGGGGCACTTTGGGCCAAAGCATAGAGCGCTAATCATTTAGCCACGGAGCCAAACATATATGACCAATTATAGGCAATTTTTCATGTCTATTCGTGACACAAGTGCTACCGTTTTTCTTGCTGATGGTTCATCCGTGGTAGCTGCTGGAATCGGAGATGGACATTTTACTGTGAGGTACCTGGCGGGCACCTCCAAGAAGTACTGTTGAAAAATGTGCTGCTTATTCCACAATTGGGTGATAGTCTACTTTCAGTGAGGCGCATAACAGAGCAAGGTCACCGAGTGACGTTCTAGAATGACACGTGAAGCATCTACAAAGAACATCAGGTCATCGCAGAAGCAAGGAACGATGGGAATTTATTCAGACTTCAGACTGTGGTACCAAGTTCGTCACTTCATGTGGCGAGAGAAGCTGTATGCCTACACCAGTGGCATCCTCGATTGGGACATCGGGATCCGGTTGCAATCAAACGTCTGATCAATGAGGAATTGGCCACAGGAATCCAAGTGTCGACATGTTCGGAGAAGGTAGTATGCGAAGACTGCATCAAGGGAAAACTAACTGAAGCAAAATTTTCTGAGAATACATCCAGGGAGAAGGAGCCCATGCGACTCATTCATTCTGATCTTTGTGGGCCCATACAGACTGCAACGCCAAGTGGAAATAGGTATTTTCAATCACTCATTGACGATTACTCCCGTTTTACTGTGGTGAGGCTGGTAAAATCCAAGGATGAGGTGGCAGGCGTCACAGAAGACTACTTGACTGCAAAGCATACTAGATTTGGAAGGAAGCCGTTTGCCATTCGTACAGACAATGGCAAAGAATACGTTTCACAAAAACTGGAAAACTTTCTGCGGAAGGAGGGGATCCAACATCAGCTCACAGTCCCCTACACTCCACAACAAAACGGCATAGTAGAGAGGAAGAATCGGTCATTGACGGAATCTGCAAAGTGCATGTTGTTGGATGCTGATCTGAATAACCGCTTCTGGGCAGCAGTTTTGACCGCAGCTTATTTGCAGAATCGTGATGATGATGATGATAATTGTTGTTTTAAGGGGCCTAACATCTAGGTTATCGGCCCCATTTGCAGAATCGATCAACGATCCGGAGTATCAACAAAACTCCAGTTGAATTGTTTACAGGGTCATTTACGTGTGTTTGGATCTAAGATCTATTCGCTTGTACCCAAACAAAAGAGAAAGAAATGGGATAACAGAGCAATAGAGGGCGTCCTGATTGGCAATGATGGAAACACAAAAGGCTATCGGATTCTGGATCCAAAGACAGCTAAGGTTTGGATCAGCAGATCGGTGCGGGTAATAGAGAGTGTTGCCAAACATCCAGCTTCGTTAGGCAGTGCACCGGAAGAAGGGGCTAATGAAATCACACCGCAGCATGTAGCGACATTGAAACATGTTTCGACACAGACGGAATCAGCTGACAACTCAACACTGAATCTCAGAGGTAACAACACGGTGACTTTCGACAGAGGATAGACTGTAAGCAGCATAGGAGATGAATGTGAGACTGAACCAGAAACTCCACAATTCCCACGAAGAGTTTCTGAACGGCCAAATAAGGGTGTACCAGCAAAGAAGCTAATGTACAAGGTGCAGACGAATCACATCAGAGAGCCAGCCTCATGGAACGAAATGCTTAAAATGTCACCTCGTGAACAAAAATTATGGACTGCTGCTGCGGAAAAAGAAATAACCTGTCTCAATCAACAATGTGTATGGGAATTAACGGAGCTTCTACCAGGGAAGAAGACTCTTTCTTGTAAGTGGGTATTTAAGGCAAAATTGGACGGTAACGGTCAAATCCACACTTACAAGGCCCGATTGGTAGCCAGAGGATTTTCTCAACGATATGGTGAGGATTACGATGAAACCTTTGAGCCAGTGGTGAAGCATACTACTATTCGAGTTTTATTCAATGTAGCTTCACAGAGGGGATTTCACGTTCGCCATCTTGATGTGAGAAGTGCTTATTTGAACAGTGAATTAAAAGAGGAACTATATATGGAACAGCCACAGGGTTTTGAGGAACCAGGTCAAGAGAGGAAAGTTCTGAAATTGCGGGAAAGTCTCTATGGTTTAAAGCAATCTGCACACGTTTGGAACAAGACGGCTACAGAGACATTACCCAGGTTAGGCTTTCAACAAAGAAATGCAGATCAGTGTCTTTATTCAAGAAAGGAAAAAGATGGAAGCATCACATACATTCTGTTTTATGTCGATGATATGCTGGTAGCCGGTCAGTCTGCAAACGTAACTGATAAAGTTGGTAATGTACCCGTTCCGTTATGGTATGCGATGACCCAGCTGACATAGCATCGCACACCAAACTTTACGCGACACACACGCAAACTGATAGTAATGAAATGAGGCATGTGTCGGAATCCAGGAAGAAAAGAAAAAAAACAATCAGCTATGGGTAGCACGAGACGAAGTGTCTCTGGGTCGCATTCGGGTGAAACAACAATAATATTTAATGCAAATGGCGCCATCCGCCTGGATTCCCATCAATCACATCCTCCCTGGTTAAGCCTTAAAATGACTAGAGAAAGGACATGAGGAAAGATAGCATCACCAAAACAGTTTAAGAGAAACATAAAATTGATTAACTCTCTGGCTTGGTCATGAGGAAATACCATAAGAAATCCTGCCTAGGAACATGGTGGATAAATAGTTAGGTTGAACATTGTTTGTGTCAACTCCATCCATTTCCTCTCTAATTTAACGTTCACATGTAGAAAGAAAAAAGACTAAATGTTTGCCTTGGTCACTCAGGATCACCGAAGCACTAAATCACTTGAAGCACAAACACTTGTGATCCCTGAGCCCTATCAGTATTTAACTTTAACATATTTCATGTGAACCGCAATAATTATCTACACACACATATTGTATATATAAGTTATGTTGAGTGTTGGTTTAAGCAATAAAATGTTCAATCGCTCCCATCACCATAATCACAAATGAAATTTATAATATATAAAAAATCCACAGCCTGCTTCCAGTCTCCGACCGGGTCAGGAATGGAATGAATGAAGCCCCCCCCCCCCCCCCATCTAGCGGCGAGGATATGGACTGTGCCGGCTGCCGAGACCTGACGCACTCCTCTGGGGCAATGATTAAATGAATGACAGTTGAAATGAAATGATAGTGGAGAGTGTTGCTGGAATGAAATTTTGACAGGGAAAACCGGAGTACCCGGAGAAAAACCTGTCTGCCTCCGTTTTGTCCAGCACAGATCTCACATGGAGTGACCGGGATTTGAACCACGGACCCAGCGGTGAGAGGCCGGCGTGCTTATTAATCAAAATTCAACATTGTTCAGATATCAACTGCAAATTATCTGATTATCATTCCAGTCACCTAAATATCAACGATAAATCATTGTGGCCATCTCATAATCCTCGTGTAAGGAATTTATGAACTTTTAATCATTAAATAATTATCATCATTTAACCATCTAGTAATCGTTATCATTTAATCATCTAGTTATCGTTTCTTTCTAAATTGGCATGTCATCTATTTATTCAAACATAATTAAAAATTATTTCTATTTCATCTCGGTAAGAATTATCGGATCAGATTATTTTAGGAAATTCTTGTATCCAGAGTATATTAATTAAATCTCAAAATCTCCAGAATACTCAACAAATCAGTTTATCAGAGGTGTCATCATATTTTATAACATCTATCAGAACGCCAGGATATTTTATAATTAGTTAACTTTGAGGGTTGAATTTATATTGCATTCAAGAATAATATTTACTGCCATTTAAAACAATTGCCAAAAATCCACTATATCAGGATGCCATCATCCATTAAAATATCACATGAACCACAGTTCATCCACAAACACTATCTCATCAAACCACTCAACTAATTTATCATAATATCATTATAATGATTCCACACAAAAATCGTTCAGCACTCGGCCTGAACTACAAATTAGACTGGGTTTGCACGAACCTTTCAGTCACTATATTATCCTAAGTGGTAGCTTCTCATAACTAGTGGCAATATTCTCACAATAAACTGGCAAAACACCTCATAATTTATGCACTCAATAAGCATTACAAATCTGTAAACTAGCTTCAATTATTTATAAAGTTGACCTTTTAAGACTGTGGTCAAATGACTGTGTTAACCTCTCAAATATAACATGTAAGATCACTGAGATAAATCTAAATGTGTATCAAGCATGAATTAAATTATTAAGTATTACTGCTTTGGATAAATTCCGAAAAAAACTATTAGTTAATGCGTTTCATGATTAGATCTACAATTTCTAATCCCAGATGGTTTATTCTCTGCCTGAGATTTATATCTGATTGGGAAAACTTCCTAATAGAAGAAATAATTATTTGAAAAATCTTAGATAGTTTCAAAAGAAACAAAGTTCAAATGAACTGTTAAATTTAATGAATTACCATTCTCAAAAATAAATCAGGACAAAACTATCTGATCAATCCAAGAATTACTAGGGTGTAATCCTGCTTACATTTATCATTATTATATCTTACAAAAAGATGAACAATATCTGACTGTCAATTGTAGTTTATCCTCTTACTGTCCAAATCCAATCAGATGAAAGTATGAGGCCCTAGTACGGGTTTACACTACACAGCTGCTAAAAGCAACAGACCCCGTATCGAAGACTGGATGAAAAAAACCTAGTGTTGGTTAAGTGGTTGACACTACACAGCTGCTCAAGCAACAGGCCCCACATCGAAGACTGGATGAAAGAATGTTTCGGATTGGAATAAAATACTACTGTAAAGTCAGATATAATCGACACATGCTCGCTAGAGCGACTTAAATCATCAAAGAACAAAATAATTTAATGATCCATTCGAAAACAACTAACACAAATCCCCACGTCCATGAAAGAAACGTGGAAAATAAACGAACACCTGTTTGCAAGTATCGAGCAAAACACTCGATCAAAATAACTAACGCCAAAGTATTGACATTGCAAAGAAAAAAAAATATAATCCAAATTTATTCCTATGAGCTCATTGTAAAAGATTGGAAACGGTGCTCATATTTAACTGCATGACATCACCTGCATGCCTTCGTATCCACAAAGAAAATCTTATTCCAATCATATCCGAACAATTTCACTGATATATTAGTCCTATTATACGTATGTGCTCATATCTACATTATATCAAATAAGAATACTCATGTAGGCACTTACAATACCTGGTATAGATTCAGTTGCCCTTAAATTTCATTTCCAGAGTTCGTCGAGTACCCTAAAATCCGTGAGAGACTTCTCGGAAGATCGACGCATTCCCTACAGATTTCTAAAGATCGGCGACATCGGATGTCTTCACCTAGGATTGGTACACGCCTCGCTCTGGGTTGCCCTCGGGACCACCACTCTGTTCTGCCATAATGCCTCTACTGCGTTTAACGGCCCATGTTAAAATCTGTAGTTCCCATGTCGAAATAATATCCACAATATTCCATAAATTCACTAAACTGTGCATCACGAATGGTTACCCCACAATATCATTATTATATTTCGCCACTGTTCCGTGAATGTTTCATAAAATCGATGAATTAGTGCACTGGACGCTTCATGTAAATGCATCGAAATAAATGTATACCATGTGAGCAACTAATTTTAAACACCCTGTGTTGGTGTAAGTGTTTACACGTTGTAGGCACATTGAATTAATGTTCAAGTCTGAAGTAATTACGCACCACTCAATTGTCGAAATGTTTGGTCACCCATGTCCATTTGACATATTAATGTTCCACGATAAAGTTCAAAGACCCGTGGTCACCCATGTCCGCTTGACATATTAATGTGTAAACTGAGCCTCGAAATATAACATTCAAAGTTCACGAAGTTATAAGCTTGTAGACATGTATGATATAACGTGTTGTGCTACGATAAGAATGCGTTTTGTTAAGCTGCTATGATACACTTCTCGCCCAGCACACCTGTGCATGTTAACGGTCTGAACTGGTTTGAATGAGGCAAGTCAGGTCGACTGCCCCTGCACGCTGTCCCTAATCGCATAAAGTCTTGCTTATAGCCTGACACAAATACAACTGAATTATCATGCTGTAACTTCACTTGATTTAGAAGCTTAATAATTGTTCCTGCATCACTCTGATGCTCTAAGATATCGAACTGGCGAATGACTAACACCGAGCCGAACTAAAGAAACTCTCGCATGTCGGCTGGTTGAAAACCTGACTGTAGGCTTAACTCACTCGAACTGGGTCTGCAGAAAAAAATACAAGATGAACTCACTGACTGCAGAACGGAACACTCTGGCCTCTTCCACACCGGCTGGTGAACTCGCACCTTCTCTGTCCTAGCCAGCACGTCAACGGCCACCCCTCTTGTGTCAGGGTCGCGTCACGCCCGCTCTGACGTCATTATATCCACTGATTGGAGCCCAAATTACATAACCATACTTGTGTTTCTCTTCTATTAAGTGATTTCAACCTAGAGAAGTGATAATAATGGAATTTCCTTTCTTTCTTCGCGTATTCTTCAAGGTTTTGAATTGAAGAAATAAATAAATAAATGACTTCCTTGTCGGCTTCTCGTCGCGCGTCATGATCTTGAGGTGTCGCTCTCCCACAAATCAACATATTCGACGCTAGCGCATTCTTTCCAACCAAATACATCCAACGTGGTCAGCGTAGCTGATAATCCAAAGTGCATATCGGGTACAGTACAGAATTGAAAAATTATTTTGACATCAACGACTTGGGCGATGTTAGTTACTATTTGGGAATTCAAGTGGAACGACAGAAAAATGGAACATTTATGCTAAACCAAAAGGCAAAGCTCGGAGCCAAAACCAGCTGTGACTCTAATGGAAACCAATTTCCTGTCTGGTGAAGTGACTGCAAGTGCAGAGTTACCAAATAACACTCTGTACAGGAAAGCCATAGGGTCTCTACTATATATAGCCACAGTATCCAGACCAGACATCGCAGTCGCAGTGAGTCTACTTAGTCGTCGAGTGGAGAAGCCTACTCAACAGGACTGGAATGCTGTAAAACGAGTGGTGCGGTATCTCGCATTTACAATACAAAGGACACTTCGTTTATCTTCAACTAAAGACACATAGCTCAAATATTATGTGGATGCTGACTGGGCTGGTGACAAGGCCAACAGGAAATCTACAAGTGGTTATGTTTTCTTTCTTGGCGAAGGAGTTGTAGCATGGTCAAGCCGGAAGCAAATGTCAGTTGCCATGTCGTCTACGGAGGCGGAATACATTGCAGCATCATTTGCCAGTCGAGAGCTGCTGTGGCTCAGACAATTACTTATGGACACGAGTTTACCGATTGTTGGTCCAACAACCACGTATGAAGATAACCAATGTTGTATTAAATTAAATGAGTCAAATCGGTTTGGGGCTCGTACCAAACACATTGATGTATGTCATCACCAGCTTCGGGATCTTCGAGAAAAGGAGATCATAGAAGGGCTGTATTGTCCATCCAACATGATGCTGGCAGATTTATTCAGAAATCCTTTGGCTCGAGAACCATTCCAGAACATTGCGGAACAACTGGGTCTACAATGATACGAACCTATGACAGTGAGAAGGGGTGTTGGAGAGCTCTTGCCACAAGGTTCGGATAGTCCAAGCAGGATGCCGAGAGCGCTGGCATAGCCTAATCACCATGGATTCCAAGGCAGTGTCTATAAATCCGGGACACCTTAAATAAGTTACTAGAAAACCAACATTCACCAAATACTTCCATGTAACAAATAACCCAAAGGAAACCAAATAATTAAGACCTCCTTGCCTACATACATTTTACATAAACTCAAGGAGTGCTTGCTCGAGTAAGGGACATCTTGATCATCAGTCCCCTGCCGTCAAACCCATAACCTGTGTTATGGTTGTGAAGATAACTTTAGGTTTCTTCATTGCCTTTTAAAACACCTTGAAAAAAATGAAAATCCACAGCCTGCTTCCAGTCTCCGACCGGGTCAGGAACGGAATGAATGAAGACCCCATCTAGCGGCGAGGATATGAACTGTGCCGGCTGCCGAGGCCTGACGCACTCCTCTGGGGCAATGATTAAATGAATGACAGATGAAATGAAATGATAGTGGAGAGTGTTGCTGGAATGAAATTTTGACAGGGAAAACCGGAGTACCCGGAGAAAAACCTGTCTGCCTCCGTTTTGTCCAGCACAGATCTCACATGGAGTGACCGGGATTTGAACCACGGACCCAGCGGTGAGAGGCCGGCGTGCTGCCGCCTAAGCCACGGAGGCTGCTTTTAAAACACCTTATAAAATGCAAAATTTAAGGAATATTAATACTTACTCAAGGCTTTTCCAGTTTTGCTGAGGAGCTATAGATGAACTTGTGATTTTCTTTTCTTCTCACACATTTTTATAGTATCTTTTTAATAATGTAATAATTAGTTCAAAGGCGATGGTTTTATATTTTTAGGATGAATGATCAGGAAAGGAGAAATAAAATGGTACATATTTGCAGATTATTATTATTCATTATATCTTTATTTCTGTAAGTGCTCATTCCTTGTGTACACAGACCTTCGTGGAGACAGGATCGAGACACATCCCTTTTGATATGCAAGATAATAAAGGCTTTTTCAATGCTTAGGCCTAAATCCACTCTAAGTAGTCTTGGATTTTAGGGGCAATTCTGAAAAAAAGGAAAAGAATAATTCTAAATTAATATACACTCCATGAAATGAGAGGAGATCATGATAAAACTCCCAAAGACATCAGGCGTTGTGTTGTTAAAACGAGGATTCTATCTCTTGAGAGCTTTGCCAATATTAAAGACCAGTGCAACTATTGACGACAGTCGAAACGATGAATGGTATGACAATAAACAGCATCAGCAGCTGAACCTCTTACTCATACTTTAACTGGCTTGAAGCTGGTAACTTGCCTCTTAATTATGCAACATTCTATTAAGAAAAAAAATAGCGAAACAGAAAGGGTGGGGGAAGAAAAAAAGGCCCTAGTATCAAGTATAAATTTAATTTATGAACATATTATCAAAATGAGAGTATAAATTGATCAACCTATAGGCCTGTTTTTCTTATATTTTTATTGGGGGAGGGGCACCCGTAGCCCGCTCCCCCCGTATGACGGTCAACCCAAGCTACACCGCCTCCGACTTGCCATTAGTCCTAGATAGCAGAAGGAAACAGGCAAGGGATTGGAAGGATTTGCCCTTTGAGGCTTAGTGCCTGTTCCCACACTGTATATTTCAAGGCATATGAATATATGGTAGGACGTAGGGGCAGGTAAAAGTCCTGTAGGATGAAATGGAAAGTGCCTACAGGTGAAACCTGGCATATTTGGAGATAGCACATGCAAGGATATGGTCTAGGATAGATATGGGTTGTGTTCGAGTTGGTGAGTTGTCGTGCATTATTTGAAAGTTTCATATCCAAAGCCAGAATGAATATATTGGGGGTCCATACTTCTCTGGCACAAGCAAGGACCTGCAACTGGGCTTCACACTCGGCCTGTAAGACTTAAAACTGGAAATTAATACTGTAGTAACTTAGAACACTAAGAGTAGTCTTATTTCTAGTTCTTAAATCTAACAAATTAACATCCTACTTCTCAGGCACAGTTTCACCAGTTCCGCTTATCGAACTGTGAGCACTGCACCCTTCCGTAAGTGGTGCCTAGAAGAGTATAATTATATTTATTTCCCATTAGAAAATACACACTACAGGGACTTTCATATAAAGTAAGAACAGGAAGCGGCAGTTTTGTTATTCGCTGATGCGGTGGACTTGGCCGAGCTTGTGGCGCGCCATGGCCCCCTGCTGTACTATTGAAAGCGCGCGCATAGTACATACGAGGGCTGTTTTTTATTTTTTTCAAGTTCCGATGGACTGTATAAAAATAACAGAGTGACATATCAAACTGATTTTACAACTAAATGTTTGCTTGTTTTATTCGTATGTCTCAACATTATCATTCAGTGCTGGTTTGGACTAAACGGCAGATGGTCCAAAACTTTACATTTGAATTCTTTGTAAAAGTCTATCGTAACGTTGGCACAGTATGGTGAATGATTTTCACCCTTTTCGAGAATTGAAGGTATGGTTGGGCGGCAACGCCTAGCCAAAAAGGAAAAACTTCAGGAGACTGTCCAGACGGACCCACCTCAGTGGCGGCAGAATATTTTGCCGAGGGCATTGGAAAGCTGGTGTAACGATACAACAAATGTTTCAATCGTTTTGGATTATGTTGAGACATAAGAATAAAAAGCAAACATTTAGTAGTAAAATCAGTTTGGTATGTCAAACAATTATTTTTATACAGTCAGTCGGAACTTGAAAAAAACAGCCCTCGTATGTACTATGCACGCGCTTTCAATAGTACAGCAGGGGGCCATGTCGCGCCACAAGCTCAGCCAAGGCCATCGCAGAAGCGAATAACAAAACTGCCGCTTGTCGTTCTTAATTTATATGAAAGACCCTGTATATGTGCTTCATGTTATAATGTCACACTATTATGTTAATTAGAATTTTTATACAATGGGTAATTATAAAACAACAAATATATTAAAACCCAACCTTCGCGAGATTTGAACCATGGCTTAATGAATAAGAGTAATGTATTGTGACCACTCGACCAACTATTTGAATGTGGTAAGTAGCAGGTTCAGGAAATACCGCAATGATAAGGAAAATCTTTAGCTTACGAGGGAACGGTACGAAGTCTGACCACGAATTTCGACTTTATTTTTACATAGTCGTGAAAGTCTTTTTACGCTGAAACAGGTAGTGGAGGTCTAATTTTTCGCTGGTCCTTTTTGAGGAGCCACTTGGAAGCCCCAAGTTGGCGGTGCGCGCTCTGAATTGTACAGTACATGCCGGCACACGTCAGCGCGCACAGCCAGCGGCTGACTTGCCTCGCCTTCCCTCACACTCGTTCAGTTCTCCACGATCGCCCACCACATAGATAGATAGATAGATTTTTATTAATTCCATTTGATCAAATACATGCATTCAATACATTTTTGATATAGGACACGTCAGAATTTACATCTATAAAATAAAAGAACTAACAGGTATATATTACTAATATTATAACTATTTAACCTATTATAATAGCAAATCTTAATAGATACAATCTTATTGCACAACTATTTACACCTCACTCTATTATCATAATATGAAAACTTAATTCTATAAATACAACAACATACAGCTAGGTATTACAAAAAAAATTAAAAAAGTAAAATATAATTATAGATTTCATCGCTCCTATACGCTAAGATATTCAACTACTGAGTAAAAACAATGGCACTGCAGATAAGCTTTCAACATTCTATCAAAGGTTTTTATTTTTGGGGCCAGTTTTATATACTGGGGTAGTTTATTGTATAATTTAACTCCAGTGTGAAAAGTTCCTTTTTGATATATGCTTGTGTGTGTGTGTGAAATATGAATGTTTTGATTTTGTCTTGTGTTATGCCTATGAACATCATTGTTTGTTTTAAGAAAAACATCTTTATTCATTAAATTCTTTTTAAAAGACATAATACTTTCAAAGATATATATGCAGGGCAGTGGGAGAATGTTTAAATCTTTAAACAGAGGTCTACATGATTCTCTAGAGTTTACATTTGCCATAATTCTAATCGCCCTCTTTTGTATCCTAAACGTGCTTAGTACATCTGGCGACACACCCCAAAATATGATTCCATATCTTAAGTATGAATGGAAATAAGCAAAATAAGTATTTCTTAATGTGTGCATGCTAGTGCAGGTTTTCAAAATACGTAACGCAAAGCACATCGAGTTCAGTTTAGTATTCAGATATTGTATATGTTTATTCCATTTCAAGTCTTGTTGTATCCATAGTCCTAAAAACTTTGTTTCTGATTTATTTTCTATTTGATGACCATTTAATGTTATATTGGGTTTCGCAGGAGTCCTATTCTGCATAGTGTGGAAATTTAGACATACTGTTATTTTATAGTTAATTATGAGGCGATTATCTTGTGACCATTTGGTTAACTCTCCTGTAACGGAGTCAGCAGACTGCTGTATGACCTGTTTAGTTTCACCTTTTATTACGAGTGTTGTATCGTCCGCAAACAAAATTTCCCTATGTGAATGAACGTTCTGTGTTATATCATTGATATATAGAAGAAAGAGTAGTGGGCCCAAAACCGATCCCTGGGGTACTCCAAATTCAATAATTCCCTCATTGGACAATATTTCATTAAGTAATTTGGTTCCATCATCCTTGTGTCTCAAGCTTACTATTTGTTTACGCCTTGTTAAGTAAGACTCTATCCATTTATTAGCTAGACCTCTAATACCATATTGATTTAGTTTGGTAAGGAGGATTTTATGGTCAACAACATCAAATGCTTTCGATAAATCCAAGAATAGACCAGTTACATGTTCCTTATTGTCAATTAATTTCAGTATACAATTACTACATTCGTAAATTGCTGTCGGTGTAGATTCTTCCGTTCTGAATCCATGTTGATACATATTTTTTTCCACAATTTTTGCAATACCAGTTGGTAAGGTAATAGAACGATAGTTATCTAATTCATCTTTTGAACCGTTTTTGTGCACCGGAATTACTTTTGATAACTTCAAAATATCCGGGTAAGTTCCTGAGAGAATTGAACTGTTTATTAAGTGCGTAAGTGGATTTATTATATTTTCTGCACATTTCTTTAGAATTGCATCAGGGATGCCATCAATGCCAGCACAGAATTTATTTTTAGCTCTTTTATAACTATTCTTACCTCTTCGCTTGTGACATGATTTATAAATAAAGAATCACTGCATATATTTATTTTATTATGAGAATTTAGTGTATTTACCTGTGATTTATTTAATAATTTTTGTGGAATTTCCAGAAAATAGTCATTAAAAGTGTTTGCTATTTCCTCTGGATTATTGATCACTTTATTATTTCTGGTCAGTGTAATGTTCATTTGTATTTTAACAGATTTTCCAGTTTCTTTCTTTATCACGGACCACATAGCCGCCCTGTTTTTATTAGATGATTGGGAAATAAAATTATCATTATGCATTTTCTTTGCTAGCCTTATTACCTTATTTAATATGCTAGTGTAGTTTTTGTAGTATAAATTGAATTCAGGTGTTGTGTGGTATTGTTTATATAATTTGTGTAGAAATTTCTTTCTTTGACATGGATTTATAATCCCTGTTGTTATCCAATTGCTAGTTTTGTTATTTTGAACAGTTCTTCGTTTAAAGGGGAATGCTATTTCAAAATAGTGTTTTAGGGTAGGCCTACTGTTAAATGCATTAGTCTGGCTGCGTGGCTCAGGGGTAACGTTCTCGCTTGCTGAGCCCAAGGTTGCAGGTTCGAAACCTGGCGCAGTCAGCTGGCATTTGAGGGTGCGCAAATGCGAGGGAGCCGTGTCAGTACATTTACTGGCACGTTAAAGATCCCCTTCGGGGCAAAATTCCGGCACCCCGGCGTCTCTAAAAGCCAGTGTAGTTAAAAGGGACGTAAAACCAATAACATTATTATTATAAATGCATTAAATTTATCATCTACATTTTCTAGTTCATAAATTTCTGACCATGTTTCCTTATTTAATAAGTCATTGAAATATGTAACATTTGATTCAGTGAATGACCTGCACTTTGATGTTACTCTATTTTTATTATTATTGATTGTTTCGGATACTTCAAAACTCAGTATTTGTCCATGGTGGTAACTAAAACCCGGACAACAGACTTCTATTGAATGGTGATATTTATCTGTATTTATAAAAATTTGATCAGGAGTGGTTTTACTAAATTTTGTTATTCTTGTTGGGGTATTTACTGTAGGTTTCAGTCCATAGGAAATTAGTAACTGTGTTAATAATTCACAATTTCTATCAAATTTTAAGAAATCCACATTTACATCCCCACAAATTATTATATCGAAATTTACTTTGCTCATGTTATTGAGTAACAATTCTAATTTATCTATAAATAAAGGAAACTTTCCTGACGGAGAACGGTATACGCATACAATTATTAACTTAAACTGCTGTATTTTTACGGCAGAGAATTCAAAATCCTGTTCCATAATTAGATAATCATAAGCTGTTATCTGTTCATGATCTAAATTATTTCTTAAGAAGATGCAAGTACCACCATGGCTAATATTAGATCTAGAGTATTTACAAGCTTGTATAAACCCTGGGAATTGAATTAATTCGAGTTGTTCCTCTTTCAGCCAATGTTCTGAAATACATAGTGCTGAGATGTCTTTAAGTTCATTTTTAAGCATTAGATTTATGTAATCAATTTTATTATAAAGAGACTGGACATTCTGGTGTTAATTTTAAATTTGTTACTTTTGCAAGCTTGTGTTGGTGATTTATTTACATTATTATTATCATAATTGTTATTATTATTGTTGCTAGACAAATCCGAAATGCCATTGTTGCACTCCGTTAAATTTGACTTCAAAAGATCTGAATGCCAAACCTCACGTTTGGCTTCTTCTACCAGTTTCCCTGCTTCCACTCTAATGATATTACTGTTGAATTATTCTTACCATTTGAATTTACAATTTTGCAGATTTCATCACTAAGATACTCTTTTCCTAATCTATTTAAGTGTAGGCCATGCCGAGTGTGGAACTTCCTGTCTAATTTACTTACATCTACAATTTTGACATTTGGAAAACTCTTGCAAATTTTATGAATTTTGCCATTTGTAGCCTCTATTTCTACATTTACACATGATTTGGGAATTAAATCGTATTTATGCGGAATGTTTACAATAATGACATTTGTTTTTTGCATGAATGGCAATGTACCCTTTAAATCTTTGATTACTTTTTTACTTTCATTTCTATAGACGTCGTTTGCTCCAGCGATGATCACTGCGTAGTCCTTTGCAGTAAGGGACGCACACTCTCCTATCATCCCGTTCGTGACCTCTGCAATAGGCTACGGTTGCCTACAGTGGGACTGTGAGTCGTTTTCTATACGGTCAAGTTCTCCATGACTGATGGCTATTCCACATACAGGCAATCTCATTGGAGTCTTTGCGTTATAATGACCGCTTGCAACATTATTGTAGCTCTTATTAATGCCTACGGTGTTCAGGAAGCTACAGAGCTTTCTGATAAAGAGCAAATAATGTTCATATAAATAATGGCAACGTTTGATGCAATTATGGAAGAGAGTTGTTTTGCGACTCCTACTTGACAAACCTTAAAAGGCATTTGAAAATTCGGTACCGAAAAGTAACCAAACTCTTCGGTAAAACGTTTAAAACAGACGAAGAAGTACGATATGAAGAGGCTAAAATGTTTGTTAAATTCATTATTGAATTGCAAGAAGAGAAAGAGATCCCGGACGCCAATATCTGGAATTCGGACCAGTCCCGATTCGAGTGCGAAATGGCAACATAGAGAAGTTATGATTTCCATGGTGTGAAAGACGTTCTTGCTACGCTCGTTTGCCGAAATAGTTCTACGCACACCCACACAGTGCAATATCACATTTCTAAAGCCGGAGAAATGGGACATTTGTTCTTGATCGTTTTCAAAGAAATTAATGGAAAGTTTGGACCTAGGGTACAAGAAAGTATCAACGCCTACATGGATGTCTTTAAATATGTCGTCATTGATTGTCCATCTTCCGGGAAAATATGGAAAGGGCATGTACTGCACATGCCTGGTTCCAAGACATTTTCCATCCTCAATTAAAGGACGACGAACGAAATCTTCTTCTCCTAGATTCATTCAGTGGCCAGGGCAAAAATGCACACCTTGAATCTCTGCAGTGGCGGTCCGTGAAGGGGAGCTGCAGAGCTGCAGCCCCCCCCCCCCCAGGGTATTTGACAATATCAATTTACACTTTGAACGTAACGGGGTAACGGTATAATTATACGGATCTCTGCTAGGCGATTAAAATTTTTCGCGCAAGTATAGGCTGGCTTGTAAATCCGCTTCCCCCCACGGCTGCTGCATCCTCTGCAGCAGCTTAAGAACTTAAATCGCACTTCCCCCATTGCCAAGGCAGGTCATTAAAGCCTCTTAGGGAGCTGCACTCCATGCAGCATCGATACGAAGTGCCAACACATCTTTGGAAACAATCGGGTATACAGTTTACAAACAGCTCAAATAATGTACTGGCAGCGGTTAACTGCTCCTAATTCGTATTCAGAAAATTAGCAACTAATATTCTAATGCAATAAATTATAGATAGAATCATAATACTATCGCAAGGATAAGTTTAAATCGCAGCGGCTTTTGCTGTAACACGGCTAGGTTTGTATCACTGAGTGGCAACAGAATCATAAGTAGAAGCAGGAAGTAGGCACTCACGGCATCTGTTAGGTTCTAGCAGAACTAAGTCCATCTCCATCCCTTAGCCAGTGAAAGCAAGGAGGGAGGCATTCAAACATTTCCATGACTGGCGCTATTTTCTTCAAGCACTTGTACAATCAGTCTTGCCAACGTGCGAATTATAGCTAAAGATTCTAAAGTAGTATGCTTGCGTGATTTTAACAAATACTTGCATATTATTTCACAGTAGATTTCGCCCTATTTCAATGATACCTAGCAGTGTTCCTTGTTCTTACAAAACCGATTTATTTCAGACCAGTCTTAGAAAAAAATTCCGTTACTCCAGTGCTCTACACAAGCTGTGGAAGTTACCCCCTTGTCAACAACCGTAGTACGTGCTGTTGGAGTTTGTGTACGGTTGTGTGATTAGCTTGTGATTGTGTTTCAAGTAAATAATGAGTAACACTGTGCAATTTTTACAGTCGCTTCAATTTAGTAGTTTGACGCTTCACGAGAAATGTGATGTAAAGAGTAAGGGTAGACCAACACCTGTGTTAGACATCAAACAGTGTTCTACTAGCAGGCAGAACCAATACACTAGGAGCTTCAATCCTGACGTGTATAAGAAATTTGATTGGCTGTGTGGTTGCGAGGTAAAGCATGCTTTATTTTGTTTTCCATGTATTTTGTTCGGTGGAGAATTCAGCTGGACTCAAAAGGGAATGATAGATCATAGAAAACTGAGCGAAAAATTCAGAAACACGCATCTTCCGGAACTCATTTAAATAACATGGTAAATTTTGCAGTGTTAGGGAAAGTGGATGTACAGAAAAGCTTAAGTTCGGCATATCAACAATCGGTTGAGCGTCATAACAATGAAGTAACTAGAAACAGGGAAATACTTTCAAAGTTAATAAACTGTATTAAGTTCTGCGGCTTTAATGAGTTAGCGCTACGCGGGCATGATGAGAAAGCCGATTCAGACAACAAGGGCGTGTTTCTAAATTTAGTGCAATACACGAGTGAATTAGATTCCTGTTTTCAGAGTCATTTAGAAAGCTCGACAGCATTCAAAGGAACATCGAAAAGCATACAAAATGACTTGCTTAGTTGCATGCTGGAAGTATGTCGTGAAAGAATCTTAGCTGAAATTGAGGATGTAGATTTCATTTCTCTTCTTGCCGATGAAACTACCGATATCACTGAGAAGTTGCAGTTAGTGATTGTATTGCGATATTGCACTAATGAAGGCAAAGCAGTTGAAAGAGACTGGGGATTTTTTGAGCCAGCTGGTCAGGATGCAAGTTCAATATATGAATGCATTGTTTCAAAGCTACACATAATATTGAAAGACAACAAGGGAAAGTTAATTGCCCAGAGCTACGATGGGGCATCTGTGGTGAGTGGCGTAATAAATGGCGTGCAGAAGCGAATCAGGGACGAATACATCAATGCCTTTTTTTATCCACTGTTACGCCCATCAGCTGAACCTGATTATGGAAAGAGCCGCTAAGCAGAATACAAAAGCTCGAGTATTTTTTGCCAATTTGTCTGCTATCCCAGCATTCTTTTCGAGATCGTCGCACAGGACATCAGTTTTAGATTCGTGTGTGTCCAGGAAAATACCGTCTGCGGGAGCAACCAGGTGGAATTTTCGAGCTAGAACGGTGAACACTGTGTTTGAGAAAAAAGAAGCCCTAGAAGAATGTTTCACTGTGCTAGTTGAGTCAGATCGTTCGAGTGATATTACAGTTAACGAAGCTAGTTCTCTTCTTCAGACACTGGATGATCCAGAATTCAATTTCTGGCTCAGTTTCTTTCATTGCATCATGCCTCATGTGGACATTCTGTACCAACAATTACAGAGTCGTCAGATCGATGTAGGGAAAGTGCGTAGCGCGTTTCCAGGTTTGTTGAAACTGTCCAGAAAGTCCGAGACTCATTCCATTTGGATAACAACGCTGACGAGAGTGAACATCCTAGAAAGAGACGGAAGATCGGAGGAAGTCAAACGCGTATTGCTGCTGCAAGGGAAGTTTGTGACGTCATCAATAATCAAGTCACATCGCGGTTTCAATTTGTTGACCATTTAGTACTTTCTTCTCTTCTGCAAAACGAAAAATTTGAGATACATAAGAACTCATTTCCGGAAGGAGACTTACGAGCTACCGTACGTGTCTTTCCGATGCTCGAGCCGGACAAACTCAGGACCGAACTGACTATATTGTATCAAAGAGAAGAATTTCGAAACATTGGTGGTGCTGTAAAACTTTTGAGTTTCCTTCTCACTGAAAACTTAGGTCCGTCATTTACAGAGGTCGTTAAACTGTTACGTATCGCTATCACCCTGCCTATGACTACCGCTGAACCAGAACGCTGCTTCTCGTGCCTCAAGAGGATCAAGACGTACCTCAGGAATGCCATAGGACAAGAAAGACTTACTGCACTTGGAATGCTGTCTATTGAGAAGGGTCTGATAAACAGCATACCGAATTTCAATAATCTTGTCATCGAAAAATTCGTCACGTTCAAGACTCGGCGCCTGGAGCTGATCTAAAATAAGGTAAGTTAATGCATGTGCATACAGCCCCCACCAACTACGATATAAGCGAGCCGCCACTGAATCTCTGACGAACAAACAAGAACAAATTGAATGCATACCGAAAGGAACTACATATCTTTGTCAGCCGTGTGATCTTGGACTCTTCCGACAACTAAAATGTTTAGTCTGTCGAATGGAAAACATTTGCCAAGTAAGGAATTTACACGGCCAGTCAAAATTAAAACCCAACAACAGACTTTTCTTTATAACTAGTCAAATGCTAGCGCATAACCGATTACAAGCTGATTGTTTCGTACCAATGCTGAAATATGCTTGGAAAACGGGTGGTTATTCCATTACAGACAATATATCACAATATATCTCAAACTAATTGTCATGATTTGACTGATAAAGAAGTATGCTGGAATTGATTGTACCAATTTCTCTTTTATAATGATTTTCTTGTGTTTTGTTATTCACATTTTGTGTTAGATTTTCACTATCATGTCATGAACAATGCACCCATGCCAGACTGTGTTAGAATAAAGGCATTTCTTGAACAGTTTGACCGGCATGATGATGAAGCTGATATGTGATGATTTGTAAATCATTGCTTTTGTTTCTATATTACACAGTGAAGTCATCTTTGTAAATAAAATATCCAAACTAATGTCAGTTTTAACCCGCCATCCCATGTACACAACAACTGTAGGCAGCCGTATGTGGTGGGTGATGGTGGAGAACCGAACGAGGGTAGAGGGAAGGCGAGACTAGACAGCTGCTGGCTGTGCGCGCTGACGTGTGCAGAACAATATGCCCCGCATAGTACAAATTACAAGAAGCATTCAACGAAGCATATGTTTATAAGAAGCTTGATATTAGCCACATATTCGAGAAGAAGTAGGCCTAACTTACAATATCCTTACCTGGATGTAATTCGGAATATATGTAACTTGCAATGGCTTCGTTAGCAAAATCATCTATTCCAGTTACAGTAAACACATGCTTTCGATGTTTGCCTGGTGTAACAAGGAGATCCTCCTTCCTAGACTGTAATATGACCTTCTGGACAGCAGAAAATCCATGCTGTAATAACATTACAAGTAGCCTACCATAGATTACAATTTCACAAATATAACATGATACATACATGCATATCAACTCTCTGAGAGAACGACGGAAGGGGGGTTTATTACATTACAATGAAGAGGCATGGTTTCTGGCCATGTCATTCAGCGAATAAAATCTCCCAGAATGGAAATAAGTCTACAATAAGATACATCAATCAATTCCTATGCTAAATGACTATAGTGGGACGCTAATTAGCTAAAATAATGTTGTTACCGTAAGTGTACATTTCATAAGGCTATGTTGAGGTTATGTTAGGATTGATTACGAAAAGCATTCTCAAAAATTATCAAAATACTTACTCTCACCATGCCAGCAATTCTTACAATTCTTTCCGTATCACTACACTTAATTGCTTTTTCCTCATATTCTTTTTTAAAGCAGTGAACGCTGCAAAGTGTAATTAGGCCTAGTCTTCTTCAGTGGAATTTGTAGCGGTTTCTGGCCTCTTTTAGGCATTTTGACGAAATCTAAGTAACAATTTATGCAAAAATAAAGATTATGAACATTATTAAAGTTCCGACTAGTGCAAATGTACACATAGGCCTAGGCCTATAGGCCTAATCTATAAGTCTAAAATAATCATAATAACTGTTCTAATTGACGTATTTTTGTAGCACTTACCTCGTAAAACTGCACTAGACGTAATGAAAATGAAATCCACAGCCTGCTTCCAGTCTCCGACCGGGTCAGGAATGGAATGAATGAAGCCCCCATCTAGCGGCGAGGATATGAACTGTGCCGGCTGCCGAGGCCTGACGCACTCCTCTGGGGCAATGATTAAATGAATGACAGATGAAATGAAATGATAGTGGAGAGTGTTGCTGGAATGAAATGTTGACAGGGAAAACCGGAGTACCCGGAGAAAAACCTGTCTGCCTCCGTTTTGTCCAGCACAGATCTCACATGGAGTTACCGGGATTTGAACCACGGACCCAGCGGTGAGAGGCCGGCGTGCTGCCGCCTAAGCCACGGAGGCTTGCACTAGACGTAATATTCCAAAGAAATGTGATGATCTATCCAATTAATTGAACAGTTTAGGGATATATGCTTTATACGAGAATGTTGGTCACACTCGCTGCGACATTTCCCGCGTCTACGTGTTTCAAAAATGTTTCAACTGTACGGTAAAAAAATCTTACTGGTATTGTGGTATTTGTAGATGGCGAGATTTTTAGCAGGGTTGGCGAAACTGTGCACACACAAAAGACAACTTAACTTCAAGAAATTCAACCACAAACCAACAAGCGAGTAGGCATAGGGGATGGATGTTAACGTTGGCTACCCTTTTTTTATTAGTAACTTATTTAAGGTGTCCCGGACTTTTTTTTTATATAGTCTTGTATGCACACTCTGTGAAAACAAACTCTACCATCTCCCATGCTTGTTTTGGGCTTAGAGCAAATGTGTAATATTGTTATAATGTAGGCTATTCAATTTCAAATAAAAGCATTCAAGTGTTACAGTACATCGATCGTTGTTATTTATCATAAGCTACTATTTCATCAGGAATTAAAATTTTAAGACATTCGGAATGAAAATTAGTCAACAGAAAACTGTGGTAGTGCACTGTGGAAAGGAAAATAGTGTTGTTGTTTGAGTCTTCAGTGTTTTGACTGGTTTGATGCAGCTCTCCTTGTCTCCCTGTCCTGAGCTAATCGTTTCATCTCTACATAGTGTGCCCATTTAGCATGAAATATGCCAATCACAGTATACCAGCGTAGCTCAATTCGGGATTTCGGGGCAGTGGTAAGTTCCCCCACTCTGTGACTCACATATTTTGGATTAATTAGAGGATACACTTGCAAAAATAACAACAAAATCAACTCCTATTTAAACATATTTAATTAATAAAATTAATGGCGCTACAAACATTTTAACACTTTAATTCTTGACCAAAATATCAACTGCTTGTTCCAAATGAACAAGGGATCACAAAATAAAATAAACAAATATTGAATTCAAAACCTGTGGTTTCCACATAAACCAACAATTCTTACTTAGTCTCACTTCCATAAAGCACTAACATTAAGTTTACATAACTCCGAGCTCTTTGGCTCCATGCATTTACATTATTACGGTGTCATTCTTGCACACCTCAAACACTAGCTTTTATATTTTCTTATTTCTCAAGAACAAACATATAATTATATTTAAAATCTATGTTAATTATCTAATTCAATATTTTTGGGCATGTCCACACATTCAGTTGTTATCATCTCTCTTTATTTCACAAATATATTAAGGTAATCAGAAAATCAACTGTGTACTCCAGAGCGTGAAGGTACTTGACACAGTCAAAAAACTATAGTTACTCCCGAACTCAGTTGCCTTCAATCAACTCGTGGAATCCCACGTCCTTACATTATTACAATAGGGATTGTTATTTATCTCTTATGTCTTAATAGATCATTATCATATAAGAAACTACGATCTGAACCGGCAAACGAAATATCCATCTTTAAGGGCCTCGGTTCAATGCCCGGGTCGTTTACAACTCTAAACACTCCTGGTGTATTCGTCTCTCTTTACAACAGCTTACGAGACGGTCTCTGTTTCATCTCGCTTTAAAAGAGCTAGTCTCTACTACTGGGGTGCGATTTATGACCTGTTAGGGTGGTGGAGATTTCCCGTCTGACCCAACATTTTAGTAGCTTATTTTCAAGGCTTTCAAAACAAACCTTTCCATTCTATCCAGTTCTGAGGAGACCAGGCTTTATTGTACCGTAACATTCAAACAACTATTCTTTGGTTCACAGACCATTTTCATATCCTTGGCATTTATTAATTATGAGAGGGTCCTCATTGATTGGGAAGATTAAATACACATACGACGACGGAGAATTTCAGGGGCTTTTATCATAAGAAGATCCTGCATTCGAATCTCTTCAGGTGCCTCGGGAACTAATCCCATACAGAGGGCTTATACAAAATGCGATTTAGAGTCGGCCGTGGCCCATATGACATACGCTCAATAATACCATATATTAGCTCCCTTTTTAAATACATACACAATGCCTCGTGATACTAATGTCACAAATAGAGGACTTATACAATTATCATTCACTGCAATCAACTACCCTCCATAAGTAATGTACCAAGTATTTAACTACTACGCGTTCCGAGCGTGACACTTTAATATTATATTTGCGCTCATTATGCGCTATGCATTATTTTAAGCCGAAAATGTCTTCCCAAGAACTGATAAATCTCTTTAGTAACAATTCATATTATTTTAATTCACATATTAATCTTTCCATGGTCGATAAATCGCTCCCTGTTTGAAAATATCCCAATTAACCTCATTTCTTACCCATACGTTAAAGCTTAACGTTCTTATGTTCATATCAATTTATTTGATTTTTATTTAACATTTCCATATTTAATTATTATTATTATTCTTTATTCTTTATATAAGCTCAAAACCTATTTCTTTCATATCTCAACTTTACTTTATTTCAATGTCTTTCATGATAATTAAATGATATTTCGCTTGCTCTTATGACATTTGTTAAATACATTAACCCTTTATTCACCTATTTCCTCTACGGAATTTATTCTTTACATCATTATTCATAATTTCTCTATTTATTTATTATTGTTCAGACCGTATTCTTGATTATTCATTATTTATTCATTAAAACACATCCCTTTCACTCAAAACTCCGGTGAGTTGCACACAATCAATTTCTGACACCAAAATAAAAATGAATTTTGTACTTACATATTTTCAGATCATCCCATGATCTTAAATCTGGTGTGGTGTTTCATTTTTGGGGCCCACTTTGAACTTTTTACACCATATTGAAGGTATTCATCTTACGTAGAAACACTTTTTGACCTATATCTAGAACACTTAATATTGACGACATTTTTATATACTAGTGTGTCCCTTTTGAACACATAATAACACTAAAAATATTATCTAACACACAATCTTGATTATTTTACACTTCACAATTACTCGATCACTAGGCCGTACTTCTGAGCCTATCACACGTGATCTTCTTTAATTCCCGTCTCCAAGGGTGAGATTTATCTGATGTCGGCTTCCTATTCTGAAGAAATGCGAAAGTCCTGAAACATCTACTGTTCCCTGGAGTTCAATTCTGCTATTCCTATCCTGGATAACTGGCTATTGATCTAGCTTGAACGGCTTCTCTGTAGATCTGTCTATCGATCCTAACGAAAGTCTATATGGATCGAGGTCTCCTCTAAGACCTATAGATTTAGTTTCTAACAGCTAGCACTTCTTGATTCTAGTACTATTAGAATTGTTCGCCTGATATCTGGAGCTAATGTTTATAGTCTCCTATTCTATTTATTTGAACTGTTTTAACGCTCCTACGTTCGAACCTTATTCTGTTCTTCCTTTTTAGGTTGCTTCAATTTAAATAACAGTTTATCTGTCTGGTACGATACTTCCGTACGTTATGATCTGTTCGTTCGAACATATAACGACCTATCACCTTTAAGTCCGACGTTCGCAGCCTGCTCTGACTATATCTTGCGAATTTTCACTTTAACTTGTATACAGTCGGGCCTAAATCCTATAATTAGGATTTTCCTAATACTTCACTGCGGCGATACTTTAAGATTTCGTCTTGACCACCCCTTATGGAAGGCAAGCAAGTCGTTACTACTGTGACGCCTGTGGCTATTTGATCTTGCTTCGGCGGTGTTAAACAGCGTTTCTCCCCTCAAGGAGTACTGGTAGCTGTTATCGATGTAACGCAGAGTTACGTCCCCTCACGGGCTCTCAGAATAACTGCATGTGCTGATATAACTTCACGTCCTCCTGGACGGATTCGTGATGCGTGATGCGTGGCGATACCCCTCGGGCCGTTCGAATACTGCATGATTGGCTTGGAAACGCCCGAAGCTTTATACTGTTTTACTACAAAAAAATAAGACTCAAGCCTTTCCTGTGGTCAACTTCTAAAATAATGGTGCCACAAATATAAAATTCATACCTTCCGAAAGCTCGTCTTCTCAATGTCAAATGATCTTATTGCACCTAAGAATCGATCGTGCAATTTGGAGATATTAATTAATTTCTCGTCCTCAATTGTGTGGGTGTTGCATTCTTTTTGGTCTCTCCCCTCCACAGAGGCTTAGGTAATTCACCGATGACGTCGTCTTACGTCGGCAGTTTATTTCTGCACAATTATTACATGGTTTCTCTATACTGAAAAATCTCTCATTCAAAATAATTCACTGTACTGTGCTTGTTTACTCATTATTATGCTCGTAAACGTGTTAATTTTAATTATTCCTCTTATGGCGCGTATGCGACGTTGTCAATTTCCAGCCACGTCAGCTTGAATTCCGATTCAGGCTTCTCTTTCTATCACGGTGGAAGATTCCACTCAGTTATTAATACTCGTGACCAGCCCTCTCTGGCATGTCGAGTGGGGTGATCTCATCTAAGGAGCATCTGTCCCTAGTCGCTTGCACAATGTTAAGCTATATTCCTGGCTTAAAATCTCTCTCCGTTCCTTTAAGAAACTATACGTTTCTTTCATTTCTTCCTTAAGGACATTGGTTCGACCGTCATGGACCCTATGGCCCATGGGTTCATCTCTCCCCTCCTTAGGTAAATAAATTTTCGAAAATTTTGAGGAAATTTATTTCAATTTAATTTGTATTACTCTATTCGTCGAATCCATCATGACGTCATCCGTATTTACTGTTGTTTTTACTTCTTTTAAGTCGTATCCGGTAATTGTGTAGGTCGGGTATGCTCTGTCCCTACCCTTTCTTTCTTTCTTTCATTGTCTGGACTTTAAGTTCCCAGAACCTCATTCTCCCTTACGGGTTTGGTCTATCCCTACCCGTTTCCTTATTTCATCATTTTCTTTTCTTAAATTGGAATTTTCTTCTTCAATAAATTCAATTATTTCTTTAATTTCCCAATATACTTTCTGGTCTATGTTTAGGTTGGGTCTTCAAGAGTTCCCATTCATTCATTTATTCCCTAGTGGTCGACTTCACTCAGGCCATAAATCTCTTGTCACGTTCAGTGTTTACAACTCTCTACCCTCGTCTGGCGCGCGCCTCCAAACTCGAGTCAACAGTTGGTTTCCTTTCTTCTTTTCCCAGGTCAGACTTCAAATCGGTCTGTTCTTTATTCATTATATTTCTTCAACTTAATGACTTTATGTTAATTATCTTGCGGGTGCAATTAGCTTTACCCGTAATTTACTTCATTACAGTTATCAGACTTCAAGTCTGTTACACTTCAATTAAAATTTTTAAGAGCTCAGTCTGACTTCACCTGACTCTTTCTGGTTCTCTTCCCTATTCCTCATCTCTCTTTGAGATGGTATTTCAGCACATATTATACTTATTTCTCATATTCTTTGACGGTTGCAGATATCTTTACCCGTTTGTTCAAAAGAGATAATTCTCTTCTTATCCTTTATGTCTCCATCTTACGTCTCCCGTTATTATCATTTCTCCTTGTTCTTCTTCCTCATCCTCTTCTTCTTCTTCAGGGTCTTCCTCGAGCATATCTTCCATTTCCATAACTTCTTCCCCTCCTGCTCTTAAATCTTCTATCATTTCATTTTCCCATTTTATCAGCAATTCGTGCGCTCGTATATTCACGTCCCCTCCTTGTTCGTGAATACTTTCAACCGTTTCTACCACCTTCGTTTCTATCAACTGGCGAACAGTTATGGGTAAATGTTTTAATATGCTTAAACAATGCAACAAAACATTTTCATTTCCCATACACCTTTCAATGGCTTTCTGATAGTAGATGATGGAGTTTGTCAATTCCATACTTTCGTATCCTATCATTTCTTGTTCTTCTTCTTCTTCTTCACTCTCATTCTCATCGATTTCTATTTCATCGACTTCTTTCTCTTCACCTTCAAATTCTTCGTCAGTTTCATTCTCTTCTATTTCCATAGTATTTCTTTCCGTTTCTTCACTTTCGCCTTCTTCTTCATCACTTTGGTCTTCCATTACCATTTCCTTCCAAAGTTTTATCAAGGCTCGGGATACATCTCCTACCAAACCGTTTATTTTTCTCATACCATTTACAACCTTGCCAATTCCAGTCTTCTCCAGATGTTGAACGTTTATTGGTAAGTTATACAATTGTTTTAAACAATGCATCGTTCTTTCTTCATTCCCTTCACATCTTTCTATAGCTCTAATATAATGCTCTATTTTCTTTATGACCTCAGCATCTTCCTGACTCTCTTCATCCCTTACTCTTCTTTCCTTACATTCCATATTCTCTCGTTTCCTTATTTCTATATAAGTTTTATTCCTTTTTTTCCACACTCTGTATCTCTTTTGCTTTATAAACCATCTCCGTCTTCCCTTCATCCTTGTCCATAAACGTGCTCTTCTTTTATCTCCCTTCTTCCATTTTTTCTTTCTTTCATTCCTTTTCTTCCTACGGAGTTTCCAGCTGACATATGCCTGGGCATCCTCTTTCTCCAAGACATCGTTGGTTATTTCACCTCCTTTCCTTGTTTCTATGGGGTATTCATTTCCTGGTACACCAATTATCAATGGCGGTTTTCCTCCTTTTGGCTCTTCTTCAGAGACGTCTCCTCTCATTTTTTCATTGCTCCCAACAATCTCATCTTTTTCTTTTAGGGTCTCTTGGCTCTTATTAGCACCTTCCTCCATTTCTCTAGTCTTTCTTTGGCAATCAACACATTTAATCATTAATTCGAGGATCTGGGCTTTCAATTTTTCCTCTTCTTCCTTTAATGCCCTTTTATTTTCCTGGTCCTGCATTTCTTCGAAGTTTTCCTTTTCCCTTTCTGTGAAATCTTGAACCTCTGTTTCCATCGGTGCTTCATTGATATTTTCTATATTTATTTCCTTTAATTTCTCTACTTCTTCTGGAATTATCATTTCCGTTTCTTCAACTATCAATTCCTTTAGTATCTCCTGTTCCGAGATTACTTCTTGTTTTTCCAGCTCGACCTTTTCATAAAAATGAGTCTCTTCAATTTGGAGCTCATTTTCATTTTGGCTATCCTCCTGTTCTGGAGTTACGATTTCTTCCTGGATTTCCATTGGTTTCTCTGGAAGGATCTCCAAGTTTTCTTCCATTTCCACGGGAGTCATGATGCTCTCTATTTCTGGTTTTTCTTCTTTAATCTCAACTTTGGGCTGTTCTGGTACCGTGATTTCCTTTTCTTCTTCACCTTCAGCTTGGGCAACTATTTCATTTGCCTGACGATTTTTCTCCAACATGTATTCCTCATATCTTTTCTGAGCAGCCTCTAATATTTCTTGATATTCTGGAATTTTGACCTGTCTTACTTCAGCTAACTCTTGAACGCTGATTATCCCTCGTTCATCATACATACCCAAACCGAACCAGTACATCTTACTCTTTTCCTCTGCCATATAATCTTTCTGTTCCTCAACATACTTTTTTCGGTCGCGCTCTTTGCAAGGGATCTTCCACCATATCTCCTCCCATGCATCTCTCATTTTCCATAATTTCTCCCCTATTTCACTTACTTCATCAACAAATGTAACTATCTGTTCCCACGGAGCTAATTTTATTTTTCCTTCCTTCTCCATACGTTTCGCAAATTCCCTCTTCGTTTCTCTTAAGGACCATTTAACATTAGGAATTTCTTTGCACAATTCCTCTAATTCCTATTTAGATATCTTATACCAATTTTTACAGGCCCTTTCACGGAGCTCAGATATCTTCTTTATTTCCTCGGAGATACCTTCCCTTTGCTCCTTAATTTTCTCTTTCTCCTTTGAGTCTACATCTCTAAATTTCCAAAGTTCACTCCTCATCTGATAATGTTCGTCTCGTATTTCATCAATTTTATCCAAGAATGTTTCTACTTCCTTCCATTCCGCCATTTCTACCTTTTCCTGATCCTGAACGTCAGTACTATCGCTCTTTTCCCCTTCGTTTTCTGAGCCTACCTGGACCGACATTACTATGTGAGATTTTGTATTATCCTTATTCTTATCATTATCAATTACATTTTCCCTTGGAATTGGTTTACAACTTTCCTTTTCCTTTCCGAGCTCTATAGGCTCAACATTTATTACCCTTTTGTCTGCAGACATGTTACCATCTCTTCGTGTAACTATGTCTCCAGGTGCACGCATGCTTTCTACAGAAACATTTATCATTTCTTTGGTTGGGTACTCTTTCTCACCTGTAGTTTTACCTTTCCCTGGGCTCTCGGCCCTTACATTCTCAGAGAGCCTCCGCCTCTCTTCACTTAACAACATCATATTAAAATACAGTGGGCCTCTAATGCCACCACACTAGTACATGTTTGAGAGATGATACTCTGAATTCGTGTGTCCCAATTTCTTTTAAAATATTCCTTTGGTACGGGTATTCACTTACAACGTACCCTTTTACTACTTTTATTCAATTTCATAAACCTTTATGGAAGTGTTTAAAATTCAAAATTTCGAAAAACCATTTTTTTTTCAAAAATGAAAATTTTGATTTTTCGAGAAAACTCGGGTTTTCCCTAGGAAAACTCGGCCCTGCGTACTGGGCGCCATGTTTAGTTTTGCTTGAAGCCCCACGTTGAAGCCACTAGACAAATTAAAACTACTCCGGTTCCAAATAAACACGGAGTCCCTAAGATAACACAAATGTATTTTTTTTTTAATGTGGGTTCACATAAACCAACAATTCTTACTTAGTCTCACTTCCATAAAGCACTAACATTAAGTTTACATAACTCCGAGCTCTTTGGCTCCATGCATTTACATTATTACGGTGTCATTCTTGCACACCTCAAACACTAGCTTTTATATTTTCTTATTTCTCAAGAACAAACATATAATTATATTTAAAATCTATGTTAATTATCTAATTCAATATTTTTGGGCATGTCCACACATTCAGTTGTTATCATCTCTCTTTATTTCACAAATATATTAAGGTAATCAGAAAATCAACTGTGTACTCCAGAGCGTGAAGGTACTTGACACAGTCAAAAAACTATAGTTACTCCCGAACTCAGTTGCCTTCAATCAACTCGTGGAATCCCACGTCCTTACATTATTACAATAGGGATTGTTATTTATCTCTTATGTCTTAATAGATCATTATCATATAAGAAACTACGATCTGAACCGGCAAACGAAATATCCATCTTTAAGGGCCTCGGTTCAATGCCCGGGTCGTTTACAACTCTAAACACTCCTGGTGTATTCGTCTCTCTTTACAACAGCTTACGAGACGGTCTCTGTTTCATCTCGCTTTAAAAGAGCTAGTCTCTACTACTGGGGTGCGATTTATGACCTGTTAGGGTGGTGGAGATTTCCCGTCTGACCCAACATTTTAGTAGCTTATTTTCAAGGCTTTCAAAACAAACCTTTCCATTCTATCCAGTTCTGAGGAGACCAGGCTTTATTGTACCGTAACATTCAAACAACTATTCTTTGGTTCACAGACCATTTTCATATCCTTGGCATTTATTAATTATGAGAGGGTCCTCATTGATTGGGAAGATTAAATACACATACGACGACGGAGAATTTCAGGGGCTTTTATCATAAGAAGATCCTGCATTCGAATCTCTTCAGGTGCCTCGGGAACTAATCCCATACAGAGGGCTTATACAAAATGCGATTTAGAGTCGGCCGTGGCCCATATGACATACGCTCAATAATACCATATATTAGCTCCCTTTTTAAATACATACACAATGCCTCGTGATACTAATGTCACAAATAGAGGACTTATACAATTATCATTCACTGCAATCAACTACCCTCCATAAGTAATGTACCAAGTATTTAACTACTACGCGTTCCGAGCGTGACACTTTAATATTATATTTGCGCTCATTATGCGCTATGCATTATTTTAAGCCGAAAATGTCTTCCCAAGAACTGATAAATCTCTTTAGTAACAATTCATATTATTTTAATTCACATATTAATCTTTCCATGGTCGATAAATCGCTCCCTGTTTGAAAATATCCCAATTAACCTCATTTCTTACCCATACGTTAAAGCTTAACGTTCTTATGTTCATATCAATTTATTTGATTTTTATTTAACATTTCCATATTTAATTATTATTATTATTCTTTATTCTTTATATAAGCTCAAAACCTATTTCTTTCATATCTCAACTTTACTTTATTTCAATGTCTTTCATGATAATTAAATGATATTTCGCTTGCTCTTATGACATTTGTTAAATACATTAACCCTTTATTCACCTATTTCCTCTACGGAATTTATTCTTTACATCATTATTCATAATTTCTCTATTTATTTATTATTGTTCAGACCGTATTCTTGATTATTCATTATTTATTCATTAAAACACATCCCTTTCACTCAAAACTCCGGTGAGTTGCACACAATCAATTTCTGACACCAAAATAAAAATGAATTTTGTACTTACATATTTTCAGATCATCCCATGATCTTAAATCTGGTGTGGTGTTTCATTTTTGGGGCCCACTTTGAACTTTTTACACCATATTGAAGGTATTCATCTTACGTAGAAACACTTTTTGACCTATATCTAGAACACTTAATATTGACGACATTTTTATATACTAGTGTGTCCCTTTTGAACACATAATAACACTAAAAATATTATCTAACACACAATCTTGATTATTTTACACTTCACAATTACTCGATCACTAGGCCGTACTTCTGAGCCTATCACACGTGATCTTCTTTAATTCCCGTCTCCAAGGGTGAGATTTATCTGATGTCGGCTTCCTATTCTGAAGAAATGCGAAAGTCCTGAAACATCTACTGTTCCCTGGAGTTCAATTCTGCTATTCCTATCCTGGATAACTGGCTATTGATCTAGCTTGAACGGCTTCTCTGTAGATCTGTCTATCGATCCTAACGAAAGTCTATATGGATCGAGGTCTCCTCTAAGACCTATAGATTTAGTTTCTAACAGCTAGCACTTCTTGATTCTAGTACTATTAGAATTGTTCGCCTGATATCTGGAGCTAATGTTTATAGTCTCCTATTCTATTTATTTGAACTGTTTTAACGCTCCTACGTTCGAACCTTATTCTGTTCTTCCTTTTTAGGTTGCTTCAATTTAAATAACAGTTTATCTGTCTGGTACGATACTTCCGTACGTTATGATCTGTTCGTTCGAACATATAACGACCTATCGCCTTTAAGTCCGACGTTCGCAGCCTGCTCTGACTATATCTTGCGAATTTTCACTTTAACTTGTATACAGTCGGGCCTAAATCCTATAATTAGGATTTTCCTAATACTTCACTGCGGCGATACTTTAAGATTTCGTCTTGACCACCCCTTATGGAAGGCAAGCAAGTCGTTACTACTGTGACGCCTGTGGCTATTTGATCTTGCTTCGGCGGTGTTAAACAGCGTTTCTCCCCTCAAGGAGTACTGGTAGCTGTTATCGATGTAACGCAGAGTTACGTCCCCTCACGGGCTCTCAGAATAACTGCATGTGCTGATATAACTTCACGTCCTCCTGGACGGATTCGTGATGCGTGGCGATACCCCTCGGGCCGTTCGAATACTGCATGATTGGCTTGGAAACGCCCGAAGCTTTATACTGTTTTACTACAAAAAAATAAGACTCAAGCCTTTCCTGTGGTCAACTTCTAAAATAATGGTGCCACAAATATAAAATTCATACCTTCCGAAAGCTCGTCTTCTCAATGTCAAATGATCTCATTGCACCTAAGAATCGATCGTGCAATTTGGAGATATTAATTAATTTCTCGTCCTCAATTGTGTGGGTGTTGCATTCTTTTTGGTCTCTCCCCTCCACAGAGGCTTAGGTAATTCACCGATGACGTCGTCTTACGTCGGCAGTTTATTTCTGCACAATTATTACATGGTTTCTCTATACTGAAAAATCTCTCATTCAAAATAATTCACTGTACTGTGCTTGTTTACTCATTATTATGCTCGTAAACGTGTTAATTTTAATTATTCCTCTTATGGCGCGTATGCGACGTTGTCAATTTCCAGCCACGTCAGCTTGAATTCCGATTCAGGCTTCTCTTTCTATCACGGTGGAAGATTCCACTCAGTTATTAATACTCGTGACCAGCCCTCTCTGGCATGTCGAGTGGGGTGATCTCATCTAAGGAGCATCTGTCCCTAGTCGCTTGCACAATGTTAAGCTATATTCCTGGCTTAAAATCTCTCTCCGTTCCTTTAAGAAACTATACGTTTCTTTCATTTCTTCCTTAAGGACATTGGTTCGACCGTCATGGACCCTATGGCCCATGGGTTCAATAGCTACCACACCTTAGATATTCTAACCTTGATCTATCCCTACAGTTCTTGTCCTCGACCCTTCCTTCCATTAACTAAGCTTGGTATTCCTGGGTGTCTTAGCAGTGTTCTACCAACCTATCTCTTCTCTTCATTAGCAGTCGCCAGAAACATCTCTCCTCTCCCACTCGTCTTAATACCTCTTCGTTTGTAACCCTATCTATCCATCTGATCTTCATCATTCTCCTGTAACACCACATTTCAAATGCTTCAATTCTCCTCTTTTCTGCTGCACCAACCATAGAGTGCCACTCTCCAGACAAAGGATTTCAAAAATGACTTCCTAATACCTAAATCTATATTCGATGTCAACAGATTCTTTTTCTGTAGAAATGCTTTCCTTGCCTGAGCCAACCTACTTTTTATATCCTCTTCGCTTCGTCTATCACTGGTTATTTTACTTCCTAACAGAAGTCTCAGGGGCCGATAACCTAGATGTTAGGCCCCTTAAAACAACAATTATCATCATCATAACAGAAGTCTCCTACTTCCTTTAGTTTTTCACCTGCGAATTTGATGTCCATAGAGGTTTCTGATTTATTTTGGCTGCATTCCAATATTTTTGTTTTACATTTATTAATTTTCATAATGAATTATTTCCTCAAGACGGAGTCCATACCATTCAAATCCTCAGGAGTGACAGCCAAGATGGCGATAACATCAGCAAATCTCAGAGTTGAAATTATTTCTCCTTGAATCTTCACCCCCACTTTAAACTTTTCTCCAATTTCCTTCATTGCTTGTTCAATGTAAAGATTGAAAAGTATGGGTGATAAGTTGCAGCCTTGCCTTACACCTTTCTGAATACCAGCTTCTCTCATGTCCTTCAGCTCGAATGATTGCTGTCTGGTTTCTGTATAGATTGTAGATCACCCTCCTATCCCTGTACTTTATTCCAAACCTATCCCTGTACTTTATTCCAATTATTTTCAAAATGTCAAACAATTTTGCCCAATCAACGTTATCGAAAACCTTTTCTAAGTCTACAAATGCCATGAACGTTCTCTAATCTTTCCTTATTCTTCCTTCCTAAATCAGTCTAAGACTTAGTACAGCTTCCTTTGTTCCTACATTTCTCCCGAAATTAAACTGGTCTTCACCCAACTCCGCTTCTATCTGACTTTCCATCCTCTTGTAAATTATTCTAAACAGGATCTTTGAAGCATGAGTAATCAAGCTGATTGTATGGTAATATTGCATCTGTGAGCTCCTACTTTCTTCGGTATAGGGATAACATTCTTCTTGAAATCAGAGGCTACCTCACCTGTCTCATAAATCCTACACACAGTGAAATAACCTGATCAGACCATCATCACCTATGCAGCGTAGCAACTCAATCTGTATATCATCCATGCCTGGTGCTTTGTTCCTGCTTAAGTCTTCCAGTGCTCTGCCAAATTCTGATCTCGATATTAAATCTCCTTTCACTTCCTCATCAATTTCCTCTTCCTTTCCATTACATGATTCTCAATCTCCTTTCCCTTATACAAACACACTATGTAAGTTTTCTATCTCTCAACCTTTGCATCCCTATCTGTTAAGAGGCTTTCCGTCTGTAATCTTAATATTACTGTACTTAGTCTTCTTTTCCCCAAAAGTATTCTTAATCCTTCGATAAGCTGTGTCTACTTTTCCTAATTTCAGACAGTTTTATATACCTGCAAATTTCTCTTTCAACCATTCTTCTTGCGCTAATTCGCTTCCTTGCACTTCTTGTTAACCTCAAACCTCAGAATTCTGTATTCTGCTTTCCCCTTTTCATCTCTTACAATCTTGTGTTTCCGCCTTTCATCCATTAATTCTAGTATCCACGGTTTTCTACCTATTCTTTCTTTCCTACCAATGTTTTCTTCTGCGGATTTTGTTATTTCTTTCTCCAAAAGAGCCCATCCGTCTGCAATTGAAGTTTCAGGTTTATTAATAGTCCTTCCTTTATACTCTTCTTGAATCTTTCGTGTACATCCTTCTCTTTCAGTCTGTCTATTGCCCACCTTTTTGGCTTTTCTTCAATTTCTTCAACTTTAATCTGCATTTCATAACAACCAGATTGTGGTCAGAGTTTATGTCTGCACCTGGATATGTTTTACAATCCAAAATCAGGATTCGAAATCACTGCTTGACCATAATGACGTCGATTTGGTAACGCCCTATATCTCCTGGTCTCATCCTTGTGTATATTCTTCAATTGTGGTTATTGAATACCATGTTAACTATGACCAACTCATGCTCGGTGCAGAATTCCATCAGCCTGCCTCCTCGATCATTCCTTTCACTTAATCCGAAATCTCCTACTATCTTCCCTTCTCTTCTATTTCCTAGCACAGCATTCCAATCTCCTATTACTGTAAGATTTGCATCACCCTTGACATACATCACAATTTCATCTATTTCTTCATAGACCTTTTGAACATCTTGATCATCAGCTTGACTGGTAGGCATATAGACCACTGTGGTGCACGTAGGTTTTGTATTGATTTTAGCTACAATAATCCGTTCACTATATTGCTCATAATATTCCATCCGCTATCCAAGTTTCCTACTTAATATGAGACCTACCCCCGCATAGCCGTTGTTTGATTTAATGCTAATGATCCTATAGTCTCCTGAACGAAAGTCCTGTGCTTCTTGCTAGCACATTTCACTAATCCCAACCAAATCCAACCTCAACTTGTCCATTTCCCTTTTTAAGTTTTCTAACCTTCCACTACCTAGCAGACTTCTAACATTCCATGCTCCGATCCGTAGAACTTCAGATTTCCTCTTTGTCACTTCTATGATGTTAACCCCCTCTCGAGTAGTCCCCACCCGGAGATCAGAACGGGGGACTAATTTACCTCCGGATTGGAATTTTACAAGGGAGGACGCCATCATCACATACAATTATGCATATAGAGGTGCATATCGTCGGGAATAGCATTACGGCTGTAGTTTCTAGTTGCTTTCAGCTGTGCATCAGAAGGCAGTGTACCCGTTAGTTGGCTAATGGTATCAACATCTTAACCATCTATAAGACAAGTAAAGAATTGATTTATTCTGATGAAAGGCTGCTACTCCCTTTCAGAATAAAGTACATCATTATGCCCATCAAAGGAGCGCGATTGAATCTCTGGTCTTGGCTTGCTTGTCCTCCCATCATCTCTCCATCTTACCGCTATGCTTCTAGCTGCACTCCTACGTCCAGGCTGTAATGTTGGGTGGTCTGAAAATTGATGATTGCCGATTAGTTTTTAATAACTGTCCAGTACCACATCACTTGAGATGTCTATTACCTGAACGTCTTTTTCAAATTCCAACAGTCAGTTCTTAGCTTTCATTGGGAGGGTAAGGTTCAGAACTCTTATGATCGCTCATTCTGAGAACATGCCCATCAAAACGTCTTCCCGAAATGTGTCAGAGGTTTTCTCCGAATCGGATAAACCACGACCTGAAGTCAACTATGCCAGTCTCCTTGTTCATCTCTTCATTTTACAACCTTTATGCTACAGAGGTGTGCAAATTATTGGACCGGACAACAGTTTTCCAAAATTTTATTTGTACTTTTCATGACTTAATGCACTAAAGGAGCTGAAATTATTTCAAATATGTAGCAAACAGTCTTAATTACATTTTGTTTAACAAAATGTAGTAAAATATTTTTATAGAATTTCCACTAAAAGAGGAGCATTGTCACCGCAAAATGTCACACGTTTTGTTTTGATTAACTTATTCTACTTTTTGTGTGAATTTAGAGCTGAGGAACTCAAAGTCTTTTTACTGATCATCCACTCTTGAACTATTCAAAGATTTGTGGGCCATGGTTTGAAATCACTTGATTTAGAAGGTACATTCCAAAGTCGATGAAACAAGAGAAAACGACCCAGATCAGGCATTCTTCGGAATACTCAATTCTTAAAATTTCCAGAAGCAATTCCTAATGGGAAAAATACAAGTGTACAGGGGAGAAAATATTATTAAGTAGGGTGATAAAACATGTCAATAGTTGGGCAATAAAATTATTTTTAATAAAATATTCTGAATGATTTTAATTCTTTATTAGATTATAATAATTTGCACACCTATGTAATACAGCCAAGGAATACTTGTGTGTGATTCTCTCTCCTGCCTTTCTTCGACGCTTCGCCCAGCCGAACTTGCTGCATACTGTTACAATGGATTACACAACAAATTGCATACTCTGCAAGAGATCACAAAAAGAAAAATCGACCAGCATCCTTGCTCATCAGTGCTGCTGTTCCTATGAGCAAGCGAGTAGCAAGGAAGATCCGGAACACAGGAGGGCGGGGGGAAGTGACTCTCAATAAAGTAGCTAACGATTAAGTATCTGGACATTTGCTAACGGCATTGCAGAGTTGGGCGATATCAACCGGACGATGTCATACAAGGATAAGCGCTATCACCTCACATATGGTCGGGTGAGAAGTCATTCATTATCGCCTTCGGTCAGCAATTTATTCTTCTTTGGAACATTTACAAAGGAAAATAAGACAGTTTATATCAACTTACATGGGGAACAGATAGAGAATGTGGAAAAATTTACATATTTTGGCAGTGTTATTAACAAGAATAATGAAATGAATACAGAAATTAACAACAGATTAAGTAAAGGTATCTCATTGTATTGTTACGGCTGTGAGTTTGTTTCATCGCTCGCCGCATGAGTCACAACTGCCCCCGGGCTGGGCTGTGCACTGTCTCAGTGTATTGCGTGCGCCTTATGCAACAGGACTACTAGGACAAAGGGATGGTCCAGAATATTCGTGACTCAGCCAGTGAAGGAAACCTCGAGAAGCCGTGAACCCTGGATGGGTCTAGAAGCATTTATTGAGTCCCCGGCCTGCTATATAAGAGCGACCTGTCAAGCAGTGTGTGTTGTGTTTTACGAGCTAGTGCGAGCGTTTATCCTGAGCGACAGAAGTGTGGTGACTTGCGAAACCCCTAGTGAAGCCGATTCTCTTGACAGCGAGGGAGTGAGAAGCATACAGGGGACTGCCTGTGTTTTGAGCGAGTGTGATTTCACTGAGCGACAGAGGTCATTGTGGTGAATTGCAAAACAGTGAGTGACAGACTTAGTGCAGCTGTTTCCAGCCAGCGTACGGGACCACCTCATTAGCACGGATTAACTTCTGTGGTTTGTTGACAAGTGAAAGGGGGCAAGAGCTCTCCATAAGGAAGAGACTTGAGGAAACTGGAGTAAGGTTCTAATTGCTTGTATTTGCTGATGAGTAGTGTATCCTTCTGGCCGCAATAAAGTTAATTATTTCTTTAAAGGAACAATCTGCGTTGTGCTTCAACCCACCGTAATCCAGTTAACAAAAGTGTCACTAGGGGGGTGGCACGTAACAACTGGTGTCAGAAGCCGGATTACGAACTCAAACACAAGCACAACACCTGACGGTCCTGGTTTCAAAACCCGAGCAGGTCATTTTTTTTAAATTTTCCTGTGAGTGCATGCCCTTTACAAGACAAACATCTAAAATGGAAGCGCAATTTGCAGCATTGCTAGAAAAGTTAAGTGGCATGGAAGCCAAGATGGAGGACGGCCAGAAGAAGTTAGCCGAGGACCTACCTGCCAAACTAGAAGACGGCCAGAAGAATTTAACCGAGGACCTAACTGCGAAATTAGAGGACAGCCAGAGGAAGATGGAGCAAAGCCAGAATAAGTTAGCAGAGGACCTAACCGCCAAATTTCTGGATGGCCAGAAAAATCTGGAAGAGTGTCTGCTGACGAAATTAGAGGAAAGCCAAAGGAAATTAGAACAGGGTCTGCGTGAGGAAGTCACAGCAGTGGAAAAGAAGTTCGACGCCTTACAAGTGGAAGTTGCCGAGCTGCGCCAACGCCCGCTGATGGGGGTGGAGAAATTCAACGCCTTACAAAAGGAAGTTGCCGAGCTGCGCCAACGCCCACTGACGGGGGTGGAAGAGAAATTTAACGCATTACAAAAGGAAATTGCTGAGCTGAGCCAACGCCCGCCGACGGGGATGGAAGCGAGATTCAACGCTCTACAAGAGGAAGTTGCCGTGCTGCGCCAACGCCAGCCCACCGTTACACCGGGAATATCAGGAACGGGACATAGCAGAGTGACGCCCCCAACCTTCGACGGAAAGGTCCCGTGGAGCACCTACTTACGTCAGTTAGAGGCAGCCTGTTCCATAAACAACTGGAACAGCACGGAAAAGGCTACAGCTCTCATTGTAGCGCTGAGAGGGGACGCCCTTAACGTCCTTCAGGCCATCCCGACTGGATCCCAGGACTACGATTCACTAATCGCCCATATAGAGTCCCGATATGAAGATAGCCATCTTCAGCAGGCCTACCAGATGCAGCTCCGGACCCGGGTGCAAAAGAACGCGGAAACTCTGCAGGAGTTCGAGATGGACATCGCACGCCTCGTAAGGCTCGCCTATGCAACAGCGCCGGGGGACCAAGTACTCCCTATACGAACAATGTTAATTTAGTAAAACTTGGGGGAGCTCATCTTCCAAAGTATTGCAGATAGAGCAGTGAAATTTGATATTGTTGTAACAGTTGCCTTTATCTCTGTGTTAAATGCATTTTAAACAAAATTAGTTCATCCATTTTATTTTATATTTTACTTTTTTCATGTAAGTAAAAAAAACTAATTTTTTTCTTGCACATGAATTTTTTATGAGCAAAGTATGAATTAGTTTATAATGAATTTGTGTTTAACATGGAGATCAGTGTTAGTTTTAAAAGTGGTATTAGTTTTACCCTTGTATCTTTCGTAGTTTCCAAGATGAGCACCCCACACCAAAAAAAAATAATGTTTCCAGATATTTAACTTCAAAGTTAAGTTAGAAAAGAACATGTGCTTTTTGTGGTTTAGAACTTTCCAGCTCCATACTCTGGATCATCCATATCTTCCTTCCTCCGTTTGGCTCCTCTCCTTTTCTTTCTTGCTAATTTGGTCATCTGTTGTGCCTGTCGATCAGCATTTTTCACACGCACGTCATCCATTTTCTGAAGCTGATGTATGGTGTTTAGGCCTGGTTCAATCCCTAGGTGGGCAAGCACTTGTGCTTTTCCAATGTTTCCCATGTTGAAGCACAGAACACTTTCCAGCACCCCAATTTTAAGGGTATCATACCCAACAAACATATTCTTGGGTATTATAGTCCATATAATGTTGTTAAACGACTCATTCGGGTTCTGGGTTTTGCCATGTAAGCATTTTCTTAGCAGGTCTGGTTGAGCCAAATCCCGATATATGGGTTTTATGGCATGTAAAATAGGTTCAGGAAGGCCATGGTGCTTGTAGTTTGCCCTTTCAGAAGAATTATACTTACACCATGAATCTGTTGGGCAGAGTCCATGTTGAGGTTGATTGTCTGTCGAGAGCTTATGAAAATATGTGCACCACACTGCTTTTCTCATCTTTTCCAAGTCATGCACATTTTCTCTTATTGATACTCCCTTTCACAATAATCACATTTTATACATATGACACTAGCAAGGCCCATTCGTTTGTCAGTGTCTTCATGCACAGATATGCAATCCACATGATTACAATACTTACACTCTACAAATTGTCTCAAAGCTTTAGACAGCAGTTCAATATCTACAAACTGAAAACCTGTGGTCACTTTATTTACATCTGTATTAATGTTGCCAAATTTATTAAACATAGATCTTGAAGAAGAAACTTTCCTCCTTGATGCACTTGTAGGACTATCTGTACAGTCAGAGTGGACCCACTGTTGCTTGTAGGTCTAACCTCACTTTCAATATTATTTCCTTCACTGTTTCTTACACTTCCACTACCTGCACCACTACATTTATTACTTCTTAAAGATGTATTCTTGTTCTTATACTGATTTCCATGAGTTTTTCTTCGGCCAAATTTCTTAACATTACCCATTTTTCTCCGGCAAACAAGATAATATGGTTTGTATCAAAACAAATAACTCCCTGTGTTATGGATCAAAATAAACCAACTCCCTGTGTAAAAACAAAAGAAGGTGACATAAAAACAGTAGGACCAACTTCAGCTACGTTAATTCCTCTTTAAAACGAGGGTACGCACATCAATCTGACACAAAAAGTAACGGAATAGAAGTTGATAAAGTGAACTTCATATGAAAAAGGGCGTCACCAAGGTTACAAGCATGCACTAATTGTTAAAAATGAGACATTTCCAGATGGATTTAGGATATGAAACTCTAGAATTACATTTATTAGACATCCCTCAGCATGAAAGTGAAAAAAAATAAAAATAAAAAAATTCATCCCGTTTAAGGGTACTTGGTTCCCTTAACGTCCTTCAGGCCATCCCGACTGGATCCCAGGACTACGATTCACTAATCGCCCATATAGAGTCCCGATATGAAGATAGCCATCTTCAGCAGGCCTACCAGATGCAGCTCCGGACCCGGGTGCAAAAGAACGCGGAAACTCTGCAGGAGTTCGAGATGGACATCGCACGCCTCGTAAGGCTCGCCTATGCAACAGCGCCGGCCGACTTTCTGGAGCAGATAGCGACGCAGACCTTCACCGACGGGCTACAGGACTCGGACACTCAACAGGCGCTGCGACTCGCGCGCAATAAGACCCTGGCAGATGCGCTGAGCCACGCACTTGAGTTCGAGACGGCAAAACAGGCATCTAGTATGCACGCGCGAGTGCGTCAAGTGGACGTCGACGAACCAGCAAAACCCAACGAGACCAAGCCCCTGGCCGACGAATTGATGGAGGCGCTAAGCCGTTTCTTCGATAGTCGCGGCGCCACCAACAACGACACAGCCGGAAGACAACCGGAGAGGCGGCCCGGAAGAGGATTACCGACCTGCTGGACCTGCGGTAAGAAAGGCCACCTGAGCAAGGACTGCGGTGATCGCCGCCGCCGAGGGTATCCGACGGGAAATCAGTCGACTGAAAACCGCGCGGCCCAGGGAAACGAGTATTAGCCAGCCTTGGGGGGCAAAGGTTGGCTTGTGACAGTCGTCAAGTCCCGGCAGTCCAAGTACGTGTGACGAAGTTACGGATGGACAATAGCAGCCTAATGATCGACGGAGTCGTCAACGGAGTGAGCTGGCCCATGCTGATCGACACGGGAGCGTCGAGGACCATCGTTAATCCCACCGTGATCCCGAGGTGAAGAGTGCAACCCACACAAAGGAACCTCAAACTAATAACCGCGACTGGAGAGACTGCACCGGTACATGGCGAAGCATCACTGGAGTTCGTCATTGGTCGACGGGCGGTGAAGCATCCAGTGCTTGTGGCCGACGTATCAAACGAAGTGATCATCGGACTGGACTTTCTGGACCAGAACGACATCATCTTGGACCTGAGTACCAACACCCTGCACTTCGGAACTTGCTTTGCAACCAGCGCACGAGTCCATCACCGCACGACGAGTAAGGCTGAGAGAAGACGTCATCGTTCCCGCCAGGACGGAGGTCGGCGCGGCCGTAATTGTCGACGGAACTGCTGAGAGTAGTGGTGCTTCTAACCCACCCATTTTATTTGTACCAGACTGTACAAGTTAAAATAATTAATATCTCTCAAACGCATGGTCGGATGTTGAGAAATGTGGTGTCCTAGGACTCGGGCTGACGCCCTCTTTCCAATGGACCATTCATTTCAATCCCTAAATAAAACCTACCCCTACTAGGGGGTGAAATTATATTTTTTTTAGTGAAAGTCTGTTTTCAAATGCGACATGTATAAGGTGCGCTGCTAAAATGAAATTAAACGTTGTTGCCCATATCGCGCATGCGTTTTACGGGATGCCGCTATGGATGAACATTTTTGTTTTTTACGCATGCGCACTTGGGATTTTTGTAAGAGGGCGAGCTTTTTTGAAAAAAATGATTGATAAGAAGAGGTTTTGGTGGTGAGGAGAGAACCAGATAGTCGCCTACTTTCCTACGAAGTTTGCCGATATCTCTCGAACGCAAGGTGGGATTTGGACGTGTGACGTGTCAAATCGCTTGTCTCGATGCTCTATATATGCTATTAATAGGTTAAAGTTTTGAGAATGAGGGAAACAGGCTTTTTGGGGGTAAAACCATGATTTTAGACTTTTTCCTATATTTCACGAATGCATGGTCGGATTTCGTTCTATGACGTGTCAAATGGCTTGTCTCGAAACCCTCTTTATTTTGGTAATAGGTTAAAGTTTTTGAGAATGAGGGAAACAGAATGTTTTGGGGTAAAAACGTGATTTTAAACTTTTTGCTATATCTCGCGAACCAATCATGCTAGAGGCGTGTACGACGGGTCCAAGGACTCGGGCTGACGTCCTCTTTGCTATAGACCACTCGTTATAATTTTTAATAAAATTGGAAACTCGATTTTGAGGTAAACACGTGTTTTTTGTGATTTTGCCAATATCTCACGAACCAATAACGCTAGAGGCATGTACGACGGGTCCAAGGACTTGGGGTGACGTCCTCTTTGCTATTAACGACTCGTTGTAATTTTAAAAAATTTGGGAAACGCGATTTTGGGGGTAAACATGTGTTTTTTGTGATTTTGCCGATATCTCACGGATCAATAACGCTAGAGATGTGTACGAGGTGTCCTAGGACTCGGGCTAACGCCCCCTTTCAAATGTGATAGATATTTTTTTCCAAAAAATAATTCACAAAGGGCCTAACGTCGTACATGTTGAAAAAAAAAATCATTACCGTTACCTGTTGATAATGTTTATAAAGCGTGGTGGTTGAGAGAGACGATACGGCTGGGTGTGTGTGTGTTTCAACGAACCTGTCGCTGACCATGGTGGGTGTGTTCAATAGATTAATCGCTATTTCGGCGGGTCGGTGTATGAAAGAGCGAGCGTGCGTTTTTTCACACATTTTACCTTTAACGTGTAAACGGTAATGAGAACTTGGTTCTATGTTGGTCGAAGCGAGTACAGAAAACAGACTTGCCGAGGAGCAGGAGGTGAAGGTCATTTGAGCTTATTGGAAGGCGTTGATCTGATTTGACAATAGATGACGCTTGAAGGTGAAATAATCCGACCATCGTGGTGGCAGGGAAGAGCGAAAGGCATGTGAACACATGTGTGAAACCACAGGCACGCTAAACCAGTGACATCCTGTCTTGCTTCGTACGTGACAAAATGCAAGTTCAGGTGAAATTTGATCTACCGCAGGTGTTCACCTTGGACGTTATCTGCCCACGTGCGCGATAACTGTTAACAAGTGACATCCTGTCTTGCTTCGTAGCCTAGATCGGTGAAATAGGGTTCCAATGTTGATCCATAATATTTTATTAAAATGGTTTTCAGTTGAGCTTTATGTTGAGGGGTGGCCAAGAGTTGTGAAAACGGAGACGCTCTGGAAGGGCAAGGTGTTTCGACCATGCCCAAGGATTTCTTTTTTCTCAAAAACTCTGCAAGGGGTGCGGCCTTTTTTTGAGGCGTAAACACTTGTTCCTCTTCATCCTCAACTTCACTAACACTAGTCAAATCTTCCTGTTCCTCTTCCTCAGGGTCCTCGTGCAGCGTCTGCGTGGCTTGTGAAACGGTGGGTAGCGTTTCAGATGGCTTGAAAGAGGGTTTCAACATGGCTTTTAGTGGAGGTGCTAAATGTTGCTGAATAAACAAAGCATGATTTGCACGTGATTGTTTCAATTGACGAAACTTTTGGCGAATAGTATTTTTTGCTCTAATAATATGCTTTTTCAATTGACTCTCTGCTAACGCCATGGTGTCTTGACAAATGACTTGCCGGGGAATGAGACAGGGCCTTAAATAGCAATAAAATGATCAAACCCTAAGCGATACCGTCCTTGGTTGAGTTCACTTTGTTTGTCAATCACTAAACAGGCATAACGTTGAGTGTTCCAGCACTTGGCACACAATCCTGTAAACATTTGAAAGGTCATATCTGGATTCACATGTTCATTATAAATGTGACGACTGTTCCTCTCGTCCTGACGAAATAAAACAATGACATTGGCATTGTCACGAATCAACTGTTTGGACATTTTAGAATACGTTTGCCCAAGATAGAAACAATCGATATGTCTGTGTCGACCCATGCTGAAATAGCTTTGAATGATGCCTTGACGTTCAGTGGATACATCATCGAAAATCATGAGTGAATCAGGCTTTACTTCATCCGGTGAAATCACATTTTCTTGCATGGAAAATGTAAAATAACCCATATTCTCTTTTTGTAATCCAGACATGACTTGATCCAGAAACACGTAGAGGGGTTGGTAGAGAGATTTTGCAAAAATATAAATATTTTGAAAACGCAGACCATTGGGCGCTGTGATGAGCGTTAGCAAAAGATTAGTCTTTCCACAGCCGGAAGGCCCCACAATGATGCAGCGAATGGAAGATGGAAACAGTGAACCATGGCGTTGTTCACGTGATGAGGGACAGAGATGGGAAACCATGTCCCCCACGGGGAATGACTCTTGCTGCTTAATAATCTTCATTTCAACTAAGGCTTAGACAGGCTAGCAGGCTGTCTATATACAGGACACCGAGCCTTGTCATAGAAACAGTAGACTGGTACTACAGGTTGACGATGGATGTCTTTGGACGTGCGTTGATGGCCAAAGCTAGGCCTGTCTCCATACATGATCCTAAACAAGAAACAGATCCTGCTAATAAACACTATGTGGATACGTCAGTAGTGCCACGCACAAAACAGGGAGATTATGACTTTAAGGGAAAGCGGTTAACCCATGTAAAACATCCTCAACTGTCTACAGACGTTACTACGAAAAAGTATGTGGATAACAAAGTGTATGAGTTTTATGACAAAGTGCCCCAGCTTACGGTGAATGGCTATAGCGCTAATCACCATCGGATTATTCACGTGGAAGACCCACAAGACGAAGACGATGTTTGTGCCAAGCGTTACATGACCTATGAAATGAAAAGGCTTTATAAATTTATCCCATGTGTATTTTTAGTGTATCTGACAAATGAAAAACCTGTGATTGACAGAAACCATTTACCGCTAGTCCATGATCAGCACTTGACCTATGTGCTTGCTTCGGGTTTAAGCCACTATCGATTACACTATGATGGAACCATTCACATCAAATATGCCATACCTGATGAGAACCATTTACAAATAAAGATAAATGGTCATAGGATGTTGATCCATAACCATGAAATGGTCAATGCTGGTGACGAATTATCCTTTCACCTCATGTTGACATGGAATGAAAAGCAATCGGGAAAAACCATAAACGATTTCCCACTTTATGTGGAATTGGAATATACAGCCATGAAATAACCATCTGACGTTAGTTGTGATTTAAACTTTCTTGTGAAAGGTTGTGGGTCATTATCATCATGGTGAAACAAAGGTATGCAGTGAGAAAGACTAAAAAAAGGACTTTGTCCTTGGCAAAGCCTGGGCTTAAGACATTCGTGGACAAGCCGTTGCGAAAGAAAAAAAGAAAAAATAATGTATTGAACATAAGGAAAGCCCTTCGAGCAGCACAGAGACATGTTATTCCAAAACGTCGGCGACAGGTTTCAAACCAAGGGCGAGTGATTCCCGTCCCCAAACGAGCGGGATTTTTACCTGCATTATTTGCCGGGTTGGCTGCTCTAGGTTCACTTTTGGGCGGTGCCAGTGCAGTGGCGAAAACCATTAACGCCGCGCAGCAGGGAGGCAACAACTCAAAGAAAGTCAGCGACACAATGAAACGATGGAAGCGATTGCCATGGGGGCTAGAAATGCCAATTTAAAGCCAGCCTTTTATCAACAAGGATTTGGGATTTCACCATTTCGAAATATTAAAAAAAAAAAAATAACCTCAGCCATAGCAAGACATGCCCTGACGCATCAACAAGTGGAAAGCTATGCTAAACAACTAAAGCGTTCTCATTTTCGAGGTGTGTTTATGCGAAACCAATTACCCCCACGACCCTGGAAAAAGGAATGTGCTGTTGTCAATTTGGATGATCACCGAGGACCAGGAACGCATTATGTAGCTTATGTCAAAGAGGGATCCATCGTATGGATGGAATTTACCCCCGCCCATCGAACTAGTGACCTATTTTGGAAACAGGATCAAGATATATTATAATGTGAAACGTGAGCAAACGTTTAACAGCCAACAGTGTGGACTTTTGTGTTTAATTTTTTTATATAAGACGCTGCATAAGCAAAAACGCCACCAGTATGTCGGCAGAAAGTAAAACGTTTACAGTGCATGGACGTGGACCTGAAGTCAGCCTAGACTTTTACCCGCCTATCGAATTGAGTGAAAAACCCTATGGTTTAGGACTTGTTTCTCTTGAAACGTACAATCGAATATACAACATACGTGAAAATGTGAACAACAAGTTTTACTATGATGATTCTGTGCTCACCCTGAACTCTGGTGGATACACGATCGATGATATTTATGAACACATTTATGTGGTGTTGATCAATCAGTATGGTTTAAAGTCATTTCTCGATGGAACGCACAAGTTTGAACTTGTAGGCAATACTAACACTCATCGCTGCAGTATTTTCTCTACCTTCAACATTGACTTTAAAACACACCCCGATTCCATTGGCCCATTACTAGGATTTAAACCACGTGTGTTGGAGCCCAACAAAAAACATGAATCGGACCATGAAGTGAAATTCATTGAGGACCATCATGTGTCGGTGACGTGTAATATTATTAGCCAAGTGTACACCAATCAAGAACCATCGCATTCGCTTTATGACTTTATTGTGACATCGCCCAATGGGTATATTATTCGTGAAAACCCTCCAGTGGTGCTTTTTCATGCTGTGGCTGTCGATAGTATTAGTAATATAACATTAAGACTGATCAATAGAGATCAACAACTCATTGATCTAGATTCTACCACACCAGTGACTTACAAGTTGGTGCTAAAGCCAGTATGAAATTTGTGTATAAAGCAACAACACCGTCTAGGAATAGTGTTAGTTGTTTGCCACGTGAATACACGTTAACATCTCAAGGCAAGCAGATTTTACAGCATTTGGGTTACCACGTCAACCCTCATAATGAATTCTATCCTAGAGATAGCGAACCACATCGAGGAGCAACCAGGAGTGGTAAGAATTGATCTCCATTCCTATCAAGCTCAAACACCTGGACTCAATAACAATGATGAAATTCAATTTGTTATCAACAACCAAGATATTTACACCCTACCGCATGAAAGTGTTATTCAGATTGAAGGTCGGCTCAGCAAAGCCGATGGCTCTACACCCACCACATCCAAGTTGGCCAACCATGGTTTGGCCTTTCTGTTTTCTGAAGTGCGGTATGTCATTAACGATATCGTGGTGGATAGCACTCGAAATGTGGGCATTTCCAGTGTCATGAAACTATACCCCTCTTATAGTGAGGAAGAAGGTAAAACACTTTGCATGGCAGGTTGGTGTCCTGACTCGACCAATGACTGGATGGTACACACCGATGGAACCTTTACTGGATATTTACCTCTTAAACTGATTCTAGGCTTTGCTGAAGATCACCAACGCATTGTGGTTAATGCAAGGCAAGTGCTTTATCTAGTGAGAGACAGGAGTGATAATAATGCACTCAAGGGAGCCGACAATGCCCCCATCGATTCAAAAATTCAACTACAACGCTTGCTATGAAAAGTCCCCCATGTGACCCTTAACGATAGCAAAAAACTGGACGTACTCAAAATGGTAAAGAGAGATATGCCTCTACCCATGGAATTTAGAAGCTGGGCACTCCATGAGTATCCGCTATTGCCCACCACCAACACACACAGTTGGTCTGTAAAAACAGCTCGCTATACAGAGAGACCTCTCTACCTGATCGTGGGATTTCAAACGAATCGCAAGTGTCAACAAACCAAAGATGCCACGCAATTTGATCACCTGCAATTGAGAAATGCACGTCTTTTCCTCAACGGAGCTGTGTTTCCCTATGAAGGACTGGATTTGGATTTTTCAAAAAATAAGTTTGGCCCCCTGTACGACTTGTTTTCTAAATTTCGATGGTTGTATTATCAAAAAGAGAACGGCCCCATGCTACTACCCCAAGCGTTTAAGGCAAGAGCACCACTGATTGTCTTTGACTGTTCTTACCTGGAAGAGTCTGTCAAGCCATCCAATATCGACATTCGACTAGATTTTGAAATGCATGACAATGTACCAGCCAATACGACGGCCTACTGTTTGATTATTCATCACAAACAAGTCAACTATTATCCACTATCCAACCAAGTGACGAGTGTATAAATAACAGGTCATCCCACGTCAAGCCGCTCAGTCATGTCTTGCTTTAAAGCCTCAAGAGACGTTACATCCATGAATTTAAACTCTGAGGAACAACGTTTCAAGACTTTTGCCACGTGGCCGGTGCCTTTCATAAACCCTCAAGCCTTGGCGGCCGCTGGATTCTACTATTTAAAAACAAGAGATGAAGTGAAATGTGCCTTTTGTCCCATCATCATAGACCAATGGCAGGAGGGCGATGAACCCATGCAGGAACATCAGCGCTGGTCTCCCACCTGCCCCTACCTGTGTAGAATGAAAGTGGGAAATATACCCTGTCATTCAAGCTATCCCTCACTTGTGTCTCTGGCTGATGAAAAAAAAAACAAGTTACGATACATGTGGGCCGTATGGTATCCATGGTGCTTCGGTGAGCAGCTCACCCTCAAAAACGCCTAGTTTAGAGACATTGGGACATCATCGGTGTTATGGACGTTACAAACACAAGAGACTATATTGTTGTATCAGTTGCTATCGTCCTTATCCTAAAATGAGAAAAGCCTGTAAAACGTGTTATGATAATAAAATTATGTAATTCTTAAATTCTAATTTTTGCATGTCCCCCTGTCCTACCCTAACGTTAATTTGAAACTAGCATGGCAGGTAAGTCCATGTCATGATCACACCTGATCGTCAGTCAGTCGTCAGTTGAACTTGGTCCAGGCAAGCGTCAACATGTTGCGCACACTCATTGTGGATTGCCAAGGGTTTAAAATTGGTGACAACAAATTTATATTTAAACAAGTGGCCATGATCGATTGTACCACGTTTTGGATATCGCAAGCTACGCATTTGCTATTTAAACCACCCCATGCTTTTGATTTGTTGTGTGAAAAAGACCGTAAACAAACCCAGTGGATTGAAAATCATAGGCAACTAGACTGGAATCAGGGAACCATTTCCTATAAATATTTGGACGTGGTTATGAAAGCACACTTGTCCTCGGCCAATGTGGTATTTGTGAAAGGTAATGAAAAACGTCAATGGTTGCAACCATTTTTGGCGTCTTACTGCCAATGTATCGACCTCATGGAGTTGGGCTGCCCCTCCCTGCAAACGCTCATGGATACTTGTTCCTGTGGCAACATTACCCATACAGCCCTATCGCATGCGTGGCATCTCTTTCATTGGTTAACCACCCATGCCTGCTGGGAGTTGTTGAACAAAATTATAACTCAAGATTTACCTGTGAATGACGCCAGTGAGATTTCTACAAGCGACGTGTAAACATCTACAGCACGTGATACCATGGAGAAAGGCAATGCTACGGACAAAGCCATCGGCAAGTTCTTTGTGTGCAAAAAAAAACTAGACAGTTTTACCAAAGAGGAACTCTTGGCGCTCCCCAAGTCGTTCATTTATTATGTGGCCGCCAACGCGGTCAAAGAAATCTGGCAACATGTACCAAAATCATGGACTCAAGACCCTGTGTTGAGTGAATTGCAACCCTGTACGGATTACGATCACCATAAGCAAGTGGCCATGGCAAAAATACCGTCTATGCGTCAGTGTGCGACTTGCCAGCTAGTGAAACTGTATCATGGTCATAAAAGTCCATGTAAAGACTTTGTTGAATCATTCCACGGGTGTCATGGCGAGAAAAAGCAACAACAACAAACACAAACATCGTCCACAGAGGAGGAGGAAGACCAAACCTTTTTACCATCGATGGAAAAGGATATGCCAGACCTGTACTGGCAATGGCGTCATTGACAAAGTGATTCAATACCTACCTTTCGAAATCCATCTTCCAGGTTATCGTTTTTGCGGCCCTGGAACTCGTCTCGAAAAACGTTTACAACGTGGTGATGTACCCATTAATCTTTTGGATCAAGCATGCAAGGAACATGACCTTTCTTATCGCCATAGTCATCCTGGTTTAAGACATGTGGCAGATAAATTGTTATTGAAGAAAGCTAAACAACGTTTCACATCCAGTGATGCCTCAGTGGGTGAAAGGATGGCAGCCCTGATTGTCATGAGTGCTATGAAAGGAAAGTTGATAATGCATGGACATAAACATTGAGGAGTGAGGAATTGGAATGTGTTTGTATTCTATTTTTCTTTTGTCAATTCACTATGACTATGAAATAAAAACAAAGGTTTACCAGAGCACAATGATTTGTTATTTTTAATTTTAAGAAATCGTGATGTTGATGGCTGATTTTTCATTTTACACATTTCACACATGATGAATTCCACACACTGTCATTTGCCAATTTGCAATTTACAGTTTTTAAAAATGTTCGTTTCAAGTTTTGCGATTTTGATGATATGGATTTTTCCAGTTTGTTGATGACACATTTTAAACAATGTCTGTTTGAAGTTTTTGAATTTTCATATTTTACACATGGCCATTTCCAGTTTTTAAAAATGTCCGTTTTAAGTTTTGCTGTTTTTGGTGATATGGAAACATGGATTTTCCATTTTGCTGTTTTCACATTTTTCCATTTGGTGTATGTCGAAAGTTGAGATTTGACAATGATGTTGATGCAAGTGCATGACCATGACGATGCTGCAGTGAGTTTATGGGTGTTTGGAGAAACGTCGAGGTCTACGACTACTGCAGGAAAGACTGTTTTTACAAAAATAATGTCTATTGTCCGCCACATTTCAATGAAAAAACGAAACTATTTAAAACAAAATGAGTATATAAGTGACCATTTACCCCCCACCCTACCTCACCGTGTTTGCTCTGGTCAATCATACACACCAGTTTTCTCTCTCTCCACTCATACATTCACACCTGTCTTTGGGAACAAACACAACCACTTTATTTATTCCCAAAAGCACATTCTCGACATGTACACTCATCCCAAAAGAACTTTTTAGTTTATCATTTACATTATGAAAAAATAATTAAATACTAGTTATTAAAGTTACTAAAAATCTTACTTATTTCATATTTACAAAAAAACTCAACTTTGTACAGCGTTAAAAGAATCAAACTATTTACCAATCAAGAAATTTTAAAAAAATAAGGTTGCATATAACTTTTAAAGAGCAAAAGGTTCAAGTGGGTTGTCACTATTTACAATGACAGAAACCAATATTTACAAAATTCTAAATCCACAAGTTACAAAAAGCCATGTCCCATAAACGATTAAACAATGAAATCACACCTTCTCCTCCTTGCGATCATAACCCCAGGGCAGGCTGGTGAGCAGGTCATCAGCCCACACACGCTTGTTATCCATGGAGGCGAGGGTGCGTTTTCTCTGTTCCACAAGATACAAATGATGGTTGCTGGATTGTATCCTGCACTGTGTATGAGACATAGCTTTGCCAGTGCGTAAAACCGCTAGGTAATCGTCTACACGTAGCGATTTTACCACTGCTCTACCTACATCTTTTGCTCTTTTGGCTTCCTTACAGTCGAGTGTGCGGTAAGCATACATTTTTGAGGCCAAACCTACGAATTCCGTCATAATGGAATCACCGCATTCATCTTTTAAAACGCCCATTTTCTTCTTGTTTTTTATGGGCAGCTGAAACACGTTGTCAGCGCTATAGCAAGAGGTGTCGAACCAGTCACTATGTTGCCTCATGACGTCATAGGGGTTGCAGTGGCGAATGTGGTAAATGAATGAGTCCGTGTCCATATACAAAAGAGAGACGTTCTCAAAATGGCGTTTGGCAAACTCATAGTGGAATCGATACATGACCGATTTAGAAAAGTCTAAAATGACTTGACCCAAGTAAATGGGTTTATCCATGGTCACGCTGGTCTTACTCATTTCAATAGTAGCCAAATCCTCATCGATAATTTTGATCGATTTGAAATTTGGCTTGGCAATGTACCGCCGGGCACCCCACCGCCCCTCCCAGACATTCACCAATTTAATGTCACGGTATTTGCGAACATTCTCCATAGACTTGCCATAGATGCAGTTGTTCATTAATTTAAAAAAATTAATTTCAAACTGCTGTGTTGCCATTTGTCGGTGCTCTGTGTTGAGTCGCATGTATGGCTCAAGCCATGCTTTTTGAGCAAAAGAAATACCCCTGTGGACTTTCTTCAATACCAAGCCTTGGGCGAGGCATTGCACCAACATTTGGATATGTAGCACATACCGATTTTTGTTGTAAAGTGTGCCCATGAGTTTTTCAGTTTTCACTTTACTGTCAGGGGGAACCATTTGCTCAAGGCAGAATGGGAAATCGGCATGTTCATCATACAAGGATGAGGGATATTCAATATCCACTTCTAGCACATATCCACGGCCTGTTTCTTGGCTAGCCATGTTCACATCAAATTCTGACACTTGTTTGTCTGTCAACCAAGCAAACTTCCCATAGGGCAAAGGCTGACTCATGGCGTAACCGTACAAATTATTCACGTCATAGTACATTAAGTACGATTCTTGTTTGTCCGGTGAATAATCAGGCATGTAGTCATTGTTCGCTTCGGCATGGCGCTGGTTAAGTGACACAAAGCCGCCACGAATGCCCTTTTCAAAAAATAGAACCATGTCTACGTCAGTGAGTAAATCCAATTCCACTTGAGTGTATTTTAAAGCGGCATCAAACGAAAGCCCAGGACTCGTATAATAGTGAGCCGGGTCAAGACCGTAAATGTGTTGACACAACTCACGGAATTTTTCAAACACATCAGTGAGTAGCAATACATCCAGTTTTAGGTAATGCAAAGCATATTCACTTAGCGTCTTCATGCCAAACACTCGCCAAACTTGACATGCATGTGCATAGTCTTCATCGGAAACGGTACTGCGTGTTAGTTTCGAGTAAAATTTATCTTGTGGTGGGAGTTTTCTTTGCTTTAACACGTCCCAGCTGTTGCAGAAATCATACGGGAATATACCTTTCCGAATGCACAATTGAAATTGCTCAGGATCATTAAAATGCATTCTAGTATTTTTTAATTCCTCCTCATTCAAGCCATTCACAAGGCTGTCTAGCGAGGATGCCATAAACTTAAAGGAATCCAAAAATCGAATGCTTAAGTCGCCCAACCACCATGTCAGGGCCGTAAAACGCTCATGGTTTTGGGGAATAATGGTAAACGAGCCCTTGTTGACATGGCCCAATTCACGAATCAAAAACTGAATGTCATAATTTGCCAGATTGTGGAAAAAGACACTGATGAAACGAGGAGCTGGAAAGTTTAAATTGCATTTACTATGCGCAGCTCCATGAAACTCCCCCGTAAAGTGCGAGTGGTCTCTGACATTTTCCTCTCCACTTAAAATAGGCTTTTCACAAATATGGCATGTTGTGGCATGCTCATACTGCTGCCGCTGTTCTGGAGATAGGCTCATGGGTACTGGATGGTCCAGTAATTCCTGTACATCATGAGCCAACTTGACAAGTTCATCCAAGAACCATTTGGCACAATCTGGCCCCTCGCGGTATTTGTAAACGGATTGTGTGGGGTCATAGGCACACACCACATTAAATCCTATGGCAAAGGGTTCATGTTTTTGAATGGGTGTGGTTGAGCTGATGGAGGGATCTGGTTCACATCCCGCCATGGGTGTGGTGAGAGCTTCAAAATCTGCATATACCACATAGGGAACAGTGTCACGCTTATGAATGTCCTTAAACTTTAACACAGCCTTGTCCCCTTGTGGCAATATCAATCTCACCGCTTCCTGAGAAACACAATCTACCCTATGACGTTCCAAAAGCGTAGGGGTTTTAAAATATTGCAAGCAACGGTCACAAATATATTTTACACCAGCATGCTTAGACACTTGTCTGCTTAGCAATCTACTCAAGCTTTTAATGAGGCAGTAGTGATTCACCTCTCCTACAGATAAATATAAAAGATGAATGTGGTGTCGTTTCGGTTCTTTTGTGGCATAAAAAGGACCCACAATCTCATTACCATCAAGGCCATACACCATGAACGAAAAGTCCTGGTTATCTTGTTCAAACCTATGGATCTCGGTTAAGTCCATAGGGAACGATACTCGAGTTAAATTTAAAGTCTGTTTCAATTCTTCAAACTTGGCCTTGTACTTCCCCGGTCGACAACCATGATGTTGTACCGGTTGCAAATAAGCAGCCACAGACCACAGAAAGCAATCATTGTCATGGTTCTCAATATTGACCACTGCCTTTTTCGAAGCTATTGCTGGTGGTGTTTCAATAAAGCTAGACCCAGCATTCAACGGGTTGAATTGACAAATGTTGATTTGCAAATGATGAATTTTGTCTAAGGCTAGACCACTCGGTCCTTGTTGCAGTTTATCAAATTTTGATAGCAAGGCATTCACCACGTGGGTTTCATACCACTGTTCCAAATTATGGGCTATGAATAGCTCTTGCATTTTACTGCAAATATAAAATGTCTCTTTATGCTCTACATCCTTCTTTTTATATATGAAATCGCACACCAGTTCTGTATTCACCTTTAAAGCCGTATGCAACCTTTGCGCTGTACAAATTTCAATCTTAAAAATTTCAAAACAAGATTCTAAAAATTCTTTGGGAATCAAACTTTTTCTAACATTGACCACGCGGCCAGAGCACACACGTGATTTGAAACAAGACTCAAGGGGCTCCCAAGTTAACGTATCCGCAGCAGTAAAAGACATTATTTTGAAAGAACACTCTCACCTGAGTTTTCAGCTGTAGACTGCTTGACAAGGGTTCCACTCTAAAGCCACTTGGTTTTCAACTGTATTTGCTATAGCAGTGAACCCTTTTTTTCTCCAAATATCTAAAAAGAAATAAAATAAACCACCATAAGTATATCCATTCCATATAGTTTATGCATTTCATAAACAAAACAAAATCAAACAGGTTATATTATATAATAAAACAAATCTCACCTTCACGTGTAATGCTTTGCTATATTTCCGTCTCGTGGGCTAGTGTGGAAATGGTTTCCTCTTCTATCGGTCTGTCTTTCTCTTTCTTTAATATGTATTTCCCACAGACACACGACAGGTAGGCTATACACGTTATCTGCAAACAAATAAATAAATAAAAATCATTAATTACCTAATCAATAAATAATTGCATGTATTTATATAAAAATCAATAAATATATAAATAAATATATACCTACCCCACAACAAGGTTAAGTATTTTCCACCAACACCAAAACTGATAAACAAGACCAGGGGTTTCTTGCAACGCAGTGTGTTCAAAGGTAGTCACCTAAGTGAGTGTGGAAATGATAACGACATGTCTTTATATATGCTACGTTGCATGTATAATCTTTTTTTTCCCACGTTTTGAAGATTCTCTTATCGTGCACGTGGACAGCTAACGTCCCAGGTGAACACCTGTGCCGGATCAAATTTCACGTCAACTTGCATTTTGTCACGTAGCCTATTTATTGGAAACACAGATACCACGTATGGTGTTCGCTATGAGGATGATAGTTTTAAAATTGGCGATTCATCCATTAAATTTGCTCGTACTGAAGCTGTCATTAAAAATATCAACTATAAATTAACGCCAGGACTGTTAAAGCTGCTCTTTTCTCGGACCCCCTCTTCCCATGATTATACGTCAGAGGACCTTGACAAATATAAATCCATTTTATTGAATACCCATGCCCACAAAAGACAGTATGATCCCACGCAACAAGTGAATGCCAATATATCTCAAAAATATAAAACCATCATTGCAAAAATGTTTCCCACTAGTCAAAGTACTCGTCGTAAAGTGTCTGCTTCTGGAGTGACATTTAAACCATTAAAACCCCTTGTGGATGTTACCTACTGGCACAATCCCAATAAGCTCGTCCAGCGGCTACAGTTGTTGCATGCCTCACGTCAAGCTGGCCATACCGGTCACGATTGGGAAATTCAAGAAATTGAACAAGAACTTCGAAATGCCAAAATTATTGTTTAAGCCCTCACCCATTAAAATGGGTATTGCTCACGAGTTGCATCGCCCAGCTAGGCGTCATTATCCACGACTCAAGGTGATTTCACGAGGTGTGGATGAACTTTGGCAGGCTGACTTGGTTGAAATGATACCCTATGCTGACGTTAACGACGGTGTACGCTATATGTTGACCGTCATTGATGTCTATTCCAAAATGGCCTTTGTTGAACTTGTGCGTCGCAAGTCTGGTCCACTAGTTACCAAGGCCTTTCAACATATTATTCAACACTCCAAACGTCAACCTCAGCTGCTACAAACTGACCAGGGGAAAGAATTTTTCAACAAGGATTTCTCCAGTTTTCTCAAATCTAAGGATATTCACCATTACACCACGTACAGCAACCTCAAAGCCAGTGTGGTCGAGCGGTTCAACCGAACATTGAAAACCCATATGTGGAAAGAGTTTACCGCTCAGGGCACGTATCGCTGGTTGGACATGTTACCTGAGCTAGTATCACGTTACAATGACACTAAACATAGAACGATTGGGACCAAGCCACGCCTCGTGACCAAAAATATTCAGCGATTGGATAAACTGTTTAACCCCATAAAAACAGCCGATCCTAAACGTCACCGACTGAACATTGGGGATTTTGTTCGTGTGAGCAAATTTAAGTCTGCCTTCAATAAGGGCTACACGCCTCAGTGGGGGACTGAACTATTTCGAATTCGTCGAGTCTACTTGGACAGTCCAGTCACCTATTTACTCGAGGACCTCAACCATCAACCCATAAAAGGTAGATTTTATCTACATGAACTTCAGAAAACAGCATTTCCTCAGCATTATCTTGTGGAAAAAGTGTTGAAACAAAAAGGAAATAAACTCTACGTCAAATGGTTAGGGTTTAACTCTACGTTTAATTCTTGGATCAATAAACTACATGTTGTGTGAACCTGTGTACTTTTTATTTATTCACACATGTTGTACACCACCTATAGCTCTATGTATACAGCGCTCCGCGCTTCATGCATGTTCATACATGTTTGTCTTTCCCTTTCCTCCTGTGTTCTCTCATACATCACCCCCTCCCCTCTCCCTCCCTTCACCTCCCACCACTGCTGTTTACAGCTCTTGCCTATCTATTGGTTGTGACATCATTCCCACAAGTTGCATCATACTTTTTACTGATTCAGCGATTCCCACGCTTTGAACATTCTCTTATCGTGCACGTGGACAGCTAACGTCCCAGGCGAACACCTGTGCCGGATCAAATTTCACATGAACTTGCATTTTGTCACGTACGAAGCAAAACAGGATGTGACTTGTTAACAGTTATCATGCACGTGGACAGATAACGTCCAAGGTGAACACCTGCGGTAGATCAAATTTCACATGGACTTGCATTTTGTCACGTACGAAGCGAGACAGGATGTCACTGGTTTAGCGTGCATGTGGTTTCGCACATGTGTTCACATGCATTTCGATCTTCCCTGCCACCACAATGGTCAGATTATTTCACCTTCAAGCGTCACCTGTTGTCAAGTCAGATCAACGCCTTCCAATAAGCTCAAATGACATTCACCTCCTGCTCCTCGGCAAGTTTGTTTTCTGTACTCGCTTCGACCAACATAGAACCAAGTTCTCATCACCGTTTACACGTTAAAGGTAAAAGGTGTGAAAAAAACGCACCCTCGCTCTGTCATACACCGACCCGTTGAAATAGCGATTGATCTATTGAACACAGCCACCGTGGTCAGTGACACACACACACACCCAGCCGTATCGTCTCTCTCAACCACCACGCTTCATGGACATTATAAACAGGTAAAGAAAAAGAAAACGTTTTTTCAACATGTATGGCGTTAGGCCCTTTGTGAATTATTTTTTTTTGGAAAAAATATCTACCACATTTGAAAGGGGGGCGTTAGCCCGAGTCCTAGGACACCTCGTACACATCTCTAGCGTTATTAGTTCGTGAGATATCGGCAAAAATCACAAAAAACACGTGTATACCCCAAAATCGCGTTTCCAATTTTATTAAAAATTATAACGAGTGGTCTATAGCAAAGAGAACGTCTGCCCGAGTCTTTGGACCTGTCGAACACACCTCTAGCATGATTGGTTCGCGAGATATAGCAAAAAGTTTAAAATCACGTTTTTACCCCAAAACATTCTGTTTCCCTCATTCTCAAAAACTTTAACCTATTACCAAAATAAAGAGGGTTTCGAGACAAGCCATTTGACACGTCATAGAACGAAATCCGACCATGCATTCGTGAAATATAGGAAAAAGTCTAAAATCATGGTTTTACCCCCAAAAAGCCTGTTTCCCTCATTCTCAAAACTTTAACCTATTAATAGCATATATAGAGCATCGAGACAAGCGATTTGACACGTCACACGTCCAAATCCCACCTTGCGTTCGAGAGATATCGGCAAACTTCGTAGGAAAGTAGGCGACTATCTGGTTCTCTCCTCACCACCAAAACCTCTTCTTATCAATCATTTTTTTCAAAAAAGCCTGCCCTCTTACAAAAAATCCCAAGTGCGCATGCGTAAAAAACAAAAACAAAAATGTTCATCCATAGCGGCATCCCGTAAAACGCATGCGCGAAATGGGCAACAACGTTTAAGTTCATTTTAGCAGCGCACCTTATACATGTCGCATTTGAAAACAGACTTTCACTAAAAAAATTATAATTTCACCCCCTAGTAGGGGTAGGTTTTATTTAGGGATTGAAATGAATGGTCCATTGGAAAGAGGGCGTCAGCCCGAGTCCTAGGACACCACATTTCTCAACATCCGACCATGCGTTTGAGAGATATTAATTATTTTAACTTGTACAGTCTGGTACAAATAAAATGGGTGGGTTAGAAGCACCACTACTCCACTACTGCTGAGGGAGTGGCGGCTGTCATCGAGCCAAAATATGAGGAGATCTAGACAAAAGGATTGCTAGTTGCCAAGACCCTCATCAACACGACGTCTCGGCCGTACGTCCGCCTGTCCAACCTGAACGACTACGACATTACGGTTCACCGGGACACCAACCTAGGAGTCTGCGAGCCCGTTACCTGGATTGCCCGCATCACAGATACGACGGACTGACACCTGCAGACGGACAACCGAAGAAGACGCGCAATGCCAGAAGAACTACAGAAGCTGTATCAAGGATCCCAGGACCATTTACACGAGGGACAATCACGCCAACTTCAGGACCTGCTACGCGAATTCCAGGACGTCTTTTCCGTGGGGAGCAAGGACTTCGGCAGGACAAGCTTGGTCCAGCACAGAATCGACGTTGGGGACAGCGCACCGATTAGGGCCCCATTCCGACGTGTCCCGCTCGCCAAGCAAGCCGAAGTCGACCGGATGGTAGAAGAGATGAAGGAGCAAGGGGTGATCGAACCATCACATAGTCCTTGGAGTTCTCCGGTCGTGCTAGTGAAGAAGGACGGTTCCACCAGGTTCTGCGTGGATTACAGGCGGGTGAATGACGTCACGAAGGACAGCTACCCTCTACCCCGGATCGACGACACCCTGGACACCATATCAGGGTCAAGATGGTTCTCCACCTTGGATTTGAAGAGTGGCTACTGGCAGGTGGAGGTCCACCCTAAGGACCGCGAGAAAACTGCGTTCTCTGTGGGCAGCGGGCACTGGCAGTTCACCGTCATGCCATTCGGTCTGTGCAACGCCCCTGCGACCTTCGAAAGGCTAATGGAGTCCATTCTGAGGGGACTACACTGGAAGACCTGCCTGGTCTACCTAGACGACGTCATCGTTCTGGGAAGAAGCTTCGAGGAGCACTACAGCAACCTGAAGGAGATCTTGATGAAGCTATGGGCTGCCCAGCTGAAGTTGAGCCCCAAGAAGTGTCAGCTCTTCCAGAAGCAGCTCCAGTACCTTGGGCATATCGTCTCCGAGGAAGGGGTGCGCACCGACCCAGAGAAGACCGCAGCTGTGAGGGAGTGGCCAGTTCCGAAGGACAAGTCCCAACTACGAAGCTTCCTGGGACTCTGCACTTATTACAGTCGCTTCGTGAGAGGATTCGCCGACATCGCCAAACCACTGCATCGACTGACTGAGAAGGAGCAACTCTTCACATGGACAGCAGAATGCCACAGTGCCTTCGAACAACTCAAGCAGGCTCTGTGCACCGCACCTATTCTGGCCTACCCCAGACCTGGAACAAGGTTCATCGTCGATACCGATGCCAGCGACTTTGGCATAGGGGGAATCCTGTCGCAAATAGTGAACGGCGAGGAGAGAGTAGTGGCCTACTTCAGCAAGGCCAGAGAGGAACTACTGCGTCACCAGGAAGGAACTGCTCGCCATCGTGAAGACCATCGAACACTTCCACAAATACCTGTACGGGCAAGAATTTCTCATCAGGACCGACCATGCATCCCTGCGGTGGCTCCTGAACTTCAAACAGCCCGAGGGTCAACTCGCGCGGTGGATAGAGAGGCTTCAACAGTACAACTTTGAGATCCAGCACAGGAAAGGCCAACTGCATTCTAACGCCGACGCCCTGTCACGAAGACCGTGCCCCGAAGACTGCACCTTCTGTACCAGAAGAGAGGAGAACACCGGGATACAGTGCCGAAGGACTACCGTGGAACTTCATGGGAGCTGGAGCAGCGAATCTTTCACGCGGGCACAATCAGAAGATGATGACCTGGAACTGATAGCCGAATGGAAGAGGGCCTGCGTCCCCAGACCCGGGTGGAACATTGTGAGTGACTGCAGCCCAAAGTTTAAGTCCTACTAGGCGTAGTGGGACTCGCTGGTTGTGAGGGATGGCCTCATATGCCGTCCCTGGGAGAGCACCGACGGGAAGACATCTCGGGAACAAGTCGTCGTTCCAAAGGCTATGACGGAGGAAGTCCATGGAAGATCATCTGGTGGACACATAGGGATAAAGAAGACCCTGGAGAAGCTGAGAGAGCGGTTCTACTGGATCGGATGCCGAACTGACGTGGAGAACCACTGCGCGAGGTGCCACGATTGCGCAGCCAGCAAGGGCCCAGGACGAAGACGACGGGGTCCACTGAAGACCTACAACGTGGGCGGCCCCATGGAGAGAGTGGCCATCGATGTTGCTGGGCCATTCCCGTTAAGCGAGGCAGGGAACCGCTACATATTGGTCGTCAGCGACTACTTCACCAAATGGCCGGAGGCGTATGCGCTCCCTAACCAAGAAGCCGCGACGATCGCAGAGACCCTGGTGAAGGAATTCGTCAGCCGGTACGGAGTACCCCTGGAGCTGCACTCCGACCAAGGGAGGAACTTGGAGTCGCAGGTGTTCCAGAACCTATGCCAGCTGCTGGGAATCCGGAAGACAAGGACAACGCCGCTACGCCCTCAGTCCGACGGGATAGTAGAGCGATTCAATCGCACCATCGAGAACCATCTCCGAATAGTCGTCAGCGAGCACCAGAGGGATTGGGACAAACATCTTCCACTATTTCTCCTGGCCTACCGTGCCGCCGTGCATGAAGCCACCGGGTGCACACCAGCCCGGGCCATGTTTGGGAGGGAGCTCCGTCTACCTGTCGATCTTGCCTTCGGCCGACCTGGGAATGATCCGGTCCCGGTAAGCCAGTATTGTCAAGAACTGGTCGACCAACTGGAGGACGTGCACGCGTTCGCTAGGAGGAAACTGCGGATCGAGACCGACCGAATGAAGACCCGATACGACCAACAGACGGATGCCGGCGGATTCCACGAGGACGACCTCGTCTGGCTCTTCAACCCATTACGGAAGAAAGGCCTGTCACCCAAACTGCAGAAGTCCTGGGAGGGCCCGTACCGAGTCGTGAAACGGATCAACGATGTCGTCTACAGGATCCAGCGGAGCCCGAGGGCGAAGATGAAGATCGTGCATCGAGATCGCCTGGCAGCCTACGGAGGGACACAGACGGACCAATGATTGATCGGGACGATCAGCCTTTTAGGAAGGGGGTGGTGTTACGGCTGTGAGTTTGTTTCATCGCTCGCCGCATGAGTCACAACTGCCCCCGAGCTGGGCTGTGCTCTGCCTCAGTGTATTGCGTGCGCCTTATGCAACAGGACTACTAGGACAAAGGGATGGTCCAGAATATTCGTGACTCAGCCAGTGAAGGAAACCTCGAGAAGCCGTGGACCCTGGATGGGTCTAGAAGCATTTATTGAGTCCCCGGCCTGCTATATAAGAGCGACCTGTCAAGCAGTGTGTGTTGTGTTTTACGAGGTAGTGCGAGCGTTTATCCTGAGCGACAGAAGTGTGGTGACTTGCGAAACCCCTAGTGAAGCCGATTCTCTTGATAGCGAGGGAGTGAGAAGCATACAGGGGACTGCCTGTGTTTTGAGCGAGTGTGATTTCGCTGAGCGACAGAGGTCATTGTGGTGAATTGCAAAACAGTGAGTGACAGACTTAGTGCAGCTGTTTCCAGCCAGCGAACGGGACCACCTCATTAGCACGGATTAACTTCTGTGGTTTGTTGACAAGTGAAAGGGGGCAAGAGCTCTCCATAAGGAAGAGACTTGAGGAAACTGGAGTAAGGTTCTAATTGCTTGTATTTGCTGATGAGTAGTGTATCTTTCTGGCCGCAATAAAGTTAATTATTTCTTTAAAGGAACAATCTGCGTTGTGCTTCAACCCACCGTAATCCAGTTAACAAAAGTATCACTAGGGGGGTGGCACGTAACAGTATTATCAAGTTCGACAGCTGTTATGGGATGTTAAAGTACCACAAAGAACAATATTAACATTATATAAATATTATTTTACCCTAATTGTAACCTATGGCCAAGAAACATTGGTTATTAACAAGAGGCAAAACAGTAAGATCGAAGCAACTGAAATTAAATTTTTGAGAACATCTCTCCAGAAAATTAGAAGAGATAAAATCCGAAACTCGAAAATTAGGCAAAAACTAAATATAACGGAACCATTAGTACAGCGAATTCAGAGGTTGAGATAAAGATGGTTTGGCCATGTGCAAAGGATGGAAATGGACAGAGCTGCAAAGGAGACGGTGAGGAACCTTGACGGTATTAGATTGGTTGGAAGGCCAAAAAAGAGATGGATGAACCAAATCCGACAAGACATATGTAACACTGGATTGGATGTGGCAAAAGAAATGGAGCAAGAGAATTGGAAGTATAGACAGGAGTGGAAGAGGCTAGTTTACAACGGCTAGGTGACTGGAGTTGGACACGGATGATGATGATGATTGTATTATGGGTCTTGATGTCATGATGATGTAACAATGATATTGGTTTTACGTCCCTGAGGCTTTGACAGGTGCTGGGGTCCTGGATGTTTGCTCCAGAGGAGATCTTTAACATGCCAGTAAATCTACTGACACTGCTCCCTCGCATTTGCACACCCTCAAATGTCAACTGAGTGTCAGGATTTAATCCTGTAGGGAACAGCAGGCGAGAACTTTACCACTGCGCCATGCAGCCAATCTTGGTATGATGAGGAAAGATGATTGTAATGTACAAGGCGCCCGGGAATGTTCTCCGTAGTGGCTACGTGCCGCTGTGAGTGGTTGCGTCACCAGCTTAGTTGGCAGCACAATGTCCTTGATAGGGTGAAGGCCACATGTGTGGGCTGTCGAATTCGTCAGTGGGCGAATTTGTCAGTGTGTATTGCAATAAGCGAGCATGCGTGTCATCAGCACTTCTAGCATCAGTTATGAATGGCTGTGGGGAGTATAAAGTTTACTGCTTGTTTGTTATGATACAAGCGACAGCCGTGCTGCCAACGTAACTGGTGACGTAATCTCTCGCAGCAGCTTGTAGGCACTGCGGAGAACATTCCCGGGCGCACTGTATATCTTATATCATAGAAATTGAATGGGCTTATTAATGACAACATAAAACACATCCATGCCCATGGACAGATTGAAACCGGCAGCTGAGCTTGAGTTTCATTTCAAGACCAACCTTCTACTGCTCACCCACACCAGCATAACATTTTGTCACTCCACAATCGGTGTGAAGTGATTGATAGATAACTTAAGACTTGAGGCAGTGAGTGAGAGAGGGGGCTATGCCTGAGTTGGATGGAACTGAGATATTTGGAGTTTTGCGGTTGCTCTCTCGCAGCATAAACGTGATTCACAGAAACTACATTCTTCACAAACAATGGAAGGAGCCTGCGGATGTCTTTGATATTATGCACACTGAAAGATGAATGTATGCCCTACACAATGATACCAATAACTCAATTTTGACAAAATCTCGGCATAGTCCCCTCTCTCACTTACTGCTTCACTTCTTAGACAGAGGCTTCATTGAGGTACTGTACACGCATTGCAACTGTGTTGCGACATCCATGTCCAAGGCCAAGAAAAGGGCTCGCACATGCTATTCAAGCATAGTGATCTGCTGTTTACAGTTGCATGAACCTCATCAACCATTCGACATGCCTCCACAATGCTTACGAAATGCTTTTACCCATTTAACAGAGCTGGAGAGGGGACACAGAATAGGGCTGCGTGAGGCTGGATGGCCATATCAGCAAATCATCCACCAGCTAGGCCATTCTGGCTAGACTGTTAGGGCATGCCGAGACCAGCAGATGAGTGAGGGTATACACACACGGCAACAAGTGCTCAGTATGCCGTCCACGGACCACCAGGTGAGATAATCGTGATATCATCCGAGAAGCTCATGCAAATGCAAGAGTCACAGCGCCCACTATCTACAGACAGGTGGCACCATCATTACAGGCCCCTGTGGCGGCCAGCACCATTTCCAGGTGCTTGGCGGAAGGGAATTTGGTTTCATGGCACCCATTAAGTGTCCTGCCATTGACACCCGCCCACCATCGTCTCCATTTGCTGTGGAGTCAGGACCAAGAAACAGACTAGAACTGGGTTTTCTTTAATGGAGATTCCAGGTTCTCTTTGTGCTCCAACAACAGCCATGTTTGTGTTTGGAGACCTTGTAATGCGCACCTCAAAACCAGTTTTCTGTCTGCCGCATTAAACTGCCCCCCCCCCTCCACCTGATGTAATAAAGGTCTGGGGTAGCATCACATACAAGAGCTGGTCACCCCTAGTAGTGCTAAGAGGGTCAAAAATGGTGCAGCAATATGTGAAGGATGTCTTGCCACTCATAGCAGGGTGACCGGGCAGTCTAACACTTGACCCCGCACAGGATACGTAGTATAGGACTGCCTTTCACAACAATGGCACACTGCCGTGGCTCACCCAGCCCCCAGATTTGTCACCAATCAAATGTATCTGGGACCATCTGAAACACAAACTGCAGGAACTGAGGAGAGCACAAGATCTGGAGAACCAGTTGCAGCAAATATGGACAGACATACAAGCAGAAGCCTCCGTGGCTTAGGCGGCAGCACGCCGGCCTCTCACCGCTGGGTCCGTCGTTCAAATCCTGGTCACTCCATGTGAGATCTGTGCTGGACAAAACGGAGGCAGACAGGTTTTTCTCCGGGTACTCCGGTTTTCCCTGTCAACATTTCATTCCAGCAACACTCTCCAATATCATTTCATTTCATCTGTCATTCATTTAATCATTGCCCCAGAGGAGTGCGTCAGGCCTCGGCAGCCGGCACAGTCCATATCCTCGCCGCTAGATGGGGGCTTCATTCATTCCATTCCTGACCCGGTCGGAGACTGGAAGCAGGCTGTGGATTTTCATTTTCATACAAGCAGAATACCACAAAAACCTTGTATGCATCTATACCCACCCATATTGCAGCCTTTATCAAAGCTAGAGGTGGACCAACAGGGTACTAGAAGCTTCATACAGGTGCTCGTGTTCCACAGTACAATGGTTAGTTTGCTCTGAAATTGTAATAATTTACATACATCCAGCATGCAATTCCCACAATTCGTTCATGGTGAGTGAATCTATTTTGCCAGCCAGTATATTTTGCCTCTTGAAGCTCTTCTGTAAATAATATTAGATATCAACTAGAAACTGTTAAACATTGACATTTTATAGACCAAAGCACACTTTTTGAACAGCCAAGTGCACAAGATGACAGGCATAGTCTTGCATGCGGATGTTGAGATTCTCTTTACAAATGAAAGAACTAACCCCTTTGGAAATGCCAGTCATGTTACTAGCCTCCCACTGGTACAGTCACCTTGAAGGAGGCAATCAGGTATTGCAGGGTGTTTGGCGGCTTGAGAGCTCAAATGATCCTTGGGGCTATGCCAGTGGGAGCTTTGGCTCCTGGTATGGGCACCCAAGCTGGACAGGCCTAAGGAGACAGAATTAGAGCGGTACCCTGGTCCACCAGGTTGGAGGTTGGGCGTGGGGCTAACAACCCCACACCGTAAAAAGAATTCCGTTACGAAACCCTCAAGATTGTCTCGGAACACTGGTGGATTTATTGAAGAAACTGGAAAATACATAAGGACTGGTATCGACATTGGCTACATGGAACATAAGAACAATGCTGCAAGCTGAAAAAATGTCACAGTTGGCAGAGGAGGTGTTCAAGTTTGAATTGATGTTGCGGCATTGCAGGAGGTGAGATGGAGAGATACTGGGAGAATTGATAAAAGGAACTATACTATGTTTTATAATGGACCCGAAACAAGAACTGGAAGGTGTGGGACAGGATTAATTATAAGTTCTAAAATGAAGGAAAGCTATTTTGAATTTGAGCCCTTAGGAGACAGATTATGCAAATTAAGGCTCAAAGGACGTTTTCGAAACATATCCCTAATCTCAGCTCAAGATGCAAGTGATGAAGGAAAGAATGCATTTTTTGACAAATTGGAGAAAGAATGTGATAAAATACCTAAATACAATGCGCTGATTCTCCTTGGAGATTTTAATGCAAAAATAGGAAGAGAAGACTTCTTACAGCAAGTAGCTGGAAAGTTAAAATGGAAAGATGTTAAGCCAGTTTGCAAAAGAATGGAACTGATAAATAAAAGCACTTGTATTGAACATAAAGATACACATAAAGGAACATGGGAAATGCCAGGAACTGAAGTGGTTAATCGAATTGATCATGTTCTGGCATCAAGGAGACATGCATCATCAATCATTGGTTAAGTCCAATTCCGGGAGAGACTTGCAAATGTAGGTTATGGAAACGGGCCTAGGAGTGAGAAGTGGTATGTTGAAAATTTACGTCAACCAGAAACTATCGAGAAGTACCAAGAGATATTGGCAAGAAAATTGGAGCAGAGAGTGGAGTGGTGCATACACTTGTATGAAGTCCATCACGTCATTTTTCATCTTCATTCTAATTTTCATTATTCTGTCACTCACACACTCGACCACTTCAACATACTCCTCCAGTTGTTTCGAGGTTATCAGTCCCACGCCATTTTTTGCCTCTTGGCCACCACTCCAGTATAATGTATATCCTTTCCTCAATTTCTTCCTTCCTTTACCTTTCCATTTCACTTCACTCAGCCCCATCAATCCAACATTCTCCCTCTCCATGAAGTCTACCACCTCCTCCACCTTGCCTGTCAGGGTCATGACATTCACGATTCCCACTTTAATTTCGGTTACTGGTCGCCCATTTCTCACAGTTCCCCCAGTACCAAAAGAACTGCGCGTCGCCTGCAGGGTATGCCCTAACCTTCTCCGAATCATTTGAAGTGCCATTTCCATTTTAGGCTATTATTACGATGGGGTCGCCACTCGCAAAGGCATCTTATGAAGCTACTGCCAGCTATTATACAGGCCACCCCTAACATGGGAAACAGACGCCCTTGCAGCCGCCCCTAACCTGGGAAACAGACGCTGCCGATTGATGCTGTACTCATACTATTCCCTGAATACTGGATTGCCTCTTCCGCAATCTCCACCGTTCCGAAGTCCATCTTCTCCGCTGCAGATTCCGTTGAGGTCTTCGCATGTAACCCTGTGCACGGGGCCTATGTTATACCCCATAGGACTGGGTCCTCACCAGAACTTAGCCGGTACTGTAGTTCCATGGTATATCTATCGAGCATATCTATCGAGCATAAAACACATGGTTTTCGAGCATATCTTGAGTTTTTATGGAGCATATCGACCCGAGCCCTAGTGATAACAAACTATCAATTATTGTGCTCGTGCGGTGTGCGGGAAGAGAAAAGTATCCCTTACAGAGGACTGTACCAGAGAGTAATTTACGTAATGGAGCATAGAAATCGAATAACCTATGAACATTGTACGATCTTTTATTAAGTATGAAAATAACAAATTCTCCCTGAACTTTTTTTTTCGATTTTGTAGATCCCTCGCCAGTTAATAATATTATTGCAATTATTTTGTTTCCAACACATAAGAAGAACCCAGGGTCATCGAGAGCGACCACGGGCCCTAGGACAAGGTTTTCCGAACCCTTCATTATTACTCAACCTGGGACATAATATTGGAATTACGGTATTAAACTTGCAAATTTTACTTCCCAAAAAAGAAAAGCTCCTCGCTAATCCATTCCTTAAAACTACAATCATCATGATCATCATCATCATCATGCGTGGAATTTAGATTGCCGAACTGATTATTAGTTTACTTTGGTTTTAGTTATTCAGCCACTCTCCTTTTTCCTTTATCTCTGGTTGTTCTATAACTTCAAGATATTGATCACTCCATCTCGTCTTTCCATTTTCTTTGTATCTGAAAGTATTCAGTAACCACAAGAATACTCCTTAAGGAAATGTATGAAGTAAAGAGTCATTTTGATTGAATTTTAAACGTAAAGAACTCTGGAACTTCAGCAAGTTATAAATAAAATAGTCAACTTTGCCATTTCCATACCTGCCAACCTATAAAACTGAAAATTCGGGAGATTTTGAAGACGATCGATGTCTAATCATATTTCTTCGCCATATTACCGAGGAACCGACAAAATCACTCAGATCGAAAAATCACTATAGCCTACCGGCATATTAATGCCACCAACTAAGTCACACACAAATCATTTCACATGTTAAACAGATACAATATTCCGCAGCCTACAACTACCTCTCACCCACAGGCTATTATATAAACTTCTAGGAATACACGGTGCATCAACCATCGACTATTTCAAACAAAGAGATATGCAAATGAAACTAAGCGGTACGAGTAGTTATGGAGAATTATCTATAAATTATCGATACGAAGCGAAACTGCGGTCATAGCATTATCACATGCAAATCCGACACAATCATCCCACATTTCTCTTCCTCAGTGGACAATTTAAAACTTTCAAAATACCTTCATTTATATTGCCCTGTAATTCTTGGATGGCGAAGATCGTAGTGGAAATAATCTCTGTTTCTCAGTCAAAGAACGGAAAAACCATTGGATAGAGTTGTGAATCATCAATATAGTTTCTACCCTCCGTAGTGTGCAAGAAGGGTTGATGTATCAAAGTTCCCGTAGTTTTTTCATCAATTGAACTGGCTACAATTTTGTTGGACCCCTCAACTTCTTGGAATCTGAGTGAATTTTACTATTTATGTTTCTCTGGCAGTCATCTCTTCCACCATGACCAAGGGGAAAAGAATCGCACAAACACAGAACAAAACCTGAGGGATGAAGATTTGCACGAATAAAACAAACAAACTTTGTGTATTACTCCCCAAACTTTGAATAACCTTCTGCTTCTTGTTGGAATGCCAATAAATGCTGTGTTTTGTTTCTAGTTTACACAGTCTAAGATTGCCTGTCCTCCTTAGTGATCCTTTGTGTAATGCAACACGAGTTTCTGCATTACTGAATGGACTCAAAACTGCTCCTTTTTGTATTGTGACTTTTACGTGAGTTTTTGAGTTACTGTGTGTTCACAATGCCCTGCAGATGTGCTAATAACCCTAACAATTTTTGTCCCATTATAATATGTGAAGGACATCATCATCATCTTGCACAGTTTCCAGCCACTGGCCGGGTCTGTTTGGAACACAAGCCTCTCCAACGTCTTCTGTCTTCCCACCATCTCTCAGCCTCCACCCTTGTCCAGTCTTCTCCTCTCTTCTTCACGCTTTCTTCCACCCCCTTCAGCCACCTGTCTCTCGGTCTTCCCCTCGGTCTCTTTCCTTCCCACTTCGTCTCATGTACTCTCCTGGGTATCCTCTTCTCCTCCATTCGTTTTACATGTCCATACCATCTAAGTCTAGATTTCTCTATACCATCCTGTAATGGTTCCTCCTTCATTAATTCTCTGGTCCTCTCATTTCTTATTCTGTCCATCTTTGTAGCTCCAATACTGCTTCTCAAGAACCTCATCTCACTGGCCTGTATTTTGCTCTTCTCCCTTCCTTTCATAACCCAGGTCTCCGAGGCATACGTCAGGATAGGGACATAGTACGTCCGATATATGATCTTTTTGCTGTTCTGAGGGACATCCTTGCTCCATAACATGCTTCTCACACTCCTCCGAAATGCTTCTGCCTGCCTCCCCCGCTCATTTATTTCTCTATCGTTTCTTCCATTATCTTGTATCAGGCTTCCCAGATACTTAAAACTCTCCACTTTCTTCAGCTGTTCCCCACCAATTGTTATTCCTGTTGTGGTTCTTTCCTTCTTCCTTGTTGTGATCACCATCTCACTCTTATTTATGCTAAATTTCATCCCATATCCTTGTATTATTCCTTCCCACACGTCCAACTGTTCCTGTACCTCCTCCTCCTTGTTTCCCCAAATCATCAAATCATCTGCAAACACCATTGCTTTCATCTTTCCGTCCCCAATTACTTGTGCCACTCGGGTCATTATGTCATCCATCACCACAATGAAAAGTAACGGTGACAGTGCACTTCCTTGTTTCAGGCCGTTTCTTTGTTCCAACCAGTCAGATCTCTCTCCTCCCACTTTCACACAGCTCACGCTTCCCTTGTACATCTCCTTTATCCTCTTTATAGTCCATTTCTCTACTCCTCTATCCTCCAGGGACTTCCATACTTTGTTTCTGCATACACTATCATATGCTTTCTCAATGTCCAGGAAGGCCATCAGTAGATCTGTTCCATACTCATAGTGCTGTTCTTGTAACTGCCTTACAGCAAAAATCAAATCCACTGTGGACCTTCCTGCTCTGAAGCCATGTTGTTCTTCCCTCATCCCTCCTTCTATCCTTGTCCTAATTCTCTTTTCCAAAACTTTCTCGAAGATCTTTGCACAATGACTCATCAGTGTTATTCCCCGATAGTTTCTGCAATCTGTTCTACTACCTTTCTTGAAGATCGGGACAATGATTCCTTTTTTCCAGTCCTCTGGGGTCTTCCTTTCCTTCCATGCTGTCCTCATCACTCGGTACAGCCACTGTATCCCCACCTCTCCTGCTGCTCTCACCATCTCCACACTCAACTCATCCACACCCGGTGCCTTCCCTCCTTTCATCTTGTTCACTGCATCTTCCACTTCTTTCCATGTTAAGTCCTTTTCTGTTTGCAGTTCATCTTCCTCTTCCCCGATTTCTTCCTCCTCACCATCTTTTCCATTTGGGTTCAGAAGTTCTTCAAAATATTCTTTCCACATTTTCTTCAGTTCTTCCCTATTTTCTATCTCTTGTCCCCTTTTGTTCACCATTCTAACATAATCCGTAGGATCCTTCCGCCTCTTATTTTTTACCATCCCATACAGGACCTTTTTTGTACCTTCACTATCCTCCTCCATCATCTTTGTCCACTCTTCCATCCACTTCCTTCTCTCCTCAGCCACCACTCTCTTCGCCTCCTTCTTTCTTTCCTGGTACTCTTCCCTTGTCTCTACCGTCCTATTTTGATACCACCTCCTAAAGGCTCTATTCTTTTCCCTTACTATATCTTTTGTCTTCTGGGGGCGTGGTGGCTCAGCGGTCTAGCTGTATGCCTCTCACCAAGGCGGTCCGGGTTCGATTCCCGGTCAATGCATGTGAGATTTTCGAAGTGAAATGCCATGTCCTGTGGTTCGGATTCCACGTAAAAAGGAGGTCCCGTGGCTCATGATTTCAAGATTAACGGTCACGTTAAACTACAAGCTTCCTTCCTTGCTTTTTCTTTTGTCTTCTCATTCCACCATGGTGTTTCCTTCCACCTCTTCTTACTACTTGTCCTCCCACATACTGCTTCTGCTGCACCCACTAGTGTCTTCTTAAATCTAGCCCATTCCTCTTCCACCCCTCTTTCTTCATCTGTTGGAATTCCTTCCTTTACCATTTTGAGGTACTCGACCCTTCTATCCCCTTCTTTCAGTTTCCATATCCATATCCATAATAGTTTCAATAAATTCCAAACCTGAGCTAATCTACATTTTTTAACTGTCATTTTCAACTTCAGCACACTCAAATTCATATAAATCAACTATTTTTGCCTTTGTAAAAAACAAAAAGTTAAAATTAGTTGTCTTGTATTATCAAATAAATTGTTGGGATGCTTTCAACCACACATGTCTGGAAATTGACATAAACAAATGAACAACTCCAGCCACAAACAGCAAGAGGTTCCCTATGTGGCTCAACACTATTAAACAAATGTGGGCATTCCACCTTCTTCTTCCTTCTCCCCATTGTGCCATACCGTAGCATTGGGGGATGTCCTCTTATTCATCTTTTATAATTATTTCTGTTCCTGGCAAGACCCTGGAGCTGATGCATAGTCTTATTCTATCTTGACTAAGCCTAATGTAACAATGGCGAAACATCAGCAATAAAGTAACACCGGACACAAAAAAACAATCCGAAACACAACAGCTAACAGCATTAGCTGTAGATACAACAACAAAAATTTTTGTTTACACATCAATAACAGGAGTGTTAAAGCCTTGACCATTAGGAGAACCAATGTAGAACATTACACAAGAAAGTACGGACATGATAAAAGTCTGACTAGAATAACAAATTATGGGCTGAAAAAGGGCAAGTACCAAAAGCATAGGGTTTTTGGGTACTCCAAAAGAGCCTACTATCCATAGCCTACCCCAATCACCGGGTAGCTGATAAACCTGACATAGGCTACATGTCACCATACTTCACTTAAAAACCTTGAAGAAGGAAATCTTCACACACCCTAAAAGTGTAATTTATACAAGATGAAAACACATGCACATCACACAATATCAAGTGAAGTTACCACCAAGAGCTAAATACAGTACTGTACATATAATTTACAGTTATGCTCTTTTGTCACCCACAGTGGCAAGAACAAGTTCACACAGATACCAGGCTCAAACAAACAGAGAAGAATGAAATGTAGCAAAACAAAGCTATTTAGTACACATGGAATATCCTTTCCAAATAGGTGGGAGTATTTTTAAATGAAAAGACCAGTAGAATATATGAAAATAGGCTACTTAGTTCTTTACGGAGCTATTTGTTGCAAAAAGCAGCTGTGGCACTGGACAACTTGCTAAATTTAAAAAAGGGCCAAGTGCCACCATCTGTAGTTTTTAAGCAACACTGCCACAGCAGCAGAATAATTTTCCCAGTTATTGAACACTACAGATAGTGGTACTTGACCCTTCTTTAATATGCCAGTCTTCTAAGTTCGTACTTGCCTTCCCTGTGGTTCTACAGACCATTGAGGGCTTTGGCCTATGAAGTGACCTCTCTTCAGCCATATGGCCAGCACTTTGTGGGACACAGAAGGATTTAATAGTAATTGCAAATCATTTATTAAAATCCTGTGCTCGTGTAAAACAGGACTGTGTTTGCATTTGGAATTTATTTATTAAAACCAGCTAGTAGCTAACTATAATTGTATGTTTTTATTTCAGGTATACTTGAATACACTGTTATATGCATAAAAAATTGAAATTTATTAATTTCTCTTTGCCTTCTTTGACTCTTAGCCCCTTAGAAAATACCATGCTACCTAGAGTCTAGGGTTGAATTTTTAAAATAATAACAAATTGCACATAAAAATTTTACACCTATCAATTACAATGGTCTGTGATCGTGCAACTAAAGTTAAATCTTGTCATAACACTATACCGTACATAAGTAAGACTAGGTATTTCTAACCTAATTGTAGGTTACACAAAAGCATTAAGCTTTATGTTTCTGTTTATGAATTATAACACCAAGTAGAAAATGTATTTTCAACACTATATAATTTATATTGCAGGTACAAAATTATCACAGCCCACTCCAAATTCCCCCCCCCCCCCCCCCAAGAAAAATATTAGAGTTTCAGTTCTTGACAATTATTTGAAGATTGACTGCAGTATGTCCAAGTTCTTTTCACACATAGAAAGACCAAGTTTCTTGAGGTAATGGAAAAAGCGTTGTCGTCTTGTGGTATTTGAATCTTGTCTCATCCTCTCCATGTGGATTATGAGGTGCAGTATAGGAAGGTAATCCAAGGGCACAGCCCGGTGATCAAGCATCATTCGGGGTAAAACTACTTCACAAAGTGCAGTTTCTGCAGAGTGATGTTCATTTCTACGCCTGGAACAAAATGTATTAAGAAAGTTTGAATCGTCCAACAAAAATTGAATATTGTGGGATATCCAACATTCTTCGGAACTATCGTAGCTACATGTGCATGACACCTTCAACAACCAGAGTTTGAAGGTATGCAAAATGGAAATCCAAATTAATCATTATAGAAGTAGGCTATTATCGCAGTGCTACCAGTTCTAAGAAATCTGTATCTTGCCCTTTTTGTTTAAATATGCACAATGTTTCATTCTTATTTTGAATATCATTTAGGGACCTGTGACGAAATGTCTGTACTGGTGTGTGCAGGGGGATATTTACAATGTTGTTTGATGTTAATTCATTTTATGAACTCTGTGTGTGCATGTGTATGTGCGAGGGTGTGTATGGGGGGTCTGCACATTTATTTTTTTGTAATACCTCATACTGAATCTGAATAGATCCATGTTGTCACAACACCTTCCATTTTAAAATAAAGTTCTATGACATGGGTATTTTTTAAATTTTATTTTTAGTGTAAGCCTGTGAAAAGTATTAAATTTGCTTTTGTCAAATACTCCAATACATAGAAACAGAGCAAAAGATTTAAAAAATATTTATAAGAAATTTAAAGTACAAAAGGAAGACTACTTTGTTTGCTTAGTATTCCAAATTGTTTATCACAGGCCAGACATCAATCCTTTCTCTTGATGAATTGTCATCATTCAGATATGCTTTCCTAGCAGGGTGGAGGGTGGAGAAACTGCACTCGATTGTGGCTGTTGTTACTGGTCGAGTAGCCAAGAGTTGAAACAACCAAAGCATACATTAGTGTAGACCTGACAATTGCAACACGAAGCTTTCATTGCATTTTGTAGTAACTGCTCCAATTGGCTTCGATAAAGATGAAATGGTTACAACTTAGCCTCTGTCATAGTTAAAATGGCAACTAATGGAGCTGAAGCTTAAAATACATGCAATTTCTTAAGTCAATCAATGACACCTTTGTTTTCCATTTTCCGTACTAGAAGACAATACATTAACGATGTTAAAAAGTGCACAATATGCCAAGAACAATTTCGACAATGAACTATTGAAGGCATCCAGAATCAACAACACTTTGAAATAAACTTCATCATCATCATCATCATCACTGATATCTTCATTTATGCAAAGTTTTTGCTTCATAGAAATACATCGTTGGTTGATTTCAACTCCATCGGAAAATGCTAATTTCTTGATTTCCAGAAAACCCAGCTTAACGTATCATCAACATTTCTCTCTTATTTCCAATAGGAGTGGGCATCTTGAACATATTCTGAGTCGTAGCCCCCCTTGTGTTAAGGCGGCTGTCCCACCTTGTTTGCTCCCCGAGCTGAAACTGGGACCCTGTGTAAGTAAGGTCAGCAATCTGCTTCATTTGTACAGAGAGTCCAGTTTGTATGTATCGGAGACCCTCGCTAGCCCGCTCGCCCGCGGCGCGAGCCTGTCTCCCGCCACGCACTTTGCCGTTATGCGGCGCCTGCTCGGCACTGAGTCATTGAGTATAGGAATTTGTACTTACCTAGTTCACAGCTGGTGCTGAAAATGTTCACCATTCACTGCTACACATCGCTGGCACCTTTTTATGAAACTGGCATTTACTCTCTGAAGTTCCTGAGCACCGATTGACTGTATTTCAGCTGTAATATAGTCTTTAAGCTCATTTATAGTGTGAGGGTTTCTCGCATACACTCTATTTTTAAGCGTCCCCCACAAATAAAAGTCACATGGTGATAAGTCTGGGCTTCGCGGGGGCCACACGTTCCGACTTATAATCCTAGTACCAAAAATGCGACGCAATTCTGTCATGGATGCTGGGTAGATTATTGGCTGAGGAATAACCTAACCACCAAGGGAAGATGATTAAAAAAAAGGAGGTAGGTTTTGTACTGGAGAAAAAGGATAGAAAAATAGGAGGAGAGTCCCACAAAAGTTATGAATTTAACTTTAAATGCACTTAGAGGCGGTTGACACCGCAAATCCGTTCTCTGATACCTAAAGTGGGTAAGGACTTGGTCGAAGCTGACGGGAAACGCAGCTAGAACTTGGGCAGTTTGCAATAGAGTGGCTTTAGTATATTCCCTCTCAAGCATGCATATGCCTACTATGGGGAAGGGTGATGGTCTGGCAAGACTGAGAGTAACAGATCTATTGTATGTCTGTTCAAAGCAATTCGTTTTTGCAAAGTAATTCGAAGAATGCAAATAATTTGAATCAGGTTTGGTATTTCCAGTTTTCGAAGTTGTAGACTTCCTGAAAAGCGACCAAGTGCCTCCAAGAAGGATGGTGATAGAGGAATTATGCCTTTGGGAATAAATTTGATCATCATCATCATCATCTTGTACAGTTTCCAGCCCCAGGCTGGGTCTGTTTGGAACATAAGCCTCGCCACTTATTTCTTTCTTCCCACCATCTCTCCGCAGTCACTCTGGTCCAGTCCTCGCCTCTCTTCTTGACACATTCCTCCACTCCTTTCAGCCATCTATCTCTTGGTCTTCCCCTTGGTCGTTTCTTCTGCATCTGCATCTCATGTATCCTCTTGGGAATCTTCATCTCATCCATTCTCTTTAAGTGTCCATACCACCTCAGTCTTGATGTCTCAATCCTACCTTGCAAGGGCTCCTCTTTCACCATTTCCCTGACCTTTTCATTCCTCACCCTGTCTCTTCTTGTTACTCCGATCCTACTTCGCAGGAACTTCATTTCACCTGCCTGTATTCTGCTTATGTCTCTTTTCTTCATTGTCCACGTTTCTGAAGCATAGGTCAGTATCGGGATATAGTAGCTTCTGTATAACACTTCCTTGCTTTTTTGTGGGACATCTTTATTCCACACTAAGCTCCTAATGCTTCTCAGAAATGCTTCTGCCTGTCTGCCACGTTCCGTAATCTCTTTGTAATTTCTCCCATTTTCCTCCACTATACTTCCCAAGTACTTGAGACTTTCCACCTTCTTCAGCTGTCCACCTCCAAGTGTTATCCCACTCATTGGTCTGTCCTTTTTCCTGGTCGTTAACAGGATCTCACATTTACTGATGTTGAACTTCCATCCGTACTCTCCCACTGTTTCTTCCCAAGCCTTCAGTTGCTCCTGGATTTCCTCCTCCTTGTTTCCCCAGACCATGAGATCATCTGCAAACACCATTGCCTTCATCTTATCTTCTCCTATCTTTCCTGCTATCCGTGTCATTACCTCGTCCATAACCACAATAAAGAGAAGGGGTGACAGCGCACTACCCTGTTTCAGGCCACTCATTTGTCTGAACCAGTCTGTTCTTTCCCCTCCAACTTTCACACAACTCACACTTCCACAATACATCTCCTTCACTCTGCCTACAGTCTCTTTTTCCACTCCCATGTTTTCCATTGCTTTCCAAACCTTCTCCCTACACACACTATCATAGGCCTTTTCGATGTCTAGGAAGGCCATCAACAGATCCTCTCCAAATTCGTAGTGGTGTTCCTGGAGCTGTCTCACTGAAAATATGAGATCCATTGTTGATCTCCCAGGTCTGAATCCATACTGTTCCTCTCTCAATTTTCTCTCCACTTTGGCTCGTATTCTACTTTCTAATATCTCTTCATATATCTTGGCACAGTGAGGTATGAGTGTGACTCCCCTGTAATTTCTGCACTCCTTTCTGCTTCCTTTCTTAAATATTGGGACAATTAATCCTTTCTTCCAATCTTCTGGGGTCTTTTTCTCCTTCCATATCACCCTCATCACACGGTACAGCCACTGTTTCCCAACCTCCCCTGCTGCCTTCACCATTTCAACACTCACTTCATCCACACCTGGTGCCCTTCCTCCTTTCATCTTGTCTATAGCCATTTCCAGTTCTCTCCAAGTCAGGTCCTTTTCCATTCCTGTGTTGTCTTCTCCATCTTCCAATACATTGTCTTCCTCCCTATGACCATTTGGATTCAGCAAATCCTCAAAGTACTCTTTCCACACTGTCTTGAGTGTCTCTTTGTTGTGTACCTCAGTTCCGTTTTTGTCCATCATTACCACATCCTCTCGCAGACCTCTTCTCTTACTTTTGACCATCCCATAAAGTACTTTCTTATTTCCTCTGCTGTCTTCCTCCATCATCTCTGTCCACTTTACCATCCACTTCTTCCTCTCCTCTGCGACAACCTTGTTTGCTTCTTTCTTCTTTATCTTATAATCTTCCCTTGCCTGATCAGTTCTTTCCTGGAACCACACTCTGAAAGCCTTGTTCTTCCTTCCCACAGCTTCTTTTACTCTCTCATTCCACCATGGTGTCTCTTTACACCGCTTTCTGTTGCTTGTTCTTCCACATACTGCCACTGCAGCTTCCACCATTGTGTTTTTGAATTGCTTCCATTCCTCTTCCCCTGTTTTAGGATTGTCTGTTGGCATCTTTTCCCTTATTATCTTCTGGAATTCTTCCTTGACTTCATTTTCCTTGAGTTTCCATACTTTGATTCTCCTTTCCTGGTACTCTGTCCTCTTGCTATCCTTAACAACTCCCAGGTTCATTACAAGTATTCTGTGGTCGCTATCTAAGGCCTCTGATGGTATTACCTTTATATCTCTGACACTTCTCTTCATTTCCCAGTCATACAGCATGTAATCTACCAAAGATTTCTTTGTTAAATCACTGCTGTACCACGTTACCTTGTGGCTTTCTTTCTTCCGGAACCAGGAGTTGCCTATCACTAAACCGTTTCTCTTGCAAAAATCCAGCAACTTTCTCCCTTCTTCATTCCTGCTACCCCATCCTTCTGCTCCCAATACATTTTCATATCCTTGCCTTTCACTTCCTACATGTGCATTCAAATCTCCCATGACAATGATGCTCTGACCATTCAACTGCTGTTGTAGCTCCTCCTCAAAGTCTTCCTTCTCTTGAGCTGTACATCCAACTTGAGGGGCATATACCTGGGCTATCTCCAGGCTTCTTCCCTTTACAGTTACTCTGATCTTCATGATCCTGCCACTTATTCCCTTTACCTCTTCCTTCATTCCATCTCTCACAACTACTCCTACTCCGCTGCTCCTTCCTTCACTGTTCCCACTCCAGTACAACCGGTACCCTTTCCTCAGTTCTCTGCGACCTTCTCCTTTCCATCTTGTTTCTGCCAAGCCCAGTACATCCAGTTTTCTTCTCTCCATCACATCTACAATCTCCTCCACCTTTCCTGTCAGTGTCTGTATGTTTAATGTCCCAACTCGTAGTCCATTAGCATATCCGGGTCGTCGTCGTTTGCATCCGTCCTTTCCGAGGCCTGTTCCTGGTTTGAAAGCAAATAAGATATCCACTACTGGCTTGCTAGGCCTATCGTAGCTTCACCAGAGCCCCGTCAGCCGTCACATTTCAGGGTTCTCATAGAGCCTTCACAGCTACCGTAGCGGTCCCGGGGCACACAAAGTCCCCACTGTACTTCACCCCTACAGGCAATCCCCTACTTCATGCCGTTGCCCGTCTCCCACCACGTGGAGGAGGGGTTGGACTTGTGGTTCATTTGATAAATGAACCAATAGTTGCATTTGGAAATGGCTAAGCTTTTACCCAGCCAGTAGCCGACTAAAAGTTTAGGCAAAGAGAAACACTTATCTTTTTGAAAACTAACCATAAGATTTTGGAGAGGATCTCCACAAGCAGGAAGCTGGCGTAGCGAGCTGTACTTGCCCTACTGGCCAGTTAGAAATAGCTATTAAAGCTAAGAGAGACTTTACTGAGATGGAAACTAAGAGTTCTTGCTCAAATGCAAAAAGTGGTGAAAGCCCTATCAATAGATTTAATGGCATTAACGAGGGCATAAACTTGGAAAGAGTCAGGGAAGACAGGATCTTGCCTAACCGTTGTGTTAGAGAAATAATGAGTCAAAAAAGAAACTTGACTTTATTTTAACAATGCAAAAGAGCGTAATGAATTTAACTAATAGGTAATATCTTTTTGACAAATATAGATCATTTAAATTTTTTAACAAATGGGGTCGCAGACCTCCTAACATTTAGAGATTGCTCCAGGCAAATAACAATCCTTTAGGTTTCAAACCTTTATATGTACTAAAATCTTAGTAAGATTTTAAAAAGACAAATGAAGTGATCAAAGATAAACATTAAATTGAGTACAAGGTATGTACAATAAGGAATTTACAAGTAACCATTTTAGAAAAAGTTACAACTTCGAAAATAACAAAAAAGAAAGCGGGTAGAATAAAGGAGAAGTTCCTATAACTTCTTATATATATACAGAATTACTTTTATGATAGCTATGAAAAATAGAGCAGGTCACTTACTGTGAAACCTGAAGAGAAAGACAAAAGGAAGGTTCTAGACCTCCTGTGTTTAGATAGGAATCACGAGACAAATGGGGCAAGTTTCCCTTTCGTGAGACCTAGAAACAACTCACTAATGAGTTAAAAGAATTGTATTCTCTAATTAGAAGGGAGAAACAATGTAAGTTTAAAACTTGTTCTAGACACGTAGTTATGCAGAACTTAATTAATTACACACAAGAAAAAATGGGAGGGCACATCTTTAGATTGACACCTCGTTGAAACAGACCTAAATTTAACAATTTATTATGGGTTGTTAGTAAGAGGTTTAGGAAAGAGAAATTGGGATTGAGGATAAATGTTCATGGCCTTATTTAATGTAAACGGACGATCGCGACGCGGTAGAAAAGTGGAACAAGCACTAGTTATCACTATAGTCTTTTGAATAGATGAAAATTTCACTGTAGTAACGTGAAAGTATATGGGAAAGAAAGTTATTGCAATGATGAAAATAACTGGTTGCACTAGGTAGGCGAGAGTCTATTTCTTTAGAAAGTTGTGAATTACAATTAAATGCAGGGGCAGATGACCTCGTAGTTCCGCCCCTTAAAACAGCAATAACTAACTAACTACAATTAAATGCGCCATAGAACATTCCAACGGTGGAAGAAAGTTGGCTATTGAGCTTTAATTCAGAAGTAAGATTCTTCAATTTTAAATAGTATTCTCACAAGTGAGTGAAAAATACATGACGACAGGACTTGTAGATCAAGTACAGGATCTGGAAGGTTCCAGAACGATCTTAATAGAAGAATGGGGCCAAAGTTAATCCAGCGGAGGAACTAGCTTGGTAATTTATAGACAGCGGGTATTAGATAATATCCCACGTGGTGAGAAGATTTCTCATTTAACAAGCATAAGAAATGCTGCTTTTCACCAAGATTGGCTTAATTAGACAAAAGCCCAACATGGAAAATCCCGCGAAGGATTATTATTTCAACAAATAAGTAATTTCACACTGTCTATAAAAGATCGTTAAAAGCATGTAGAAGTTAAAACCATGAAGATGAGGTTAAAACTTGAAGTTTGTACTTAACTTTGCTGCATGGCGAAGGTGAGGTTCTCCTTGATGTTTAAAGTTACCACATGGCGTGGAATCTAAAAAATGCCTCGTTAGGTCAGGAGGCTAGCTCTAGTTGAGCCTTAACCGAGTCGACGGCCGGCGCACAAGTGAGACCCACTCAGCGAAGCGCGGAGGGTCCAAGGAAAGGGAAAAGAGTGGGGGTAGGAGACAAAAGGAGAACATATAAACATAGCCAACATTATAACAATAAAAAATGATTTTCTCTTGATGAGCTGGTCTTCAAAGAGTTGATAACAGGCGATACTAGCGCAGCATGGTGAGTGAAAAAGTAGACGAAGTTCTCTTGCTCACGGAGAAGATAGCTGGCAATGGTAACAAGATCTGGTGGCCAGATGGAAAAGGAAGTCCTCTTGCACCAGGAAGAATTGAGGAGCTTCAGAGATACGCTGCTAGATGACGATAGGTGGGTCATGGAAGATATATATCTAGAACAGACTCATAATGACATAAGAGATTTGCCCATCCAAGAGAAAATAGAAGATCACTGTTGGTGTTTGATAAAAAAGGAAGAAATGAACATGCAAAGAGCATTAAAAATTATATTCTCTCATACCGTGTATTCCAAGAATACACCATACTGGGAGGGGTAAACACCAACAGAGAACAAATAAGCAGTTAAACATTTAAAGGTAATGGAGCGATCAAAGACAGGGGTCTTGTGATCGGACCGGTAGTGGTCAAGACTCTGACCACCCTGACTCTCCCATCTTTTCCAGGATAACACTCGGCCACTCTACCAGAAGTCCAAACTAGGGGGGGAGAGACATCCCTAACCAAGACCAAGTCCCCCACTTTAATGTCGGGACTGGAAAGAAACCACTTCTGTCTCCGTTGCAAGGAAGTTCACCTCTTCCAAAAAGAATTGCGGAGGGCTTCAAGTTTACGCCAAACGATAGGTAGATTAGAATCACTGTAAGAATTGGGAAGAGGAGGAGGGGCAGAAAGAGAAGTGCCGATAAGGAAGTGACCAGGTGTAAGTGGAAGCAGGTCATCAGGGTCATTGGAAAGCGGAGTTAAAGGGCGAGAATTAACAACACCTTCAATCAGAACAGACAGTGAATTGAATTCTTCGTAAGTCAAAATTCGATTACCTAAGACTTTTCTTAAATGACGTTTAGTGAGCTTTACGCAAGATTCCCACCTACCACCGTGATGAGGAGCGTAGGGAGGTATAAGCGCCATTTGAAACCCTTTGAATAGGAAAAATTAGAAATTTGTTCCATGGCAGGAGAAGAAGTGAGAGCTTTCTTCCATAGGGAAGCTGCACCCTGAAAAGTGGAAGCGTTATCAGAGAACATCTCTGAAGGAACACCACGCCTAACAGTGAAGCGAGAGACAAGCTGATAAAAAGTAAGAAGTAGAAGCATTCGTTACTAGTTCCAAGTGGATTACGCCAGTAACCATGCAAACAAAGAGAGAAACATAAAGCTTACCAAACAATTTGCGTTAAGCTTCAGGAGAATTTCGTTGATATTGGAACGGACCCATATAGTCCACACCAGTTAGAGCAAATGGGCGTATAGGAGAGGAGCGAAAAGAGGGCAGATCGCTCATTAATTGAGTATTGATTTTAGGTTTCGCTTTGAAGCAAGGAATGCACTTGTGAATTACAGAAGAAACTTCATGAATTCCATTTATAATCCAGTACTTTTCCCTTAAGAGGCAAAGCAGAGTGCGTGTGCCAACATGCAGATTACGATAATGAAAGTCACGTATAATTAAGGAAGTTACGTGATGTTTGGAAGGCAAAATAACGGGATGCTTTTTGTCCTCAGAGAGCAAAGATTGCGAGAGCCTTCCACCTACCCTGAGTAACCCATGGTCATCAAGGAACGGGGCTAAAGCACGAAGACGACTGGATTTGGGAAGATCCCTTTTAGAAGAAAGCAAAGACAATTCAGAAGAAAAGGCTTCTTGCTGTGTCAGTTGTAAAACTTTAATGGTAGCGAGATTCAATTCATGATTGGTAAGGTGTGGTTTGGGGAGAAGAGGTTGGTCAACCACAAAATATTTCCATCTAAGGAGATAGGCGACGATTCGAAGTAATTTATGAAAGGAAGAATAGCGGGACAGCAAGGGATGAGAAGCGTTGGAAACAAGACACGAAGCAATAGATAGAGGTACTTTAGCGTCAGGCAAGTTGGAGTTTGTAGCTGGAGGTTTAGAAGGCCATGAAGAAGAGTCTTCGATTAACCACGAGGGCCCATGCCAGTACAACTGGGAAGCTGCCAATTGAGAGGGTAAACAACCACGAGAGATAATATCGGCTGGGTTATCAGCACTGGGCACATGCCTCCATTGACATCCAGAAGAAAGAGTTTGAATTTTGGAAACTCTGTTTGCAACAAAAGTTTGCCAGTGAGAGGGGTTCTTGGCGATCCAAGAAAGGGTGATCATGGAATCGCTCCAGAGATAGATTTGCGAGAATTCGACTTTTAATACTTCCCGTAATTTCTTAACAAGTTCTGCAGCCATGAGTGCAGCACTCAATTCAAGCCTAGGCAAAGTTTTATGAGGAGCGACCTTCGATTTGGCACAAACAAGGTTGGAAACTGAAGATCCATATAATGAACCGTGATAAACTAAATATGCGCAGCAACCGTACGCTTTTTCGGAACTGTCCGCGAACACATGAAGGAAAAAAGATGCATTAGAATGAGAGCTAATTAAATTCCTGGGAATTTCAATAAGGGAAAGATCCAGCAAATTGCTGCGAAACGAGAGCCAACGATTAAGAAAAGAAAGAGGGACAGTGTCATCCCATTCACATTTGAGCGACCACAGCTCTTGCATGAAGAGTTTGGCTATAACGATAACTGGGGCAAGGAATTGAAGTGGATCAAAAATTTTTCCAATTTCAGAGAGAATTTGTCTTTTTGTGTTAGGAAGCTCTTCTGTGAGCGAAACTTTATAGATGAGAGTGTCAGTGCTAGTGCACCAGTGAACTCCTAGAGTTTTTATAGATTCGGAGTTTCCACAAATTTTGACAGAAGAAGGATCTACGTCTTTGATGGGAAACTGGGCGAGAAACACAGGGGAGTTGGAATTCCACATATGAAGTGGGAAACCTCCATTCCTTAGCAATGCCTGAAGTTCTAAGGACACAAGAGAAGCTTCCTCCAGAGTGGGGAAGGACTGCAAATAATCGTCAACGTAAAATGACGTAGTTAGTGCTTCAGAGGCTTTGGAATTAAATAAATGACCATCTTGTGAGGCTAGCAAGTGTAGGGATCGGATAGCCAGGAATGCAGAGGGTTTTAAGCCATAAGTAACCGTTTTTAAGCGAAATACCTTAATGGGCTTACTGATTTCATCACGCCACAAGATTCTTTGGAGATCTCGTTGTTCCGGTTGAATTAAAACTTGACAGTACATCTGTTTTATATCAGCTATGACAGCTATGGGATATAATCGAAAGTTTAAGAGTATAGCAGATAGATCTGATTGAATAGCAGGACCAGAGAAAAGGGTGTCGTTAAGGCTGTTGCCATTAACGTCGGGTGATGAACCATTGAAAACAACTCGGATCTTATCTTTTACAAGGGGGTTTTTCCACACGGGATGATGATTTAAATAAACCGTTTCAATTGGGGGGTGCAATTCATCATCAGATTTGTTAACAACTTCCATATGATCTAAGCTTTCATATTCATCCATGAAATCAGTGTACTGCTGTTTAACAAGAGGTTCTTTCTTGAATTTGCTCTCGATAGCAAAGAGAGCTTTTCGAGCTTTGGGCTGAGAGTTAATTTGGAGGATTATGTAATCTTGGCATTTGAACATCGAACCGGCCATCAGAAGAACGAGTGGTGGTGTTGAAAAAAAGTGGCTCACAGAATTCATTTTCTGAAGAGGTTACATTAAGAGGATCGACGTTTTCAAGCCTCCAGAACTGTTCCAGGTCAGTATTGGAGAAGTAACATTGCGATGCGGGTTGGGGAGAATAATGGGGAAGTTGACCTGTGACGATCCATCCAAAATTAGTGTCTCTAGCGACCACGTTTGAGGATAACTTGCGAAGCTGTTTACGAAGGCAATTCCAGAAAACATTGGCACTAAAGAGTATGTCAATAGGGTTTTGCATGTTGAACAAAGGATCGGCTAGCCTTAAATGCGAGGGAATGTTTAACCCTGAAATATCCACAGAGTGACTTGGAGTGTCTTCTCCAATGCTATTGAGAATTAGACAATTAAGTTTAAAAAAGTTGTGTCTATGACAAATATCTCTTATGGTTAGTTTCGAGAATTGTAAAGCTTGCGATTTTGAGCTGTTGATGCCCGACACGTTGATAGAAGTGGGGTTTACAGGTATGCCTAGTTTTCTGATCAAGGAATTAGACACAAAATCATGAGTTGCCGCTGAATCTAGAAGACCGCGTGCACGGACCCAGTTGCCAAAGTTATCCTGAACTTCGATTTGGACAGTAGACAACAATACTTGAGCACTGCGAATGGACTTGGCATTTTGAATATACGATGAAGCATTAGAACTGTTAGCACTATCATTTTTCGGAGAAGTAGATGCTGTCGATGACCTTGCCTGATCATGACGATGTAGCAAAGTCTTGTGGACTTGCAATTAGAAGCAGAATGCGTGGGCGCTAGGCAGTTGAAGCAATGTTTGTTTTGGGAAACTAATTTTCTTCTGTCGTCTATTGACATTTCTTTAAAGGATTTACAGAGGTATAGGGCATGGGGATCTTTACAAAGTATGCACTTTAAAGGTTCGTTTAAACTCTTGCGAGGTTCGCTTTGAGTGTTTAAAACAATAGAGCTAGCAACACGACGTTCACTAGACCTAGTTAGGTAACCAGTAGTGTTTGATTTAAATTTAGATGAGCTGGACCCGGGTTTTTGGGTATTAGACGCCAAGCGTTCGCTTTTAGGTTTGATAGACATTAATTCGAATTTGGAACTCGGGGAAGAGGGTTCACTTTGATTAGCTAGAGCGGTTAAGAGTTGGCATCTAGCGTTTATGAAAGTGACTAAATGCTCTAAGAGTAGTCGTCTTCTTTAGAAAGTTCAATTTCCCAAGCTTTGAGGGTAGCAGCGTCAACTTTAGAAACCACTAAATGTATTAGGAAAGTATCCCAATGTTCAGTAGGTTGATCTAATTGGGACAAAGCCTTAACGTGAAGTTGTGTAGTGTCAACTAGAGTACGCAAACTAGTGACGTCATTGTGCTGTGACGCAGGTAGGTTGAATAGAGCCTTCATATGGCGTTGAATACGTAACCGTAAATTTCCATATCTTTCTTTTAATAAGTTAAAGGCAATGGGGTAATTTTCGGCACATAGAGGAAGTGCTTCGACTAACTGCAAAGCTTGACCTCGGAGGATAGATCTCAAGTAATGAAACTTGTAAATGACTTGAATATCTTCATTGTCATGAACAAGGGAGCAAAATAATTCATAGAAAGAATCCCAAGTAGATTCATCTCCAGAGAAATGGGGTAAATCAATTTTGGGTAAAATCTGTTTGGGCTTGTGAGTACCATCACGGAAAGAAGTTTGTGGTTCGTGAAGGGAACCAAGAACAGAAGCGTCCTTTTTCTGCTCCTCTTCAAGTTGGCGTATTATTTTGAAAGCAGAACCTATGCCTTCGTAATATTGGTTTTCTACTTCGACTCGATCTTCGGTTTGATTGAGCATGCAAGTTTCTATTTCAGTTTGGATGTTGCAATAATTTTCATAAGAACGTTCAAAATCCCTTACACAATGTTTCAACAAGTCTAATTGAGCTTCTGAGGGATCTAACTCTTTTATGTACTTTCTGAATCGGGTAATTTGCCCTTTATAGGATGCTCGTTTAGAAGTAAGTTTTTCATCCTTATCCTTTTCAGTAGGAGCCATGTTAAAGAAAATAGATTGAAATGTAACTCACGAAACTGTGGAACCTTGGAGATGCTGTCAAGCTGGCAGCAGCGAATAAGTAGAAAGAACGGGACACACCAAAGGAAACAGGAGCGGCCTCTTTCCCTTTCACAGGCTTTGCTCGATGTAGATATAGCTGAAAGATTCAAAGCAGGTATTAATAATTTGCAAGGTGTTGTCAAATGACACTTGACAAAGAATAGAAACAGAAAATGGACTCTCCCGGGTTTCCGGGACCAAATTTTGGGTAGATTATTGGCTGAGGAATAACCTAACCACCAAGGGAAGATGATTAAAAAAAAGGAGGTAGGTTTTGTACTGGAGAAGAATAGGAGGAGAGTCCCACAAAAGTTATGAATTTAACTTTAAATGCACTTAGAGGCAAATCCGTTCTCTGATACCTAAAGTGGTTAAGGACTTGGTCGAAGCTGACGGGAAACGCAGCTAGAGCTTGGGCAGTTTGCAATAGAGTGGCTTTAGTATATTCCCTCTCAAGCATGCATATGCCTACTATGGGGAAGGGTGATGGTCCGGCAAGACTGAGAGTAACAGATTTATTGTATGTCTGTTCAAAGCAATTCGTTTTTGCAAAGTAATTCGAAGAATGCCAATAATTTGAATCAGGTTTGGTATTTCCAGTTTTCGAAGTTGTAGACTTCCTGAAAAGCGACCAAGTGCCTCCAAGAAGGATGGTGATAGAGGAATTATGCCTTTGGGAATAAATTTGATAAATGAACCAATAGTTGCATTTGGAAATGGCTAAGCTTTTACCCAGCCAGTAGCCGACTAAAAGTTTAGGCAAAGAGAAACACTTATCTTTTTGAAAACTGACCATAAGATTTTGGAGAGGATCTCCACAAGCAGGAAGCTGGCGTAGCGAGCTGTACTTGCCCTACTGGCCAGTTAGAAATAGCTATTAAAGCTAAGAGAGACTTTACTGAGATGGAAACTAAGAGTTCTTGCTCAAATGCAAAAAGTGGTGAAAGCCCTATCAATAGATTTAATGGCATTAACGAGGGCATAAACTTGGAAAGAGTCAGGGAAGACAGGATCTTGCCTAACCGTTGTGTTAGAGAAATAATGAGTCAAAAAAGAAACTTGACTTTATTTTAACAATGCAAAAGAGCGTAATGAATTTAACAAATAGGTAATATCTTTTTGACAAATATAGATCATTTAAATTTTTTAACAAATGGGGTCGCAGACCTCCTAACATTTAGAGATTGCTCCAGGCAAATAACAATCCTTTAGGTTTCAAACCTTTATATGTACTAAAATCTTAGTAAGATTTTAAAAAGACAAATGAAGTGATCAAAGATAAACATTAAATTGAGTACAAGGTATGTACTTTAAGGAATTTACAAGTAACCATTTTAGAAAATGTTACAACTTCGAAAATAACAAAAAAGAAAGCGGGTAGGATAAAGGAGAAGTTCCTATAACTTCTTATATATATACAGAATTACTTTTATGATAGCTATGAAAAATAGAGCAGGTCACTTACTGTGAAACCTGAAGAGAAAGACAAAAGGAAGGTTCTAGACCTCCTGTGTTTAGATAGGAATCACGAGACAAATGGGGCAAGTTTCCCTTTCGTGAGACCTAGAAACATCTCACTAATGAGTTAAAAGAATTGTATTCTCTAATTAGAAGGGAGAAACAATGTAAGTTTAAAACGTGTTCTAGACACGTAGTTATGCAGAACTTAATTAATTACACACAAGAAAAAATGGGAGGGCACATCTTTAGATTGACACCTCGTTGAAACAGACCTAAATTTAACAATTTATTATGGGTTGTTAGTAAGAGGTTTAGGAAAGAGAAATTGGGATTGAGGATAAATGTTCATGGCCTTATTTAATGTAAACGGACGATCGCGACGCGGTAGAAAAGTGGAACAAGCACTAGTTATCACTATAGTCTTTTGAATAGATGAAAATTTCACTGTAGTAACGCGAAAGTATATGGGAAAGAAAGTTATTGCAATGATGAAAATAACTGGTTGCACTAGGTAGGCGAGAGTCTATTTCTTTAGAAAGTTGTGAATTACAATTAAATGCGCCATAGAACATTCCAACGGTGGAAGAAAGTTGGCTATTGAGCTTTAATTCAGAAGTAAGATTCTTCAATTTTAAATAGTATTCTCACAAGTGAGTGAAAAATACATGACGACAGGACTTGTAGATCAAGTACAGGATCTGGAAGGTTCCAGAACGATCTTAATAGAAGAATGGGGCCAAAGTTAATCCAGCGGAGGAACTAGCTTGGTAATTTATAGACAGCGGGTATTAGATAATATCCCACGTGGTGAGAAGATTTCTCATTTAACAAGCATAAGAAATGCTGCTTTTCACCAAGATTGACTTAATTAGACAAAAGCCCAACATGGAAAATCCCGCGAAGGATGATTATTTCAACAAATAAGTAATTTCACACTGTCTATAAAAGATCGTTAAAAGCATGTAGAAGTTAAAACCATGAAGACGAGGTTAAAACTTGAAGTTTGTACTCAACTTTGCTGCATGGCGAAGGTGAGGTTCTCCTTGATGTTTAAAGTTACCACATGGCGTGGAATCTAAAAAATGCCTCGTTAGGTCAGGAGGCTAGCTCTAGTTGAGCCTTAACTGAGTCGACGGCCGGCGCACAAGTGAGACCCACTCAGCGAAGCGCGGAGGGTCCAAGGAAAGGGAAAAGAGTGGGGGTAGGAGACAAAAGGAGAACATATAAACATAGCCAACATTATAACAAAAAAAAAAAGATTTTCTCTTGATGAACTGGTCTTCAAAGAGTTGATAACAGGCGATACTAGCGCAGCATGGTGAGTGAAAAAGTAGACGAAGTTCTCTTGCTCACGGAGAAGATAGCTGGCGATGGTAACAAGATCTGGTGGCCAGATGGAAAAGGAAGTCCTCTTGCACCAGGAAGAATTGAGAAGCTTCAGAGATACGCTGCTAGATGACGCTAGGTGGGTCATGGAAGATATATATCTAGAACAGACTCATGATGACATAAGAGATTTGCCCATCCAAGAGAAAATAGAAGATCACTGTTGGTGTTTGATAAAAAAGGAAGAAATGAACATGAAAAGAGCATTAAAAATTATATTCTCTCGTACCGTGTATTCCAAGAATTCACCAGATGCTTCGTCATTGTGAGCAGTGGCAGAGTCCTGTTGAAAATAAGTTGACAATCGCTCTCCGTAGGTCAGTTCGTCAAAAAAATTGATCAAGGATCACATTGAAGTACAAATTTAAGTACAAATTCCTATGCACAAAGAGGGGGATAGGTTCCGCCTGATCAATACAACGTAATTCACATTTAAAGGGTTGTATTAACACCCTTGTGGTACATGTTTCGGGTCCTTATTATGGCCCCTTCATCAGCCTCCAAACAAAAATAGATATCAGTATCATATAGGATTCAATACAGGTAAAATCTAACATGAAATGTATGAATGACATGAATGAAAATGAAACATATTAAACAATTAATGGGTAATGTGGTGAAACATATGAAAAAACATATCATAGATGGGGACATAAAACTATTACGTACAAGACAAAGATTAAAAGATTAAAAACACATTAAAATAGAAAGTTGCAATTACAAGCACTTCTAGTGCATATCGAATAATGTCTTGCAAAGTTCGTATTGGAGTCCTATATTATAACACAGTGCTTGATCCAATTCTGTTTCAGTGTCATAGAGTCCATTATTATTAAATGGTTGAAACTTGTAGAGAAAGCTTTTTGGTATTTGTAATCTCCTATTAGACTAGTAGTCAAATCATAATACAACACCATTGACGTTTAAAAAACATGCCAAGCATTTTTTGTTAGGTAGTCAGCCCGAAGGCTGGTTGGATCCTCAAAAAGTACCGCCGTTACGTTATGCGAGTAGATACCCACAAAAACCCAAGGCCGCTCTATTTTGAGGCGTTCTAGGCAAGAAGAGGAGTGAGGTAGTTTGCCATTGCTTTCCTCACTGAGTCAGAACAGTAGTCCTAACCCTATGAGTTGAACCTTTCACAGCATTCACAGGCACTAACCGTGCCCCGAATGCCATTACTAAGCACCACCCATACCTCAGTAGCTTCCATATAATCACAGCCATGAGTGAGACTGAGACATCGGTGAAAAGCCACCTTTTACTCTAGCCTGTGCCAACTGACAAATGCAAATGTACTGTATTCATCAAGAGATGGCAAACAGGCCAATGCCAAGCATAAGAGACAGTATCTTGATGGTAGAAGTAGTCCTTGGATACGAGATGTAGTAGACAGATCGGGCAAATCCCAAACAGAGAGAGGAGAGGGGACTCCTTCGTCTATGTGAACACGGGCCTTTAAGAATGTTAGAGCAGAGGAAAACACAAGAGACCTCCGATGCGGGACTATGAATGTTCAATAGGTCAGATGGCGAGATGGAGGTCTCTTGTGTTTTCCTCTGCTCTAACATTCTTAAAGGCCCGTGTTCACATAGACGAAGGAGTCCCCTCTCCTCTCTCTGTTTGGGATTTGCCCGTTCTGTCTACTACATCTCGTATCCAAGGACTACTTCTACCATCAAGATAACCGGGTGAGTTAGCCGAGGTCGTTGCGGCATGACTGTTGGCAGTCGCTCACATCCGGGAGGCGAGGAGGTTCGAATCCCCCCGCCGGCAACCTTGAAGATGGTCTTCTGTGGTTTCCCATCTTCCTTCCAGGCAAATGCCGGGGTTGGTCCCTAACTATAGGCCACAGCCGCAACCTTCCAACTCCTCGACCCTCCCTTCCAACTTTCCTCCCCAACGGTACTTGTAGCTCATCCATTGGGTGTCCGTCTCGAAGCAGCTACAAAACTGGCGAGCCGAACATGTCCTCGGACACTCCCGGCACTAAAAGCCATACGCAAAAAAAAAAAAAAGCCATCAAGATACTGTCTCTTATGCTTGGCATGTTTTTTAAACGTCAATGGTGATGTATTATGATTTGACTACTAGTCTAATAGGAGATTACAAATACCAAAAAGCTTTCTCTACAAGTTTCAACCATTTAATAATAATGGACTCTATGACACTGAAACAGAATTGGATCAAGCACTGTGTTATAATATAGGACTCCAATACAAAATTTGCAAGACATTATTCGATATGCACTAGAAGTGCTTGTAATTGCAACTTTCTATTTTAATGTGTTTTTAATCTTTTAATCTTTGTCTTGTACGTAATAGTTTTATGTCCCCATCTATGATATGTTTTTTCATATGTTTCACCACATTACCCATTAATTGTTTAATATGTTTCATTTTCATTCATGTCATTTATACATTTCATGTTAGATTTTACCTGTATTGAATCCTATATGATACTGATATCCATTTTTGTTTTGAGGCTGATGAAGGGGCCATAATAAGGACCCGAAACATGTACCACAAGGGTGTTAATACAACCCTTTAAATGTGAATTACATTGTATTGATCAGGCGGAACCTATCCCCCTCTTTGTGCATAATTGTTCAATCAATACGGAACCATGACAAATACGAATATAATACAAATTCCTATACTCAATGACTCAATGCCGTGCGAGCGCCGCAAAACGGCAAAGTTCCTGGCGGGAGACAGGCTCGCGCCGCGGGCGAGCGGGCTAGCGAGGGTCTCCGATACATACAAACTGGACTCTCTGTACTTTCTAAACTTGCTAATAACTATCTGAAAAAGCTTCGGACCTATGGCAGTGATAAAATCCCACTTCCATCTGACAGATCAAGGACTCCTTGGAAACAAACAGGCAATCAAACTGGTATTCAATGGGGTGCTATTGAATACCACCAAGATGGTTAAGCAAGGAAGAATGTAGAGCTAGATGAGTCAGCAAGTAGGATGAGGGTGGATATTCAAGGGATTAGTGAAGTTCAGATAAAGGGGGATAGAGACGAGGAAGTAGGAGATTGCAAGGTGTACCTGTCAGGTGTAAAACAAGGCAAGGCAAATGGGGAGTAGGGCTGTATATCAAAAGAACCTTAGAACGTAACATGGATTCTGTGCAGTACGTGCAAGAACGATTAATGTGGATAGATTTGGATATGTCAGGAAATCGGGACAGAATTGTTTTAGTGTGCACCCCATGTGAAAGGGCACATCAGGACGAAGAAGACAGATTTTAATGAGACACTGAATTATGTGGAAGTGAGAATTAACAATAAAGATACTGTAGTATAGTGCTGATGGAGGATTACAATGCTTGGATAAGAAATAGAACTGAGAAGTATGAGAAGGTAGTGGAAGTGGGGTGACAATAGGGAAGCGAACACAAATGGGAAATGATTAGTGGATGTCCGTGCTAGTATGGGGTTATCTCGTGCGAACTCATACTCTAAGCATAAGGAGATTCAGAGATTCACATGGGAGGGAAGAGGAACCAGTTCAATAATACACTGTATCATTAGACTTCCAATTTCGTAAATTGATAAACATTGCAGGGTATTCAGGGACTTATTTGATGAAAGAGACCATAAACTGATGTGTTGTGAGTTAAACATAGTTCGACCTTAAGTGTAGACAGAAAGTTTAGTTTGTAGACGGATTCAGGCTGAACTTACGCAGAAATACATGGAAATGCTTGGTAAGAAATTTCTAAGAGTAGATGGTAAAGAATTATGGGACATTGAAATGGAATGGTCAGGATTCAGGGATGCAATTTTAGAAGTAGCAAAGGCATGCCTTGGGACAACAGTGTGAAAGGACCTTTGCTACCATTTATGCACTGAAGAATCTTCCCCAGGTGTTGATCATTAATACAATTCACATTCTGTTTTTGGATTGGGGCACTAATGTACTTGTTACGTTTACCAGTTTCTTCCAAACTTGTTCATAGGTTCTCATCAATTTTAGAATGGGGTAAAGTTATCATTGTTCTAGTCATCATCTTTGTCCACTTCAAAAGGTCCTGCATCCCCTTAATACAGTGCTCAAAAAAAGTTTTGCATATTGCGATTTAGGGTACATAGGGTACATATACAAAGAAAAACAACACAAAATCAGATCTGCAAAACAGACAATGAATAACAAAAGTGATAATGAGGGGCCGAGCACGCAAACGTCCTTTTCATGTTGGGACATATCAATACTGTATATGGCCACCACCAGCTCTAAGGCATGCTTGCAGACGACGAGGCATAATGAGCACCAACGAATCCAACGTGGTTTGGGACAGATTACCCCATTCTTGGCCAGCAGCTTCAATCAGTTGCTGTTCGTTTGTTGGAGGATTGGTACGGTGCGAAATTGCCCTCAAGCTCTTTCCATTCATGTGCAATACAGTTCATATCTGCAGAATAGGCAGGCCACTCCATTCTCTGTATGCCATGCATCTGAAGGAACTGATTGACCACCCTAGCTCGACGGGCACGAGCATTATCATCCACTAGTGTGAAGCCCTCACCCATTGTGGCAACGAATCCTGTAATGACAGTTGTCTCTCTACACCAAACCAGTCATGTTACCGTGGATAGGAATTAGAGACGTTCATCGAATTTGACCAAACATGATTCCACCCCAAAACATGACTGAACTTGCTGTTGGTGGCGTTCGTGGATGAAGGGCTCATGAAATCTCTCACCTACTCGTCACCAAACTCGAATGCTCCTACTGGATGGGTGAAAACCAATGGAGACCTCATCTGTAAAGAGAGCATGCTTCCAATCTTCTTGCTGTCATGTCCGATGAGTTGTTGCCCACCTTACACGAGCTGCCTTATGCTGTGGCTTCAGAGGACGTGTTGGTGCAGGCACCCTTCACTTCAGCCTTGCTTCATGCAGCCGATTGTGCACTGCCTGACTGGACACATTCACTCCAGTGGCCCTTCAAAGATCCTGGCGGAGGGATGCAGCAGTACTAGTGTGCTTACGACGTGCTGAAAGCAACAGATACCAATCCTCCCTGCGAGTGGTTTAGAGGGGGCATCCAGTTCTTGGTCGATCAGCAACCGTTTGGGTCTCCCTGAACTTTTTTCACACCCTCGAGACATCACTTTGACTCACTCCAACACGAGTAGCAACATCCACTTGTCGGAATCTCTCCTGTAGCAATGTTACAATTCGAATGTGGTCTCACGTACGAATGCGAACTCTTGCCATGTTTACAGTATGCTACAGGCTTCCCAGTGCACTCAAAACCAACTGTACTAGTGGTGGTGTTAAACGGCCAGACATGAGACATGCCTCCTAGTGGACAAATAATATTGAATGATTTGTGCGATGTACGGTCATTGTGTGGCTCTAAACATGATGTACAGTGCGTGCTGTAAACGTATTTACAGTATCGTCCCATCACACATGTGTAATCGTCATATGCAAAACTTTTTTTGAGTATGTCCACATGCTCCACCAAACCTTGGTCCAGGCAATGTTCTGTTTTCTATCTCGTTTGTCATAATGTGCACAAAATTGTTCCTCATTTTTTCTCCAATGTTTTAATATAATTTTATATAGGCCTATCATACTATCTATTGTACTGAAATATCAGAGAAGAAATAAATGAGAAGTAACACCTAATAATGAGTATAAATCTGCACGGTCCAATTTCATGGGGAAAAAACCCATACAAAGAAAAAAGGAATCAAAATCGCATTCAGAACATCCAATACACTTGGTGAACACCTACAAAATAGTAACTTAAATAAGCAGGACCCATATTCAAAATTAGGGATATATTTAATCTCATGCCAAGAAACAGGATGTCAAACGAATTATGCGAAACAAAACGGAAGAAGGATAGACACATGTTACAAAGAACACAAAAAACACTGGGCAGTATGTGAACACATGTATGTATGTATGATAACGGGCATAGTGTGACTAGTATAGAAAGAGATTTTTAAATTTTGCACCACGAGGCAAAAGGCAGGGTCATGCCATAGAAATCTATTTTAGCAAAGAAAAATAATCCATTAAACTTAAACATACAATGCTGGAGAATTCTCCCCTATTCATGCATTTAAGACACCAGGAAAGGCATAAACATTTCCAATAACACACAGGAAGAGACATAATGAAGTAATGAGGCTATGGATAATGGAAGGGCAACCAATAAGGGAAACATGTTAATTTGGGAAGGATGTACAAAATACCAAATTCGCAATAAACGAAGGCCTACGCAAGAGTACAAAATCATTTTCAAAAGCTGGGTTCGCCACATATTGACTTCAGTTCAAGGTGTTGTGAACGATTGAGATTGGTCTATATCTTAAGAGTTGAGAAAGTCCAAGAACCATTAGCATACACTCATTTAAGTTAGGCAATCTGTAGCCCGCTTAGGTAATCAGCACATAAACATGCATAGTTTCCAAGGTTTACATAATGCAACAGTTCTGCCCAGCTGGAGGACAGAGGACAGAGTTCACATGCCACACCTGGTTATTTGGCTGCGGGGCTACCTCGCAAACATGAATCATGCAGGTCATTGATGTGCCAGGGGCTACTAGACTGTTGTATTTCTGGAAGCAGCTGGATGAAGGCTAGCTTCCAGACAGTTCGGGACACAGGTCATCAACCAATAGCTCTGGGGTAGGCAAGAAGTAGCTGGAGAGGCCGTTAGCAGGTCTAAAAAGGCCCGCGAGGTGGGGGCCAGTGGAGTTGCCAGTTCAGTCGAGTGGAGTTGAGTCAACAATGACAGAGTTTTGAGCAGCTACTGATGGTGAGTGCAGTTGAGTAGGCCAGTACGTTAGTGCGAGTGTTGTATGGCACGGACTGCTGTGTGGGAGGGTAGTAGTGGACAGTGTTGGAGACCCTGAGTTTAACATGATGTGTGGATAGATCAAGGGGCTACAAGTGGGACTATGGTGGGAGTTGCACAGCGGGGAATCACCAAGCGAAGAACTGTGAATTCGTCAGCATGCTACAAGAGAATTGTGTAAATAATTGTACAGCAGTTATAATAATATTGAGTGATTAGTAACACACGCTGCCAGTTGCGTTTTGATTTAGTGAGTGAACCCTGGTTTCCATCACTATATCCTACAAATCTCCAAGTTAAACTCCACACTCATCTCTAATACATATCCTGGACATTGACTTCTATGTACTGTAGAAGTACGTGAAATTTTAAAGATGTGAATACAAATATTTTTTTGTCTTAACTTTTTCATGAACATAAAGTATATAATATACTTTTATAACCACAAACTACTGCTTCTTGAAATACAAATTAACATGAAATTCAAGCATAAAACAGAAAATTTTAACAAGAACTATGAAAGTGAACCACATTGCTCAAATGAATACACCGTATTTGAAAGCTTTTTTTTATGATTATTATTCAAAGATTTCATCATGCCAATACATCCTAAGCACATGTAGCAGAATGTGGATGTAATCTTGTTGGTGCCATGGTGTAGTGTTTAGTCTTAAAAAATAAAACCTTTGAGATTCTTTTTTGTTTTTCAGGTTCCACTGATTTTAGCTCTTGTATTATCAATGTTATTCCCCTGCTATTGGTGTAGTTGTTTAATTTAGGAGTCTGGACATAGGTGGTCATTTCAGCCCCGTGCACTTGGGAGTGTGTAGAATTTGTCTGGCAATCTGTGTTATTGTGATGCCGGTGTTAGTATTGCCCTGCTGAGAGAAACTAAGAAGATCAGTACAAAGTTACTTTCTCTTCATCAGAAATTTTGTCATCCACTACATCAGTGACTTGGATCTTGGAGAGTAGCCTGTGTTACTGCTGGCAGTGATGCTATTGTAAGTAAGTTTGCTAAGATAATTATGGGGCTAACTAGTCGTACAGCGAACAGTAGAGCAAGAATGATGTGTGAGGTTTAAGTATTCGAAAACATATTGTGAAAGAATAATCAAATACTGGATACGACTGAAATTACGGAGGGGGTGAAATATTAAAGGCAGCATATCAACACCAAATAAAGATCAGCAAAAAGGGTACTGGATGGGCAGGGTAAGAAATATAATGGAAGGACTAGGAATGGGGTACTTTTGGGACAGGTATTATGAAGGGTGGAGGACCCAGGATTGCTAAAAAGAAGTGTGTAGAATGGTAAAGGATACAGAATTGCAGGTAACAGGAGAACCTTAACAGAATTTTATTTTATTTAACAAAAATGAAATGAGAGGGATAAAATCGTATTTAATGGGGGGGGGGGGGTAAGAACAAAGCATTGAGAGAAGTAGAAAAAGAAAAAGCTAAGGAAGCTTGTAGTTTAACGTGACTGTCAATCTCGCGATCATGAGCCACGGGACTTCCGTTTTACGTGGAATCCGAACCACAGGACATGGCATTTCACTTCAAAAATCTCACATGCATTGACCGGGAATCGAACCCCGTCCGCCTTGGTGAGAGGCCAACAGCTTGACCGCTGCGCCACCATGCCCCCAAGTAGAAAAAGAGGACCATTGCCTTTTATGTGGGAAGGTTAAGGGTGCAGCTCACCTGCTCAGAGAATGCAATGAAATCATGAAATCAAGATAATAACAGCAAAGTTTGTACATAAAGAGGATATAAACAGATTAGAAGGTGAAAATGAATATCATACTTTAATAAAATTACTAAATAGGGAATGGGGGAAGTTGGGTAAATTAGTGCAACTATTTAATGTTATCAGGGTAATATGCAATAGAAAAGTGGCAAATAAGAAACACAAAGAAGATGCAAGTGAGATAAATATAAAAAAGGAAGGAAGATTGTAGTTTTACGTGACCGTGAATCTTGTGATTATGAGCCACGGGACCTCCTTTTTACGTGGAATCCGAACCACAGGACATGGCATTTCACTTCGAAAATCTCACATGCATTGACCGGGAATCGAACCCGGACCGCCTTGGTGAGAGGCATACAGCTAGACCGCTGAGCCACCACGCCCCCAGATAAATATAAGGGAGCAAGATATGTTATCATAAAAAATAAAACTTAGTTGAAGTCTGCAATAGAACAATAACATACACAATAACCATCAATAATTGTATTCTTTCTACAATAAATATTATACTGTACCACAATACCATTGTACTAACAGGTATCACTTAGGTCTTAATCATTGAAGACATTTTAATAGCAGTCAAATTATTAGTAGGTTTCTTTGACTTGCTTTTTAAATTTATGTTGTGTTTATTTTATTATTATTTATTAGTTTTTAGAACTTACATCAGCATGAACTTTGTACTGTGCTATTAGGGAATTACTGTAATTAATTACCACATGTACCAAGTGATGGTAGCAATAAATAACACTATTGCTGGCAGACTCATGGTTAACGCTTTGAAAAACCAATCATGGAGGACAAGTCGTCAAAAAAGACTTCTGGATCAATGGCACAGGTCTCAGATCCGACAAGAAAGATTAAGGGGAAAGACCTACCAAGGAAACGGGCAAAACTGTTGTAAAAAAGTGAGGATGAAGGGACTCGGCAGCATCCAACTGTCGTGAGGAAAAACCAGGGAGGTGAGAAGAGTAATGGAGTGGCCAGGTCAAGCGGGACCACCCCTTGGAAGCGGCAGCCATATTGTTTGGCACCACGGCTAGTTGGGAAGCAGTGCATGCTAGTTGCTAGTCGTAAGTTTGTATTCACCCAGTGAGTTAGTTACCTGCGACAAGTTGCCTAATGTAACTGTTGTTTATTATGGGGTTTTGTTGTGTGTATGGGTGCAACAATAGAAGTGACAGGAACAGAAAACCCAGCATTGCTTTTCATCAGTAAGTTATTCTTCTCGTAAGCTATTAAACGTAGACACGCATGTTTGTTGTTTCATGGAGAGAACGTCATTGTTTTGAAATGAGGATTGGTGTAGGTTCCCTCAGAACCCAGACCGTCGGGCCCTGTGGACGAAGGCAGTTAAGAGGAAGAACTGGACACCTGGTGTTCATAGTGTCATTTGTACGGAGCACCTTAGCCCTGACCAAGTGAATAATACATATTATCCGGGCCGAGACTGAGAGAGAATGCCTTCCCGAATGTATTCCCTGCCTATCCTAGCTACTTATAGCCTTCAGCTCCAAAAGGTATGTCCACACTTGTGCGTTCTTATGTTTGTCAAAGGCATGCGTCATAGCGCAAGGTATGAAGCAAGTAATGAACACGTTGCTGTATGTGTCTTCGGAGTTGAACGAGGGAGAGGATCGTAGCGCACGCAGTGTTGAAAGCCGAACCGCACGGTTCGGGGATTCCGTGCCTCTCGCCTTGCATATTGTATAATTTAAGCCAATATTATGCACATCATGTCAGCCACCACAGAGGAAACTATACAATTTATCGAGGATTACAGAAAACATCCTGCTCTGTGGGACGTATCCTCGAAGTTGTACACGAATAAAATAGTACGAAGTGATGCATTGAGTGTTTTGGCTGAAAAGTACAAGTTGGATATTCAGGAGGTAAAGAACAAAATAAAAAGTTTGAGATCTTACTTTTCAAAAGAGCATCAAAAGGTAACGAAGAAAAAGACGGGTTCCGGGGCTGATGAAGACCATCACCATGATTGGGGTACAAGCCTCTTGTTTTCATATTGGAGGTATTGCTTCACGGAAATGTGTGTTCTTTTTCTCAATTCTTTTCTCAATCATGCTCAACAAAAATTCCAAGTTGGCTTTGGACATCCTAGTGAAGTACCTGAACAGCATATTATCCGCACACACTTCTTTTAAGATCGCGTAATCCCGTTTTTTTCAGAAAATCCTTCATCCACCTTAATCGCTACCTTCTGGTTTTCTTCTTTTTTGCAGCATTTATTACTGAATAAGCGGCAGTTACACAACAAGTGAACTCGCGTCCGCAGCATCCATTGCGAATGCTGCAAAGAAACTGACGCATGAATGTTGAAAGGAAAGAGGAAAGGCACGTTGAAAGAGAAAGGGAAGATGAAAACGCACGAGTGTGGACAGACCTTAAGGTAATTATCACTTGACAACTTAAATTAAGATACTGCTTTATGTTTTATTGTTCCGTTTGGATGACATTCTAAATAATAATGGTTTTCAGAAAAGGAAGGAACCACGATCCAGGGATGTTGACACTCTCGAGCCAAGTCACTGACAAGTGATGGGTCAGTGAGTAATATAAGCATGATATAACAGCTTAGGCTTTTACGGCCGGCGTTCATAATTAAGTACAAGTTTTTCGGGCTTGTAGGCCGTGGTCCAGACAGGATATCTCCCGACGTGTTGAAACGTTCTCGCTTTGCTCCTCGTTGAGCGTACAAATGAAACGCTTTGACTGGGCCTCACTGTTGGGTGATAAATGAAACGTTTTGACTGGTCCTTACTGTTGGGTGATAAATGTGATTGTTGACCTTTGCCTAAGCTATGTTGTTTTAATGGGCGCCAAGACCTCAACGCAATGTTGAAATCTAAATTTGTATTTAACAACGTCTAGCTCTGGCAGAACACCTTCAAGACTCTATTCACTCAGATCGTGGTATGATTTGATCATTAACCCAACAACAATTGTATCAGGAGAAGGAATTGGTCTATATCTAATGCTACCTACTGAAAGCAAAGATTGCATGGTTAAAAGAAATGAATTTATTATATATAACAAGTATTGCAAAATTAATAATAATAAGTTTAAAATATGTATATTGGAGCGTTGCGATTTTACTATTACCGATAGAGAATTACGTGAGAACGGAGTCTGATAAATTATTGATTTTACTCTTATTGCCAAGCTATGAAGTTACTGAAATATTGAATATAAAACAAAGTGAAACGAGAGATTGCGTATGTCTGCGTCATTCACGCTTACCACTGGAAATGGCCGAAGCCTTTCCCTCATACTGGATGATGCTGTGAGCTTCTCACAGTCTCCTGGACGTCGTCATCTGCGTCGATGTTTGATGATATACTGGTAGATTTGAAGATTTATGGTCCAAACCTCGGAACCAACACGTACAACCACAACGGTTAAGTTTCACAAAGATAGTCCTCCACTCCACGGAACATCGGAGCGACTCAAGCGTGCAACCATACTCGGCAAGTTCTACACAGATTGTCCCCGCTCCACGGCGCGCCAAACGATATATGCACTCGACGGTCTCCCACTCCAGTCCCGACTTTCAACTTACGTGGTCTCCACTGATTGGCTGAGCACCCCGCTATACTCCCCTCCTTAGGCACAATACACACTCGGCGGGAGGGTGAAGTCGATTGCCGTTCCATACATCCGCCTTTTCTTGACAAGCATAAGCCTGTATCTGAATTTCCAGTGAGTCATGTCTCTCAAAATACCCTAACTGACGAAACTCCGTAAAATTCCGCAATCACATAATTTTCTATGATAATGTCGTTCGTAATAATTTGCTTGATAGTGTTTTCTAAGACATAGAAAACCTATCTGTATGCTTATAATTTTATAAAATGCTCCGAAAAATACCTTAATAATAATTATAATAAATTAATAATAATAATAAATTAACATGAAACATTCTCTTGGCTGAACAATTTGCCGCGTAAATAAATATAGAATGGCTTCCTACTGACTTATGCCAGTGGCATGAAAACCCCTCGAAAAACACGTTATATATTCGCCTCGGATCATCGGATGATTTACCGTGACGACGGTCCATTATCCGATTATCCCAGACACGTTAATAATCCCCATCCAAAATACATATTACATAAATGAGATCACCCTAAATTACAGATATATACACTCTTAATTTTTCTTCGCGCACTTTGCGTCAAAGTTTGTTGTCACTATGGATTGCACTTTGCAACCAGTCCAATGTTTTTCATATAGAATACTGTTCCACGGATATTTCCGCCTCTCAAGTTTCTCTATGTTGGAAAAATAGACATAATTACTGTGTGAGCACTATGTATATGAGATGTCACATCACACGCATCAAGGTGTTCTGATATATGTATATCTCCCTAGAACTTCCTAATTTCACTGGATGTTCCTTCCTTATTGTGAAATTAATCCCACTTATCACTGAGCACACGATCACACTATTGTGGCAGCGCATCGTGACCATAATACTTAATCTCTCTTTATAAACAGACGATATGAATATTGACTTCTGAAAAAAAAAAAAAAAAAAACAGTAAATGCGCATTACATGTAACAACGAATATTTCTGTGCCGTAATCGCCCTGTCTTCTTAAGTTCCCGTAGACCATATTCTACTTACTACTAGTTCTCAACTCAGACCAGTTCTCCTCACACAAATAATACCATTGTACAAATTACCTTAAATTACACACTTACAAATCTTACATGGCAAGGCCGTAAACAGAAATCACGTGTGCTGTTATGTATGAGTTTCATGAGGGACTGTCTCGCCTTCTGATGGCCCATCTTTTGCCTCGTGGACGCCTTAAGCAAAAATACCCTGTTCAAGCGCTCACCCATCTCTTGGAGACAAATGGGAGTTCACCAGCGCTACCAAATTCTGGCCTTAGTGTATTGAGACATTTTAGTGCTCAAGAGCATCCGACAATCCCGTCATATTTCCCTGTACCTTAAAAACTCTCATTTACTTACATACTACCCCTCTGTGTGACTTCTGATACGCCTGCCTGGAAGACCACATCTTCCACGCACCAAATACCACACTTACTCATTTGATAGGCGGCTCGCCAACTAAACATCCTCACTTTATGACACATACTTAATGTCATCACGTTGCTCCACTAGCCTATTTCTCAGTGTCTGTAACGATGCCCTGTTGCTACTGTCCACACATGCTAACCCTACTTTCCTCTGGTGTAACACCTCTACTCGACACTCTATGACCTAAAAATGTCACTTCTGACTGACAAAATGACGACTTAGACAGTTTCAAAGTGAACCCTGCCTGATCTAACTTCTGAAAAACTATATCTAAATGACGTAGATGCTCCTCAAAACTGCGTGAACTAATTACCATATCATCAATGTAAATGGTTACAAACTCTCCTGTGTTATCCCCTAATGCGATGTTTAAAGCCCTAATTAAAGCTGCTGAACTACTCTTTAATCCATAAGGTACCCTGCAAAACTGATAAAGGTTATATTTATGACTAAAAGCTGTAAATGGTCTATCTTCGTACATAAGTGGCACTTGCCAAAAACTGGAACTCCAATCTACACAAGTGAAATACTTCTTCGCCTCAAATGTTTGCATTAATTCCTCTATTGACATAGATTTCAGCTGATTTGAACTCATTCTACTGTTAACTAAACGAGCGTCTAAACAAATACGAACTGTTCCGTCGGCTTTGGGTATCGTTATCAAAATATTAACATACGGACTGTTAGAGTGCTCAATAATCCCATCTTCAAGCATCTGGTTAATTTGTGCCTCAACTGCACTCTGATAAGCGAAAGGTACAGGATATCTATGTCCTGTGAATACTGACCTATCAATAACGTTCAATGAATGTGTATAGCAATTGGCCATACCAATGCGATCCTCAAAAACTCTCCTATTACACAATAACACATCATAGAGCCGAACACAATGTTCATCCTCTATATTTCCCTGAAATGCAGCATCACGTAAAGAGTCCTTTAGACTACCGTTCGTAATCACACTGCCCACAAAACATGGAGAACCCCACTCTACGGCTGGCGATATCTCATTTAAAGTACAAATTACACCTACAATACTACTTCTCTGAATATGGTCATTGAACGCTACTTCCACTTCAGAATATCCCCATTTAAATTTCAAACTCCCTACATCATAACATAAGTTACCAGACACTCTACTTAGCCACTCTGAACCCAAGATAACACTGAATACTAAATTTGGAATTACAAGGCAAATCTGCTTCTCTACATGATTATTAATTTTAATGTTTACTAAAACTTGCTTAGAAATTACTTTAGACCTCTTCCCAACACCTGTGATAACAAAAGTGCTTTTAATTGGCATCTCCTCAAAATTTACTCCAGTTCCTTTCATTTTATCATAAAATGCACTACTTATGCAACTCTTCATACAACCACTATCAATTAAAACATCTGTGTACACCTCGGACACGTTAAATTTAACTATGGGGCTCTTACTAACCACTTCCTGAATAATATCTTCATAATTTAGTTCACGTAATAATTCATTTCTTACATTTAGGTCATAGGGTTCCTGTATAATTGTATGGACAGGGCATGCTGCAGACTGAGATTCTGACCTTACTTCGCAGCCTGGTTCGCGTTTAAAGAACCGCTACAGCTGGCTGTAATACTACTAACTACTGCACTGGTCTGGTTGTTCTGGGCTGTGTTGTCATTGTTTGGCTGTATATTACTACCACTAGGCTGTCCTCTTCCTTGACCCCTATTCTGGTTGTAATTATTGTCATTATAATTTCTCCCTTGATTTCCCCTGAAATCATTATTTCTCCCTTGATTTCCCCTGAAATCATTGTTCCTCCCTTGATACTGATTACCATAGCCATTTCCTCTGTTCTGATTTAGCTGATTATTATTATTATTATTTCTATTTTGAGCGTTGGCCCCTTTGCCACCGTTCCCTTGAACTTCCTGATGCCTGGCTTCATTAGGCCTATTATTATGATTACCCTGGTTCCTATTGAAATTGTCCTCATAACCCCCTCTCCTTAGTGCATCAAATGTGCTTAACAAATTTTCTACTTGTGATATAGTCTTTACATTCTGGATACAAGCAGCCTCCTTGATCCTATAGGGAAAGTGCCTAAGTAGCAACCTCACCACATCACTTTCCTCCTTCAAGCCATCCAGATATTTACACACTAATACCTGCCCTAAAAAGTATTCGGTCATGGTGGAGCTTCCTTTAGGGTTATATTTACCACACACTACTCCCTCACGATGCTGCGACTGAATAACCTCATTCCAGAACTTTTCACAGAATTTCATTTTAAAATCATTAATATCAGTAAACTTGTCTCTATAGACAGCAAACCAATTCCTCGTTTCCCCCACAAACACTTGTTCTAAAATTTCAACTACCTGGCACCACTCAATACTACCATTTTCCAACCTCTCCCCGAATTTATTTTCTATAGTATTCATGAACTCCATTGGGCACCCCTGTCGATTGCTGAACTTACCCAGTTCTACCTCCCTGTGTGTGCTATTCACAAAAACTGGCCTATTCTGACTATTTTCTTGGCTGATCCTAGCTTTTAATTTTAATTCTAATTCTGCGATTTTCTCCTCAGCCTTCCTCTCAATACTGTTTACTGTTACTTTAATGTTTCCTTCTGATTCTTCTACTTTATCATATAGCTTTGCTTGTTTCTCCTCAATCTTGCTAATGCTCTCTCTATTACTCTCTCTTAAATTATTTACTTCTGCAACTATTTGCGAGTGGACTTTCTCAATTCTACCCCCCAGCTGTTCCTTAACCTCTTTAGTTGCTACCTGAATTTTGTCAATTTCTCCCCCCAATTGTTTTTTGACCTGCAGTGTTTCCAGTTGCACTAGTTCTTTTAAATTTTCAGCCTGTGTCCTGATTCTAATTTCTAACTCCTTCTGTACTTTTGCTAATTTTCTGTCTACATCTGCAATAATCTCTCTAGCCTTCTCTTCCATCACCCCCCTGATCTCACCTCTAATCAGTTCGAATTTATCACTAATTTCCCTACTGTTTTGTTCTAGTTTAGCGTTGTTTTGTTCCAGTTTAGCATTTAAAGCGTCTGTACTTTCTTTATTTTCCCTACTGTTTTGCTCTAGTTTAGCGTTGTTTTGTTCCAGTTTAGCATTTAAAGCGTCTGTACTTTCTTTATTTTCCCTACTGTTTTGCTCTAGTTTAGCGTTGTTTTGTTCCAGTTTAGCATTTAAAGCGTCTGTACTTTCTTTATTTTCCCTACTGTTTTGTTCTAATCTTGCATTTAAGGCATCACTACTAACTTTGTTTTGATACATAAACTCGAGAAGTAAAGTTTTTAATTCTGGTTGGCCGCCTACACTCCCTGTTTCAGTATCGGGATTTACCTCCGCTACCCCGGTACTACCATCACTCGACATACTGCTCGTATCATCACTCTCCAGTTGATGACCACTACGTAACCTCATCTGTTTTTCTTTCTCATCCCCCATAATGATATACACTGATAAAGACAAATAACCCCCCAAAATACAGGCACAGAAATATATACCCTTCTCCTTCCACAAATGTTATTAGGTTTTCAGCCCCAAGTTGTCGGCGACAAATGAAACGTTCTCGCTTTGCTCCTCGTTGAGCGTACAAATGAAACGCTTTGACTGGGCCTCACTGTTGGGTGATAAATGAAACGTTTTGACTGGTCCTTACTGTTGGGTGTAAATGTGATTGTTGACCTTTGTCTAAGCTATGTTGTTTTAATGGGCGCCAAGACCTCAACGCAATGTTGAAATCTAAATTTGTATTTAACAACGTCTAGCTCTGGCAGAACACCTTCAAGACTCTATTCACTCAGATCGTGGTATGATTTGATCATTAACCCAACAACAATTGTATCAGGAGAAGGAATTGGTCTATATCTAATGCTACCTACTGAAAGCAAAGATTGCATGGTTAAAAGAAATGAATTTATTATATATAACAAGTATTGGAAAATTAATAATAATAATAAGTTTAAAATATGGATATTGGAGCGTTGCAATTTTACTATTACCGATAGAGAATTACGTGAGAACGGAGTCTGATAAATTATTGATTTTACTCTTATTGCCAAGCTATGAAGTTACTGAAATATTGAATATAAAACAAAGTGAAACGAGAGATTGCGTATGTCTGCGTCATTCGCGCTTACCACTGGAAATGGCCGAAGCCTTTCCCTCGTACTGGATGATGCTGTGAGCTTCCCACAGTCTCCTGGACGTAGTCATCTTCGTCGATGTTTGATGATATACTGGTAGATTTGAAGATTTATGGTCCAAACCTCGGAACCAACACGTACAACCACAACGGTTAAGTTTCACAAAGATAGTCCTCCACTCCACGGAACATCGGAGCGACTCACACGTGCAACCATACTCGGCAAGTTCTACACAGATTGTCCCCGCTCCACGGCGCGCCAAACGATATATGCACTCGACGGTCTCCCACTCCAGTCCCGACTTCCAACTTACGTGGTCTCCACTGATTGGCTGAGCACCCCGCTATACTCCCCTCCTTAGGCACAATACACACTCGGCGGGAGGGTGAAGTCGATTGCCGTTCCATACATCCGCCTTTTCTTGACGATGCGACCCAGCCTTGCGTCACACTTCTTGACAAGCATAAGCCTGTATCTGAATTCCCAGTGAGTCATGTCTCTCAATATATCCTAACTGACGAAACTCCGTAAAATTCCGCAATCACATAATTTTCTATGATAATGTCGTTCGTAATAATTTGCTTGATAGTGTTTTCTAAGACATAGAAAACCTATCTGTATGCTTATAATTTTATAAAATGCTCCGAAAAATACCTTAATAATAATTATAATAAATTAATAATAATAATAAATTAACATGAAAAATTCTCTTGGCTGAACAATTTGCCGCGTAAATAAATATAGAATGGCTTCCTACTGACTTATGCCAGTGGCATGAAAACCCCTCGAAAAACACGTTACAGTTTCACTGGAAACTGCGTCCGGCTTTATCAAGGGTTCCGCTCCTTTCCTTGGTCAGCAGTGGAATGAGGAAGAGGCTAGAAATAATGGGTAACGGTTTGTAGTGGGGTATTGTTGTTTGAATATGACTGTTGGCTGGGTGGGTCTTGACGATGAACTAACGGCTGGAAGGTAGTTCAAATTAGCATGGTGAGCCGAGCGTTCTCTTCGCATTCCGGCTGGATCGTCTGGTCTCGCGTACATGTTGCGAGGTGCGGTGCGTGCTTCGGCGACCGAGCTTGTGAGGGTCAGGTGTTCCCTGGGCGACTGCCGGGCTGTAGCGGGAAGGTTCTTCAGGTTGACGTGTGCGTGATATCTTGGCCTTGGTGTTCCTAAGGGCCGGGATCCATGTATTACGCACACGTTCAATTTCTTCCTTACGATTGAAATTGTCGGGGTGTTTGAATATTTCTACGGCTTCCCGTTGCAGCCTGCACACTACCACGCCAATATTCCAGCGCCCGGGGCCAGAACACCTGTGACTGCTAGCCATAAATCGCCCTGTTAACTTATGCTAATCCGAATAAATCCTATCAAAGAAACCGAAACACGAAATAGCCGGATTGATTCAAAAGGAGCGACATTTGCTATGAAAAAGGACACTCGAATTGGATTCTGGAACATTCAGACCATGTGACGGATTTTCAATAGCAATGTCAAGTCGGTGGTGCTATATGCAAGTGAGACTTGGGAAGTGACCAAATCCTTGACACGAAAGATCCAGACATTTGTAAATAAATGTCTTAGGAATACAGTACACTGGCCAGATGTGGTGTCAAATAAGGAATTGTGAATGAGGACAGATAAACTGCCGGTCGAACAGCAGATCAAGAGAAGAAAGTGGCAATGGATTGGCCATGGAGTGGAATCCTAAGGGAATCCTAAGGGCCAAAGGAGAAGAGGAAGACCTAGAATGACATGGAGGAGATCAGTGGAGGAAGAGAGCGAGCAGCTTGGATACTCTTGGGGAAGGATAAAATGCACAGCACGCAACTGAACTAGATGGCAAACCCTTGTTTCGGCCCTATGCTCCTCAACAGGAGTTAAAGGAATTAAGTCAAAAGTTGCTATATGGAAGTGAGAGCTGGGTAGATTCAGGATATCTGATATGAAGGTAGCATGAATGATTGCTAGGACAAATAGATGAGAGCAATGGCAGGAAGGTACTCGTAATGAAGAGATAAAGGCTAAGTTAGAAATGAACATGCTAGATGAAGCTGTTCGTATGAGCAGACTCATATGGTGGGGTCATGTAAAGAGAATGGGGGAGGAGAGATTACCCAAGAGGTAAATGAGTTTGGCTGTAGAGGGTAAGAGAAGCAGAGGACCTAGGAGGTGATGATTTGATTCAGTCTTGATACGATTTCAAACTGAGAGGAGTAGAAGCAGAGGCGGCCGCAGTACTACTTCTGGAGGCTACTTGTTTGCAAACAGAGGCTTGTAAACTAGACTAGAATGAAACTGTATGTAAGTACTGTATGTTTAATACCAATGCATGTACCGTATATGCATTCTTATTTTCCATCATTTTTACTGTCGACCAAAATATTATGTGTACTCGAGTTTGAAGGTGGTTTGTGAAGTAACCAATAGACCTACATAAAATCCAATTACATCATCATTTCTTTGTGAATTTGTTAATCATCATTTTCGTCGTTCTATTTTACGTTAGTTCATGTAGGTTTGGAATTTTTAATTTATATTTTAATATTTCATATCGCAGTTGGAACACAAAAAGTGCCCGTTTCTAAGCGTGTTTCAACCATGCGTTACATTTAAGAATTATTATCTCACAAACCCGTCATCAGATCGAATCCAAATTTTAACACAATATACATTGGAATGTTGTATAACTGGTTTATTAATTTCAAAATTTTGTGTGTCCAAGAAATAAAGTTATCATTTTTGTAAGGTAACTTTTTCTCGGCTCTGGGTGGTTGGAAAATGTAGTTCTTGGTTGCGTTGTAATCCGTATACATCAAAAAGGTATGCTGTATGATTGTGAAATACGTAAATTAATTCACTTATTTTATATCGGTTTGTATTTGTAAGGGGAATTAAGACATGGTTCACCAGTCAGCCGCTCCAGTGAAAGCTGTACAACGTTGCTAAGATGGGCTCCATCACCCTTCATGGCGCGCCTCGCTCGGAAGTGTTGGGTTCCATATCAGCAACGCTGTACAGCTTTTCCCGGAGCGGCTAGCTGGTGAACCCTGTCTTAATTCCCCGTACAAATACAAACCGATATAAAATAAGTGAATTAAATTACGTATTTCACAGTCATACAGCATAACCTTTTGATGTATAAGGATTACAACGCAACCAAGAACTACATTTTTCCAACGACCCCAAGCCGAGAAAAAGTTACCTTACAAAAATGACAACAACTTCCGTTCTTGAGCACACAAAATTTTGAAAATTAATAAACCAGTTATACAACATTCCAATGTATCATCATCATCTTCATTTCCCGTTTCCAGCTTCCTGGGTCGGGTTGTGAATTAAGGACCTCCAACGTTTCCTGTCTCTCCACCACTCCTCTCCTGTTTTTAGTACTTCTTCAGGTTTTCCTCCTCTCTTCTCTACACACTCCCACACTGTATCTGCCCATCTCTTTCGGGGCCTTCCTCGTGGTCTCTTCCCTGTCATCTTTTCACAGAAAGTTTTCTTTGGTACTCTCTCCTCTCCCATTCTCATCATATGTCCATTCCACTTTAACTTTGTTGTTTCTATCCTGTCCTGCAGCTTCAAGATTCCTGTCCTTTTTCTAATCTCTTCGTTTCTAACTCTATCTCTTCTGGTCTTGCCCTCTATACCTCTTAGGAATTTCATCTCCGCGGCTTGTATTCTACTCTCCTCTCTTTTTGTAGTAGTCCACGCTCCAGCTGCATATGTTAGTATGGGTCTGTAGTAGGTTGAATATAATACATTTTTACATTTCTTTGGGACATCTCGGTTCCACAGAATACCCCTTATGCTCTGGTAAAAACTGTTCGCTTGTTGTATTCTCTTTCCAATTTCCTCAGTTATCCTTCCATCTTCTGTGATCACACTTCCCAAGTACTTGAAACTTTTAACCACTTCTAGAATTTTCCCATTCAATTCTATCTTTCCTCTTCCTTCCTTCCTCTTGACATTACCATTGTCTTGCTCTTCTCTGTGCTTACTTTCATCCCATATTTCTCTATTTCTTGATTCCATACATCTAGTTGTTTTTGTACTTCCTTTTCATCCTCGCCCCATATCACTATATCATCTGCAAACAGCATGGCCTTTGTTGCCTCTTGTCCCAATCTCTGTTTAACATTCTTGTGAATTTCATCCATGACTATGATGAATAGTAAGGGGGACAATACACTTCCCTGTCGGAGACCTGTTTCCACTTTAAACCATTCTGTTTCTCCTATACTGGTCTTCACGCTACTCACACAATATTTGTACATAGCTTTTAACATTTGGACATCAGCTCCGTTAACTCTCCTTTTCCTTAATACATTCCAAACCACCTGTCGAGGCACACTGTCGTACGCTTTCTCAATATCAATAAATGTCATCACCATGTCTTTTCCAAATTCCCATCTTTTCTCCATCATTTGCCTTAATGCAAAGATTAGGTCAAATGTTGATCTGTCTTTCCTAAAACCATACTGTTCTTCTTCCATCTCTCCTTCTATCTTCCTCCTCAGTCTGCCTTCCAGAACTCTCTCAAAGATCTTAGCTACATGAGCGTTAAGAGTGATCCCTCTGTAGTTATTGCATTCCTTTTTGTCACCTTTCTTAAAAATCGGGATAATTAATCCCTTTCCCCATTCTTCTGGAATCTCTTTCTTCTTCCAAATTATTCTAAATAATCTATACAACCACTGTACACCTATTGGTCCCGCTGCTTTTATCATTTCCGCGGACACCTCATCCTCTCCTGCTGCTTTACCGCTCTTCATCTTCTGTATGGCTTCCTCTATTTCTAGCTTAGTGATCTCCTTTTCTTGTTCTTCTTCCATTGTTTCTTCTTGTTCTTTTTCATCTTCCAGTTCAATGTATTTAACATTTAGTAGCTTTGAAAAGTATTCTTCCCATCTTTTTAATATATCATCTCTTTCCAATATATACATTCCAATGTATATTGTGTTAAAATTTGGATTCGATCTGATGACGGGTTTGTGAGATAATAATTCTTAAATGTGACGCATAGTTGAAACACGCTTAAAAACGGGCACTTTTTGTGTTACAACTGGGATAAAAAATATTAAAATATAAATTAAAAATTCCAAACCTACAAGAACTAGCGTAAAATAGAACGATGAAAATGATGTTATTGGATTTTATGTAGGTCTATTGGTTACTTCACAAACCACCTTCAAACTCGAGTGCACATAATATTTTGGTCGACAGTAGTTTTGAAGCCATTCCTTCTGTGTTGCCTATACAGACTGTCAGACAGACTCATCAGTCGGTCAACACAAATTTGCCCAATGACTCGGCGGGGTACAATGTATATAATATATATTAACCCTTAGCACTCAATTATTTGTGAACAGTATTTCCTCTTCAGCTCCATTTAAATATATGCTTGAGGCAGGTCATCAGACCACATGAATGTTTGCGATGTGAATTTAATAGGTTAATGCAATAGAATACAATACAATACAATTAATTACTACAATGAACTATAACATAATACAACATATCAGGGACAATGTTCTGTATTTTACACTCAGGATGTACCTGTAATTAGCGGTAATTGCGTAACCTTCTGGTTTACTTGAACGTACCGGTTAGTTCCTTGCACATGTCAAACAATAATTCATCAGTCATGAATAACAAAAAATACAGAAGTTCAGTCTGAGGCTTATTTCTTTAGGGTGGCCTGTAACCAGACGTACCTGTGAATGGGATACATTGAAAGTCCAAATCTGAGCCACTGTATTCTTTCCAGCCATCATTCGAGGTACCAGCACTGTCATTACGAAATGTTTCGTCATAAACGAGCTCTTCCTCACTAACACCATCTAATTCTGCATGATCTGCTGCACCACTTAATTGAGTATCAGTTCCACTATCGCTAAAATCAACGTCACTTTCAACCAAATATCCCACTATTTGCTTCTCGCGATCCTCTAATGTAGCCATTTTGCTACGCAACATTTCATTGCAAACTTGCATGGCCTTCAAAATACCTCTCCATACGGTTTGTTACCAAAGAGAATATAGCTTAACGGTAGTGCATAGTATCGCCAGAAGATGGGAGAAATGCAGTATTGCTGGTACATACCTGCCAACTCTCCCGATTTAGGCGGGAGACTCCCGATTTCAGACCATTTCTCCCGCCCTCCAGCCTAACGTATTAAATCTCCCGATTGTTCAAAAATCCCACGCATTATTTCGGATTGAATGTGCGAGATGACACTCCAGTCGTCTATCGAACGGATCGACTTTACGTGTTTTGAGGTTATATCTCGATACCGCAGTTTCGCTCTGTATCAATAGTCGACAACTGCTTACTAACTCCCGCGTACCGCGTCGCGTCCTGCTGTTATAAAAAGTTGGCTTCGAATACGTCTTTCTTTGAAATCGTCGAAGGTTAATTCAGCGCTTGTTCCTAGATGTTTTGCATAATGACCAGAGGGTGAGAGGTAGTTGTACGCTACGGAATATTGTATCTGTTTCACACGCGAAATTATATGATTTGTGTATAACTTTGTTAGATGTTTTTGGCGTTAATATGCCGGTAGGCTATTGTGATTTTTCAATCAAAGTGATTGCGTCGGTTCCTCGGTAATATGGCGAAGAAATATGATGTGACATTTAAAAGTGTGTACAAAGATAACTTTCCGCATATAACTGAGTCAAGAAGAGGCTCAACATTTGCATTTTGTAGGTCTGTAGGTGTGATTTCAGTATCTCGCATAGTAGAAAGGGGGACATTTCATTTTCCAAAATTAAGTTTTTTGTACATAAATTTCCTAGCATGTTAACAAACACTCAAGACAATTTTAATGAGGAAATGGATGCTTTACATTCCCAATTCTGTAATTTTCAATTTGAGGATGTGACATCTATTGAGGAAGAAGAGAGAATTGATGTGAAGTGGGCACTGGTAGGCCAAATGAAATGTAGTGGTGGAGTACTCAAGTATGACAAATTGTCTAAAGTTATGCTTTCCATTCTGACCATTCCGCATAGTAATGCAGTGTGAGAGGATGTTCAGTCTTGTCAGAAAAACAAGAACGCGGTTCAGGTCACCTCTCTCCGACAGACTTTGGACAAACTTATAACTCTGAAGTCGGTTCAGAAAGGGAAGTGTTTTGAGCATGAATATTAAGACCTATTTGAAGAGGGCAAAATCAGCCATAGTCACCTGCAACAACGACCAATAATATGATCTTCGATACGTCACTAGTTTTGTATGCCTGAGTGTGGTCGAAAGAAAGGTATGCTTGTTTGATAGACTAGTGAGAATTTAAAATTACTCAGTCTTAAGTACATTTGTAAACTGGGATGTCATATCATGTTAGTCACATACAGTTTAATAGTGTAACTTATATATTTGCTGTAATGTCTTAGCCTGTGTATGTATTATGATGCATCCCCCCCCCCCCCCTCCCCGCCGCCGCCGCGTCGAGTCTCCCGATTTTTCATTTTGAGAGGTTGGCAGGTATGCTTGTATTTTGTTGGGTGTAACTCGACAGCGAAGTTATAGGCGGAACAAATCGATGTCGGGTGTGACCTGACAAAGGATCTATGCAAGATAATTTCATTGTCGGGGCTCTCCCGCCGCGTTAGTGCTAAGGGTTAAACTAGCATTGGAAGAAATAAAAATGTAAAAACACTTATAGTGGGCAATGTATTGAAGATAGAGATATGCTCTCAGGGACTTTTTTGTAGAACTTTTCATGCTGAACAATTCTTACAATCATAGTATATTGATATTTTAAACGGTTTGCCCAGCGTAAGCTTAAAAAGCGTACGGATGCCAGGTTTTATTTTTGACTTTTTCACTGAAATCGTTACTGCTTGGCTTCCTTTGATCATAAATAAATAATTTTCTACAGAAACCTTCCTAGAGATATCCTTTACAGAATGGTGAAAACCGCATCAAAATCTATCCAGTGGTTCTCGAGATTACCCATGACATCCAAGAATCAGGGACTTTGTTTTATACAAAGTAGAGATAGTAAATAATAACACTCCAGGAAGAAATTGGTATTAGTTTATGGTCACTATTGCCCTTTTATAATAGTGACCATAATCTAATACATGTAATGGGAGAGGAGAGATAGCATAACACCCTGGAAAAATTTATATGTATTAGTTTATAGTCACTATTGCCCCATTATAATACTGACCATCGACTAATACATGTAATTTTTTCCAGGAGTGTTATTTACTATTATTATATTTAAAGCCCTGCGCGGATGCGGATATCCGAGGATATCCGCAAAATTTTTCCCCATACGGATATAGTTTCTATGGCTGTGCAGATAGTTTTAAGAATATAATCCGAACTTGTTTAATATTATTAGCAGCCGGATGTTTATGACATAACATATTTTTCCTTCATAGTTTCTTCATGACAATAAATAATAATAATAATAATAATAATAATAATAATAATAATAATAAATGGAAGATGATAATAAGCTGGTTGGTTGGTTCCTTAGTTTAGGGGCTGCGACAACACGGTCATGTAGCCCCGTGTACTTGGTGATTTAAGCTAATCTCGTCCAAATTATGTCATTAAGCATAATTAACACTCTGAACAAGAATGGGTTGCAATTCTGGCTGTATAACATTCATTTTAAACACAGCACAAGACATACAAACTCTAAGGGAACGACTCTTCCCTCAATTGTGAAAATGTGTTGCTGTAGTAATTTATGCTTTATCTAATTAAAAATATTATTGTCAAGCCAGTAGATTTGGATAACAAACATGGAAATGCAGAAAAAAGTCGTGAGGATGCGGATAACAGTCGTGCGGATGTGGGGCGGATGCAGATAACGTTTTGTTTATCCGCGCAGGGCTCTAATTATATTGTATACATTGTACCCCGTCCAGTTATTGGGCAAAATCCTGCTGACCAACTGAAGAGTTACAACTGACAGATATTTTCAACCAATTTGCAACGAAATACTAAATCAGGAAAGCTTATATGCTACCGAGAACTACTTGTACAGTTATTGTTGTTGTTGTTGTTATTGGTGGTGGATTTTATCTATTAATCACATAAACCACAAACTCTAGCCATAGTACTGTATTTATTCGCATATTTTCCCTCCCTGATTTTTAGAACGAAAAATCTGAAAAAAGAAATTCACATATTTCACCTCCCCCTTGTTTTATCTACGATTTTCACTAATTGTGAACCACAGACTTATCTCATCTTCGTGATTCATGCCGATGTATGGAAATCAGGAATTTCAGTTCAAGTTTCCCATGCTATGAGAGGAGGAAGTGTGATAAGGCCTAACGAATGGGACTGATTACTCAATATTCCAGCACCCGGGGCCAGAACACCTGTGACTGCTAGCCATAACTCACCCTTGTTATCAGTAGTAACTCGCACGCATACAGTAATCGCTTTCAACAGTGTTCTTACGTGTGAATTGTTGTGCGGAAGTGTTAGTTAGTGACGAGATGGAAAAGAAAATCAGTAGTTACGACCCATAATTTAAATTGTCAGCAATAAAGTTTGCCAAAAATAACGGCAATCGTGCAGCATCTCGCGAATTTTCTGAAGTACCATCACACGTGTGTTACTGGCAGAAGCAGAAAGAAGAATCACAGTGTACCAATAAAACAACTTTATCATTTCGGGGACCAAAAACCGGGAAGCCTCCAGAAAATTTTAAAGAAGTTGTTTCATACATACATCAATTAGGAAATGATGGCTTTTCAGTTTGCCACAAGATGCTCTAGTTAAAGGCTGTAGAAGTAGCAAAAACCATGAAAATTCCTGATTTTAAAACAAGCAGAGGGTGGCTTTGTTGGTTCATGAAAAGAAACAATCATTCTCTTCGAAGAAGGACATCTCTAATGCGAGTGACTTCCGAAGGACCACAGTGAACAAACTGTGCAGTTTCATAGATTTATAAATCGGAAGCGGTGCGAGTACAATTACCAGCTATCGCAAATTGGAAATGCAGATCAAACTCCCATTTCCTTTGATATATTGAGAGAAACCCTACAATTACTGAAAAGGGAGCATCCAGCATAGTGATGAGGACTACTGGGGCAGAGAAGCTTCGCTGCACAGTTATGCTGGCTGTTACTGCGGATGGGCGAAAACTTCCTCCCTATGTAATTTTCAAGTGAAACAATTCCTAAAGGGAAATGTCCTCCCAGAGTGCACATTGGTATCCAGAAGAAAGGACGGATGGTGACGGATCTCATGAAGGATTGGTTGCATGTTGTGTGGGGAAGATGGCCTAGCCATCTTTTAAACCAGAGGTCTCTCCTGGTTTTGGACAGTTTCCGTGGCCATCTTGTTGATGCTGTTCGCCAAGGAATGGTCAACCAGAAGACGCCGGCCTTGCAACCTCTTGATGTAAGAGTCAACAAGCCATTCAAAGACAACGTGGGGCGGGAATAATCTGAATGGATGGCGGGAGGTTCTCACACTCATGACGCCTACCGGGAAAAACAAGAGGCCTTCACTAGAATTAATACACGAGTGGATTGTTCGTGCATGGGGAATGATTTCACCAACGAACTAGATGGAACTGAAGATAATAATAATAATAATAATAATAATAATAATAATGTTATTGGTTTTACGTCCCTTTTAACTACCCTGGCTTTTAGAGACGCCGGGGTGCTGGAATTTTGCCCCGAAGGGGATCTTTAACGTGCCAGTAAATGTACTGACACGGCTCCCTCGCATTTGCGCTGGAACTGAAGATGACTGCATCTCGGAGATGGAAGTGAATGGGAGTGATTCATCGCCAACGACTTCGGAAGAAAGCAACGATGAACGACATAGTAAGTCTATTTCTTTGAAATGGAAGGATTGCATGATGTAGGCAATTTTACAGATTTTGCCCTAATACAGTATTCTAATTTATTTCAGGTATCTGGCTCTTATCTTCAGTGAATTCTAGTGCGACATTAAAAGACTGTGGTTTCCGTATAATTATTGCTAGGGAACGTATTATTGCCTTAGTTTGTTGTTGGTTTTTTTTAGGGCGGCTTCGGTGGCGTAGTTGGTAGCATGCTGATCTTCTATGCCCAAGATCGTGGGTTCAAACCCGGCCGAAGTCGTTGGATTTAAGAGCGATAAAAATCCCTCAGTATGCCTTCCTTCGGAGGGAAAGTAAAGCCGGCGGTCACATGTCATAGATTTATAGCATGTTAAAGAACATTCCACTGATAACACCTGTGTTAAGCTAAATTATATATAGGTCAAACATTCGACAAACGCTCTTAGGTTCCGACGTTTGTCGCCAGGAGCCGACTGAGGAGGCATCTGGTAATCAAGTTCCAAACCAGTAGTCGTTGACGGTGGCGTTTGGCGGCAAAAGTAGGAACTACTTGAAAAAATTCAATGTCTGCAGTCCTCACTTGAATTGAAAACAGATAACACACACTAATATAGTCATCACAATTAACACCGGTTATCAGACAGATTTTACACTCACCCAAAGTACACGGGGCTACATGACCGCTTTGTCGTAGCCCCCAAACTGAGGAACCAACCAACCTTCGATTTTTAATTAAAATTAATTGTGTAATACATATTTTCGATTATTTTCTACTATTTAGGCCTAAATAAATTTCGTAACTACAGTAAGGTCACATTGTGTCGAGTGGTAACCCGTTTTTAAGTTCCCATATATTTCCTGTATTTCCCGAACTAAAATCTACCAAATTCCCGTATATTTTAGATCCCTCTAAGACTGGAGTTCGCATAGAGAATGGGTGAAAAATACATCTTAAAGCGCGAATCAAGTTTTTCTAGCGTAAGTGTAACTGTATAGCGACACTACCGGTATGTTGTTTCATGATCTCACGTCTAAACACGTACTACAGACAAATAAAGTCCATCTGTTTGGTCATTATCCAGATCAGAGACTATCCAGATTATGACAAAGTATAACATGTGATCGTGAAAGTTACGGGAATCTTGTCATACACGAACGGTGCTGATCACATCGAATTGCGTACCGTACTCACAAGTTTCCCAAAGTCAGACCGCGCTCCATAAACTTGCGACCACAGAGTAGAAGCTGCGAGAATTAAGTCAACCCGCTTGCGAGTGGTGCCGATACTTTGTGATGTGTTCGAGTGACGCTCGCAATCGCGAGAATCGAGCCTGGCGGTTCCGAGCATGTGCGAGTAAACTGTGCGAAGGACTCGACTCTCCAAGGTGATGTCACGATCCGTAACTGCTATACAGAACACAATGCGGCTAAATTCCCAACACTCGCTAAACTTGCGAAAGACTTTTCTCCAAGGATGGGACACTAGTTATTTACAAGCGAAATCGTTTGCAAAATGCACACTATGTATGCTTCATATTATAACAACCGAGTTATAATAGAAATCAAGTTTTAAAAAATCCTCCTCGCCGGGAATTGAACCCCGGTCCTCAGAAACGGTAACCACTCAACCAAAGATGTCGGCAAATATTCAAGCGTTATCAACAGCCATATATACTACTGCTTAGCAAATTATCCCATAGAAGGAAATCTCTCTTCATTGTATTGCATTCTTTTTTGCTTTTATCAGTCCACTTCTTGCAGGTTTTCAATTTTGAATATTCTATTATATCACTGTGCATTAATAGGAAACTAATACAATACCTGGCCTAGGCCTACCGACAATATTATACACCGTGTTGTTTCCATACATGGCTCGCAGATAATGCGGGCAGCGTCCTCAGCCTCGATTCCGGACTAGAGTACCTCGAGTTTTACGGTCCCAGACTAGATTTTTCGCGAGTCCACTCGCAGCCCATCACTACCGATACCTACTCGGCACATTCTACCATGCTTGACTGCGAACTCGCCACCTTCCACTTTGCTAGGCCAACGGGAAGCCTCGTCAAACTGCTGAGAGCAGCGTCTATAACAAACATTGCGACATTTCTCCATATCTGTCCGCCATTACCAAGATCTCTTCAACAGGGCGGAGAGCGGCGTCAATTGCATAACATCGTGATATTTATCCATGCCAGACCGCGAGAACAATGGGAAAGTCGTCAAACGGATGGCGAGTGGTGTGGATTGCGTAAAATCTTAATATTCGAGACTCGAGGAGGCTGCGAGGATAATGGAAATCTCGTCAAATGGCAGAGCGCGGCGTTGATTGCGTAACATCGTGATATTTATCAGTGCCCGACTGCGAGAAGAACTGGAATCTCATCAAACAGACCAAAGACGGCGCTGATTGCAGAACATCGCAATATTTATCGATATTCGACCGTGAGGATAAAGTGAAACCAGTCAAACAGCCGAGAGCTGTGTTGATTGTGTAACATCGCAATACAGTACCTTCCCTCATTGTTCCCCAGTGCTTCAACCTCGAACCCGTAGGAACAGCAGAAAACTGGTTGAAGTGACAGACGGTGAGTAGGCAAGAGGCGAAGTTGCATAATTGTTCCTAATTCCACTGAATATCCTTTCCCATCACATTGAGCTTTGCAAACGTACCCATTGACATAAAAATATCAGCTCTGCATAAAAATAAATGGTCTCCTCGGTGAATAACAATGCAGGCTGAGTCCTGTCCGTTATTGCCTAGCAACAAGCGCGGAGCAGATGGGGTACGGCCGGTGGTGGGCCAGGCAAAGCAGTCGCATTTGACGCTGCCACAAAGTGACATTGACTGGGATCTCACCCCGCTTAGCGCTCTAGGCGGCGGTGGCGCAAAATGCGGATGGCAGCGCAGTCTGCAGGCGAAATGGAAGGCCGAGTGGCAGGACTCTACCAAGGGTTCTGAGGCTAAGAATTCGGGCATTATGAGACTTTTCAAGATTTCCCGGATCAAATTCCAAACTCCAGTATATTTCCCGCATTTTTCCCGGGTAACTAAAATTCCCGTATATTTCCCGCATATCCTGTATCGCTCGACACCCTGGGTCATTATGTTCAATTTTTAATTTCCAATTTTAATTTAGTTTCGCATAATTTTCCCTCCCCGTTTTTTGAGGTCGAAAAAAAGGTAATAAAAGGGGGGAATACGTGAGTAAATACGGTATATGGTCGATTCCTCTGTAAGGTAATTTTGTAATTACAATAACTTACCTAACAGCATCATCGGGCGGAGGCTGAAGAATTATCCTCCTGGAAATTTCCTTCGCATTACTATGTCCATACTTCACGAAGTTCCTTCTTATTAGCATATTAGAAATAGATTGGGCAACAGCAATTGAGCCTACTTCACAAAACCTTATATCCTCTTCTGATGACATATCTCCATAAGGAACTGTATCCCACAATCTTGGACATGGCTCAACATCAATGTCCTCATGAAATATCTTTGACATAATATCCAAATCACAAAATGTTTCTGTTAAAGACACAATATCCTTCAAATCTATCCTCCTTTTGCAGTCCACTGAACTTTCAAGCCGATGACCATTTAACTCAGATAGCAGTGGAACATTCCACCAAACTGCACCCAAGCTAAAGTTTTCCACAAACTTATTCCTAAGAATAGGAAATGTTTCACTAAACCAGCTACAATCGAACTGTCTAACACCCTCTTCTTTGAAAGGCACTGAAGACTGTTCTAGCCAAAGCTGGAGTTGATTTAATGTTTGGCGCACATCATCACGGCAGAAATTCAACAAGAGTTCAATGTTTGCACGATCAACGTATGTTCCTTCTGCAAGGCAAACTAACTGCAACCACACACCTAGAAACAGAACAATAAATAAAAATCATAAAAATGAATAATTTCAACTCTACATAAAACATATAGATGGGAGCCTAATTATCTTGGGCAGTTACAGTTAATCTATTCAAACACCTGAAGTACAAAACTGTTCACTTCAAAGTGCCCTGGAGTGTGGCTGGAGATCATGGAAGAAGCCAGTGCATCAACACCTTTTTTCCATAACCAGATACTTATATGCAATCAGCACTATGAAATAGTGTTTGTGAATAATTTCTAATTTACCTGTGTTACACAGGTTTAGTTCCAAATAGATATCACCAAAAGACCCTCACAGTAATAGAAACCACATATTGCAGGATAGTAAAGGTATTGGAGAAGAAATAATACACATGATAAAAGTAATATTTGCAGCTGTGTCAAGACTCAAGTAGGTAAAACAGGATGGTTTGAAATTGAACATGGATTGAAACAAGGGAGTGTACTGTCACCATTGCTCTTTATACTGGCGAAGGATGATATACTAAAGGCAACAAAGGAAGCATACACAGGTACAAGAATGAACATAATCCTCTTTTCTGATGCTGTTCTGATTTGAGGGGAGAATGAGAATGTGGTCCAAGAACAGCTGGATGGACTGAAGGAGAATGTGGAGAAAAATAAGACAATGGTAATGACCAGAGGAAAGAAAGAACGAAAAGGGATTGTTAAAATTGGAGATGTAGATCTGGAAGTAGTAGAGCACTTCAAATATTTAGGAAGTGAATTGATAGAAAGTGCAAAGATTGGATATGGAGATCATCAAGAGAATACAATGTGGGAGTGTTTTCTATCATCAGGTTCCGAGTTTAATTTGGTATAAATTAGTGTGGAAAGAGTACTTTGAGGATTTGCTGAATCCAAATGGTCATAGGGAGGAATACAATGTATTGGAAGATGGAGAAGACAACACAGGAATGGAAAAGGACCTGACTTGGAGAGAACTGGAAATGGCTATAGACAAAATGAAAGGAGGAAGGGCACCGGGTGTGGATGAAGTGAGTGTTGAAATGGTGAAGGCAGGTTGGGAAACAGTGGCTGTACCGTGTGATGAGGGTGATATGGAAGGAGAAAAAGACCCCAGAAGATTGGAAGAAAGGATTAATTGTCCCAATATTTAAGAAAGGAAGCAGAAAGGAGTGCAGAAATTACAGGGGAGTCACACTCATACCTCACTGTGCCAAGATATATGAAAAGATATTAGAAAGTAGAATACGAGCCAAAGTGGAGAGAAAATTGAGAGAGCAGTATGGATTCAGACCTGGGAGATCAACAGTGGATCTCTCATTTTCAGTGAGACAGCTCCAGGAACACCACTACGAATTTGGAGAGGATCTGCTGATGGCCTTCCTGGACATCGAAAAGGCCTATGATAGTGTGTGTAGGGAGAAGGTTTGGGAAGCAATGGAAAACATGGGAGTGGAAAAAGGGACTGTAGACAGAGTGAAGGAGATGTATTGTGGAAGTGTGAGTTGTGTGAAAGTTGGAGGGGAAAGAACAGACTGGTTCAGACAAATGAGTGGCCTCAAACAGGGTAGTGCACTGTCACCCCTTCTCTTTATTGTGGTTATGGACGAGGTAATGACACGGATAGCAGGAAAGATAGGAGAAGATAAGATGAAAGCAATGGTGCTTGCAGATGATCTCAGGGTCTGGGGAAACAAGGAGGAGGAAATTCAGGAGCAACTGAAGGCTTGGGAAGAAACAGTGGGAGAGTACGGATGGAAGTTCAACATCAGTAAATGTGAGATCATGTTAATGATCAGGAAAAAGGACAGACCAATGAGTGGGATAACACTTGGAGGTGGACAGCTGAAGAAGGTGGAAAGTCTCAAGTACTTGGGAAGTATAGTGGAGGAAAATGGGAGAAATGACAAAGAGATTACGGAACATGGCAGACAGGCAGAAGCATTTCAGAGAAGCATTAGGAGTTTAGTGTGGAATAAAGATGTCCCACAAAAAAGCAAGGAAGTGTTGTACAGAAGCTACTATATCCCGATACTGACCTATGCTTCAGAAACGTGGACAATGAAGAAAAGAGACATAAGCAGAATACAGGCAGGTGAAATGAAGTTCCTGCGAAGTAGGATCGGAGTAACAAGAAGAGACAGGTTGAGGAATGAAAAGGTCAGGGAAATGGTGAAAGAGGAGCCCTTGCAAGGTAGGATTGAGACATCAAGACTGAGGTGGTATGGACACTTAAAGAGAATGGATGAGAAGAGGATTCCCAAGAGGATACAAGAGATGCAGATGCAGAAGAAACGACCAAGGGGAAGACCAAGAGATAGATGGCTGAAAGGAGTGGAGGAATGTGTCAAGAAGAGAGGCAAGGACTGGACCAGAGTGACAGCGGATAGGTGGTGGGAAGAAAGGACTAAGTGGCGAGGCTTATGTTCCAAACAGACCCAGCCTGGGGCTGGAAACTGTACAAGATGATGATGATGATGACATACCACTGAATGTTAAGAAGCGATGTGTAAGACCTATTACTTATCAATAATGCCATATGGAGCATACTCTTGGCCGATGACGAGGAGAGATGAAAGTAGAATACCAGCAGCCGAAATGAAACTCCTGAGGAGTATGGTACAGAAGACTAGGAGAAATAGAGTGAGAAATGAAGACATTCGATAGGTAGTGAATGTACAGAAGCAGAATGATAAGCTCGAGCAGAACACATTGATATTGATAATAATAATAATGTTATTGGTTTTACGTCCCTTTTAACTACACTGGCTTTTAGAGACGCCGGGGTGCCGGAATTTTGCCCCGAAGGGGATCTTTAACGTGCCAGTAAATGTACTGACGCGGCTCCCTCGCATTTGCGCACCCTCAAATGCCAGCTGACTGCGCCAGGTTTCGAACCTGCAACCTTGGGCTCAGTAAGCGAGAACGGTACCCCTGAGCCACGCAGCCAGACAGAAGAAGAAGAAGAACACATTGAGATGGTATGGACATGTGAAAAGGATGAACGATGAAAGAATGCCGAAACAAGTGATGGAGAGACGGATGGCTGGAAAGAGAGATCGACGAAGAACTAGAGTACGGTGGATGGATTTGCTGAAGGACAGTGTGAGAGAATAGAACCCGCAGTGGAGTTCAGTGGTTGAGGAAGGATGGTGGACAGACAGAGTAAAGTGGAGGGGTGTCATATTTGCTCCGACCCACCATAGGCTGGAAAACGGAAATTGATGATGATTAATTAAAAATAAGATTGTAAATAACTAACAGCTTCTCAATTAGCTGAACCACCCTAGGAAACCAAATCCCTCATGATCCCTGGAATAGGGACTCCGTCCTCCCACTGGCTAGTCCAGTCTGCTTAATCTCCCTGGGGAGAGTAACCTGTGGGGTGATTGAGGATTAAGAAGGGTGGGGGCGCGCGCGCGTTACGAAAATAAATGGAAATGGAAATTCTCTCTATTGCTTAGCCTAGCAAGCCTTAGCAATAAATGTTTATGCACTGACCCCAATATTTGCTTTTTACAAAGTCATTTTTGGTATCTACGGACTTTGTTATTGCTAAATCCCAAATTTGGAAAAGATCGGACCATCTTTAGAAAAGTTTCGACGTTAAGATTCGTACTAGTCGAGATACGAATACTGCCGGTACAATTTATTTTACGAGAGAGAAGAGCTGTCTTTGTGAATTTATTATTAACACAGGAACGCAGCGAGAGGCAGCATTTCCACCATGTCAAAATAAATGATCTTTGTCGGCTAGGGGAAAACTTGCTCAGTTACAGCCAAACCAGTTCTTTTATGAAGAGGTGAGAGACAAGACAGGTCTGCACATGCGAAGGGAGTCATGGAAAGGGAAAAGCGTGGCGAGATCACGGCCGACCGGCACGAGTCATCACAACTTAGCACGAGGCTATTAGAAGTAGTGTTGGAGAGGGTTGTCGTGTGACCCGAAGAAACAATCGGATTTCAGAAGAGAATAATTACTTTAATTACAGATATAATTACTCTGGAGAAGTAATGCATCATAAGAAGTACCAGGTTCGATAAAGGAAATTATTGCACATTTTTCTAAGTTTTGGAAATTTAAGAAGGAGTCCTTATTATGACAGAGATATTTTTCGGCTGATTTGAGCGGGGTTTTTGAGCACCAAATCTTGTTCAGGACGCCATCGGTGAAAGAGGGGACATTATTCCATTTCGAAATGTTTTGAAGGACAGACGTGTTTTTGAGCTAGCCAAATTATAGTTCGCGAGAAGTCGACATTTGACCGCGATTGGAAGCGATATTCCGGCCAAATACTTCAGAGTCGAGGAAAGCTAGTAGTGGAATTGAACATTGTTATATTGAAAGGGTTCGTCTATTTGAAGTCTATTTAAATAATTCTTCAAATTATTGTGAAACTGTTTCAAACATTATTGAACACTAGCAGTAGTGGCCGGCTTCGCCCGGTGGATTTATTTGTTTTATGGATGATAATGAATACTACTACAGAACTGGCACATGATACTTAAACAGAAAAAAAAAAACTTTTTGTGGTGGTGGTAGTGCGGGGGATAAGTAGTCCAGTACAATGGACGTAACGTCCAGGTCTTTTTCCCGCAGTGATAATGATAATAATGAACAGGGAAACTGGTATTTAGTAACTACAGAACTGACAGATGTAATTTAAAAACGAATTGAAAGATATGATTAGTAAGAGGAGTAAGTGAAATAAAAGACACTGCCTAGGGCTTATATCTAATTGGCTGTTAGAAAAGTAGAGACCAATAGTGTCGTCATTTGTCGCATAGCGCCATAGAAAAATAATCAGAGCACTTCGGAAAACTTCGGCTATCCCGAGCTCCTGAGGTAGCAATAGTGTTATTTATCGCCACATAGCGCTCAAGGATGATCGGAATAAATGAAAGTAAATTTCAAAGCACCAACGCTTATTGCATTTGATAACCTCAATGTACTGCACCAACACCATCGCTCTTATACAGAGGCATAATATTTTCATTATGATAACTGTTTTAAGAGGCCTAAGAAATATTTTTGCACTAATTACTCCCCGTGACTGCAATTTATAAGCAGGGCAAGATGTAACTATTTTTGCATCTGCACCAGAACACGAGTAGGGGCGGCATGATGCAGCCCACATTGCCAGCCAACAATAGACTTTTTAAAATATTCTTACAGTTACACTACTACGGACATCAATGGTTCTAGGGCCTTAAACGTGGTTTTCAAGTTCCTCTTGTCTGTTATTCTAAATGTAGGGAATGGAGAAGGTTCTCCAAAATATCAAGTGGACAGTGTTACCAGCAGGGTTTCAAAGGGTATGTAAAATTTGGTGCAAATAGGTGAAACGGTGCAGATTTGAAACAGTGATGGGCGAATGATACTCAAGTTCGAGTGGGCTCGCGCCGGCTCGATATGCAACGTAGCTCGATGCGGTATCGAACCTGTTCGAACTGTTAGCCGACCTCACACATAAAGTAAGCAGAGCACTGACGGCCTAGACGATGTTTTCTGCAACCAAACCGTACGGTATGTGTGAACATATTAGACTATTAGTGGTTCGAATCCCACTGTCGGCAGCCCTGCAGATAGTTTTCCGTGGTTTGCCATCTGCACACCAGGCACATGCTGGGGCTGTACCTTAATAAAGGCCACGGCCGCATACTTCCGCGCCTAGCCCTCTTCTATCCCACTGTCGCCATACGACCTATCTGTGTCGGTGCGACATAAACCAAATTGTACATAATAACAATATTAATATAGATTATTCCTGGCCCCCGTCACTGATACGTCTTTGGTTGCTGGGAAGGATGTAATACTGTCGAGGATATTAACAAATGTATGTTCCTGAAACAGAACAAATTAATCGCATATATACACATACTGTTGCCGCACCATTGTACGAAGAACGTGTTGTGACCCGTCGCCTTTGTTCTGTACAATCCAATGATGTTCTGTAGGCAGTTTGTATATTCTGGGGAGACATGTGCGTCGAATAATCGCACAAACACAGATAGTGGCTGTCTCCCCATTACAGATACTGTTTGAAGGGGTTATATGCTCTAACTATACAGCAGTGCACAGCAAACACAGGACGAGCCAGTACCGCCTAGCACCTCGAACACAGCCTTCTTGAGGTTTCTGGGCTTATAAGAACACGCCGATAGGTCGCAGCGCACTCAAAAGGTCGTGCAAAGCTCGAACTTGTTAGAACTCTGACGTCTTCTGTTCCAGCAGGAGCGAATGATACTCAAGTTCGAGCCGGCTCGCACTGGCACGATAAGCAACGTAGCTCGATACGGTATCCAACCTGTTTGAACTGTTAGGCGACCCCACTCATAAAATATGCGGTGCACTGATGGCCCAGACAATATTTTCTGCAACCTTTCGCTCGCGTACGGTATTTGTGAACGTATTAAGACGTATTAAGTGGTTCGAATCCAACTGTGGGCAGTCCTGCAGATGGTTTTCCGTGGTTTCCCCATTTGTACACCATGCACATGCTGGGGCTGTAGCTTAATACAGGCCACGGCCGCATCCTTCCGCATCTAGCCATCTTCTGTCCCATTGTCACCAAACGACTTATCAGTGTCGGTGCAACGTACAGTAAATCAAATTGTACCTAATAATAATATTAATAAGATTATTCCCCACCCCCCATCTCTGATACCCCTTTGGCTTCTGGGAAGGATGTAATACGTCGAGGATAGTAGCAACATATGTTCCCGCAACGGAAGAAATTAATCACTTATAGCCTATACACATACTGTTGCCGCATCATTGTACGAAGAACGTGTTGTGACCCGTCAATGTCGTCGTGCACTCCAACAATGTTTAGTACGCAGTTTGTATACTCTGAGGAGACGTGTGCATCGAATCATCGCACAAACACAGATTGTGGCTGTCTCCACATTGCAGATACAGTTTGAAGAGGTAATATGCACAAACTATACAGCAGTGCAGAGCAAACACAGGACGAGCAAGTACCGCCTAGCACAATGCTCGAACACAGCCTTCTTGAGGTTTCTGGGCTCATAAGAGCACGCTGATAGGTAACGGCGCGCACAAAACCTCGAGCAAAGCTCGAACTTGTTCGAACTCTGACGTTCCAGCAGCTCGAGCCGAGCTCAAGCATGTCACTAATTTGAACTAAAGAGCCTAAATGCAGGGAATGGAGGGGTCTGTCCAATATTTAAAGTGGGCAGTGTTACCCCCAGGGTTCCAAAGGGTAGGCCTAAGTATGTAAAATTTGGTTCAGATTGGTGAAACGGTGTAGATTTGTGCCAAAGGGCCTAAATGCAGGGAATGGAGTGGTCTGTCCCAAATTTCAAAAAGACAGTGTTACTCGTCGAATTCCAAAGGGTAAGTACATAAAGTTTGGTTCAGATCGGTGAAACGATGTAGATTTGTGCCAAAGGGCCTAAATGTAGGGAAAGGAGTGGTCTGTCTGAAATTTAAAGTGGCCAGTGTTACCCACAGGTTTCCAATGGGTAACTATACAAATTTTGGTTCAGATTGGTGAAACTGTGTAGATTTGTGCCAAAGGGCCTAAATGCAGGGAAAGGAGTGGTCTGTCTTAAATTTAAAATGGACAGTGTTACCCGTAGGGTTCCAAAGGGTAACTATACAAATTTTGGTTCAGATCGGTGAAACGGTGTAGATATGTACCTAAGGGTCTAAATGCAGGGAATGGAGTAGTCTGTCCGAAATTATAAGTGGACAGCGTTACCCGCAGGTTTCCAAAGGGTAGTATACCAATTTTGGTTCAGATCGGTGAAACGGTGTAGATTTGTGCCAAAGGGCCTAAATAAAGGGAATGGAGTGGTCTATCCGAAATTTAAAGTGGACAGTGTTACCCCCATGGTTCCAAAGGGTAAGTAGACAAATTTTGGTTAACCCTTTGGATGCCGAACCCAGAATAGGTCATCATATGCATAGAATGCCAGGCATGTTTCAATGGATTGTGCATCACTGCATAAAAAAATTAATAACAGCCTCAGTTTAAAAGATACGGAAATACAATTTGGTATGTTAGCTTGATATACTCCAAGGACTATAAACATGTGACTTACATTTGACAAAAAATATTTCATGGAATACTGTGCACAAAATTATAATATTTTTTTATAAAAAATAAAAAAGTTATGATTTGAAATGAATTTGCACATTGTACACTAAATCAAAAGTGTATAAGTGAAGATAATTAATGTTAACTCATATTTAGGATCATATATACCAATTTTTACTGTTATAGTAGACCTACTTCGCAATTTCTTCACCCGAAATAGGCCTAGGTGATGGCATGCCTTCTTGCGACAAATGTACTATTTACAACTTTACTAAGTCCTAGATAAAATGCTACTGAACTATTAGTACAGTAGAAATAATAATAGGCTTAATATAAATCACGATAAATAACTCAAATGTGTCAGTTAGAGCGTAAAATGATCAAAAATAAACCACAACATGCGGACATAAACAAACAAGGTGGTTGCCATATTGGATCATAGACGTCAAGCGCGCGCAGACTATACACTCATAATGTACGAGTAAACAAGCAAAAAATGAGCTATGTTAGTGCCATCTGATGACATACAAAGGAATTACAAACATTCTACCTTCTTACTACCGGTACGTGATTTGTAGAGCAATCTAGCACGACACCGCATAACTACAACACATATAAGAGCGTGCCGATCGAATCGGCATCTTGGCATTTTTCGTACGGAACTTAAAAGCCGATGCATCGGCATCTTGGCACTGTAAGGGTTAAGATCGGTGAAATTGTGTACATTTGTGCCAAAGGGCCTAAATGCAGGGAATGGAGTAGTCAGTCTGAAATTTAAAGTAGAGAGTGTTAACCGCAGTGTTCCAAAGGGTAATTATACAAATTTTGGTTCAGATCAGTGAAATGGTGTAGATTTGTGCCAAAGGGCCCAAATGCAGGGAATGGAGTGGTCTGTCCGAAATTTAAAGTGGACAGGGTTACCCGCAGGGTTCCAAAGGGTAAGTATTCAAATTTTGGTTCAGATCGGTGAAACGGTGTAGATTTGTATTCATAACAGACAAACTTTGAGCTTCATATATATAGATAGAAGATTTTTCTGTGGAAAGTGAAATTATTCAGCAACGTATTTATACAAATCAGCAACGATATATAATATTATCGAAGAGGACATAATTGTTGAAATTTTAGTTCAACGAAACTTGGAAAAATTATTCTACATTACCTAGTATTCCAACTATTCGCCACAATAGTCTACAATTCACCATTTTGTAGACAATTGCAAAATCTACAAAATTATACCAAAATTTACTTTGCAATTTGAAAATGGAACTTCAGAACTACGAGCTGAGGGAGAGAATATCACAACTGTTTGAGAAAGTGGAGATGAAGCACTGAACACCATGATATGGGAAGCTGAATGATTGAACATTGCAAGAATGAGAGGAGTGGCTTAGAAATTCCTAAATTGAAACAACAATGGAATTATTCGAGATATCTTAAAGAATTGTCATGGAAGAACTTTGACGGTGCATGTCTACACGATGTCTGCAGTACGAGGGTGAACGAGATATTTATTCCTGTTGGAGATTTTTATTTTATTTTCGGATTCGTCAGAAGCATTTCTATTACAATGCTATTTTGAGAAATTGCATGTCTACGACATCTACAATGTATTTTCTTGCTATATTGGCAACTGCCATTACATGGAGGAGAAGAAGAGAATTGGATTTTATAATTATTAGACTGATGTCAGTATTTTCAGTTTTGTTTTTCTTTTCAGTTCAGTTTATTAGAACAGGAAGTCGGGACGTGAAGTCTGTTTGAAGTTGATGAGGTCTATTTTAGCCAGGATTTGTTAGGATGATGACTTTCTGAGACTTTTCACAGATCGAATTTGGTGATATAGGCTACTGTCGACCATTATGTGCACTCGAGTTTGAAGGTTGTTTGTGAAGTAACCAATAGACCTACATAAAATCCAATAACATCATCATTTTCGTCGTTCTATTGTACGTTAGCTCATGTAGGTTTGTAATTTTTAATTTATATTTTAATATTTTTTGTCGCAGTTGGAGCACAAAAAGTGCACGTTTTTAAGCGTGTTTCAACCATGCGTCACATTTAAGAATTATTATCTAAAAAACCAGTCATCAGATCTAATCCAAATTTTAACACAATATACATTGGAATGTTGTATAACTGGTTTATTAATTTCAAAATTTTACGTGTCCAAGAAAAAAAGTTATCATTTTTGTAAGGTAACTTTTCCTCGGCTCGGGGTGGTTGGAAAATGTAGTTCTTGATCACGATGTAATCCTTATACATCAAAAAGTTATGCTGTATGACTGTGAAATACGTAAATTAACTCACTTATTTTATATTGGTTTGTATTTGTAGGCGGAAATAACACATTGTTCACCAGCTACCTGCTCCCGGAAAAGCTGTAGAGCGTTGCCGAAATGGAGCCCATCACGCATCATGGCGTGCCTCGCTCGGAAGTGATGGGCTCCATCACAGCAACGCTGTACAGCTTTTCCTGGAGCAGGTAGCTGGTGAACGATGTGTTATTTCCGCCTACAAATACAAACCGATATAAAATAAGTGAGTTAATTTACATATTTCACAGTCATACAGCATAACTTTTTGATGTATAACGATTACAACGCAACCAAGAACTACATTTTCCAACCACCCCGAGCTGAGAAAAAGTTACCCTACAAAAATGATAACAACTTTGTTTCTTGGACATACACAATTTTGAAATTAATAAACCAGTTATACAACATTCCAATGTATATTGTGTTAAAATTTGGATTCGATCTGATAACGGGTTTTTGAGATAATAATTCTTAAATGTGACGCATGGTTGAAACACGCTTAAAAACGTGCACTTTTTGTGTTCCAACTGCGACAAAAAATATTAAAATATAAATTAAAAATTCCAAACCTACATGAGCTAACGTAAAATAGAATGACGAAAATGATGATGTTATTGGATTTTATGTAGGTCTATTGGTTACTTCATAAACAACCTTCAAACTAGAGTACACATAATACTTTGGTCGACAGTAGTTTATGAACTTTATAGTATTTGTGTCAACGATGTAGTCATAATAGTTAGCTAGAAGCTTGACTCATCACTAGAAGTAATTATGCTATAGTTGAACCCTTACGATGTTGTTTTGATAACATTTGCCGTGTGAAACATTGTTATTGTTATTTAACAATCCAAGATTGATCAGAATGAGGAGAAGATATTTGTATTTAATTGAAGTAATCCGTTTGGAGCTGAATATATATTACATGGAATTGCACAGTTATGAAATTCTGAATTAAGCTAGAAAGCTGTGAAAATTAATGGTATTTTGGAAGTCGTCGTTATTATGTAAGATGAAGTATTTATGGAACAAAGTTTTTATATAGTCGTAAAAAAAAAAAAAAAAAAAAAAGACAGGGGCCGATAACCTAGATGTTAGGCCCCTTAAAACAACAATTATCATCATCATCATAGTCGTGAAAGTTTATTCCACAAGTGAAAGGTTATCAAGTGCATTATTTGTAAAAGGTATTTCCGCAGATTGGCGAGGGTAAGTACCGTAAACGTTGTTAAGAAGGTTGTATTTATGAAGCTGTGTTTATTATGAAGGTATTTCCGCAGATTGGCGAGGGTACGTGCCGTTATGGTTGTTGGAAACGGAATGTGAAGATATATGCCACATATTGAGTAACAAAGCCATTGTTAAAAGGTTACAGTAAAAGTCATGTAAAAAAGAAGTTTATTTTGGTAAGGTCGAGAACTTATGTAAAAGACGTGTATGAAACTATTAATAACTCTCAGATGAAGTTATTTTATTATTCTTAATTATGATTATGACACTATATAATTTCTAAGCTTACACACTTGGGTATTTAAGCTAGGATTTTCGATTGATACCATTATTACATGAAACGGTAGTGATATGACAATGATATGTAAGTGATAGAAGGAAAGAAACATAAAGAAACATATTCTCTGTAGAGAATAACATGGCCATTCTATGAATGCAAGTTAAGTGTTGTAAATAATTTATTTATGTAAATATTTGGGTAGAATTCAATTATTTTTAGGCAGGGTATTTCATTTCGTATATGTTTAGATTTAGATGCGTTAGAAGTAGGACTGGTAGGAGTAATTGTTACATTAAAATTTATTATTGTATTCTATTTTCATGATACTAAAGAACAGGGTGTTTAGTAAGTAATCATTTTTATTTTATTTATTCATAAACCGTATTTTATTTATTTTATTTTGGAAACTCCTAGCAGTATTAGGTAGACATTTTAAATAGTTATGTGAGAAGAGTAAGATCATTGACCCGATTTTAGTTCAATTCATCTAATTTATTTTATTTCAACGAATTTTGATAGATCTAGGAGTGTTATTTAATATTATAGTGTAGTTGTTTTTCTTGAATAAATTAGCGAGCATACTTTAATTTGCTCGTCCATTTTATAGAAATTTCTGACATATTTGTGGTGGTTAGCAAGATGATGTGCTATGGATATTAGGCGCCCATGTTTACCATCTTAACCCATAGTTACCAGAGATTCAGGACTCTCAACTTCCATCTGTAATTAGGATATCTATTCCTGTAGATAAATCCATAGTACATCATTTCCATCTTTGAAAATGTCCCAAATGAGCAACTTGTCCGTGCTAGACTGCGGTTTACTTAGCTGGGGACTTCAGTGCTTTTGCAATCCTTTTGCCATCCATGGATTAACAAGAACCGAGCTTGCTCGGGCTCATTTTGGGGTACAGTACGTTATCAAATGGGGTTGTTTGTTCTCCGCCCAATCAATACCTTTAAATACTATAATTTTCACAGTTTATTGTTACTTGGACATGTTTCGGGCCATACATGGGCCCTTCTTCAGCCTTGAATAGTTACCAAAAAATCCATTAAAAGACATGCATTTAAAATAGACAACACTCTTAAAATACTTAATGGTATTAAATACATAAAAAACAACATTAAAATACTCATTTGGAAAGAGAATGAAAACATAAAGATAAAACATCTCTTCCTCCATACATAACCTTGAAGTTTGCTATTGTTGGTTGTTTAATAGCGGTAAGTAACCATTTTGTTCAACAAAAACACTAATATGTCTGTAAGTTACGCTGATTTAGTCCTTTTAGTGACCTAATTATGCTGGATATTCTAGGGCCTAACATGTTTTGGCCTTTGTAAAACTAAGAATTCTTCTTAGTTTATGTAGTGCTTGAGCGGAGATGCCATTGTTCAGTTTGCTGTCCCTTTTTGACACAACTGCAAAGATAATAATCTAAACTATAGCATTGGCAGATTTCTTTGTTTGAGGTTAAGATTATATAAAGAATCAAGACTTTAAACTTACAGAGTAAATTGGCATTAATAGTTTAATCCTTGCTCCCACCCGGAAACTGGACTTGAGGAACGTCTTTCTTATGCGGGGGCTAGAAGGAGCGAGAAGTCTTAACAGAACCACATTAAGAAAATTTTTAAATTAACTAAATTGACGAGCGAATAGCTTGGACTTACCCATGTTGTGTTGAAGCTAACTGATTTCGAACTGAAGTGCTGTGTGTGAGACAACAATAGCAAACTTCAAGATTATGTATGGAGGAAGAGATGTTATATCTTTATGTTTTCATTCTCTTTCCAAATGAGTATTTTAATGTTGTTTTTTATGTATTTAATACCATTAAGTATTTTAAGAGTGTTGTCTATTTTAAATGCATGTCTTTTAATGGATTTTTTGGTAACTATTCAAGGCTGAAGAAGGGCCCAGGTATGGCCCGAAACATGTCCAAGTAACAATAAACTGTGAAAATTATAGTATTTAAAGGTATTGATTGGGCGGAGAACAAACAACCCCATTTGATAGTTGTAAAGTCAATACGGAACTCAAAATGGAAAATTCTCCAAATAATCTACAGTACGTTATGTTTGTATTTATTTTCTTCCTAAAAAAAATTGTAATTAAGTATAACAAATTTAAAGTTTCCGCCTAATCAACTCTCATTTATTATTTTAGTTAGCTTCTGGGTACATGTTTCGGAATTAGTACAATTCCTTCTTCAGCCCTTTATAATTCATATTCGGAAACATCATAGACTAAAAAGACCACGTCCATGTAGAAACATAACACATTGATATTAAAATACTATAAAAACTAATTGAACACTTTAAAACATGACAACCTTATGGACATTACAAACAATAAAGCAATAAAAACATTCCTGCTGTTAACAGTCAACTTGATTAATGATCACTAATATGCACATTCTTGAAAGGTGTGCGACGGTCAAATTGTGCAGTCGTTAGTCTCTTTTTGTGAATAAAAACAAAGAGCACATTACATTAGTGTCCAGGACCCAAATAACTTGCTGTACTGATAAATGTTGACATAAGTGAAAACTTTGTTCGGCACTTTATTGAAAGTGCGCTGACATGTGCTTTATAGATACAAAACGGAGAAACCTTTTGATTATTTAACTTGTAATATGCACATTAGCTGGATGTGTTTATCTTGAGCTGAGAGCTCCACGGACGTGCAACGATTTAAGAGCAAAGCGCCAAGGTCATGAATAGGGTGCTGGGTGATCGGCTCCTACATCGGCGTGACTGCTAATGCAAAGCCTGCATACACATCGGACCGCAAACAGCCAGGCACTTGACCTACCTACATCGCTGTACATTACTGTGTGATTTCCTTTTCTGTAGGCCTTTTGGTTATTATGCTATCTTTCTCCGAACTCTAGTGCAACTTAATTTCTCCCTCCGATGGCAGCTTGTTATTTGTATATCTTGTACAGTAAACTTCCGATTATACGCGGAATTAACTGGCGCGGATACCGCGGATAATCGAATTTCGTGGATAAGCCACAAAATTGCTGGTAATGGTTAAACAAAGGTCGAAGGCACTAAAAAACAACACACAAGTGCCTTAAATAAGTTTATTATACAATAAAAGGACGTACATGATAACAAAACTCAGTCGATGTTATGTGTGTTATTAAAAAGTCTTGTTTACTGTTTAACAAAAAAATCGGGCATTTGCTTTTGCTTTTTCGTAGTGAAACACTTTTTCTTTATTTGTGATTTGAGTTTTCTCAACACCATCTTGTCACAAACTGATGCGTCGTCTTGGTCTTCAAGGTATTGAAGAATCCTGTCAATGTGTCCTAATGCTGCATCATGAGTAAAGGTCCTCTGCATCTGCGTTTCCTCATTGTCTTCCGATCTGCAGTGCCACTGGTCGCGTCCAAAACTGCTCAAGCACACACGACGTACAGTGTGTATACCAATATACAGTACAGTACTGTACTGTACAGTAATACTGAATTACTGTACACATTTTGTACTGTACATTATTAAGTGTACTGTACTGTATTTGCGATTTTTATTACGTTTAAGTATTTAGTAACTTAATTTCAATTTTTGAGAAATAATTTTCGGTTTCAAAACCTTCCTTTTTTATAAACATGTTCTCCTACAGGCACCACAGATAATCCGCAAAGCGGATAAACCACCCGCCGATAATCGAGAGTTTACTGTATTAGTTCCCCTCCCACGTGTCTAATACCTATCTACCCACCTAATCATCAATCTACTTTAATACCACATTTCAAATGCTTCTATTCCCCTCTTTTCTGCTGCACTAACAGTCCAAGTTTCATTTCCATGGCTTTCAAAAAAAATAACTTTCTAGTGTCTAAACCAGGGGTTCTCAAACTTTTTTCGTTCCGGCACACTGTTTCGCTCTGCTGAATATAGCGGCACACAACGTGTACAAGCAACTGTGCCTGCTTTAGAGGAATTTCGAACGCTACAGAGCAATCCTAGCTGATATTTTTGGACATTTGAATAGTCTCAATGCCAGTATGCAGGGAAAGAAAGAGAATATTATTACATCAGCTGACAAGCTGAATGGGTTCTTAAGAAAAATTCAACTGTGGAAGTCAAAAGTTGAAAAACATTGTCAGTTTTGGAGAATAAACTGCAAGAATATTTTCCTTCCCTCAACGTGAATGAATGCGACCAAGTTCACAATCCCTTTGCCATTCCTGCTGAGGACACAAAACATCTACCATTAGAAGAGGCATAAGAATTGGCTTAACTTCAGCCGATTGAACTTGGAAGCTGAAATTTAGGAAAGAAACACGACTTCAGTTCTGGATTTCAGTGAAAAGACAGTTCTCAGTATTATCAGAGCATGCCACATCTATATTAATGCAGTTTTCAACAACATATGTGCAAACAGGGATTTTCGGCACTGACCTGCATTAAAAATAAGAAACGTGAGCAACTTTTTTTTTTAGACCAAGAATTACGGGCGTTTTTCTGCGATTCTTCCCCGCATTGAACAGTTGTGCAAAGGTAAACAAGCCCACATTTCCCACTAAACTGCAACAATGGTGTAATATTATTGTCAGAGCATCTTATTTTTTGAATTCTTACTGCATGTAGACTTACGCCGTTCTGTAATATTAATAAATAGTATACTAAAATATTGAATACACAAGCAATTTTTATCGCAGCACAGTCCAACAATTTCGTAGAACCCCTGGTCTAAACCAATCATGGGTAATCAAAGCTAGTATCTTAATAAGAAATCATTCAAGTTATGGGAACCTTGGCTTGACCTGTAAAAAAAAGGAAGTAATGAAAAGATTCTCTACTTCATTCCAGGTGCAGTTGGTGATAGCAAAGAAGTGGGGAGAGAAATAGTTGCTACATGTAGCAATATCCAGCAGTGTAGCTAAGCATTAATGTCACACTCCACGACTTCAATGGAGGACTGCGATTCGATGATCCAAGTTTCTAATTCCTATGCCTAAAGCTGCCACCCTAGGAGTGGATAACCCGCAAGATTTTCCATACTCACTGCAGGCAAATGGTACCTTATTTGTAGTGCCAGAAGCATCTACCCTAATCCTACACCTTAATAATTAAAATCACAGTGCAGTCTACAGTAACACAGGTTATCAGAAAAATTCCACACTCACATGTACACAGGGCTGATGACCGAAGATATGATCAAGCCCCTAATAGAACCACAACTAGATGTAGCACTATTTAGTAATTGCCAAATTCAATATTGAGGAATCGTCGGTTAATATGATAAGATTACATGGGTGCATGATCAAAGCACTTGTTACAGAGCTTATGATCATGGGATTTTAAATGACTCGAAATAACCTTATTAGAAATATTATACCTTTCAGGTTCCGTATTGACAGTAATCATTAAAATTAAAACTTACAATTTCCGCCTAGTCAATACTATACTTTTTTTTTAAATATTTCAAGGGTACATGTTTCAGGTCCTAATCTTTCTGGACCCTTCTTCAGCCCATAAAATCACACATGGAGCCCATCAGATCACAAAAACATCGATAAACACAAACTGCACACACACAATAAATAGATAAAATCACTGTAAAAACATCTAAGAGTCTAAAATCTAAAAATAACATGCTCTAGCTGAGCGGAGCTTGACCTCCACTTGTCGCCGCAGGGCTGTTTTCGTCTGACTTCGGATTCAAATGTAACTACACGTCAACCAAACTTCTCTGACATTTTCCATACCGTATGGCAGAAGACTATCTTAATCCATAAAAGACAAGTTACCAAATGCATAAAATTTTAAAACAAGAATTTGTAAACATGTAGCTATTGACGTCCAACCCATCTTCAGCCACAAAAACAGTACAAGATATACAGCAAGTTCTTACAGCACGCCACTTATAGACTTCAAAATATGTGCCCAGTGTTTCACAGCGTCAAATGACATTTTAATTAGATAAAGAACAAGTGAAAACATGTTCCTGAAGACAGTAAAACATGCATGTTATTTTTAGATTTTAGACTCTTAGATGTTTTTACAGTGTTTTTATCTATTTATTGTGTGTGTGCAGTTTGTGTTTATCGATGTTTTTGTGATCTGATGGGCTCCATGTGTGATTTTATGGGCTGAAGAAGGGTCCAGAAAGATTAGGACCTGAAACATGTACCCTTGAAATATTAAAAAAAAAAAAGTATAGTATTAACTAGGCGGAAATTGTAAGTTTTAATTTTAATCGAAATAACCTGTTTTCCGAAGGATCCAGATTGACGATAATGACATTACAGGAAATTTCAAAGAAATTGAAAAATTGATCAGGTCATCTCAATCTGTTTGTTGTTTAAAATCCCACAATCATATCAGCTTTGTAACAAGTGCATTGTCATGCACCCAAGTCATCTTGTCATAATAACAGAAGATTCATCAATATTGAAGTCGGCAATTACCAATCTATTTTCTTTGAAATTTGATATAATGTACTGCACACACTGCAGCACATTATATAAGCAACACTGCAGCATAAGCGCCATATCCACGTCCCCTCACTTCATCTCTAAGATAAGTACACCAACAAGTTCCCAAATCTGCGTCATTCTAATACCTCCCCCAGGAGCACTCTCAGGTGTATAGCTGGTCTACATCACCTGATTCATTAAACATTACCAACCATTATTATTATTGATTTAAGCCCACTACGGAGCGCTTATGACTAGTTCTTCGATGCTCTTTTCTGTTCCCAATATCTCTTGAGCCCTGCTGATAATTTCTCCTTTCTCTCCTGCGAAAGGGGCTTCTGACATTTAGAGACTCTAGGTGGTGGGGTCCAAGATTCTACCATAGCACAAAATTTAGAACGATCTTCTACATCAAAGTCAGCAATTCCAGCTGAATCCAAGTCCTTTAGTACTTCATTAAGCCACAGGCTTCCAGTCTTGTAGCTTTTAACCAAAGAGAAGATCATCTTAGTAAGCCTGTAGCTGTTCATTCGTTGTAGGTGCCCATAGAACTTTAGCCTCCTACGTCGCATACTGGTATTGGCTGATTCTAACTGTCGATACAGGTCAGAATTAGATTTCAAACGGTAGGTTCCATCTGGGAGCAATCTCTGGCCATGGATTTTCCTGAGGATACGTCTTTCGGCTTTCTCCAGGTCATCCATGGTGCCTTTTCTGTTCATCAAGAGGGTCTCTGCGGCATACAGAAACTGTGGTCTGACAGCAGTTCTGTAGTGACAGATCTTAGCATTCCTCAAAATGCATTTCTTGTTGTACAAATTGTGGGATAGTTGGTATGCTGCGTTGAGTTTGGTACGCCTTGCTAGGATGGAGGTGCCATCTCTACCATTGGGGTGGACCCATTCACCAAGATAACGAAAGCGATTGACTCTTCCAATCGTTCCATGTATGGTCGTCAAAGGGATGTTTCCGGAGTGCCGATTCTCAAAGTACTTGGTCTTATCGTAAGATATCTGTAATCCAGATTTCACTGCTATCTCGTGCAGGGCTTGGACAGCTATGCCAGCATCCTTAGAGTTGTTGACCAAGATTGCAATGTCATCTGCGAAGGCAAGGCACCTGATCTCGATTCTTCGGGTTCCAGCTCCAATGGCAACTGGTTTGATTCCTAGATTCCTCAATGCGCATTCCCAGGTCTTGACGACTTGATCAAGCACCAGATTAAACAGAATGGGCGAGAGACCATCACCCTGCCGTACTCCAGTTTTGATCTTGAAACTCCGAGATAGTTCTCCTCTGAACTTCACCTTAGAGGTTGAATCCCTGAGAGTCTGTTTGATGAGGGTGCGTGTGTTATAATCCACACCTCGTTCTTGGAGTATTAAGAACAGTGTCTGGCGGTCGATGGAATCATAAGCTTTTGCGAAGTCGACGAAAACCACAGTAATGTTCGTACTCCTTACTTGTTTTAGTTGGAGAATGGTTTTCAGATTGAAGATCTGCTTGGTACAGGACCTTCCACGCCGAAATCCTCCTTGATATTCACCAATTGTTTGGTCACATTGACTTTCTACATTGTCCAGTAAAATCCTGGAGAGCACTTTGTATGCTATTGACAGCAGAGATATCCCCCGGTAGTTGTTTACATAACTGTGATCGCCTTTCTTATGTAAAGGGTGTATGACAGCTGATTTCCAGTCATCAGGGATCCTTCCCGTCTCCCAACATTCGATTAAGATCTGGTGTAGGGCCTCTGCGATCGTATTTCCACCTGCTTTCAGGGCTTCTGCAATGATTCCATCTTCCCCAGGTGCCTTGCAGTTCTTAAGATGGTTGATGGCATTAGCAACTTGCTGCAAAGTTGGTGGGTTAGATGCCAGGTGTATCTCTGGAGGATCTTCAACAGGCAATCTGTCCATGGGCTCTTCGCAATTAAGCAATTGTTCAAAGTAGTTTGCCAAAAGTTCCACGTTCTCGCGGTTGCTGGTGACCAGCTCTCCGGCTGTATACTTGAAGTGAAGGCATTGTGGTCTATACCCAGAGAGTTCCTCTTTGAAGACCTGATAAAAGTTTCTGGTGTTGTACATTTTAAATTCTTCATCCAACTTTTCCAGTCTTGACCTATCGTAAGATCTCTTCACACGCCTTATGGTCTTGCTCGACAGATTCCGCACCACTGTGAAATTCTCCCAATCTTCTTGTTGTTTTGTCGAGTTCCACTTCATCCAAGCAGCAGCACGCTCATCAACTGCAAGGTCACATTCAGAATTCCACTATCTATGGCGTCGCTTCCTTCGAGGTTGTCCGAGGTTGTTGGTCGATTCGCATATAGTGGACCTCAGGTGGTTCCAGTTTTTCATTTCATTTTGCATGATGTCAGATTTAAAGCATTCTCTATTCTCCATAAGGAATTGAGGATCAATCCGTGATGGAATTATGGTAGGAGGTATCTTTCATTTAGGTAATAATCTGGTCTTAATTTGTGTGAAGAAATGGTCAGAGTCAACATTCCAACCTTTTCGAACTCTGACATTCATGATCTCTTTCCTACTCTTTACACTGATTGCAACGTGATCGATTTGAAATGATCCCATAGCAGTGTTCGGTGACTGCCAGGTGGTCTGGTATCTTGCCTTTCTAGGAAAAACTGTGGACATGATCTTTAATTGGTACAACCTACACAGTTCAATTAAGCATTTGCCGTTGGTATTGGTTCGTCTATGTGCTGTATATGGCCCCAGTATGTCTTGGTACTGTCGTTCTTTGCCCAGTTGAGCATTTAAGTCACCTACCAGGAACTTTTATTATTATTTATTTATTTATTTATGTTGTGAACATTACAGGAAACCCCAATTACATTGCTCACTACTAGAATCATATAATATACAACAATATATAAATAGAAAAACAAAAGATACATAAAGAGAAGATATAGATAGAGAAACATGTTATAAATAATAATAATAAGAAGAAGAAGAAGAAGAAGAAAAGGAAGGTTAGGTATGAGAAGGAAATGGGCTGAATACAGTACAATATATTACAAGACATCTTGCAGTTTATCACAGGACGCTGCAAACTGGTTTTCTGACATACTGAAAATATCTAAGTCAAGATGATGAACTTTATTATAGTGGGATAAAATTCTGTTAATCGGCGAGTTTTTATGGTTGTCTGTGTGAACTCTCGGAATAAAGAAAATGTTTCGGAATCTACTAGGTTTCACAGCTGGTACATATAACGTAATTCTCCCTCGAATTTTAGCGTCGTCAATTTTATTGTTTACTATTTTATAGAGAAAAAGCAGGCCCTGACAATTTCGCCTGTGAGATAGTTTTCTGAAATTGAAGGACTGTAATATAAATGTGTACGATTCGTAAGAGGGATAATAGCCAAATCTTTTGTAATATACATATTTTAAGAATTTCTTTTGGATGTTCTCTATAAGCTTATTATGTTTCAATGTGTATGGATTCCATATAACTGAAGCATATTCTAGTTGTGATCTGATGAAGGCATTAAAGAGCAATATTAAAATCCCATAGGAGAAATTAAATGAATTTCTTATTACAAATCCCATACATTTATGTGCTTTAGAGACAATTTTCTCTATATGTCTTTGAAAATTCAGATCATTGGTAAATACAATTCCCAGATCCTGAACTTCATGAATTTTTAGTAAGCTTTCCCCGTCAATGTCATAGTGAAACTTTATGTAATTTTTTCGCCTAGTAAAATTAATTTGCTTGCATTTACTGATGTTAAATGCCAATTTATTTTCTTTCGTCCATAGGTTTAGTTCATTTAAATCATTTTGAAGTTCGATACAATCGTAAGGGTCACGTATTGATTTATGTAATTTTATATCGTCTGCGAATAATAACATTTCTGAGTGTTTAACTTTATCAGAGATGTCGTTTAAAAATAATAAGAATAGTAATGGTCCTAAGTTAGATCCCTGAGGAACTCCTGAGTTGGTGGGAAATGTTTTGGATAGTTGCGTTTTATATTTCACAACTTGTGTTGTTCTTCAGGTATGAAATCAGCAGACGAAACAGTGGTTCAGAAAAATTATACGTTGATAGTTTAGTGATGAGTACGTCATGATCCACTTTGTCAAATGCCTTTTGAAAGTCAGTATATATTACATCTACTTGGCCTTTGTGATCTAGCTCCGTGGATACAAATTGCGTAAAATTAATAAGGTTAGTCACAGTTGACCTGTTTGGTATAAATCCATGCTGATTTGGGGAAATGATCACTTTAACATGTTGAAAAATATGACTATACAAAATACTCTCAAATATCTTAGCCGGAGATGACGATACAGCTACAGGTCTGTAATTCTTAATCTGAACTGAGTTTCCGGATTTTAGAATTGGTGTTACTTTTGTATGTTTCCATTTATCTGGAAATGTGCTGGTCTTCAGTATGAGATTGTATATTATAGTCAGTGGTTTAGTAATATATTCCTTACAGCCTTTAAAGAGGTATGGTGGTAACCCATCAGGCCCCGCTGACTTTTTTGGTTTTAGTTTCTTAATGGCGAATTCAACCATATCCTCGGTGACTTCAGATATAACCAAATAATTTTGAAAATAATGTTGCTTTACGTTATTGCTGTTTGTGTTCAAATTATAGTTGGGAATAGTTTGCGAATATACTGATTTGAAATAGTCAGCGAAACAATTGGCAATTTCCAGTGATTTACAATATTCTTTATCTTCATATTCCATCGCCAATCCTGATCCTTTACGCTCCTTTCTATTTTTTATAAAGTTCCAGAAGCTGTTGCTATCTTTTTCCATGTTCCGCTCAGTAAGAGCTACATAGTCATCATATGCTTTTTTTATGTCTATTTTAGTTTTAGATCTAAGTTGAGTATAATTATTTAAGTAATATTCGGATAAATTTTTCTTTTTTCTATATTTTTCCTTTAGCTTTAAATTTGATATTATGGACTGAGTGAACCAAACAGGATATGTGCGCTTGTAATGTTTAGTCTTTGGAACGCACTGGTCAATTATAGAGTATATTTTGTCATAAAAGATATCAACAGCTTCGTTTACATTTCTACAATTATTCATGTTATCCCAATTGCATTTTTTCACTAATTCATACAATTTTAAGAAGTCTGCCCTGAGGAAGTTATATTCATAGGTTGAACTTTCATGTGATCTAGTTATTTTCCCCTGTTTGTATATAATTTGCAATGCTGGATGATTTTCATCTAATCGGACTAAGGGGTCGGTTTCTTCCTGGATATGCAACTGGTCAATGTTACTGATTATTAAATCAAGAGTTCTCCCATTAACATTCTTAATATCGTTAAACAGCCTGGCATTCAGCAGGTGCAAACAATTCTGTAACTCTTTGGATTTGTTTGAACCCTTCAATAGATTGTAAGATTTATCAGTTACTTCCGGTAAATTAAAGTCACCAATGATACAAATATCGTAATCTTTAAATAACTGCATATTTTCTTCTATTTTCTCATAAAATGATTTGTATGCTTCTATATTGGAATTCGGCGGAAAGTATGGAACACATATATAACATTCCCTATTGTTGAATGAAACTTTAATCCATAATGATTCGGTATCAGATTCTAACATTGGCATTCTCTTCGAATGTATTGTACTTTTAACACTTATTAAAATTCCACCACCATCTTTCTTGGAACTTAAAGAAAAATCTCGGTCTTTCCTATACACAATGTATCTGTCATCAAAGAGCTCAGAAATGCTTACACCCTCAAGAAGCCATGTTTCTGAAAGACAAATAATATCATAGTTATTTGACAGTGTATTTAAAAATAAAGTATTGGATTTGGTCCGTAGTCCTCTTACGTTCTGGTAGTAAATGATGGTTTCTTTTTTCTTATGAGTCGTCTTCAATGTTCAGGTTAAAGTTTGTCAAGGTCCTCTTCAGTGTTGATGGAGATTACCTGAGAGTGGTCGTGTTTCCTCATGAGTATTCTGCCATTTTTTGTCCATAAGTGCTTTAGGTCCTTCGCTCGTTTCACTTCCCTTGCCTTTGCTAGAAGTTTTTTCCGCTCCCCGCAAAGGCTTTCATTTATATACACCGGGTTGTTGTAGGTGTATCCAAGGTCAAGGGTACTCAGATTACGTTTAATTCTCCGTTGTCTGAGGATTTCTTCTTTGTAGTGGCGTCTTGTAAATTTCACGATTATAGGCGCAATCTGGGAATTGTTACGAGGGGGAAGTCTGTGGCAAGCGTCAATATGTTCCTCTTTCAGTTCCACGTGGAGTGTTCGCGCGACTTCTTGAACCAACCTGCTTGTGTCCTCCGCAGGGTTTGACGGTATACCATGTATTTCTATCATATTGATCCTTGAGTATTGCTCAGAATCAGTAAGTCTTGATTTTAGTTCCAAGTTTTCTTTCTTTAACTTTAGGTTCTCCTGATGCATCTCTTCAATTGCTTGCCTGCAATCTTTAATAGTTTCTGCTTGTTTCCGCAGGGTTTCCTTATTTTCGTCCAATTTCTCGTGCACCAGATCTAACGACCTCCCCAAATCAGTTTCCCTCTGTTTACACAATTCCTTTAACTCAGAAATTTCTTTGTTTAAATTAGTCAATAAGTTAAAAACTTCGTCGTTGTTAGGTAGGGCTAACTGATTCTTTCCCTCTTCATGTAGGCTAAGCTTCTTCTTGGGACACTTATTACATTTCCATTGTTTGTGCGAAGAAATTATGGACTTGAGATCATCTTCTTTTAAATTTACACAATAATTATGATACCAGTTTTTACATACTGCACATTGAATTTTTGCATTGATGTCTTGCCTGGACACCGCCTTGTTGCACTCGAAACAGACACCCATTATTGCACTGGCTCCTAATAATGCTACTAGTATTGTAAAGGCACTGCTTTAGATGTGAAAGGTGTATTATTAATTCTTTGGCAGTACGTAACTCGTCACTTCACTGTTTAATATTTGTGCGAGAGCTCACTAGCGCTGATGAGGACAAGGATGTAGGGTAGCGTTCAAGTCGGAAATTTGTTTGGGAGTGGTTGGCAGAAACAGTTGACAGTCGGAGTGCACTTGAGTCACAGATTATTGTTTCGCTGGGTGGTAGCACTGGCGTTCAAACGAACAGTTGAAAGTCGCTTTTGTTGGTTATGCATCCACACGCTTAGAAAATATCCTAGATGTTGCTAGTCCATTGATGTTGTATTAAGATTTATACATCCAAATGATCTTTATTACTCACCGATTCAGTGTGAACATATCCTTGTCCCGAGCAGTGCACTTTACTAAACTATTTGACTTATAAACACGGAGCACAGAAACTTGCGTTATGTTAGTCACTCATACCAACCTGTGTGGTGATCGGGGATCTTACTGATCTCGTCTTCTAGCAACTGCCAGAAACTTTGGACCTTTTCAGGGTTCTTCTTGTTGTCATCATTAACTGGAGCGTGTGCATTTACAATAGAGTATCCCTTGTTGCCGCATCTGAGAGATAATACGGAGATACGTTCGCTAGCTGATGTGAATCCGATGACCGAATCCATCACATCACGTCTTATTAAAAAGGCTGTTCCAAAAACGCTAGAGCCTTGTTTATTCTTAGACGCCGGCTTCCCCTTAATTACTCTCTAACCTTCTGACTCAAAAGCCACATCATCAGTAAATCTGGTTTCTTGGACTGCTGTTATTGAAATTTTGCGTTTATTCAGGATATCGGTCAATTGCTTGAGTTTTCCGGTCTTACAAAGAGTTTGAATATTGATAGTTCCAATGCGTGTGATAGTTTTGGGTCTCAATCGGTTGACAGTATTGGGGAACTCCGACTTACCCCGCACGATGAGGTCAGGCTCCCCAGAGTCCGAAGACCTGAATGCGCCACCATTGGTGACGGGAGATTGGATACTCCCTGGGGTAGTGACATCTGCGTCGTTGTTTATCATCGTATGTGAACTAGTAAAGAGATTTACTACGGGTGAAGACTGAAAGCCTTCAAGGTTGGCCACTCCGAATCTTATTCAGGAGCGTTGATTACAATGGGGTCGCCACTCCCAAAGGCATTTTAGAGCTACTGCCAGCAAGTATTCAGGCCGCCCCTTACATGGAGAACAGACGCCCTTGCAGCCGCCCCTAACATGGGAAACAGACGCTGCTGATGCTTAGTGCACTCACATTATTCACTGAGCACTGGGCTGCCTCGTCCGCAATCTCCACCGTTCCGAAGTCCATCTTCTCCGCTGTAGATTCCGTTGAGGTCTTCACTCGTAACCCTGAGCTGGGACCCTTGCCAGATGGTACACACCGGGCCAGTATGCTCTGGGACTCACATAGGCAGGGGCGCCAATCCCTGGGCAGGGCTACCTCCGAAGAGATCAACTTTTATTTAGCACATTGTTTGTTGGTTACCAAGTGTACTACGTTATGAATATAAAATGGATCTTGTAATAAACGCACATGAAATCACAACACAAATTTGAAAGTCCATACTTACTCATTGCATATCGTGACGGACGAAAAAATTCCACAGTCTCACATGAATCCCTCACCCCTGCAAGATGCACACAGTCTACATCTGACACACAAAATACCATAGGTCGTTTTGAACCAGTAAGTAGGGTTTTGATAGCAGACCCAAAACCCTCATCTTCCTTCTCAATTACTATATCAGCCTGCAAGAGAACATACCATAAAAATTACATAACAATGGTGCAAATGGCATAATGACTCTATTACATTCCTTATGAAATATTTTATAAGAACTAAAACTAAAAATTAATTTTAGAACATAATTAATAAAATTACCATTACTTTATTCATTTGAATATAATATGCCCCATTTGTGGGGGGGGAGATGACATTGTGCAGTCCTAAAAGCTACGGTGTGTGTTATATGCAGATGCAAAATTGATCAACAGTGCCTATATGACAAGTGTGACATGGAAATGATGATGCAGTCAAGGTGTCCACAGACTCTTCTTAAAATAATTCCCTGATTATTCCAGGGTAAATGAGAGATTTTCGTGAGTAAAGACTGCTTGAAAGTTGCCCAGGGATGGAAATGGGAATGAGAACGGGACAATATTGAAATACATGCTACCTTAAGGGTTGGTTTACAATCACTCTCTGGGAACAAGAACCCAATCATCACCCAGGAAAGCAAACAGAAAACACGATTAAGTTTTATGTTTCCCATTCTCAGAACTTCCCAGAGACAATCAGATGCGAGCAATCGCAGCATGAACAATAACGAGGAAAACAGTTTCAATAGAATGTTATTTAAGTGTGTTTAAGTAACACCTTTAAAACTCTGCCTTATATCATCAAGCAGATACAGGTAGGTTCAATTATTTTAGACCGATAAAGTATGCCCTAGCCTAGGAGTGGCCAACCTATTTTGAGCTTGGGCCAGTAAATTGATTTTAAATTTTTATTAATAAATATTTTGAATGTAAACTACAATATTATATGAATATTAGTAAAGCATTCAGGTAAGTGCAGGGTTGTAGGCTGATATATAAAGCAATAGGTTTTAAAAGTAAATCAGTTATTCATAAAATCATATAATTTATATTATACATTAAAAAAAATATATATATCATAAAAGGAAACATATTGAATTATTATAGAAATACTTGTCATAAAGTCTTGAAGTTTTGAAGACCTGTAATGTTAATTTAATGTGATTTTTGAACTTACTTTTCATTTCACAATTTTTCAATATTAGGTGTAATTTTCAAAGTTCACAGAACAAGTATATTAGCAAGATATAGTGTAATAGTGGAACGTAATTTATTCCTAAAATTCCTGGCAGAAAAAGCTTGCTCACAAATTTATATGGAGCCAAATCTGCACACGAGCCCCAGAGCAAGTTCGTGTATTTTAGGAAACTGGTCTAAAGGAACGTATTTCCAAAATTTGGTCAAATTAGGAGAAGTGGGTGATCCACAATGTTCTTTAAATTTAGCATGAAGTCATGAATAAGGTTTTGGATTTCTATTATTTCCATTTGTAAGGAAAATTTCAGATTCGAAAGAGGAAAATTGAGTTGAGAATGCCTTGCTGCAACTGCTGCTTTGTATTTTAAATGATCCACGATTAAGTACTGCATTTACTTAACATGTGCTGAATGCTTGGAAAATCATCAAGTTTGCACTGCACTAAGCTGTCACAAAACAATTTAAGCTTCAATTTTAAAAGTACTGATTTCATTGAACATGGATTGAAACAAAGAGCCTTTTCCTTGTAACCTCTTGTTAAGAATATTCAAATTATGTGAAATATTAACTAAAAATGTCAAATCATGTCACCCTTGATTTTTAAGTAAACCACACTCCAAAGGGAAAATAGTTTTCAATTCCAAAAATGAAAGAAAGGAAGGAAGCTTGTAGTTTAACGTGACCGTTAATCTCGCGATCATAAGCCACGGGACCTCCGTTTTACGTGGAATCCGAACCACAGGACATGGCATTTCACATCGAAAATCTCACATGCATTGACCGGGAATCGAACCCGGTCCGCCTTGGTGAGAGGCATACAGCTAGACCGCTGAGCCACCTGATCATATAATTTAGGGGGGAGAAAAAAGAATCAATAGTATTTCTCCTCTAAAAAGTCATCTGAGTTGTGAAATAAGAGTTTACCATATTCATTTATTTCTTCTTCAAAAAGTTCTCTTAATTATCTTCGATTGAGGGAGTTTGATCAAATCATATTAATGCAACGCAGAACAGGATCAATTATGTGTTGAAAGCTCGCATTGTTAGCACACAAAGCCTCCTGATGAATGATACAGTGATATGAAAGCAACTTCCAATCTAAATGATGATGATAATTGTTGTTTTAAGGGGCCTAACATTGAGGTTATCGGCCCCTAATGATCTGGGTGATAGCGAAAATGAGAATGAAATGGAAACCAGAACGAAAATTATGTGAGACTGAAAATACGTACAAAGAGAAACTCAGATGGAAACAACTCACAATATGGTCTTACAAAAGGGAATTTAGAACGAAAAGATTCACAAAAAGAATAGATTGAAAAAGACCCACAAGACGTAGGCTAGATTCAAAATACGTACAAAATGCAATGTATCGTCGAAATACTTACAAAATGCAACTGAAATTCAAAATACTTACAAATTGCAAATGAGATCGGAAATATGTACAAAATGCAATTGAGGTTAAAAATACTTACAAAATGCAATTGAAATTGAAAATACACAATGCAATTCAGATTGAAATAGGCCCTATCCCAGTTCCAATCCACATTATTCACAAAGTGCAATTGAAATTCAAAATACTTACAAAATGCAATTGAAATTGAAAATGCTTACAAAAATGTACGGTAAATTAAAACGACTCATGTGGATTGACAATACTTACAAAATGCAATTTAGATTAAAAATACTTGACAAAATGTAATTTAGATTCAAAATACCCACAAAATGCAATTGAGAATCAAAATATGTGCAAAATGCCCACCAAACAAAATGCAATTTAGATTCAAAATTCGTGCGAAATGCGGTTTTGGTTGAAAATACTTACAAAATGCAATTGAAATTCAAAATACTCACGAAAAGGCCCGTCTACCTGCATTGAAAGACTTACTAAAAAGCAATTTAGATCGTCAATCTTTACAAAATGCAATTGAGGTTGAAAGCAATCGCGAGATGTAATTTAGATCGAAAAAACTTACAAAATGCAACGTAGATCAAAAATGCCTTAAAAAATCGCTAAAAGGGAATTTAGATACACGGTGAACCAAGTAACAAAAACAGTGCGGGAATCTTAAAGAGAAAAGGAAATATAAGGAAAATAGGAGAGGAGAGGAGAGGGGAGAGAGGAGAGGGTCCGCCCCAAAGGTAAGGGACAAAAGTGGAAAACGGACCCAGCTCAGGAATCCCTCGGGGTCGCCAACTCCCGAACTCACCAGCCGTGAGCCCCTGAGGGTGTAGCATTATCTACGGTGCACCAGAAGTGGTGGGGCTACATACACCCTGCCTCCTTAAGGGCCTTGAGCACAAGGCAGGAGGTAAAAGGAAAAGAAAAAGAAGGCTGACCTCTCACAGAAGGAGGGTATCAGGAAAGATGAGACAAGGGCCAATGAAGGCGGGAAAGTGAAAGACTCCCTAGGCCTCGGATAACCTAATACCATCGGGGTCGGAAGAGAACAAGAGTTGACCAAGGGAGGTCGACAGGAAAGAAGACGGAGAGGAGCCCGGCACAAGTAAGTGGAAGCAATGCCGGACTCAGCTGGGGTTCCGTGGTCACCAACCCACGTCCCACTAGATGTGAGCCCCTGAGGGGTCCAATCTAAATACTGCTGAAGCAAAGAAATACATCCACTCCTCATCCCTAACATTGCTGAGCGCCATCTGTAGAAATGCTCTCAAGAGTAGACCAGGCAGGTTCATTGCCACCTACATCACTATTTTCGACACAGTTTTTCACTGCTTCAAATAAATCACTAAATCCTAAAAGGTCCTGAAACACATAGAAATTGTCTTTTATTCACCTCACGAACACATGTAATTGAGCATTATCTGTCATGTCGCCACTCACCTATTGCAACAGAGAAGTACCTGGAAACAACAGTTACCTATTTTAACTGTTTTGACACATCGTCGGCCATTTCTTCAAGGCACCTCATAATTGAATTTTGTGATAGGGAAATATATTCTGCCATTCGTTCTGCAAGGAAGGATATGCTTTCCTTTATAATTTCACCGTCTGAGAACGTTTTCTCTTCTTAGTGAGAAGAAGTGATGTTTCATAAGAAGTCTTAATCATGTTTTCCATTTCTTCACTATTTTTAGCCTATATTCTGAACCCTTAAATATTAAGTCATATTTAAGTCTTCAAATAATTTGTTTCTACTGCTCAAAACCCAGCACAAGTTGAGGAAAAGTACAGCTCATATTTCACAAGAACAGGTAGCTAGAGAGGACAAAGTGGATCGCTACCGTTTCCTGTGGGGACAATAGACCGAGTTATATTTAACTAATTCTGAGAATCGGAGGAGCAGGTGCAGCCTGAAAATACGTTACCTTGTCTTGAAGCTAAGGTCAGTTAATTTCTCTTGTTCTGAAGTGAGAGACGAAGAGCGAGGTGCCAAAGAAGGAAAGAGATAGATTCTACGTCACGGAGTGGGCGGAGTTCTGCGAGAGAAGCTTTTGATAATTTGAACGAACAGCCAAACAGGAAAATGACGCGCTTTTCAGCGGGAAAGTAATTCGCCCGCGAAATCAAGAAGTGAGTGATCCCACGATCGAACTTGGAGCACGCGAATACTTGCGTAATGTGCAGATTTTTGTGAGTTGAATGAGATGTCTTGGAGGTCTGTAGGACCTGTTTTAAGATTTATCGAGGAGCACATTCCCCTTCTACTCAATTTTGTGGTATATCATATAACTATGACAACGTGTGTTGAAGAAGACATTCCCATTTGTGAATCTGAAGACTTTTGAGGGTGAAACTCTGCACGTTTGCGTGGCACTTATTCACTCCGATATTTAAACTTTTCATCATAGTGCCACAGGATTTCGACTGTAAATTTTAGTTGTGTGCAAAGCAACATGTGTCGTATTAATTTCAGTGAATGTTAGGTGGATACATCTTCAAAGTATTTAGGGACAGTTTGCGGTACTGCACAGGACAATAATTATTGGTGAATTAAGTAACCAAAACTGCAGTCTACATAGATGTCTGATTAATAATAATAATTTTTCTGCAGCGAGATGTACGCCAATGAACCTGAAGAGAGGAAGCCACATTGTTCATTAAGCTCTGTCATGATGATGATGGGCTAGGTCTACAAGATGGGATGATGACCGGGGTGTCATCATGGCACCAGACAAGCTGAAGTGATGAGTACAATTTAAGCAATTAATTTTGTCGGGGCAGGGTTACGCGCAATATTGGGAAATTTTTGTAAGTATTTGTTTTTGCTGCTTTTAAATGTAGATTCTTTAGTTTTGTGCTGACATAATTAGTTTTCTTGGCATCGCGAGACAATTTTTGTAAATATTATATTTTTGTATGATTTTTTCTTTCTTTGTTGTGGCTTTTGCCCTCGTTCTTGATTAGAGTACTTGTTTTTATGTTGCTTTGAGCACATGACACCATGGTATGAGATATTTATGGTGGAAAGATTAGAATTTTGGTGATAAATGAATCTTTTGATAGGAAGTTATATTAGACCTGGGGGTAGTTTTCTGTTTGTTTGATGATTATAATTAATCAGGCTGAGTTCTTTTGCTTTGTTTTGCTTTGTGCAACTGATCATGACCCTAAAATCGAGTCTTGTGAAGTGCTTCTTTCATTTATGAAAAAATAGGCTTATGAGATCACATTTTGTCCGTGTGTGTGTATATTTGTGTCCCCCTAATAAAATCTAAACGGCTGGAGCGACTTCAATGAAATTTTATTACGTCTCACCAATCCAACATGGCAGCTGTGCGAAATATTTCACCAGCATTCTATATCTCCGAAACTATTACTGATATCACCTTGATAAAAGGCACTACTAGAAGTTCACCTATGAGACTTTCAAAAACCTGTTAACCCGGCAGTGGTCGGGGGGTTATTTCACCATAGGTGGTCACGGGTGACATATTCGCTCACCTTTGTAATTTCTAGCTTTGTACACAAATGCTTGTTTTGCAAGGGACAGTAATAAGTTTTTTTTTCCTTTCGAGAAGTATTGAATAGGTATCTACAGAAATCATCATCATCTTCATCTTGAGCAGTTTCCGACCGCTGGTCGGGTCTGCTTGGAAAATAAGCCTCTCCATCGTTTCCTGTCCATCCACCATCTCTCATCTTTCAGTGTGTCCCAGCACACTCCTCTTTCCTTCACACTCTTCTTAACTTCTTTTGTCCATCTGTCCCTTGGTCTTCCCCTTGGCCTCCTTCCCTTCATTTCCATTCCAAACATCATCTTCGGCATCCTCTCCTCTCGCATCCTCCTCACATGTCCATACCATTGTAGCCTAGACCGTTCTATTCTATTTTATTTTGCAATGGTTCCTCTCTTACCATCACTCTGACTCTCTCATTCATTACTCTGTCCATTCTTGTTACTCCTATGCTACTCCTCTGGAACTTCATCTCCACTGCTCGTATTTTATTCTTGTCCCTTTCCTTCATCACCCATGTTTCTGAACCATATGTCAAAATTGGCACAAAGTAGGTCTTTTAGATGATTCCTTTACATTTTTGTGGTACATCTTGATTCAATATCATCTCCCTAACACTCTTGAAAAATCCATCTGCGCACCTTCCCCTTTCATTTATTTCCATCCTATTGCCTCCCTTTTCTTCAATTATGCTTCCCAAGTACTTGAAGCATTCTACTTTCTGCAACTGCTGTCCTCCAAGTGTTATGCCCATATCCAGTCTGTTCTTCCTCCTCGTTGTGATGACCACTTCACTCTTTTGTGCTGAGAACTTCATCCCATATGATAACACTACCTTCTCCCACACATCCAATTGCTCTTGTACTTCATCCTCATCCTATCCCCATACCAGAAGGTCACCATCAAACAACATTGCCTTCATTTTCCTTTCCCCAATGCTATTTACCACTTTTCGTATAATTTCATCCATCACCACTATAAATAACAGAGGTGAGAGGGCACTTCCTTGTTTCAGACCACCCTCCAGTTGAAACCATTCTGTTCTCTCCCTTCCCACCTTTACACAGCTTTTGCTTCCCACGTACATTGCTTTCACTCTTGCCACTGTCTCCTTGTTCACTGCTTTTGCTCTCATTGCTTCCCAAACCTAGTTTCTAATAATACTATCATATGCTTTCTCAATATCCAAGAAGATCATCACTAAGGTTCGGATGTTAAGGAAAAGTCATATTTTCTTCCTGAGCTCATTTTACCCGAAATCTAAAAAATAGGTTTGAATGACGGGTCCCTGACCACGTTTAAAGCAATTTGACGTTGCCTATAAATGCATATTTCGGCCATTTTTATTGTTTTGGTCATATTTGGTCATATTTTAGTGATATAAGGTCATATTTGGTTATAATTTCATCATTTTTGTTTAAATTGAGGCATCGTTAACAAAGTGCATGTTGTCTGCGTCGAGTTTCAAACACAGGATTTCCGAATAGTAGAGTAGATATATTTTTCTTTCTTTTCCCGGAACAGATCCCGGGTTTAGAAGACCTGATTCCAACAAGGCGCTACTCTACGGATGCCTTTTAGCTCATCTTTCTGGACAAGTTAGATTGCGACACTTGACGCATGAGGTTACAGAACATGACGGTAGTGTGCGTCCACCTTGCAATAGGATGTCACTCCATTAGATATATTTAGCTCAGAAGCAATTAGCAAACAAGGAAACGCCATGTTATATCACGCCCAGTTCTTCCTTGCAGGGCCGAGTGAAAGCTCCCTTGCTCTTTCACTACCAACGAATTTCAACAGATTGGTCACACTTGTAGTACTGCAGTGAACCCCATCATGCCGAAAGTGAAGTGTAGTGAAGCTGTTAAGTCAGAAAGTATGTGGAAGAGTTCGATGAAGAGACGTTCAGTACTGACGGAACAATTCTTTTTTGTAAAGTGTGGGTAAAGTTAAGGTAGCGGCGATAAAGCGATTTAATGTGCATCAGCACTGTGCTACGGCTAAGCATAAAAGCTGCGCGAATCGAAAGTCTTCTGAACAGAGCAGGTAGGCTCTTTTGTTTGATACAGCAAAATTTTCGTCAACCAAACTTACCAATTTTTCAAAAGACCTGTACAAAATGTTGGTATCTACCAATATTCCACTTAAAAAAGTGAACAACAAACACTTCCGAAAATTCTTAACTAAATACACAACACAGTCGATCCCGGACGAGGCAACATTGCGCAAAAGTTATTTGCCCACCTGTTATGAAGACACACTTCGAAAAATTAGAATTAGTGTAGGCAACAATAGAGTCTGGATATGCGTTGATGAAACTACGGATGTTTGTGGTAGGTATGTTGTGAATGTTATAATTGGCACGCTTCTCGTGGATCGTCCGGGCGATGTATATTTACTGGATTCGGAGGTTCAAGATGCAGCTAACCATTCCACAAATGCAATACTTTTTGACAATGCCATGAAGCTTTTGTGGGATGGTGAGGTAAAGTGAGAATGAGTCTTGCTCTTACTATCCGATGCTGCACCATACATGGTGAAAGCAGCAAGGGGACTTAAGGTACTTGACCCAAAATGGTCCATTTAACATGTCTTACTCACGGATTGCACAGAGTTGCTGAAGAAATACGGCAGAATTTTCCTGATGTTGTAACGTGTTTTTCGAGGGGATTTTACGCAACTGGCATAAGACAGTAGGAAGCCATTCTATATTTATTTACGTGGCAAATTGTTCAGCCAAGAGAAGTTTTCATGTAACTTATTATTATTATTATTAAGGTATTTCTTTGGAGCATTTTTTATAAAATTATAAGTAATCAGATAGGTTTTCTATGTTATAGAAAACACTATCAAGCAAATTATTACGAACAACATTATCGTAAGAAAATTATATGATTACGGAATTTTACGGAGTTTTGTCAGTTGGGGTATTTTGAGAGAGATGAGTCACGGGGAATTTGGCTACAGGCTTAATCTTGTCGAGTAGCATGACGCAAGCTGGGTTGCTGCTTCAAGAAAAGGCGAAATGGCCTGGACCGGTAATCGACATCATCGCCGCGCCGAGTGTAATGACCCGGAGGAGGGAAGATCGCGTAGTGGGTCAGCCAATCAGAGGAGACCGAGCGACTGGAAGACGGCTCCGTAGAGGGGATGCGACGAGGGCATATATGGTTTGCGCGCCGTGGAGGCAAGGCGACTATCTTTGTAAAACTTAACCAGTGTGGTTGTACGTGTGGTTGGTTCCGATGTTCGGACCATAAGTTATCATATCTACAAGTATCTCATCAACTAATGAAGAAGATGACGACGACCAGGAGGCTGTGGGAAGCTTTCTACAACATCCAGTACGAGGGAAATGCTACGGCAATTTCCAGTGGTAAGCGCGAATGACTCAGAACTACGCAATCTCTCGTCTCTTTGTTTAATATTCAGTATTTCAGTAACTTCATAGCTTGGGAATAAGAGTAAAATCAGTAATTTATCCGACTCCGTTTTCACGTAATTTTCTAGCGGTAATATTCAAATCGCAACGCTCCAATTTAAATTCAAACTTATTATTATTATTATTAATTTTGCAATACTCGTTTTATATAATAAATTAATTTCTTTTAACCATGCAATCTTTGCTTTCAGTAGGTAGCATTAGATATAGACCAATTCCTTCTCCTGATACAATTGTTTGTTGGGTTAATGATCAAATCATACCACGATCTGAGTGAAAAGATTCTTTAAGGTGTTCTACCAGAGCTAGGGGTTGTTAAATATAAATTTAGATTTCAACATAGCGTTGAGGTCTTGGCGCCCATTAAAACAACATATCTTAGTCAGAGTAAATATTTCAAAGTGCAAGACAGAGCTAGTAAGAAACCGTTTCCCTTGTCATCCCAACGTGGAGAAACCGTTTCAATGTTACCGGTTAATATCAAACCTCAAGAAAATATTTGTGAAGGCTCCACTGAGGGTGGCAAAATTCAAAGATCACGAGCCTTCGTTTCCCCTTCCTCCTCAACCAGTGCTCACCCGATGGGGAACGTGGCTTAACGCAGTCGAGTACTACTGTGAACACTGCGAAACTGTGCAAGATATTGTTTCTACTTTTGACAGTAGTGAGGCATCGTCAATAAAAATTGCTCAGGAACTGTTTTCCAATGATTTGTTGGTACAATTAGTATATATTTCTTCAAATTATAGAGATCTATCAAAAACTATCTCTCGCCTAGAAACTGCTGGTTTAGAATTATGTGAGAGTTTGAGAAAAGTAAAGGACATGGTATCCAAAGTAGAACAAGCAAGAGGTACAGTGTCAGTTGCAGTGAAGAACAAACTTAGTAAGGTGCTGAGTTTTTTTTTTTTTTTTTTTTTTTTTTTTCAGAGTGGCTTCTGAGAGGCTGAGTGCAGGTCTTTCTAGTCGACACCCGTGGGCGACCTGCGCATCGGGATGAGAGATGGAATTGATGAAGATGAATGAATGAAACTGGGCATGGATGAGGAAGGAAGCAACCGTGGCCTGTCAGTAGGTACCGTCCCAGCATTTGCCTGTGCTGAAAATGGGAAACCACGGAAAACCATTTCAAGGACGGCCAATGGTGGGGCTCGAGCCCACGCGTCTACCGAGTCAGCAGAGAGCTTGGCCCCATGATCTAACGCTGCGCTTTAGCCAGCGTTGCCACTGCTGTCGGTGCCGAGTGCAAATGAAGGACATGCAACAATGTGCAGAATTGGGCCATTTTAGAGAGTAATGGATCTGGTTTAGGCGAAAACGACCCGGAGCTAAATACGCTCATGTGACGTAGAAAGGGGCTTCTCCCAGTACAAAGAAATACTGAGCGACCTTCAAAGGAGATTTCTGTTCTACAGCCTGAGAATGCGCATGGTCGTGATGTGCACAGCTGGCAAAGAAGAAGATTAAGAGGTATGTACGATTATGAACTCAATAAACTTCCCGTTAGGCAGTGTCCTCTAACTTACACAGACAGATATCATAAAGCATGCTAATACTTCGGGTTTTTTGTTTTCTTTTAGGAAAACCAAGCAAGAACTGCATCTCAAGGCTATGATACTGAATGAATGTTGAAAATTTTAATGTACTGTAGCTCTCTGTCAGTTTGTATGATTAAATGTGTCTGGTGTATTATCGCTGATCACGTTTTGGCGCTTAAGACGTTTACTGTATGTTAGCCTTACTCTACCTATCTCAAAAATTCATGTCATATTTCATAGATTTTAGGTCATATTTTATAGTTTTTAGGTCATATTTAGCTAGTTTTTAGGGCATATTTGCTTGCATATTTTGTACTTCTTTAGGTCTTAAACTTCCGAACCCTAGTCATCACCAGATCTTTCTCATATTCATAATGGTGTTCTAGTAGCTGTCTTACAGCAAGGATGAGGTCAACTGTTGACCTTCCTGGCCTCAATCCATACTGTTCTTCCCTCAGTCCATCTTCAATTTCTGTCCGAATTCTTCTCTCCAGTACCTTCTCAAATATGTTGGCGCAGTGGCACATGAGTGTAATTCCCCTGTAGTTCTTGCATTCCTTCCTACTTCTCTTTTTAAATATGGGTATTATTATCCCTCATTTCCAGTCCTCTGGTATTTCCTCCCTCCATATCAATTTCATTACTCGAAAGAACCACTGTGTTCCTATCACCCCTGCTGCTCTCACCATCTCCACACTCACCTCGTCTATTCCCGGTGCCTTTCCCCCTTTCATCTTCTTTAATGCTTCCTCCACTTCTTTCCATGTCAATTCCTTCCCTGATATTTCTTGGTCACTGTCTGTTTCTTCCTCCACAATGTCCACTACGCTGGTTTTAGTTGGATTTAGGAGTTCCTTGAAGTATTCTCTCCAGATAACCTTTACTTCTTCCATATTTTCAACCTCCTGTCCACCATTCTGACATTTTTCCCTGAATCTCTTTTCTTTGCCTTGATCATTCCATACAACACTTTCTTACTGCCATCTCAGTCCTCCTCCATTTCTGCCCATTTCTCCAGCCATTTCTTTTTCTCTTCCTTCACTACTTCTCTTGCTTCTTTCTTCTGCTCTTGGTACTCTTCTCTTGTTCTGTCTGTCCTCTGTTGGAACCATTTCCTGAATGCTTCATTTTTCTTTTTCACAGCTTCCTTGGTTCTGGGGTTCCACCATGGTGTTTCCTTCCACCTTTTTTTTTTTTTTTTTTTTTTCACTAGTTCTGCCACACACGACTTCCGCTGCTTCTACCAACACGTCCCTGAACCTATTCCATTCTTCTTCACCTGTTCTCGGATCATCCTTCGGTAATTTGTTCCTCACTAATATCTGGAACTTCTCCTTATTTCCATCCTCCTTCAACTTCCATGTCCTTATTCTTCTTTCTTGGTTATCTGTTCTCCTCTTTTCCTTCAGGCCTCTCACCTTGGCGACCAGCAGACGGTGGTCACTGTCCAGGGCTTCTGAAGGTATTACCCTTATATCCGTGATACTCTTCGTTCCCTTCCCGCATAGAATGTAGTCCACCACTGCTTTCCTAGTCAAATCCCTGCTGTACCAAGTAATTTTATGGCTCTCTCTCTTCTTGTATCATGTGTTTTCAACCATTAGCCCATTTATCTTTCACAGTTCCAGCAATCTCTCTCCTTCCTTATTCCTGTTTCCCCATCCTTCACCACCAATCACTTCCTCAGAACCTCTTCTATCAGTTCCGACATGGGCATTTAGGTCCCCCATGACTATCAGGTTTCTCCCTACTAACTGCTTCTGTAACTCTTCTTCAAACTCGTCCTTCTCGCCTTCTGTGCATCCCACCTGTGGGCATAGACTTGCAGAATATCCAGGTCTCTTCCTTTCACTGTGATTCTGGCTCTAATTATTCTATCAGTTACCCTCTTGACTTCCTCCCTCAGCCCTTCTCTCACCACAATTCCCACTCCATTTCTCTTCCCCTTCTCATTTCCTATCCAGTATAGCTGCAAGCCATTTCTTAGTGTTTTTCTTCCTTCCCCTCTCCGTCTGGTCTCCGCTAGTTCAAGTACATCCAGATTTCTCCTCTCCACCATATCCACAATCTCCTCCACTCTTCCCGTCAATATCGTTATGTTCAGAGTTCCAATTCGTAGTCCATTTCCATAGCCAGGTCTGTTTCCTTTAGATCTACCCTTTCCGAGACCTGTTCCCATTTTAAAAGCAGTTCAATACCCACTACTGGCTTGCTAGGCCTAACGTAGCTTCACCATAACCCTGGCAAGGGGCCTGTCTTTGGTCCGTGAGAGGTATTTTATTTCCCTCAAACCCTCCGGACAAGTCCAGTGAGCCCCCCTATCCGCCACCTGGGACACGCCCGATAGAGGAACAGGCAAACCCCTACAGAAATAGATACTCTTATTTTCCCAGACGAATTGAATAATTGACCATTTTAAATCAGAACACTAAATGTCTATAAAATTCAGTCTCTTCTTCTGTGAAAGATTCCCTCACTCCTCTCGTTAATGGCTAGTATCTTCAATTATAAACATTATTCAACAATACAGCACAAAAATGAAAAACTTACATTAGATGGGTAACGAGAATACAAAACTACAATGTGTGCATATGTTAGGCAATTGTTTCTAAATATCTACACACTGAGCACTTTTCTTGACCATCTTGTGACATTGTTTCACTCCTGCTCCTCGCCCCTTTCTTAGACACTAGCTCGATATCTGAAACACAGGACAGCTATGGTGTGCTCTTTACAGACAGCTGCGGAGCAATCTTCACAATGTGTCACATTGAAGCGATTGTCCTCTTCATTCGGTGTTGCTGCTGTTGGTCTCCTAATACTCGTTGGATCTGGGAATGTAATCCAATGTGTAAGCCAACAGTAGTCATTCTCTCGTCGAGATGCGGTCTACAAAGCTCGGAGGCTAATGTCTTCAGATAATGTCTTCTTGGGGCTTTGTTGTCTTTGTTGAATCTGAATATTATGTAACTGATCAACCCTGCAATGTCCAACAGGGTGTAGAAGATTCTCAGTGGCCATCTATTTGTTTTTCAGCTGACAGTATAAAGACTTTTCAAACCATCTACCATGTCAACTTCTCCTTTGGTCTTGTAAAATGATATGGTCGCTGGTTTTTCCAGATCACCTGTTGATTCGTCAATCTCCTCACCTTGGTGCATGGTAGAAAGCATTAAGGCATTCTTTCCTTTTTTAGGAATATAGGATAAAAGCTGCATATCCTTGCTATGAGCAAACATAGTTGAATGCACTGGTCTCCTCTTATCCATGAGTACATGCAGAATCTCTGCCTTATTTTTTATAAGAGTTCCCACTACTGTCAATCCTTTCTTCAGCAAGTCTAAAGCAAGGGGAACCAATGAATAATAATCATCGACAGTGAGGTTCCTTCCAGTATTCTCAATGGGATGAACTAGTAGTTTGACAACCTCTGCAGGCTTGTTCACAACTGAGTAAGGTCCATCGGGTTGCTTTCCCACATAAACTTCCATTCTGTATGTATAATAAATGCAAGTGTCCGCCAGAAAATATATTTTGATGCCATATTTAGCAGGGTTCCTGTGCATGTACTGACAAAATGGGCACTTTCCTCTGAAGGACTCCAACATTTCGTCAACTGTAATATACTCGTGTGGGCTATTAGTGTACCTGGCACCGCGTTACAATTTCTTCAATCACCTTTCGAATGTGAGTCATTTTATATATTGCCTTTCTTTCATTCCTGGTTGTGATGTCATCAAACCGAAGGGCCCGAATAAGGAGGCAAAAACGCCTCAGTGACATTACGAGACGAATAAGCTCTAGAACTGTACCATCGTAAACCCAATAGTCTCCTGCATTCACATGTGAACCCTTCAAAACGCCAGAGAGATAGAATAGGCCAAAGAGCGCAGTTATTTCTTCACAGCCAGTGTTTCGAGCGTCCCTTTCTCGTCCGTGCTTTTCACGCAATTTTGACATTTGAATGTTAGTATAGTCTACAATTTCTTGAATAGTTTCCTGAGGAATAAACATCCTCCACGCCTCACTGCGGGAGGTCACATTTTTGCCTCCAGGAGGGCGTCGAACAAAGTTCCCGTGTCTAGTTTTTGCAACGTATAGTGGGGAACGGATATTCCAGGTTGTGTCCATCTTTCCCCAAGTACTGTGCACCAGCATTATCCAGTTCATTATCATCTAGTTAATCACCAGAAATATCTGAAGCACAGTCATGATCACTAAATTCAATATTATCCTCTTCGTCTTCACAAGCACTATCACAAGCACTGCCAACTTCCAGCAAATCATCATTTGACATGCCATTTCTTCTTAATTCTTGCTCCACCTCGTCCAGCTATACCAAGACCTGTTCCTCCAGTTTATTATCCGTCTTTAAAATCCACTTGAGAATGAACTAACAGTAACGAAAAGCAACACAAAAAAAATTACATTTATGGTCGCGGGTGAGGGGGAAGTCTCACTTGATGTTTCGTTATGCCCCCCTCTAGGAATACCTAGGAGGGTACGTGAATGCACATGCATGGTGCGAAGTTACACGCAAGACATTTTGGAAGCGAGATAATCCCTCCCCCCACGACCACTGCCGGGTTAACTACAAAACGAACATGGTGGCCAAGCGAAGTTGAAATATTTAAATAGACTTTTCTCGTGATTTAACAATCCTAACGCAATAAAACTCGGTAGAGCAAATGTTTATACACATTGTAATGCACTGGCATCTAACTTTGTTCAATATTTTACATAACCTCAAGATGGCGGCAGTGCAAAATATTTCACCGGCATTCTATATCACAGAAAGTATTACTGATATCACCCTGAAATTTTGTACGCTGATAGAAGGCACTACTACATCACCTATGAGACTTTCAAAAACCTGTTAACTACAAAACGAACAGGGCAGCCAAGCGAAGTTGAAACATTTAAATAGACTTTTCTCACGATTTAACCATCCAAACGCAGTGAAACTTGGTACAGTAAATGTCTATACACATTGAAATGCAGAGGTATCCAATTTAGTTCAATTGTTTACATAACCTCAACATATTGTAAACACGGTCAATACGGAACCTGAAATGAGTGCTGTACCTAATAACCTCAACATGGCGGCTAAGCGAAATTAAAAAATTAAGTTTTTATTTCTTGTGTATTAATCATGCAATCAAACTGAACGTTTGAATAATGAACCTACGCAACAATCGTCATCTAATAGTACATAAATCCATGGACTACATATATTAAAATCCAACATGGCGACGATCCGAAATATTTAGACGGTTCTCAATATCTATTAATCTATGACAGCAATCAAACTCAAATTTTGTATGTTGATAGAAGCTATGAACATACGTTCACCTATGTGACTTTCAATAACCTGGCGAGCACAAATCCAACATGGCGGCGACGCAAAATATAAATATTTAAATGGAAGTTTCTTGTGATTTAACCATCCGAGTGCAGTGAAACTTGGTACGGTAAATGCTTATACAAATTTTAACCCACTGGCATCTAATTCATTTCAATTGTTTTCATAACCATGAAATTTTAAAATCTCGATTTTATTTCTTGTGTCCTTATCATGCAATTGAAGTTTGAATACTCCACCTACACAATAATCTTCATGTAATAGTACAAGTCTCAGACCTACATATATAAAAATCCAACATGGTGACCATCCAAAATATTTAAACGGTTCTCAATATCTACGAATCTATTACAGCAATCAAACTGAAATTTTGTATGTTGATAGAGGCAATTAACATACCAGTAAGTAGGATATATGAAAATAGGCTGTATAGTTCTTCACGGAACTACTTGTTGACAAATAAGTTTTGCATACAATTAAGTAATTTCTCTTTCTTTCAAATGTAGTCAGTTCTTAAAGCAGAGCAAGGAGGATAATATGATTTGTTGATTGTATCGTGTGTGTTTGAAATGCCTTTCCAAGATGTATTTTTTAGGAACTACTGTACTATTGTCGTTGAACAGATCAAACAAATTTGTTTCGAAGCACTTCCCATTGTAAAGAAAAATTGTTCTTCCTATTCTTCGTTAAATGCTCAGAAACCCAATTTTTTCTCTTTGACGAACCATGCTTGCTTAATGCCATCTTAACTAACACCAATAGCCAGCACAGCGCAACACAAGCTGCAATAGAGTGTACCAACCTCACAAAGAAACAGGAAGTTCCGTGAAGAACTAAAGAGCCTACTTTTTTAAAAATTTAAGGTTCATGCCAATGATTAATCTATATGGATCTATCTAGAATAATGACGAAATTAATTTGGTAATATCGAAATTTCTAATTTGTTCGAAATACTGTATACCTGGCATAATGTAGCCTAATAGAGAACTACAGTTGGCAGCCCTGGTGACTGAATATATTCTTGGTTCCATCTCTTAAGGTACACAATACAAAATTTGGTTGAAGTCCAATGGATAGCACAGACGTTACATGCAGTTAAACATTGGATCTAGCAGCGCACTTGAAATCATGTTGGCAACAATGACATACATGTATTGGTCAGAAATAATCTGAAATAATATGATCTATTGTTGCGTCAATTTTGAATGAAATCCATTAGTTAGTATAGAAGTTACATGCATTTTAAAATTGGAACTATCAGCAGGCTTAGAATCATGTTGGTAGTACTGACATATATAAGTTACTCCAAATTAATATAGAATGTCAGGTACTATACGTGAGCATAATTTAAAGCTGTCGGCTTGCATACTTTCTGATATATGGGTATTTGGATAAAAAAATTGAGAGCCTTTATTAACAGTTGGCAGCCCTGGTGGCTCTTAAGAATACGCTCAGTCATATATGTTTATGTACACATAGCACATACGAAATTTGGTTGAAATCCAATTGATAGTGTAGAAGTTATATGCATTTAAAATTTGGACCTATCAGGAGACCTATAATCATTTTGGCAACACTGCCATGCATGGCCTCCTGGAAATTGAACTGCAATATTATTATCTAAACATGTGCCAATTTTGAAATAGCTCCCATTCATACCATCCAAGATATCCAACATGGAGCTCGAATTTCAATTGTGATTTTTCAGCAGTTGGTAGCACTGACATTTTCAAATATGGCCGTGATATATTCAGGTATAGATCTTTACTTCTACCAAATTTTGTTTCGATTGCTGCAGCCGTTTAGGAGTTGATAGGGGGGGGGGGGGGTGGACACACACACACACACAGCCAGACAGACATTTGCCCGATCTCTTCAGTCTACTTTTTCCTCATTTTTGCAAAATGTGAATAGTAGGCTAAAAATGACGCACCAACAATTATTTAGAATGATTCATGGTGTAATCACATCCTAGTTCAAGAACAATGAGCAACGGCTGAGTGGCCTAGTAAGTGGTCCTAGCAGTCGGGACAACAGTTACTATGGAATAGGAGTGGACATCTTGCACATATTCTGAAACATGACCTTCCTTGTACTCAGGCGGCTAGGACTACCCAACTCACATGTCTGTTCCTTAAGGTGAAACTCGGGGATTCTGCTTCACTTGTACCCCCTAAACATATTATATATGTCACAAGCAAGCCTCAGACACATGAGTGTGATGGAGTCCCACTCCCATCTAACAGATCAGGGACTTATTGGAAACGAACAGGCAATCAAAATGGTATTCGATGGGATGCAATTAATAACGAGGGTGGTTATGGAAGGAAGAAAGAAGGAAGGAAACTTGTAGTTTAACGTGACGGTTAATCTTGAGATCATGAGCCACGGGACCTCCTTTTTACGTGGAATCCGAACCACAGGACATGGCATTTCACTTCGAAAATCTCACATGCATTGACCGGGAATGCCTTGGTGAGAGGCATACAGCTAGACCGCTGAGCCACCACGCCCCTGGAAGAAAGAAGAGCTAGCTGAGTCAGCAAGTACAATGGGATTGGATATTCTAGGGATTAGTGAAGTTCAGATAAAGGGAGTAGTAGGAGATTACAAGGTATACCTGTCAGGGATAAAACGAGGTAGGGCAAAGTGGGGAGTAGGGCTGTATGTCAAGTGAACCTTAAGAGCATAACATAGTTTCTGTGAGGTAAGTAAATGAATCAATAATGTGGAGAGATTATCATCTAGGCTTACAGGATGGAGCCGCGTCGTATATCGGTGATTGTTTCCCGACGTTTTGGCTGACATTGCAGCAGCCTTAATCATGGGTAGGTACGAGTTGGTGTCCATACTCAAACTGACGGTTATTGCCAGCCCGAGGTGCTTGCTTGCCCTGCATTGACGTCACGCTACTCCCTGATTGGTCCGCGCCCCTGGCAGTCGAAAGCTAGGAGAACTTTCCAAGTGTTGCTAAGTTTGAAACCATCTTCGCGATTGAAATTACTGGGATGCTTCACAACCTCTATTGCCTCTCTAATTAACCTGTTTTGATATCCGGGAATTTAGTATCGGCTTTATCAAATTCGATGGCATGTCTCGTGACTTCAGCATGTTCAGCTATTGCAGATCTGTAGATTATCTGTTTCGTGTCTTGAATGTGCTCTGAAACTCCACATGCAAACCTGTCAACAGGAGCAAGGCACATTGTTAACTCCTGCGTCCTGGTTTGGCTGCTCTATCTTGGTTGATTTACACACCACTTGCGTCAGCTTGTTTATTTGATGCATCACCGTTGTCACGTTGAGTTTCTTTAGCAGCCTGGCGATTAGATCTGTCAACCCCTGTACGTACGGCAGAAAGGCTTTATGATAGGGCCTATCTTCGTTCTTTTTGCCAGTTTTTCGGCTTTGTTCTACCTTCGGTGTGGCCCTATTTATCTGTCCTTGGCTGTAACTATTAGCTAGTAGCGTGTTCCAAACTCGTTTCTTCTCTTCATTTACGCTATCCTTATCGCAAATGCGGTTGGCTCTGGTGAGGAGTGTCCTAGCTACCATTTCTTTCTGCGATGGATGACGACTTGAGTTAGCATATAGGTACCGATCTGTGCGAGTATCTTTCCTATAGACCCTGTGTCAGGGCGTGTTATCTGTTAGTTTATAGAGCAGAACGTCTAAGAAGGCCAGCTAAATATTTTCTACTACTTCAATTGTAAAGTTGATGCTCGGGTGTCTGGAGCACATAGTCCTGAAGCGTGGTGCGTCCATGTTCCCATATCAAAAAGACGTCGTCTACGTATCTGAATCAACACTTAGGCTTCAATGGGCTCACCTTTATCGCTTCTTCTTCGAAGTTTGCCATGGACACATTAGCCAATAGAGGAGAGAGGGGGGGATCCCATGGCTGCTTCCTCCGTTTGCCGAGACATCTGCCCATTGAATACGAAGACTGTGGAGTTAACGAAGTGTTCAGCTAATTCCACTAAGTCCGTCAGACCTCCCTGGCTTAAGTTTTTCCCTGATTAACTGTGTGGCGTCAGGTACAGGAACCCTGGTAAATAGGGACTCCACATCGAAGCTTGCCAGTAGATCACCGTCACTCAGGTTTATACTCACTCTGATATCTATAAAGTGCTGCTATTTTTTCACGTGAGAGGCTGGCGGAGGGAATAACGGCTGCAGGACCTGGTTCATATATTTCGCCAGAGCGTGTGTTGGGGACGCTATGGTGCTAACTATAGGTAGAGTCCCGGATTTTTGGTTATAACGATATCCGCGATTTTTTTTCAGCAAACATACATATGTTTTCACAATGATATACTTACCCCAAATATGCCATTTATTCCGATGTCGAAGTCGCGAAATATCGCAAAAATTAATTATTTTGTGAAATGTGTTACTTTCACTCTAAAATACAAAATACCAACAAAATGCTGGTAATACGACATTTTTGTTTTAAATATTTACTTTAAAATTAAAAGTAATAATTCCACTATCTGTCGTTTGATAGAAAATAATAAATCTTAAATATAAGTGTTTTACAAGATAAGAGAGCGAAAGAGGCTTTTCTGCCTACTCAGGCGAACAATTCTGCGTCCAGAAATCATGGAAACACTGCTTTGCTTAAACTTTGGGGACAACATGAGTTCTACGAGTAAGCGAGAAAAGGACTATGGTAGTCATGGTGAGTATTTGTTGAAGTAAATGTTTGTATAATGTACGTAATTTAACCAAACCTGTGCACCGTATAACTACACTCAACTTTCACTTTCTTTTTTAATTTCACCGCAAAATATTGCTAAATATTATATTTAAACGCTTTGAACATTTTATTTCACCACTTTGGAGCCTTTTATATTACCATAAATCAGAGTCTCTAACTATAGGCCTCAAAGGCACATCAGGATTGTGTATTATAGGTAGGCCACAGAACGTGGGAGTTCTTGGGTAGCGAGATACTAGGGATTTCGACTTCTCTTCTTGAATAGATGACTTCATCCTGTAAGTATAGATGATAAACTAGACACCGGCCGCGAAAGCCTACGATCTAAAAATGTGGATAGATTTTGAAATGTCACGAAATCTGGTCAGGATCATTTCAGAGTACACTCCATGTGATGGGGCGGATCAGGATGGAATATGGGGGATATCAATGCTAGGATAGGAAATAGAACAGAGGGATATTGTAATGGGATTGCTTACGTTGGAATGACAAGTGAAACGGTATTTACTTTGCTCCACGTTGAGCGTACAAATGAAATGGTTTCTATAGCCCTCACTTTTGCGTGACAAATATACTGTTTTCTACCAAGATATGTTGTTTTAATGGGCGCCAAGACCTCAACGCTATGTTGAAATCTAAATTTGTATTTAACAACACCTAGCTCTGGGAGAACACCTTCAAGAAAAAAAGGAAGCTTGTAGTTTAACGTGACCGTTAATCTGTAGATTATGAGCCACGGGACCTCCTTTTTACGTGGAATCCGAACCACAGGACATGGCATTTCACTTCGAAAATCTCACATGCATTGACCGGGAATCGAACCCGGACCGCCTTGGTGAGAGGCATACAGCTAGACCGCTGAGCCACCATGCCCCCCACACACACACCTTCAAGAATCTTTACTCTCAGATCGTGGTATGATTGGATCATTAACCCAACAAACAATAGTATGCTACCTACTGAAAACAAAGATTGCATGGATAAAAGAAATTAATTTATTGTATAAAAAACAAGTATAGCAAAATTAATAATAATAATAATAATAATAATAATAAGTTTGAATTTAAATTGGAGCGTTGCGATTTAAATATTACCGCTAGAAAATTACGTGAAAACGGAGTCGGATAAATTACTGATTTTACTCTTATTTCCAAGCTATGAATTTACTGAATTACTGAATATGAAACAAAGAAAGACGAGAGATTGCGTAGTTATGTGTCATTCGAGCTTACCACTGGAAATTGCTGTAGCATTTCCCTCGTACTGGATGTTGAAGTGAGCTTCCCATAGCCTCCTGGACGTCGTCATCTTCCACGTTGTTGATGATATATTTGTAGATATGAAGATTTATGGTCCGTACATCGGAACCAACACGTACAACCACCACGGTTAAGTTTCACAAAGATAGTCGCTAACTCCACTGAACATCGGAGCCACTCACTCGTGCAACTATACTGGTTAAATTTTATAACGATAGTCCTTTACTCCACTGAACATCGGAGGCACTCGCACGCGCACCCATACTCGGCAAGTTCTACACAGATTGTCCCTTATTCCACCGCGCGCCAAACGATATATGCACCCGTCGGCCTCCCACTCCAGTGCCGACTTCCAGCTTACGTGGTCTCCACTGATTGGCTGACCCCTCACGCGCCATTCCCCTCTACTGGCTCATTACACTCGGCGGGAGGGTGACGTCGTTTTCCGTTCCAAACATCCGCCTTTTCTTGACGCTGCGACCCAGGATTGCGTCATGCTTCCCGACAAGATTAAGCCTGAATTTGAATTCCCCGTGACTCATCTCTCTCAAATACCCTAACTGACAAAACTCCGTAAAATTCCGTATCATATAATTTTCTATGATATTGTCGTACGTAATAATTGGCTTGATAGTGTTTTCTAAGACATAGAAAACCTATCTGTGTGCTTATAATTTTATAAAATGCTCCGAAAAATACCTTAATAATAATTATAATAAATTAATAATAACAATAAATTAACATGAAAAATTCTCTGGGCTGAACAATTTGCCGCGTAAATAAATATAGAATGGCTTCCTACTGACTTATGCCAGTGGCATAAAAACCCCTCGAAAAACACGTTACATATTCGCCTCGGATCATCGGATGATTTACCGTGACGACGGTCCATTATCCGATTATCCCAGACACGTTAATAATCCCCATCCAAAATACATATTACATAAATGAAATCACCCTAAATTACAGATATATACACTCAATTTTTCTTTACGCACTTAGCGTCAAAGTTTGTTGTCACGATGGATTGCACTTTGCAACCAGTCCAATGTTTTTCACATAGAATAGTGTTCCACGGATATTTCCGCCTCTCAAATTTCTCTATGTTGGAAAAATAGACATAATTACTGTGTGAGCACTATGTATATGAGATGTCACATCACACGCATCAAGGTGTTCTGATATATGTATATCTCCCTAGAACTTCCTAATTTCACTGGAGGTTCCTTCCTTATTGTGAAATTAATCCCACTTATCACTGAGCACACGATCACACTATTGTGGCAGCGCCTCGTGACCATAATACTTAATCTCTCTTTAAAGTAGATTAAATTAATATTGACTTCTGAAAAAAAAAACAGTAAGTGCGCATTACATATAACACCAAATATTTCTGTGCCGTAATCGCCCTGTCTTCTTAAGTTCCCATAGACCATATTCTACTTAATACCAGTTCTCAACACAGACCAGTTCTCCTCACACAAATAATACCTTTGTACAAATTACCTTAAATTACACACTAACAAATCTTGCATGGCGAGGCCGTAAACAGAAATCACGTGTGCTGTTATGTATGAGTTTCATGAAGGACTGTCTCGCCTTCTGATGGCCCATCTTTTGCCTCGTGGACGCCTTAAGCAAAAATACCCTGTCCAAGCGCTCACCCATCTCTAGGAGACAAATGGGAATTCACCAGCGCTACCAAATTCTGGCCTTGGTGTATCGAGACATTTTAGTGCTCAAGAGCATCCGACAATCCCGTCATATTTCCCTACACCTTAAAAACTCTCATTTACTTACATACTACCCCCCTGTGTGACTTCTGATACGCCTGCCTTGAAGACCAGATCTTCCACGCACCAAATACCACACTTACTCATTTGATAGGCTGGCTCGCCAGCTAAACACACACACTTTATGACACATATTTTCGTAGACTATGTATATTATACGTCCCGTATAATCTGTTTCCCATACTATCCTCCAGCACATATGCTGTTTTGCCAATACGTTTGGAAACTATAAATATTTCTGTGTCACCTGCTTCCAACCTTGCCAGTGGCTCCCTTAAATGAACGTCATCACGTTGCCCTACCTACCTATTTCTCAATGTTTGTAACGATGCCCTGTTGCTACTGTCCACACATGCTAACCCTACCTTCCTATGGTGTAACACCACTACTCGACACTCTATGACCTAAAAATTTCACTTCTGACTGACAGAATGACGACTTAGACAGCTTCAAAGTGAACCCTGCCTGATCTAACTTCTGAAAAACTATATCTAAATGACGTAGATGCTCCTCAAAACTGCGTGAACTAATTACCATATCATCAATGTAAATGGTTACAAACTCTCCTGTGTCATCCCCTAATGCGATGTTTAAAGCCCTAATTAAAGCTGCTGAACTACTCTTTAACCCATAAGGTGTTCTACAAAATTGATAAAGATTATATTTATGGCTAAAAGCTGTAAATGGTCTATCTTCGTACATAAGTGGCACTTGCCAAAAACTGGAACTCAAATCTACACAAGTGAAATACTTCTTCCCCTCAAATGTTTGCATTAATTCCTCTATTGACATAGATTTCAGCCGATCTGAACTAATTCTACTGCTAACCAAACGAGCGTCTAAACAAATACGAACAGTGCCGTCGGTCTTGGGTACCGTGATCAAAGAATTAACATATGGACTGTTAGAATGCTCAATAATCCCATCTTCAAGCATCTGATTAATTTGTGCCTCAACTGCACTCTGATAAGCGAAAGGTACAGGATATCTATGTCCTGTGAATACTGACCTATCAATAACGTTCAATGAATGTGTATAGCAATTGGCCATACCAATGCGATCCTCAAAAACTCTCCTATTACACAATAACACATTATAGAGCCGAACACATTGTTCCACCTCTATGAAAATGAAAATCCACAGCCTGTTTCCAGTCTCCGACCGGGTCAGGAATGGAATGAATGAAGCCCCCATCTAGCGGCGAGGATATGAACTGTGCCGGCTGCCGAGGCCTGACGCACTCCTCTGGGGCAATGATTAAATGAATGACAGATGAAATGAAATGATAGTGGAGAGTGTTGCTGGAATGAAATTTTGACAGGGAAAACCGGAGTACCCGGAGAAAAACCTGTCTGCCTCCGTTTTGTCCAGCACAGATCTCACATGGAGTGACCGGGATTTGAACCACGGACTCAGCGGTGAGAGGCCGGCGTGCTGCCGCCTAAGCCACGGAGGCTTTGTTCCACCTCTATATTTCCCTGAAATGCAGCATCACGTAACGAGTCCTCTAGACTTCCGTTCGTTATCACACTGCCCACTAAACATGGAGAACCCCGCTCTACGGGTGGCGATATCTCATTTAAAGTACAAATCACACCTACAATACTACTTCTCTGAATTTGGTCATTGAACGCTACTTCTACTTCAGAATCTCCCCATTTAAATTTCAAACTCCCTACATCATAACATAAGTTACCAGACACTCTACTTAGCCACTCTGAACCCAAGATAACACTGAATACTAAATTTGGAATTACAAGGCAAATCTGCTTCTCTACATGATTATTAATTTTAATGTCTACTAAAACTTGCTTAGAAATTACTTTAGACCTCTTCCCAACAGCTGTGATAACAAAAGTGCTTTTAATTGGCATCTCCTCAAAATTTACTCCAGTTCCTTTCATTTTATCATAAAATGCACAACTTATGCAACTCTTCATACAACCACTATCAATTAAAACATCTGTGTACGCCTCGGACACGTTAAATTTAACTATGGGGCTCTTACTAGCCACTTCCTGAATACTACCTTCATAATTTAGTTCACGTAATAATTCATATCTTACATTTAGGTCATAGGGTTCCTGTATAAGTGTATGGACAGGGCATGTTATAGACTGAGATTCTGACCTTACATCGCAGCCTGGTTCGTGTTTAAAGCATTGCTACCGCTTGGTGTAGTACTACTCACTACTGCACTGGTCTGGTTGTTCTGGGTTGTATTAACGGTATTTCTCTGTCCGTTATTACCATTGGGCTGATTCCCTCCTTGACCCCTGTTCTGGTTATAATTATTATTATTATTATACCGCCCTTGGTTACCCTTATAATCGTTATTTCGGCCTTGATTTCCCCTGAAATCATTATTTCTACCTTGGTAGTTCGTACCATACCCATTTCCTCTGTACTGGTTATGCTGATTATTATTATTACTATTTTGGTTCCCCCTATTTTGAACGCTGGCCCCTTCGCCACTGTTCCCTTGAACTTCCTGGTTCCTATTCTCATTAGGCCTGTTATTATTGTTACCCTGGTTCCTACCGAAATTCTCCTCGTAACCACCTCTTCCCAGAGCATCGAATGTACTCAATAAATTCTCCACTTGTGAGATAGATTTAACATTTTGAATACAGGCAGCTTCTTTGATTCTGTATGGAAAATGTCTTAGTAATAGCCTGACTACATCACTCTCCTCCTTCAAACCATCCAGATATTTGCACATTAATACCTGTCCTAAAAAGTACTCTGTCATAGTGTAGTTGCCTCTCGGGTTATATTTCCCACACACAATTCCCTCACGATGCTGAGACTGAATGACCTCATTCCAAAATTTCTCACAAAATTTAACTTTGAAATCTGTAATATTCTCAAAATTGTCTCTGTAGACAGCAAACCAGTTTCTTGTCTCCCCTACAAACGCTTGCTCTAAAATTTCAACTACCTGGCACCACTCAACACTACCATCTTCCAGCCTCTCCCCGAATTTATTTTCTATAGTATTCATGAACTCCATTGGACAACCCTGCCGATTACTAAATTTGCCTAGTTCCATTTCCCTGTGTGTGCTATTCACATAAACTGGCCTGCTCTGACTATCTTCCTGCCTAATTCTAGCTTTCAACTTCTGTTCTAATTCAGCAATTTTCTCCCCAGCTTTTTTTTAAATATTAGTTACAGTTAACCTAATGCTCCCTTCCGATGCCTCAACTTTACCACTTAACTGAGCTTGTTTCTCACTAATCTCATTAATGCTTTCCTTATTCCTCTCCCTTGAAGTATTAACTTCAGTGATTATTTCTGCATGTACTTTATCAATTCTTCCCCCCAGCTGTTCTTTAACCTCTTTTGTTGCTACCTGAATCTTATCAATTTCTCCCCCCAATTGCTTTTTGACCTGCTGTGTTTCAAGTTGCACTAGTTCTTTTAAATTTTCAGCCTGTGTACTGATTCCAATTTCCAACTCCTCCTGCACTTTTCCTAACTTTCTGTCTACATCTGCTATAATTTCTTTTGCCTTCTCTTCCATCACCCCTCTGATTTCTCCTCTAATCTGCTCAAATTTCTTATCTAATTTTAGATTGTTCTCTTCAAATTTCTCATTTAATTTATTGCTCACTTCCTTACTGCTCTGTTCCAATTTAGCGTTTAGGGCCTCTGTACTCTCTTTATTTTCCCTACTGTTTTGTTCTAATTTAGCATTTAAACTATCGCTCAATTCCCTATTACTCTCTTTATTTTCCCTACTATTTTGTTCAAGTCTAGCATTTAAAGCATCAGTACTAATTTTGTTTTGTTGCATAAATTGGAGAAGCAAACTCTCTAACCCTGCTTGACTGTTTTGATTACCCCCCTCAGTATCGGGATTTACCTCCGACATCCCTGTACTGCTTTCATTTTCAAGACTAGCCATACTGCTCGTATCTTCACTATCCAACTGGTGACCACTACGCAACTTCATCTCTTCCTCAGCACTACCCATGCTGATACCCACCGATAAATGAAAAACCCCCAAAATACAGGCACAGAAATATATACCCTTCTCCTTCCACAAATGTTATTAGGTTTTCAGCCCCAAGTTGGTAGCGACAAATGTAATGTGTTTCGCTTACGTTGGGATGACAAGTGAAACGGTATTTACTTTGCTCCACGTTGAGCGTACAAATGAAATGGTTTCTATAGCCCTCACTTTTGCGTGACAAATATACTGTTTTCTACTAAGATATGTTGTTTTAATGGGCGCCAAGACCTCAACGCTATGTTGAAATCTAAATTTGTATTTAACAACACCTAGCTCTGGTAGAACACCATCAAGAATCTTTACTCTCAGATCGTGGTATGATTGGATCATTAACCCAACAAACAATTGTATCAGGAGAAAGAATTGGTCTATATCTAATGCTACCTACTGAAAACAAAGATTGCATGGTTAAAAGAAATGAATTTATTGTACAAAAAACAAGTATAGCAAAATTAATAATAATAATAAGTTTGAATTTAAATTGGAGCGTTGCGATTTAAATATTACCGCTAGAAAATTACGTGAAAACGGAGTCGGATAAATTACTGATTTTACTCTTATTTCCAAGCTATGAATTTACTGAATTACTGAATATGAAACAAAGAAAGACGAGAGATTGCGTGGTTATGTGTCATTCGAGCTTACCACTGGAAATTGCTGTAGCATTTCCCTCGTACTGGATGTTGAAGTGAGCTTCCCATAGCCTCCTGGACGTCGTCATCTTCCACGTTGTTGATGATATATTTGTAGATATGAAGATTTATGGTCCGTACATCGGAACCAACACGTACAACCACCACGGTTAAGTTTCACAAAGATAGTCGCTAACTCCACTGAACATCGGAGCCACTCACTCGTGCAACTATACTGGTTAAATTTTATAACGATAGTCCTTGACTCCACTGAACATCGGAGACACTCGCACGCGCACCCATACTCGGCAAGTTCTACACAGATTGTCCCTTATTCCACCACGCGCCAAACGATATATGCACCCGTCGGCCTCCCACTCCAGTGCCGACTTCCAGCTTACGTGGTCTCCACTGATTGGCTGACCCCTCACGCGCCATTCCCCTCTACTGGCTCATTACACTCGGCGGGAGGGTGACGTCGTTTTCCGTTCCAAACATCCGCCTTTTCTTGACGCTGCGACCCAGGATTGCGTCATGCTTCCCGACAAGATTAAGCCTGAATTTGAATTCCCGTGACTCATCTCTCTCAAATACCCTAACTGACAAAACTCCGTAAAATTCCGTAATCATATAATTTTCTATGATATTGTCGTACGTAATAATTTGCTTGATAGTGTTTTCTAAGACATAGAAAACCTATCTGTATGCTTATAATTTTATAAAATGCTCCGAAAAAAATACCTTAATAATAATTATAATAAATTAATTACAATAAAGTAACATGAAAAATTCTCTGGGCTGAACAATTTGCCGCGTAAATAAATATAGAATGGCTTCCTACTGACTTATGCCAGTGGCATAAAAAACCCTCGAAAAACACGTTACAATATGAGAAATTAATGGGTAAGTGGGGTGGGTATAGTGAAGCAAACACCAATGGGAAATGTGTTTTGGACTTCTGTGGTATCAATTGCGAACTTATTCTCGAAGCATAAGGAGATTCATAGATACACATGGGAGGGTAGAGGAACCAGATCAATAATAGACTATATCATTACTGAATTTGAATTTAGTAAATTGATAAAGAATTGCAGGGGCCGTTTTGATGAAACTGACCACAAACTGATCTCCTGTGAATTAAACATACTTAGACCTCAAGTACAGAAAGTAAGGGCTGTTTGCAGATGGATTACAGTTGAAAATCTCCAGAATAAGGAACTTAGGCAGAAATACATGGAAATGATTGATGAGAAATTGCAGGACATTGAAACGGAGTGGTCAGGATACTGGGGTGCAGTACTAGAAGTAGAAAAGGCATGTCTTGGGACAACAGTGTGTAAAAACACGAAAAAACACACATCCTGGTGGATTGAGATAGTGAAGTCTGCTTCTAATGTAAAAAAAAGGCATACAAAAAGTGGCTGCAAACAAGGAATCCGGCAGACAGAGAGCAGCATGTAGTGCAAAGGCACAGAACCAAACGAATACCGTAATAGTAAAGTCTAAAAGGGAATCGTGGGAGGAATTTGGAGGTAAATTAGAAACGCTAGGTCAAGCAGCAGGAAAATCTTCCTGAAGTGTTATAAAGAATCTCAGAAATGCAGGAAAAAGAGGAATGAGCACTGTTCTGGATTATTCAGGGAAACTCATTGTAGATACCAAGGAAGCACTGGGAAGATGGCAGGATTACTTCGACTGCTTGCAAAACTTTAATGGCGACATATCTGGCAATGCGGCAGAATTTGAGATTATGCAGGAGAAGAATGAGGACAGGAAAACGATCATGGTTGAAGAAGTAGAGGGGGGGGGGGTAAATAAACTACAATATCACAAAGTGGCAGGGGTAGATGAAATTAGGTCAGAAATGGTAAAGTATAGTGAGAAAGCAGGGCTTAAATGGTTGCATAGGATAATCTTATTGGCATGGGTTTTAGGAAGTGTACCCCCTGATTGGACAAAAGCAGTAATCGCCCCAATTTATAAGCAAGGTAACAGAAAATATTGCAATAATTATAGAGTTCTTTGATAAGTGTCCCGGGCAAAGTGTATTTAGGCATTGTAGAAAGAAGAGAATGATCATTGGCCGAGAGTAAGATGGATAAACTACAGTGTGGCTTTTGACCACAAAGAGGATGTAAAGATCAGATTTTTAGTATGTGCCAAGTTATTGAGAAATGCTATGAGAGGAATAGGCAGTTGTGTTTGTGTTTTGTAGATCTAGAGAAGGCGTACAATAGAGTACTCAAGGAGAAGGTGATAAGCTTCCTGAGGGATTACGGTATCAAGGGAAGACTGCTACAGGCAATCAAAAGTATTTATGTTGATAATCACGCTGCAGTGAGAGTTGATGATAAGATATGTTCTTGGTTCAAGGTTGTAACGAAAGTGAGGCAAGGCTGTAACCTCTCACCAATACTGTTTACTTTTTATATAGACCATTTGCTAAGGGCATAAACTGGCTGGGTGGGATTCAATTAGGCAGAAACTAGGTAAACAGTCGGACCTATGCCGATGACCTGATTGTAACGGCAGATTCCGTTGATAGCTTGCAAGCCAACATGTTAGGATTTTGATCACAAATGTAGGGAGTATGATATGAAGATCAACATCTCAAAGACAGATGTTATGTAGGTAGGGAACGAGCGCAACAAAATAGAATGCCAGGTAAGAGGAACTAAATTGGAGCAGGTGGAACATTTTAAAAAGGCTTGGGCTGTGTATTCTCTCAGGATGGTAGTATGGGGAAGGAAATCGAGTTAAGGTGTAGAAAAGCCAATGCAGTTAAGTTCTCAGTTGCGGTCTACAGTATTCTGCAAGTAAAATGTTATAGAGACATCGCTCAGTATTTAGACCGACCTTGTTATATGGAAGTGAGCGCTGGGTAGATTCAGGATATCTGATACATAAGTTAGAGGTAACTGATATGAGGGTACCACGAATGATTGTTGGGACAAATAGATGAGAGCAATGGCAGGAAAGCACTTGCAATGAAGAGATAAAGGCTAGGTTAGAAATGAAGCCGTACATATGAGCCGACTCAGATGGTGGGGTCATGTGAAGAGAATGGGGGAGGAGAGATTACGTAAGAGGTTAAAAGAGTTCGGTTGGACAGGGTAAGATAAGCAGAGGTAGACCTAGGAGGTGATGGTTAAAATCGGTTGAACAATTTCAAAGTTAGAAGTGCAGAAGCAGAGATGGCCACAGTGCCAGCTGGTAATAGAGGATCATGGAGGCAACTTGTTTGCAAATAGAGGCTTGCAGACTAGACTGGACACTGAAAAGCGAAACAGTCTAAAAATTGAATTGTATGTATCTATGTATTGAACCCTTGCAAAGAAGCTTATGAGACTCAGTTTCGGGGGGTGTAACCGTCCATTTCGTAAGTTGTTGTTAAAGCGCTTCTATAACATGCAGGGTAACACATAACAAAATAACATGCAGGAAGAAGTGAATACCAGGGTTAAAACAAATGAATTTAATAACAGATCAACTATTTACAAATAAAAATAAATAAACAAACAAGAACTCCCAAATGACTCCCACTTGAATTAATTACTGGCCATAACTAGGCCTAATCTCAGGAGAGATTATAAACTGGACCAAATGTCCCAAAAACTTCAATGACATTGTGTACGTGTGCGGCTGTTCTACATGCTTAACGATGAGTACAAATAAATGCGAGATTCATCACCATCCGGTAAACCTCCAGAGGACAAATCTGCATTGTCTAGAGCTAGACAGACGCGGGGAACCAACTATACTCTACTTAAATTAATCAGACACTTCCTACACTAAATAAAACAACAAATAATTTCCGCTTGAAATTGGAATCGAGGAACTGCCGTAGCAAAACATTAATGCCTAAAATTAGGACTTTTCAAAATAAACACAAGTAAATTAACATGTGACCAACAAAAGAAATACACATATGACCACTTGTCATTTTTACAAGTAAATACAACTACACCACCAGGTGTCCCAACAGACAAACTAACATGAAATGAGTCATAGAAAATCACTAGGCTCAAATCCAACATTTACATCATTAACACAATATTCCATTCATACGAGATGCGATAATTCGTAACAGACATGGCGAACTCCCCAATTAATTATGGTCCAATGACCATCACAAAAGAACAGGTTTGCTAATGATAGCTTATAGGGATCAGTCGGTCAGCTGGACTGCCTAAAAATGAGTCACCGGACCTAGACGGGTGCTAAGTGGAAATCTGCACCTCTGTCAACCCACGTGTCAATAACCTCGACCTGCCGTAGCATGGGTTCGAGTCTCGAAGAAGCGTGCTCCCAAAGCACAAAATATATACGTGTGTGTCAGAATAAAAATATCTCAGCATTTCCCCTAGGAAATCCAAGAAATCAGCACTGGACAAGGTACAGTAGCCTCCAAGAGCGCTCTGCCTTTCCATCAAAATACAACAACAACAACAACAACAACAACAACAACAACAATTGAGGGCGGTAGCACCACCTACCCCTCATCACGAAGAATCAATACACACACCTGACACAAGAACACACACGTCTGAGTTTGACAGAAACCTGAAATAAATGACATAAAATATTTTCCACCAACTCGCGCTTCCAATCTAGTCCGTGACTAAAGAACCTGAAAAGGACTAAAAAAAAATCTAAAAAATTAGAACTAAGGTGTTCTACAGTTACATCTTAATTTGTTGCGCTCGGCAACCCTAGTATGAATAAAAACCTGTTCATCAAACATTTTACAATAATTACCTCCCTTTCCTATAAAAAAATGAACTCTAATAAAGCACCACTCATCGAATGTAACGAGTTTCGCATTCGCATGGATAAAATCAAATACACACGCCGTGTACACTAAATGACTCCAAAGAAAAATATACAACAAACAAATTTGGCCACGCGCCAACGTACATTTACAGATAAATAGTGTCGGCACACAAAAAAAAACACAAGAAAAACAAGAATGAACTATTTACAATGTTCCCGCGCCTTATCTAACTACATATTGAGTAAATCAATTTTTGTAAATCACCGTTTCAGCTTGCAGAACATTAACCTCCATCCCGGTGCATTTCCCTACGGGAAATCTAGCCCTCCATCGTCGACGTTGTAGAGGCGATGCACATCATTCCAACACACGACCATACATCAGACATCTTGGCGTAGCTTCTTGGACAGAAATGTTCAATGTTAATAATATGCCTAGCTATAATCGCTGTGAGCTACTACTTTCACTCACAATAATGTCCTATGCGATTACTGAACGTAGACTTGCCCTATCTTAGCATTTGCTTAACACACGCACAAATATCACTCAAAAATATAATACAAAAATTTACATAAAATTACACACTTCAAACTCATCGCCACTGGCTTGAAAACAAGTCTTAAACGTGTCTATCTTGCAGCCCTTACCTCGCCTAGAGATCTCCACTGCTACACGTGAACACTGAGCACAAAGTGAAATGTTAGTGAAGTATGCTCATTAGAGCTTGAAAATCGTGACGCAGACTGACGTGAACGTTGCTCACCAGAGCTCAATAAAGTTGTGTCCTAAACAGCTCATCACCGATCAATTTATTGGAAACTGACAGAATGAGGTAGGGCGGGGAGAATTTGTAAAAATAAACTGGAGTTTTCACCTCACAAACTTGGGACTAGTATCAATCTTCATCATTTTATCCAAACGTATCAATGCACTTATGCGGAATTAATTCGGATCGGCGGTTCTTTAGATATGCGTTTCCGCGCCTTTTTCCAGGGTACGCAATTCACCGCGTGGCTTTGGCGTGGTCTCTTCTGATTGGCTGATTCAATCCTGGATCGGTTGAAACTTTACTCATGACACTCCCATAATGACTCCAATTTAGGTGCGCGTTGGTACAGAATTTGTCCTTGAACTCGGCTTAACCGGTCGTCTTCAGGAATAACTACCAAGCTTGCTTCTGTTGTAATCATTGCAACACACTACATTGGCTCCCCCTTTGTCAATTTCAACATGTACTGCCTGGGCATCAGTAATAATAATAATAATAATAATAATAAAATCATGAAGACTTATTCATCGATAGATTAATAAGGGTTCATTTATCCTCAGCAAGGTTTTGAAATTCGAAGCAAGTGATTGATTTGGATTTTAAAAACAATATCCACCGTAGCATAGATAACATCTCTTAAGTACCTCACTCGTCTGCCTGAGTGTACATTCCACTGACCCAATTAGTGTGCGCGCTCCACGCTGCAATGTCATTCACACGTCTCGCCAGACCTACCCTCTCACTCACACGATTACAACTTCTGCCGGACCAGCTGTCTTGTTTACAAACAAAGCTCGCTCTCCCCAGATACTACATGGCCACGTATATTTGAGTGTAGGCTCTCAAATAAAATTTTGCAATAATGATTCTGCATTCATAGTCATGATTATTCATCAAAATGGTTCCCTTCTTCTTCTTCTCCCATCTTCTTCTTCTCCCATCTTCTTCTTTCGCTACCATATTTCCAGGCCCTTGCCCGAAACTTCGTCCCGCGAATTTCCTCTGCTATTTTTCCGCGTGTCTTCCTGTCTTGTCACCCTTTCAGCATCCTGGTGATTATCTGGACTTTTTCTGTTTTTCATGGCTCGTCCCCACTTCTCTTTCTCTGTTTCTTCAGCGTTTAGTTCGTCTAAGTATTTCTGTGTCTCAATGTAACGCTTGTTCCATTCATCGCGATAATCTCCCTGGTTATCCTGCAGATAATTTCTCTGGTCGTTCCATCTTCCTTCCCCGTTCCTTTGGTATGGCCTTCCCTGGTTCTGGTTTCCTCTCCAGTTATTATTATCTCGCTGGTACATCCTCTGATTGTGATTGTTCTGATTATTATTATTATAATTATCACGGCGATTCTGGAAGTTCCTATTGTTGTTATTGAATTGGCTTCGGTCCTCGAACTTCTGCCGTCTGGGCGTAAATTGTGTTCCGGTAGACTGTGTCTTCGTTTGATTATTCTGGTTGTGATTATTTTGATGCCCTTGAACAACTTCAGCCGTGTTTACACACTCCATGTTCCGTCTCCCTGTCTGCGGACTGACCATACTCGTCTCATCCAAATGGCGGAGTATCTCCTCGGCCTGAACTGCGGTTTTGATATTACCAGCCACTAAAAACTGCTGAATATTCATTGGAAGCTGCATACCGATGGTTAAAACCATGTTTTCCTCTGAAGGGGGGGTCGTCAAAATCCCGGAATTTAACCAGCTGTTGGCTAAAGAACTCGGAAAACCTTGTGGGATGTGTGCTGTGATATTTCCTGGTGTATAAATCCATTCTCAATCCCTGCTGCAATGACGGACTCCAGAACTTCCTCAAGAATGCCTCTTTAAATTGGGCCATGTCATTAAATGTGTACTTGAAACTCTGGAACCAAATTAAACTTGGGCCCTCTAAAAATTTTTCAACCAGTCGCAGCTGTTTTGCGGGACTGACGTGTTGGTCATTAAAGTAATCGTCCAGCTGACGCAAAAATGCTTTAGGAGTAGATCCTGAATTCTCCCTGAATTTGTCGGGTTTGAAGTCGTTTCCCCTAATTACTTGTATCACTTGGGCAGGTGCCAAGCCGGGTTGTGGAGTTGATGTCTCCCCTCTGTAGTTTTGGAATGTGTCGCACGATATCTTTGGACTTTGACCTCGGCTCGTATCCTCAGCCAGCTTCGAGCCCACCGGACTTCCAATACTTCCCTGTTTGCCTACTGTGTTTTCTGCAGAGAATAAAGTAGCATTTTCTAAGGACCTTATCTCGTTCTTAACTATGAGGTCTGCGTGTTGCTGGAATTTGGACGTAATGTTTTCCTCCAAAGCCTGCACTCTAGAATTGTACTCGCCTAGCCGCTTTAATATCGTCAGCCTATCTCCTTTAGTTACATTCACCTGCTGTTCCCAATCTATCCGGATCCTGTTCTTCAAACTACTAATTTTTTCTTCACTCCTTTCCTGATTCTTCTCAAGCTCTTCTCGTATTTGCTCTTGTATCACCCGCTGGGTTTTAATTAATTGTTCTCCTACCTCTTCCTGATTCTTACTTAGCTGTTCTCCTATTTCTTCTCGTATTTGCTGTTGAGTTTTAACCTATTGTTCTCCCATCTCTTCCTGATTTTTATTTAGCTGGTCTTCCAGGTTTTCGCGCAAGTGCATCCGTTCTTTCTCCGTCTTTATTTCAAGCCTGTCTAGTTCCTTTATTAATTCTAGTACATTATTATCGACTGAATTAATCGTCTCCTGTATGTTCTCGTTCTTCGCCTCTATCCTGTCGAATTGCCCCTGTAATTCATCCTGCGTGCTTTTTATTCCAGCCGTGTTGTTTACGCATGCTGTCTCAATCTGTTTCAATTTGGCGGCTACCATTTCATCTAATTGTACAAGTTTTTTGTCGAATTTAGATTCTAGCTTTTTAATTTCTCCTAATTGCTTCGAGTTATTTTCCGCTACCTCTCCTGCCAGTTTCTCTAATTCTACCCTAGTACTTTGGTTTATTTCCTGGGTGATCTTTTCTAACTGCACTGTTTGTACTGTTGCCTGCTCTGATAATTTATGGTTTAATTCATTTAATTGTTTATCATTATGCTCTCGCAACTTGTGTAATTGTTTGTCGCCGTGTTCACGCAACTCGTGTAATTGTTTGTCTGTATCCAATTTCTGGACCTGCAATTGGACCGTTATGTTACTGTTCACGTCCTGTAATTTTTGTCGCTGTGCTCACGCAACTCGTGTAATTGTTTATCACTGTGTCCGCTCATTTCCTCCTTCATGTTTTTTAATTGATCTTCCGTCTTTGCAGACATTTGCACAGACATCTGCTCCATTAACACTTTGATCTCTTCGATGCTAGCCATCGCACAACACACAAATATATACTCAGAGAAAAACAGGGTCATGCACCGGGATGTCAGTCATACACACGCACACATGTCTTGATATGTAAATACTACTGATTCCAATTTAATAAAAATTTCAGTAATCAAAATTTTACTGAATAATGACTCTTATTATCAAACAACAAAATAACTCCCTTGTGATCTGCTTTTACAATTCCTAACCAACAGAATTTACGAACACCAATTAACCGAAGTTAATTAAATGTAAATAAGGCAACACCTTCCCGCTTTTTACTGAGTTCACTAATATGCAAATTTTCTAATTTTATGCCGGGCGCCAGAACAAGTTAACAACAAATACAATATCAACTTCTAACCTTGTTCAATATTTCTAACTTTACGAACTCAGTGATTTTACTAATGCACATGGCGGTACAACTTCGCCTCAATTTACTGAATTTACTCTTGCCCGCTTGACCTGGCATCATTTCTCAGCAAAATAAGTATGAGGTCAGCAAAGCAACAACAACAACAACAATCCCCACTTGGGCAGCCATTTTTGATATATGAAACCTTGCAAAGAAGCTTATGAGACTCAGTTTCGGGGGGTGTAACAGTCCATTTCGTAAGTTGTTGTTAAAGCGCTTCTATAACATGCAGGGTAACACATAACAAAATAACAAGCAGGGTAACACATAACAAAATAACATGCAGGAAGAAGTGAATACCAGGGTTAAACAAATGAATTTAATAACAGATCAACTATTTACAAATAAAAATAAATAAACAAACAAGAACTCCCAAATGACTCCCACTTGAATTAATTACTAGCCATAACTAGGCCTAATCTCAGGAGAGATTATAAACTGGACCAAATGTCCCAAAAACTTCAATGACATTGTGTACGTGTGCGGCTGTTCTACATGCTTAACGATGAGTACAAATAAATGCGAGATTCATCACCATCCGGTAAACCTTCAGAGGACGAATCTGCATTATCTAGAGCTAGACAGACGCGGGGAACCAACTATACTCTACTTAAATTAATCCAACACTTCCTACACTAAATAAAACAACAAATAATTTCCGCTTGAAATTGGAATCGAGGAACTGCCATAGCAAAACATTAATGCCTAAAATTAGGACTTTTCAAAATCAACACAGGTAAATTAACACGTGACCAACAAAAGAAATACACATATGACCACTTGTCATTTTTACAAGTAAATACAACTACACCACCAGGTGTCCCAACAGACAAACTAACATGAAATGAGTCATAGAAAATCACTAGGCTCAAAGCCAACATTTACATCATTAACACAATATACCATTCATACGAGATGCGATAATTCGTAACAGACATGGCGAACTCCCCAATTAATTATGGTCCAATGAATATCACAAAAGAACAGGTTTGCTAATGATAGCTTATAGGGATCAGTCGGTCAGCTGGACTGCCTAAAAATGAGTCACCGAACCTCGACGGGTGCTAAGTGGAAATCTGCACCTCTGTCAACCCACGTGTCAATAACCTCGACCTGCCGTGGCATGGGTTCGAGTCTCGAAGAAGCGTGCTCCCAATGCACAAAATATATACATGTGTGTCAGAATAAAAATATCTCAGCATTTCCCCTAGGAAATCCAAGAAATCAGCACTGGACAAGGTACAGTACCCTCCAAGAGCGCTCTGCCTTTCCATCAAAATACAACAACAAAAATTGAGGGCGGTAGCACCACCCACCCCTCATCACGAAGAATCAATACACACACCTGACACAAGAACACACACAGAATCACACGTGTGGGTTTGACAGAAACCTGAAATAAATGACATAAAATATTTTCCACCAACTTGCGCTTCCAATCTAGTCCGTGACTAAAGAACCTGAAAAGGACTCAAAAAAAATCTAAAAAATTAGAACTAAGGTGTTCTACAGTTACATCTTAATTTGTTGCGCTCGGCAACCCTAGTATGAATAAAAACCTGTTCATCAAACATTTTACAATAATTACCTCCCTTTCCTATAAAAAAAATGAACTCTAATAAAGCACCACTTATCGAATGTAACGAGTTTCGCATTCGCATGGATAAAATCAAATACACACGCCGTGTACACTAAATATGACTCCAAAGAAAAATATACAACAAACAAATTTGGCCACGCGCCAACGTACATTTACAGATAAATAGTGTCGGCACACAAAAAAATCTAAACACAAGAAAAACAAGAATGAACTACTTACAACGTTCCCGCGCCTTATCTAACTACATATTGAGTAAATCAATTTCTGTACATCACCGTTTCAGCTTGCAGAACATTAACCTCCATCCCGGTGCATTTCCCTACGGGAAATCTAGCCCTCCATCGTCGACGTTGTAGAGGCGATGCACATCATTCCAACACACGACCATACATCAGACATCTTGGCGTAGCTTCTTGGACAGAAATGTTCAATGTTAATAATATGCCAGCTATAATCGCTGTGAGCTACTACTTTCACTCACAATAATGTCCTATGCGATTACTGAACGTAGACTTGCCCTATCTTAGCATTTGCTTAACACACGCACAAATATCACTCAAAAATATAATACAAAAATTTACATAAAATTACACACTTCAAACTCATCGCCACTGGCTTGAAAACAAGTCTTAAACGTGTCTATCTTGCAGCCCTTATCTCGCCTAGAGATCTCCACTGCTACACGTGAACACTGAGCACAAAGTGAAATGTTAGTGACGTATGCTCATTAGAGCTTGAAAATCGTGACGCAGACTGACGTGAACGTTGCTCACCAGAGCTCAATAAAGTTGTGTCCTAAACAGCTCATCACCGATCAATTTATTGGAAACTGACAGAATGAGGTAGGGTGGGGAGAATTTGTAAAAATAAACTGGAGTTTTCACCTCACAAACTTGGGACTAGTATCAATCTTCATCATTTTATCCAAACGTATCAATGCACTTATGCGGAATTAATTCGGATCGGCGGTTCTTTAGATATGCGTTTCCGCGCCTTTTTCCAGGGTACGCAATTCACCGCGTGGCTTTGGCGTGGTCTCTTCTGATTGGCTGATTCAATCCTGGATCGGTTGAAACTTTACTCATGACACTCCCATAATGACTCCAATTTAGGTGCGCGTTGGTACAGAATTTGTCCTTGAACTCGGCTTAACCGGTCGTCTTCAGGAATAACTACCAAGCTTGCTTCTGTTGTAATCATTGCAACACACTACATTGGCTCCCCCTTTGTCAATTTCAACATGTACTGCCTGGGCATCAGTAATAATAATAATAATAAAATCATGAAGACATATTCATCGATAGATTAATAAGGGTTCAGTATATATGTATGAGTACGTCTAAACCAACTGTTATTAAAATGCAATGGACCAATTCCATACACAATAACATTCCCATTTTCTTCTTTTGGAGTTGCATCTGAATTGCAAATTCACTAACGGAAAACATATATTTTAAAACAGCAATATCCCTGGCAGCAGACTTCATCAATACCCGAGTACACCACAAAATTCCTAGTAGCAACTTCTTTAATCAAGATATCAGCAATGAAGAATTTCCTTTGTTGGAATCCACTGAGATGTACTAGTTTCAGGCTTATTAACCCGTAAGGACGCGTGTATGGGTAAATATTACCCAAGTGAATTTGAATGTATATTTCAGTTATTTCTAATGTGATTTTCAGGCCTCCCATTTCTGTACCTTCCTAGTGAACTCTTCCAAACATCATACCAATGAATCAGCTGCGTGGCTTTGTTAGTTCTACTCATAGCGTGAGAGAAACAGTGACTGGGTAAAATTCACCCAGAGCGCACGCTTGTAAGTTTCAGATGGCCATTGTTTTTTATTGTTACGTACCTTGTTTTTACGGACTAACAGTGAAGCAATAGACAAGTGTTCTTTATAGTATGTGTGTGTTTCTTCAGCAAGTTCACTTGAAATTTTAGTGAATTTCATGAAAAAGTCTAGTCCTCGGAAAGCATCAGGCAGGAAGATGCGAAGACTGTGGAAATAAAAAGGACAGAAAAATCACAACTTGTGTAAAACTAATTTGCCAGGAACATGTGAAGCCTATGTGTAGATATTGTGTGGGACAAGTGAATGTGCAACAGGAAGTGATGGACCAGGACTGAAATGTGATCAAGTTTGATCTTTGAACATCCAAACTCTGCTCTGTTTATCGTGTTAACTCTTTTGATACAGAAAATGTGTATCTAATATGAACAACTGAGTGATACCAGTATATGTGTATGTGCAAGCATTCTAAGAACAAGACTATTTCAATATCCATTATTATTATCATTATCATTATTAATTATCATTATCATTATCATTATTAATATCACCATACTCCAAAATTATTACAGTTGATTTTGTACAGATATGTACTTACATGGTTTCCAATATTTAATATTTAGAATTGAGGAGTATTTATTCCTTGTGGGGAATTTTCACCCAACACGCATCCTGCCAGGTTAATGTGCAGCTTAGCATCCACAGTTCAACAAAGAGACTTACTTGTAAAAATAATGTATAATAGCACCAGAATTTTTGGTAGCACTCTTTATGTTAGGAGCCCTCTACCAATATAACTCAATGAAAATGATTAGAGACAATACCTGCAACTCCCCCAAAAGTTGGATTTAGCTATTTCTAGACAGGATTAATATTTGGGTCCTTCAACCACTAGGTTTGAAAACGAGTTTTTGCCTACTCTATAATAGGCTAAAAACATAAATAATTCTCACATGATATTATCGGTATAGCACAATTAAGTGTTTCACCGGCTAAACCATAGTGTTTTAAACTGTTTTAAATTGCACTGCAAAGACATGGAATTTTAGCAGGCAATAAGTTTTCATTTTAGTTTAATGCACAATGGCACAGGTTCTTAATTATTTTATTTCAGGAACTTCACAACCAGCACACTAAATCACAGATGGTAGAACTGCGGTAAACAACAATAAACAAAGACTAGAGGAGTGGAGACGCAGTTCAGTGGGCAGAATGCTGGGACGGAAAAGCCTCGCAATGAACAAAATTCCTCTAGGACCAATCGAATGGCGCAGAAAGCAAACTGAAAAGTTGGCACATATTTACATTGTGTTCTCCTTTCATAATAGACTGTAGTTGAAGATAGACGACAATAGCTCAAGAAGAGAGTGCTCATTGGCTGTGCACTGCCACCAGTAGCGGTCGATCATTTCCCATGAAATTCTGAAGTATCACTTACACTTACACAGGACATAGCCTAACAGAGAATAATCCCTGATTAAGGAAGAAATTCCCTGAATGGTTTCCCGATTATTCCAGAAATATTTTATTCCATGAGAATTCCCGGTTTTCCCGGGTCATAGACACCCTGACGAGTGCGCACATGTTGATGACCATGAGGAATTATTAAAAAATACACTTGATAAGACTTCTAACACGTTGTTCTTATTGTCTTCATGTTATATGACACTTATAATACTCACACGTCTTTAACCCTCAAATACAAGCTTCAAATTTTGGGATGAAACCACATGTGCAGGTGCTTATTCACCCAGATGTGGAAATTCTCTAGCCAATAGTTCTCTGGCCAGTAGAATTCGGCTGAACTCTGCAACACTGCTGCATTTGGATTCTCTGAGAGGCTGTCTCATATCACACATTTCACTATCAAATAAAAATCAGTATAAAATCCAGACATCGACGTACATTTTTAATAAATGTAGATTGTAACTCCTTTTGTTATAATGATGTCAATTTGTAATTTAATGAACATGTTTAAAACATGTTGGGCTATAACCTGTTCAAATAGCAAATTAAAAGGACAGAGCCAGAGTGGAGAGTAGCTGATTATTTCTTTACAGCCTCTAAAAGCCGAGGTTCATCTGAATAAGGCCCAAAAACAGATATTCTTTTCTGGTCTGACCAAAATATCTTGAGCAGATAGGGTCCCAAATAATAGTATACCACTCCAAAACGCAGAAATAATGTAGTTAAATATTGATGTAACTATATTTGATATTGACCAATTCATTCACCTATTGAGCTTTAAACTTGAGTATCCATATCTTTGAATCCAATAATAGTAGAGTAGATTCTCTTCCAGAGAATAGAATTTCATGTGTAGGATCTTCCATGAACACATAATTTTAAAACACATACCATATTTACTTGCAAGTAAGACCCCATCTCTTATAAGATCCTTCCTCATTAACTTTTAAAGAGGGGAGGGGGAAATTTCCCCTCGCATATTGAACCCATAACAAACGTCACATGCCAATAACTCTCAATGCATGGCTACTGCAGAGTTCCTTTTTATTAGCATTATATGAAAGGAAAATATCGATGTAATTTATTCATTTCGATGTGGCAATACAATACAAGAACCTGCAGAAACATTGAAAGTTAGCCTGCTTTTATGGCCAGATGCCCTTTCTGATGCCAACTATTTCGGAGAAGTTACGTGAAGATGAATGAAAATGGGCAACAAATTTGTAGGAAGCGGCTGTGGCCCATTAGAAGGTGAATTTGCCCAGAATAGGCATGGGAAGCACTGGAAACCATTTTAAGAAAAGCCTCCAGTGTGGTTCAAACCCACTTGTTTACCGAGTCAGGAGCAGCCTGGCCCCACGACCTTTTACCTTTGCGTGTGTAGCTACCACAGTCAGTTGATCTTCACCTTCTAAACTACGAAAATTCTAATGAGTCGCATTGCTAGAAGTAGGCTACAGTACTCGCCTCTCAATACAATAGACTCATACAAAAATCAAGCAACATATCTTAGAAATTAGATTAAATTTACTGAAATTGTGAACATTATTGAAAATATCCAGATCAAAACATGCAGCAAACGTTACATTTTTTAGTTAAGTTAACGACTGGAAAAATTAATATTGGCATTCATCTCAAAGCTACAGTATTGCAGTAAATTATTGAGCCTTTCATTCAAAATGTCCATCATAAAACACTCAACTAACTTACTATTCCACCTCCTAACTCTTGACCCACCCACCAGTGGAGTTCCACCAGACAAACCCCTCTCATGATGCCACTGGATGCTACGGGTGCAGAAAACCAGGAACAACGGTAAGTGTGTCCCATGAATTCCCAAAGAATAATGGAATTGGTGGAAACTAGTTCAGAGCAACCTGAGGTTGGGCTGTGAATTTCATGTAAAGAATCTGTGTTCATGCATGCATACTTAATTGTGTCAGCGATTGTCAGAAAAATACACCCATAAAGTAATAACACTTCACCAGTTCATGTCCCAACAGTGGAAAGAACGCCAGTTTCTCCTATTGCAGATAGAAAATGGGGATCTGACTAATTTATTTCGAAATGCCAAGATGCTAAACTATTAACACAAAAGCAATTTCAATCGAACTAGTGAAAACCTAGGAGCTGAAAAATAACAGTTTACAGCAATGCTAACAATTATCGCAGATGATAGGAAACTTCCTCCACATGCTATCTTTAAAAGGAAAACCTTGTCCAAGGGCAACTTTTCCAAAGGAACCATTATCCACATTCCTGAGAAGGGGTAGATAGTGATAGATCTGACGATAGATTGGTAGCACACTGTGTAGGATCACAACCCAGAAGCCTTGCTGCAAAAGAAGACACTGCTGGTGTTTTCGAGGTAATCTCATTGGTCCCGCAAAAATATGAAGTTCAGTACACATTACATTTATGCAGTTGATGTTCAACCTGAGATGTATATGATAAGAAGGAATTAAGGATGGGTAAATACCAGTTTTGCTCGATACTTGACCCCGATATATGATTTGTTTTGTTGATACTTCGATATGTCAACATTTCAAGTTGTTTTTCTAAAATGCATTAAAAACTCCACCCAGTCAATATAGGAATTTTATATGTACTTAAAATAAAAATATTAATCATAATAATAATAATAATTATAAAACAGCTATTGTAAGTCAATATGGAAATTTCTAGGAAAACAACAAAATGGTCTTCTTTAAAGCTCAATATAACAATTCAAGTTTCAATTAACAGATTAAAAATAAAAAGTTAAGAGAACTGTATAATATCAATTACATACTTGAGACAAAATTTAATATCATCAGTATAATTATTTTTAAGGTCTACATTATAATAAGTTATGGTGTTTTAAGTCATTTTCGGTGTTGCCTTAGTAAACGAATGTTTGATTCTTTTCAGTCGGCCAATATGATTGCACCCAAATGAGGTGGGTTATTCCCTAATCCTGAAATAAATTTACACGAGATTAATAAATACCCTTGGAAATTTAATTTATTTTCTATTTATTAATCTCATGTAATTTTTTTCAGGATTAGGGAATAACCCAGCTCGTTTGGGTACAATCGTGTTGACCGATTGAAAAGCATCAAACTTTCGTTTAAAATAAGTAGGGATAGGAAAAATTCGCGCTCGTGAATTTCGCGAATTATTATATGAAGTAACACACAGGTGGTAATGCGTTTTAATAACCCTAAAAATGGCAAAAAGGATGATTTTTAAACCAACAAAATTTCGTGAATTTCGCATGAAAATGCATTTTTTTTTCAGCGCACTTCCGATGATTCGTGGGAATTCATGCACGAATTTCCACGAATTATCGAAAACCGCAAATTATCCGCAGTTATGTTTTATGCCTAGCAAAAAGAAAACTATTGGTTAAAATATTGAAATGTATTTTATGAACATGCAAAAAATATTTATAACACTTTATAGAGGTATGTGGATTATGCCAACATTAATATCTAAGTAAAACGACTGTGATCACTTTTTGTTTCTTAGATGGTTTATTTTTTCTAATTGTATATTGTATAATTCTGAAGAAAACAATATAAGAAAGAAAATTAGTCTCGATTTTCTATATAAGAGATACGTGTGACTATAGACACACTAGGGGTGCGGTTTTTTTTTTTTTTTTAACATAGGCCCTACCTCAGTATGGTAACAAATATCTGTAGCCTACTTGGCCGGGTGGTGACAAGTTCTATTAGGTTTCTCATGAAAAATAATATGGACACTAGCCAATTTTCTTTCTCTAAGGAGCATTTTAACTAGGTATACAAATTGTTTCATTTGTCTTCCATTCCTCCCACTGTGTGTACTGTATTCATGAAAAATCCACAACCTGCTTCCAGTCTCCGACCGGGTCAGGAATGGAATGAATGAAGCCCCCATCTAGCGGCGAGGATATGAACTGTGCCGGCTGCCGAGGCCTGACGCACTCCTCTGGGGCAATGATTAAATGAATGACATGAAATGAAATGATAGTGGAGAGTGTTGCTGGAATGAAATTTTGACAGGGAAAACTGGAGTACCCGGAGAAAAACCTGTCTGCCTCCGTTATGTCCAGCACAGATCTCACATGGAGTGACCGGGATTTGAACCACGGATCCAGCGGTGAGAGGCCGGCTTGCTGCCGCCTAAGCCACGGAGGCTTTACTGTATTCATATTCCCTCCAATTATACATAGGCTATTTATTTTAGCCCTGACTGTTATGTGCTGAAGTTCTTGTAATTATGGTAATATGCGATATGAACAAGGATGCCATGACCCAATCAGAATACACTGCCACTAAATTCTGTACTTAACTATAATATGAATCGTACCAACCTCTTCTCAGTTGTCCTTATGAGGCTCATTGTATATTCCAGAGCTGGGAATCAAACAAACTCAATACATACTTCTAGACCACGACAATGGCAAGATATTCAAACAGAAGGGACTCGATCTATGATGGTGAAAATAATTCCTGGATAAACTCTTGAGTACCATGGTAGCCCTTTTATGTTCCCACAGTTGTAAGGCCTATGGAAGGGGATTTTGATTTTACTGACTTCTTTGTACATTTCATTCAAGCGTGGAGTGTAAATGTTTGTGAGAATGCTAAAAACAAAGCATACAGTATTTTTTGTCAGGTTACAATCACAGTAGGCCTACTTAGTTTGTAGGGCTCAAGGTTCTCAGAGCCGACGCACAACCAATATATTACAAGTCTGTAAAATACTCAACTGTGCATGTGCACAGGTTATGGCAGGCCACGCCAACCCGAGCACTTGGTGCTTGCACGCCCTGGTGCTTTTCCCCTCCCACCCCTCTTTCTCCACAGTCAGACTTGGATGATGAGCAATGGATCGCTGACCTCGCTTTCATGAAATACATCAAGGGGTATTTAAATAACTCGTTGCAAAGCAAAAATAAATTAATTAGTACTATGTGTGACCGTATTGAAAGTTTCAAATTGCAGCTTGTGCTTTTTAAAAGTCAGTTTCAGGAAGGAAATTGGGACAATTCTCCCTCTCTAAAATGCTTCAATCAGTGAGTACACAAAAGCATTACAGTCATTGCATAATGAATTTGAAGATAGGCTTGAAGAGATGAAACAAGTAAAACCGGCACTCAAAGTTTTTATGACACCTCATTTGGTACGCCCAGAGGATGTCCCATCAAGTCTCCAAGTTGAGCAGATAAAACTTCAGTGCGATTCAATTTTGAAAGACCGCCATTACCAATATAAAGGTGATTTGATTTCATTTTATAAAGGCGTTGTGGAAAAAGAATTCCCGAGGAATCATGCCCTTGCCCTGAAATTTGTTGCTATGTTCGGAACAACGTTAGTTTGTGAACAAATATTTTCAATTATGAATGTTAACAAAACAAAGTCAAGTTTGTCTGATAATTCCTTGGAAGCTATACTTCGGATTGTAAATGCCAAAACGATTGTACCATATATTGGAAAATTACTGGCTTCAAAGCGATGCCAAAGATAAAGAAAGAATGCTGAAAATTAGTGCAAAATCAGGAGCGCAATAAGACTATTATTTCTGTCTACCATACTATTATAAGTTTTCATACCGGTATGCTGCCTGACGCGTGCTGATTTGCCCAGCCCAATTCACAAATAAACAACAACACGACTCTCGCCTCGCTAAGTGCTGCTACTACAAGTTCCTCTCTTACAGCAGAGCACGGTGCTTTTCCTGGTGCCGGCAGTGCTCGCGAAGCACCTGAGTTGGCGAGGCCTGGGTTATGGAATACTCAACTGCGCGTGTTTTAAGGGGCGGAACTACGAGGTCATCTGCCCCTCTTAACACAGATGAAAGATTACAAATTTGGAATTGAATTTAAAATTTAGAGGTGGACACCTAAATTTGAAAAGACCTAAAATTAATAAAACAAAATATTAAATAAAAATAATAATTATAAAAATAAACAAAACTTACGGAAAAACAAAAAATTATCATGCAAAAACGAACAAGTCATTGAGTCAATGTTCACTGGAAAATTTAGATTGCTGGCCCTAACCCACTAACACTTATAAAGCGGTTAACGCGATCATCAGCCACCGCGTAATCGGCTAATATAAGTTTGAGTGTCATCTGCAAACCAAGGTTTCTTCGTAAGTCAGCAAGATCCACACACTAGGTTAAAATGTGGGCCACGGTGAAAACGGCTCCACAGGTACAAAGTGGGGGGGTCTTCCCTTCCCATCAGACACGAGTGGGTGGATCTTGTTTGACATATCCTTAGCCTACACAAAATTACGGACTCTCTCCGTGACCGGAAAGAGCTCTGCCACATGCTAGTAGTTCCCTTGATCGCTCTCAGTTTACTGGGCAGTGGGTCAGCTAGCCACTGACTCTCCCAAAATGCCAGAACTTGTTGGCATAACTGAGAGCGAATATCTCTAGCGGATACCTCCATTGGTCGAGGTGATAGTGATACTGCCTCTTTTGCAGCTTGATCCGCTAACTCATTTCCTGCAATTCCCATGTGGCTTGGAAGCCACAGAAAGGTGATTCGAGTGTCAGCGTGGCACAGCCCGGCTAGTAGGTCGTGGATTCGCAGCACTAGGGGGTGTTGCGGGAAACATGTAGCAATTGACTGCAACGAACTCAAAGAGTCGGTACACATGAGAAAGTGGATTCGTACATCCTGTAGTGCAAACTACAGAGCTTCATAGATGGTAACGAGCTCCGCAGCCAACACACTACAGGCCTCAGGCGAAGAGATCTTGGTATTTGCACCATCAATAACGAGAAAGTAGGCACAACCCACTTTCTCGTCCACCTTCGACCGAGTTTTGTCCCTCTGAGCAATGGTAAGTGAAACAGCAGGTGGCTAATTATAGCACTTACTTAGTCATCGGAAGAAATGATTGTTATGGGGGATCTCAATGCCCATGTAGGAAGAGAAAGACAAGGTTATGAGAGTGTTCTAGGACCAGAGGGTTGGGGCGGAAGAAATGAGGAAGGAAAGAGACTGTTGGACTTCTGCCAGAGGAACAGCCTGCTAGTTGGGAACTCCTGGTTTAAGAAAAGAGAGAGCCACACAATCACATGGTACAGTGATGACTTGACCAGGAAGTCGGTGGTCGACTATATACTGTATGAGAAAGAACTAAATAAGAACACCACGGACATCAAGGTTATACCATCGGAGAACCTGGATAGCGACCATCGATTGCTGGTAATGAACCTGAGAGGGAGTAAGGAGAAGAAAGGGACTGAGAACCAGAAAAGACGTATAAGGATATGGAAACTGAAAGAAGGGGATAGAAGGGTCGAGTACCTCAAAATGGTAAAGGACGGAATTCCAACAGATGAAGAAAGAGGGGTGGAAGAGGAATGGGCTAGATTTAAGAAGACACTAGTAGGTGCAGCAGAAGCAGTATGTGGGAGGACAAGTAGTAAGAAGAGGTGGAAGGAAACACCATGGTGGAATGAGAAGACAAAAGATATAGTAAGGGAAAAGAATAGAGCCTTTAGGAGGTGGTATCAAAATAGGATGGTAGAGACAAGGGAAGAGTACCAGGAAAGAAAGGAGGCGAAGAGAGTAGTGGCTGAGGAGAGAAGAAAGTGGATGGAAGAGTGGACAAAGATGATGGAGGATAGTGAAGGTACAAAAAAGGTCCTGTATGGGATGGTAAAAAATAATAGGCGGAAGGATCCTACGGATTATGTTAGAATGGTGAAAAAAAGGGGACAAGAGATAGAAAATAGGGAAGAACTGAAGAAAATGTGGAAAGAATATTTTGAAGAACTTCTGAACCCAAATGGAAACCACGGCGAGGAGGAAGGAATCGGGGAAGAGGAAGATGAACTGCAAACAGAAAAGGACTTAACATGAAAAGAAGTGGAAGATGCAGTGAACAAGAAGAAAGGAGGGAAGGCACCGGGTGTGGATGAGTTGAGTGTGGAGATGGTGAGAGCAGCAGGAGAGGTGGGGATACAGTGGTTGTACCGAGTGATGAGGACAGCAGGGAAGGAAAGGAAGACCCCAGAGGACTGGAAAAAAGGAATAATTGTCCCGATCTTCAAGAAAGGTAGTAGAACAGATTGCAGAAACTATCATGGAATAACACTGATGAGTCATTGTGCAAAGATCTTCGAGAAAGTTTTGGAAAAGAGAATTAGGACAAGGATAGAAGGAGGGATGAGGGAAGAACATGGCTTCAGAGCAGGAAGGTCCACAGTGGATTTGATTTTTGCTGTAAGGCAGTTGCAAGAACAGCACTATGAGTATGGAACAGATCTACTGATGGCCTTCCTGGGCATTGAGAAAGCATATGGCAGTGTATGCAGAAACAAAGTATGGAAGTCCCTGGAGGATAGAGGAGTAGAGAAATGGACTATAAAGAGGATAAAGGAGACGTACAAGGGAAGCGTGAGCTGTGTGAAAGTGGGAGGAGAGAGATCAGACTGGTTGGAACAGAGAAACGGCCTGAAACAAGGATGTGCACTGTCACCGTTACTTTTCATTGTGGTGATGGATGACATAATGACCCGAGTGGCACAAGTAATTGGGGAAGGAAAGATGAAAGCAATGGTGTTTGCAGATGATTTGATGATTTGGGGAAACGAGGAGGAGGAGGTACAGGAACAGTTGGATGTGTGGGAAGGAATAATACAAGGATATGGGATGAAATTGAGCATAAATAAGAGTCAGATGGTGATCACAACAAGGAAGAAGGAAATAACCACAACGGGAATAACAATTGGTGGGGAACAGCTGAAGAAAGTGGAGAGTTTCAAGTATCTGGGAAGCCTGATACAAGATAATGAAAGAAACGATAGAGAAATAAATGAGCGGGGGAGACAGGCAGAAGCATTCCGGGGGAGTGTGAGAAGCATGTTATGGAGCAAGGATGTCCCTCAGAACAGCAAAAAGATCATATATCGGACGTACTATGTCCCTATCCTGACTAATGCCTCGGAGACTTGGGTTATGAAAGGAAGGGATAAGAGAAAAATACAGGCCAGTGAGATGAGGTTCTTGGGAAGCAGTATTGGAGCTACAAAGATGGACAGAATAAGAAATGAGAGGACCAGAGAATTAATGAAGGAGGAACCATTACAGGATGGTATAGAGAAATCTAGACTTTGATGGTATGGACATGTAAAACGAATGGAGGAGAAGAGGATACCCAGGAGAGTACACGAGACGAAGTGGGAAGGAAAGAGACCGAGAGGAAGACCGAGACAGGTGGCTGAAGGGGGTGGAAAAAAGTGTGAAGAAGAGAGGAGAAGACTGGACAAGGGTGGAGGCTGAGAGATGGTGGGAAGACAGAAGACGTTGGAGAGGCTTGTGTTCCAAACAGACCCGGCCAGTGGCTGGTAACTGTGCAAGATGATGATGACTTAGTCATCGGATATACCCATGCAGGCAAGCGCAGATATAAAGCTTTTTTTTTTTTTTTTTTGTGTGTGGCAAAAGTCAGCAATAATTGAGGGTATTTCCAAGACTGGCTTCCCTCACTTCTCATTCTCGTACAACCCAACCGAAAGCAAATAGGGAAATAACAAGAAACATGAAAAACGCAGATCTTACAAGAACTAAAATTATTTAAATACAATCCAGTTCAACATTGTATTCTCTAATCTATCCGCAAATTTACTCTAAATATTATCCGCAGCTTATCCGCAGTCATGCAAACTATATCCGCAAGGCGAAAGGTATTGATATCGTGCCAGGAGATGGCAGTTGGGTTTGAACTGCAGATGTCTTCCCGCTCACTGCGTATCGCGCACTCCAAAAACATTAAGATGGCCACTACGTGCTTCACTCACTCAACACATTCCTTTTTCACTGGCTGCGAGTTGTCTGCTGCGATAACCATTGGCATGCGGGAAGCCGATATATTTAGGTTTAGAATAGGCAGGCCGCGCATACGTACTGCAAGACCCCACGCACCCCGTCACAGTGTGTTGAACTTTCATCTCCTGGCGCGATGACAATAGTAGAGCTGACGCAAGAAGAGCTTGCCGAAACTCAACGATGCGCAGAGACCAATATCAATCAGCATATTTAAATGCTCATTGCAGGGCTCCTGTCTGTCCCCCGAATGCTGATTACTGGGCTCACTGCTCACTCCATTCTTCAACAATGCGGTTCGCTCCGAGAAGCGGTCTACAGCTGTAAACCAAGCTTAGAGTGCAGGAGGCATCTCACGTGTGTATTATTACTATTTTATGTACATTACTTAGCTGAAAGTGCGTTTGTTGAATACCTGAAGCCTTGAAATTTGTGTATAATATTCAGTGTACTTAGCAATGCCACCGTTTCACTCCAAATTAGGGAGTGCCAAAACTTGACACAGTCAAACTAGGGAAGTTATTTATAATGTGTATAAATTCATTAAAAACGAAACACATCTCGCTGGGAACATATGCGCAATTCAAAATAAAGTGATTGAAGCATCAGGTGTGTCGGAAAGGTCGGTGCGGAATATAAGACAAGGCGCCAAAAGAATTGAAAGTGGTGAAGTGGATTCATTTTCAACGCCTGGAAAGAGAAGACCAAAATCTGACGAGAAGTGTAAGTTAGACGATTTTGATAAATGCGTGGTAAGGCGTACTATTCATAATTTTCACTATAGCAAAGGCGAGAGGCCAACGCTGGAAAAGATCCGTAGGAAACTGGTTAAGGTTATAAATTTTAAAGGTGGCGTACGAACATTAAGCAAGATAGTTCGAGGCCTAGTCTTTAGATGGAGGCCGACAGAAGATATGCGTAGAATACTTATGGAGAAGCCTGACATAAGGCTCCTACGTATGCAGTACTTACACAGCATAAGGCGGTACCGACAACAGGGTAGGCCTATTGTTTACACTGATGAGACATATTTGCATAGTTCGCACACCAAGCCAAGTGCTTGGAGTGACGGTTCTCTTCATGAACTGAAGTCACCTATCTCGAAAGGACAAAGATTAATAGTGGTACATGCCGTTTCAGATGCACGTTTCGTTCCAAATGCTTTGTTGGTTTTCAAATGCAACAAAACAACAGGGGACTATCACGATGAGATGAACTATAGAAATAATGAAAAATATCTGACAGAGAAATTAATTCCCAATTTGCCAACAAATTCTGTAGTCGTGATTGACAATGCCTCGTACCATAATGTCCAATATGAGCGCGTACCCACGTCATCTTCCCGAAAAACGGTTATGCAGGATTGGTTGACCGATAAGGGTATTCCATTTTCTACAGAGATGATAAAACCTCAACTGTAAGCTTTAATCCCATAAACCACGCTATGAGACGTATCAAATTGATACACTGCTTGCAACCTATGGACACACGATCTTGCATCTACCACCGTACCACCCGGTCTTGAAACCTATCGAAATGATTTGGGCTCGTGTTAAAAATTATGTAGCTGGACAGGTGGTGGTGGGGATGAATGTTTTAAGGAGTGTAACATCGAGGCCCCCTTTCCTGTTGGCATACAGTTATGCTATAGAAGGAAGAATATCGACTCTTTAAAAAAATTGGGGTAGTGAGTAAAGAGAAAGGCCATGACAGACTCCCTAGGCTTCGAAGGTCTGAAGAAAACGAGAGATGACCAAGGGAGGTGTAGTTATTGTTTAAAGGGGAGGAACAGTGAGGTCTTCTGCCCCATTGACCAAAGGAGATCGCCAGGAAGATGAAAGAGGAGCCTGGCACAAGTCGACATACCATACTGCATAATTCAGAAGAGGCTATACTCTGCCCCACAGGTGACTATCCTCGGGAAATCATTAGCGACATGCAGAGGCTATTGGTGTAGCATATGATACTGCACAATGATAGGCCTACATTTCCATTAGCAGCATATCAGTTGGTTAGTCAGGAAATATTTATAAGAAGGCAAAGGAGGCAAGAGCTTGGTCGATAAGGGGGACTTGTACAGCCCGGGGGGGGGCAGTACCCCCTGAGAGCCAGCCCCCATCTTTTACCAAAACCACCCCAACTGGCAACACCATAAGACCAGGACATTATCTATACACAGCAAGCGGCGGCCGCCTAAGCCTAGGAGGTTAACCAACTGCTTGCAAAACATACACAAACATTTACACTTACAACTATCTGGGGCAGCTACATTGACGCAATGCTGACCAAGCAGCGCCGGAAGGTATAAGGTATAAGAATGGAGTCCAAACTGGAGCCATTATCTGTTCTACTCTGTGCTTCGCCAGCGGCCCTGTCCGACGTCTGATCCAGTTTTATCACCAGGTGAGATTCAGCTCGTGCTCAGACTCCTTTAATTCTTGTGAACACCTACCCCTAACTTGTACACACAAATTGTATTTTATACTTGTCTAAATTCCCCAAGAGGGACATACCAATCTACATCTACTGACCAATAAATACATGGTCAGTAAGCTACGCTTGCATTACTAATTACACTCCACTTCACATCCTCATACCCCACCTGACCTTCGTCACAATTGCCCGTGACCGTAGTAGCCAGTAATTGCTTTGTCAGACTCCATTGTACTCACAGCACGCGACTCGACTGCATAGCGTCGAGCCGCTGACTTGACACATCTATTGAATTACTCATTCCGCTCAGCTGGCAGGCCAGTATAGTAGCCTGCACTCAGAGATCCATCCCCTAGCAGATACTTGCATCTTGCAGGGACACCCCCAAGAGATTAAACACTAAACACCAACACACTACACTAGCAAGCTCTCCCAGCCACGGGAAGCTACTCTCACCCAGGAACAGTCTTCTAAATTAGCACAGTGACACAACCGTGTTTTATCCCAACTACCCCCCCCCCCCCCCCCCAACCCAGGGATTAAAACATATTTGGTGGAGGCGCTTCTACCACGCACAATAAGGGTAGGGACTCAAACAACGAGCCCCCGTGGTAGAACGATCCGTACCGCAAATAGCCAAGCGAGACTAATTTTTTTTCTCCTAAATTACGTCCCACACTTTTTCTTTTTATCTACCCCCCTTTATTACACGGGGATTTGTATTATTACACCCACCCCCACCCTCCCCATAGTGCAAGGTCGGTGGAAATTAAATGACCACGTTTAGAACCACACTAAGGGACTTTGCGCACCATTTGTCGGCTAGCACAACTCCACTCCTGCCGAAGTTAAAAATTAAGAACAGTGACTTGATAACTGAACAGACTGCGATACAACTCCTTAAAGAACTCGAATTAAATGCATCAGAGATCCGCGCTCAACACCCTGCAGCGGCAGCACAAGTCACACATTTTACACGATCCCAAGCCCAGACCAGTGCGCACGGACAAGAATCACCAATATCTAGCGCTAGTGAAGCAGATTGCTTGCCAACACTCCACCCCCTATTGCTGCAGCAACTGCAAATCACAGAGCAGAAGACTAATAATCTGCTCGCGCGCGTCACACAGTTACTGGATACAGCCGCTGTTAAGGCAGACAATCACACGACAGAGGCAGTCTTCGATATACACACTATTTTGGAAACAGTGAAACAGGATCTAGACAGGACAGTGGAAGTAGTCAAGTCCACACAGTACGACAACACACCATCAATCAGTGACGATATATCAGGTGACGAGCCACCTGGTAACGTAACACACGTGTCATACACGGGGAGTGAGGCTAATTCCCCTCAGAACAACACAAACACCTTGGCACACGATAGCAGTGCGAACAGCGTAAACAGATTAGAATCCTTACACGGCCAACGAGAGACAGACGAACAGGAAATGAACAGGCACACAGAATACCCCATGATCCACCCCACAAAGTTCACGGAGGAAGGCCAGGATCCCGAGGAATACCTCAAGGCCTTCAATAGAACGACTCGGATCAATGGCTGGAGCGATGAAGTCAGGAAACGGCTCCTCCCTGCATACCTCACGAAGGCGGCCATGACATGGTACGAGCTCCATGAGGACACTTTAGAAGATGCCACATGGGAGGAAATCACTTTGTTGATGAAAAGTGAATTCCAGCTCATACCAGATGATGAGGACCTGTATGACCAAATTCGACAGAGGTCACGGGGACCTAAAGAGAGCGCACAGTCATACGTAAACGCAAAACTGCTGATGTGCGACAAATATAACGCAGCTATGACGAATAAGCAAAAAGTTAAGCTGCTAATGCAGGGCCTTAGACCATCCATAGTGGACAAGTTATGCATAATGAATAACCCCACGGTCCAACACATGTTAAACAATATTAAAACAATAGAGGCAGGGAAAAAGATCACGGAAAAAGCAACGGAGAAAGCCGTGAATCAGCATTTTCATCCACAAAAGGACGATACCAGCCAGAAGATGGATGAATTAGTGGACAGGATGGAGAAGCTAACGATAGCTGCCATCCAAGCAGGCGGAAGACCGCTTAGGGATGAACACACGGACACGGGGGAACTCTATTATCCCGAAAGGGACAGGGGGTACACGGAAAGGAGACACTACGAGAGGGAGAAAACATACTACCCTCCACAGCGGCCAACAACACCACATACACAGGACAGGCCACACTACCCTCCGCGGTACTCACCGGTCTCATACGCGGACGTAGAGCCGACATACCCCTCACGGCGACCATCATCCCCGTACACACCGGAGTACTACCCTGAAGAGTACGACCACAGCATCCCCCGGCGAAGCAGCCCGCCCCCAAGCAGGCAAGGCTATGCAGCCCCACAGTATAGGGGAAATGGGGACTATCGGGAGAACCCGCCCCCACGCAGGCAAGGTTATGCATCCCCACAATATAGAGGAAATGGGGACTATCGGGGAAACCCACCCCCAATCAGACAAGAGTATGCATCCCCACAACACAGGGGAAACGGGGAGTACCGGGAGAACCCACCCCCAGGCAGATAGGGATATGCACCCTCCCAGTATAGGGAAAAGGGGAATCGCCGGGAAAACCCGCCCCCGCAGCAGCAGACGTACACCCCACCCTGGCGGAGACAAGAAAACAGACCGCCGGGCAATAACCGCAAGACAACAAACCCACAAAAAGGACGGGAAACAGGGACACGTACACAAAGGGACCAGAACACTATCCACTCCCCGACGAACACCCGAGGGAGTTTAGGGATGAGGCACCCCGCCGGGCGGACAGGGGGGCAATACTTCCCACACCCAGGTACCCACCGCAAGCGGGGAGTTGGCGCAGCCACCCCAAGGGGGGGGGCGTACATACAGCACAGGGAGACGAACACCCACGTTTCCAAAAAACGCCTAGACGGGGAGGTTCGGCCAGCTGAAAAAGCGGCAGAGGTTCCTCCCATAACACAACACCAGAGAGGCCCCTCACCTAAACAGACTCGTAAGAGCAAGGGGAAGAAGCAGCCAACTAAAGCCAAGGCTGACGATCCGCCCCCGGACCGTTTCCAAACACACCCCGTACAAGGGGACGGCAACTGTCTGTTCAGGGCCATTAGCTTCTTAGTCCGGCATACCGAGGATCATCACAGGGACAACAGACGGAAAACGGTCCAACATATCCTGGCCAACTGGAAAGAGTACCGGGATTTTGTATCGAACGAGCGGGAAAACCCATTCCAGACCGGGGCGGACTACCAAAGATACATGGGTAGGGACGATACCTATGCCGGCGCCGTAGAGGTGACCGCTCTCGGCAAGGTACTTGAAACAAACATAGACGTATACACTGACGTGCACTCGCCCCCGCTATTCACAACCGCGGGATTTGACAGGGACCTGCACATACTATTTACGGGGAACCCTAGGGCGGGACACTATACGCCCCTCACAATCACGCGCGAACAAACCAAAGGCAAACCCACACCCTCTAGACGGGAAACCATACCCCCTACACCACAACACGGGGCGGGAAGTGACCCCACACAGGCGCAGGACGCGAGCTCACTTGGCATAGGGGAGCCAGCAACAGGAGTCGAACTCGCGACCGCCTGGAACAAAAAACGAGGTCACAAGTGCAAACGTAGAGTTAGGTTTGCAGACACACCCTCCCAGGGGAGAGAAAGGAACTACACACCTACACAAAAACTGGGAACTGTCAACACATTAAACGTTCGCCAGAATCCCTGTATTTTCACAGCGCGGGCAATGAAGAGAGCAGGCAGTGTACTGAATGGACACATTTCGCTGACCGAGACAAAGAGCTCGAGCAAGGAAGTAAGCCGAGATGCTAAACGTGCCAAGTACAATAAGCGGCCTGCTCCATGCCTTTCCAGCACAAATGTTACGCAGGGCATCAACACTGGCGCACACAGTGACAAGAACATTACGCCAGTAGCAACAACAACAACATATACCCTATACAACACATCTTTGCAGGGCAAAGGACTCCAGTTATCGGCACTGACAGTACACGCCAGCATAAATGGCCACAGGGTGCAAGCCCTAATTGACACTGGCGCAGCAGTAAGCTGTGTCAACAGAAAACACGTTACCGAAGGGCAGATACACGGTGTCACGGGCGACATCCGGCTGGTAGCGGCCAATGCTCAGACGCTAGAAAACACGGGGGTGGCAAACATACACCTCAGGCTAGACCATTTTGCCACAGCACACCCCATGTTCGTTATAGAACATCTTTCTGCGTCAGCCATAATTGGCATGGATTTCCTCGCCAAGTATGAAGCTAGCATAAATTTTGCTAGCGGCAAGATGATGATGATAATTAATGTTTTAAGGGGCCTAACATCTAGGTTTTCTTAGGGGCCGATAACCTAGATGTTAGGCCCCTTAAAACATTAATTATCATCATCATCTTTTAATGCATGACCAAAGGCTCACCACACATCCCATGATATACACCAGGAACACAGATGGGATTCGAGCGGAGCGAGAAATCCACGAGCACCAGGCCCCTACATTGAACACAATCAGCAAACACACAAACAGATAAGACGGTCAATCAGACTCACAGACAGGACCTGACACCGGAGCAAAATAGAAGGCTCGCGGAGCTCCTGGAAGCCAATAGGGATATATTTGCCCATTCACTGAAGGATCTCGCAGTGACAGACCTTATCGAGCATAATGTCACACTCACCAGTGACCGGCCAGTCCACCAGCCCCCCCTTCAGGGTGAGTCAGAAGGAGAGGCACGCCATCGACACTCAGATCACAGAGATGCTCGAGGCGGTGGTCATAGTGCCAGTGATTTCGAACTACAGTGCTCCGGTCTTGCTGACCAAGAAACGGGATGGTTCCCACAGGTTCTGTACTGATTACCGTAGGCTCAATAAGTTAGTCGAAAATGACAGTTATCCACTACCACGGGCCGACACCTATTTGGATGCCCTCGGTGGGGCTAGCTGGTTCAGCTCGATGGATTGTTATAGTGGATTCTATTCAATCCCCGTCTATGAACCGGACAGGCACAAGCTGGCGTTCGTTACAGAAAACGGCCTCTATACCTATACAAGGTTACCAATGGGCCTCCGTAACGCCAGCCAGACCTTCCAAAAGCTAGTGGATAAAACATTTTCAGGGCTAAAATGGCGCTCAGTGCTAGTCTACGTGGATGACATAACGGTCTTCTCCAACACCTTTGACGAGCATCTCGTACACTTGGAGGAGGCTTTCGCAAGGATCAGAGAGGCCAAATTAAGGCTTAAACCTGCGAAATGTCAATTCGCCAGACAGCAGATTAACATATTGGGCCATATTGTCAACAGAGAGGGCATTATTCCCGACCCAGCGAAGACTGACGCAATAACGGGCATCCAAATGCCCACAAATTTGAAACAATTGCGCAGCTTCATTGGTCTCGCCTCTTATTACAGAAAGTACATTCACAGGTTTGCGCACATCGCCCATCCCCTAACCGAACTCACACGTGAGAAGACGCCCTTCAACATTAAACAGGAACATATAGATGCCTTCAACACACTGAAGCAACTATTGACCACACCACCATTACTGCAACACTTCCATAGTGATAGGCCCACATTTTTACACGTGGACGCCAGCCAGTACGGGCTGGGAGCGGCCCTATTACAGGAAGATGCAGAAGGGCGCATACGGCCCATAGCTTATGCTAGCAGAAAATTAACGGCCGTCGAAACTAGATACTCTGCCACAGAGCGGGAAATGCTGGCATTTTCATGGGGAGTGAACAATTTTCGGGTATACCTCTATGGTATCCAGTTCACGGTAGTGACTGACCACGCGAGCCTGCTTTTTTGGGACAAATTCAAAAACCCAAATTCGCGGCTCAATAGGTTTATATTCCGCCTGTATGAATATAACGTCGTGGTCAAGCACAAGAAAGGCGCTACACACGTAGATGCAGATGGGTTGTCTAGGCTGCCAGTAGCCGATCCCCCAGATGACAGTAAGGACCTCGAATGGGACGACATGCCCACTTTTGCCCTGACGGTGGTTAACATAAAGCAGGAGCAAGAACGTGATCCATACTTGAAACAGATTCTAATGGCACTAGAAAACTTGGATAAGGTGGATTCCAAGACTGTCTAGGCGATTTTGTCTAGACAAAGACGGGGTACTGAAATTTAAACCCACAGCCATGCACGATAATGCACCTATAGCGGTTCCGGAGTCATTGAAAGAGAGTATCATGACCGGACACCATAATAGCCCAATGGCAGGGGCACATTTGGGTACGCATAAAACATACCATAGAATCCGGGACAAGTTTTACTGGGTAAACATGAAGGCCGACATAGACACCTTCGTAAAGACATGTCACACTTGCCAGCGATTTAAAGCAAGACCTGGCAAGCCTCGTGGATTACTCAACCCTATTCCGGTAGGAGAGCTATTCCATAGAGTCGGGATAGACGTGAAAGGCCCCATCACTACATCTGAAAAAGGTAATAAATATATACTTGTGGCCACAGAGTATCTCACCCGGTATATGATTACAAAGGCTGTTCCCAAAGCAGACATGAACAGCATAGTCGAATTCCTATTTGACATAGTCACACGATATGGCCTATTCCAAACCCTACTATCCGATAGAGGGACCATTTTCACCTCGAGAGTGTTCCAACAGTTTTTGGAGGTACTCAGGAAAAGGGCATACACGACCACGAGTTTTTCCCCACAAACCAATGGACTCACGGAAAGTATGAACAAAATAATTGGAATAGCGTTAGCCAAGTTCACGGGGGACACAGGGACAGACTGGGATAATTATTTGCAGCCCAATACATTTAGCTACAATACTTCCATATCCACGGCCACAAAACACTCTCCACACTTCCTGTTGCACGGATATACACCTAGAAGTCCCATAGACAACATATGCATCCCACAGGACACTCTCCCAGACAACGCAGCCCGGCTAGAGCACCTGCAGATAGCTCGCATGGACTCCAGAAAGAACATAGCCGCGGCACATAAAATACAAAAAGAACGGTACGATCGGCAAAGGAAGACCGTAGAATACACACCCGGGCAATTGGTTATGGTTTCCAATTCCGCCCGTAAGAAAAATGTGTCAGAGTTCCTCCTGCCACGTTGGACAGGTCCCTTCAAAGTCTGTAGGAAGGTATCTGACCTAAACTATATAGTAAACGTGCGCCATGGACGCAAACTCATCATGACACTACACACGCCCGCCGTATGAAGGCATATCACTCCCGAAAAACAACACCTACACGTAAAGGCGGGAACACTGTCAAAAGGAAGGGAAATGATTCCACTGGCAGACGTGAAAAGAAAGCCAAGAAATAGCCTTCGAACCCCGATGACCTCACCGGGATACGAACCTAACACTGACAAAACTGTCCCGGAGACACAGGCCCAAAAGGCAACAGGAATGATTACCCTGGACAAAGACGGTCTAGAACCCGCGACCTTCCGAATACCAGGAATGCAAGGTCGGGTAACTATCCAATTGGAGGATAGGGCAATAAGGGACAGTCAGGCTAACAGGAATTAATATGCACAAATTAATAAAACCACCTCCGACACCTAGTCACCAAACATGCGACTAGAGGCCCGGAGACACACGTACATAAAGACATCTAACTACCACGAACAGGAATATATTCACCCCAGGCCTACAACAACACAAAATTTGGGGACACAATATATGAACAGAGGTAGGGTTTTTTACATTACGAGGAACCCAAGGCACACTGTATATGCAGACATTAGAAAGGCGCGTCAGCAAACCTACACACATTGTCTTGGCACATGTGGCAAGCGGGACGCCAGACAAGCAAGCAAGTACATCCTACACAATTGAAACTTAATACTATCGCAGTCAGCGATAAGGCGTAATGGGACAGCCGACCTTCGCGTGCGCCAGACAGACTAAGAGCGCTCCACTCCGGCTGTGACAGACACAATCATTCACGCCATTTTCAAAGCCCGATAACTCCCGAAATTAGGGTACGAGGGTCGTCCCGAATGGCATAAAACTCACACTAACGTATATTTTCATACGCGTGTCTCAAACATACAATACACGCGCCATGGTACATAACACACAAAAATTGTAGTACCGAGACCTTAGACGAAGGCAATGGCGAACACACAGAAACACGATACAAACGCGCCAAGGAGGAAGCTAGCCAATGGCATTTTTGGCGCGATAACACAATCAGAGGCCACACTAGGGACGTACAAATCCCAACAGACAACGCAGACATAAAACACGGAGCATTACACGGGATCGCGGGTCCGAATGCCCAATAAAATCGGACGCCGTGGAAAACAAGAATCCAGATACAGTGAAACCCCTCAAATCCGAACCCCGGAAATCCGAAATCCCGGGTAATCCGTACGAGCTTTTTTCTCCTTTTCGACAATTTAAAGTTTGAAAAACACACGCAATAAAGAGAAACATGATTATTTAATCATAACACCATTATATATTCTACATTATAACCTTATTTTACATAATTTGTTGAAATATTAACAAAGGAGTCATTCCTAACAAAGTGTAAACGTGCCTACATAGGCCTACTTATCTCATCCAGGATTGAAAAACGGAAAGTTGGTTATTGTAATTTCTTAGACTAATCACTTTGCAAAAACAATGAAATAACGATAGAAACACACACAATTTCACTTGAAATCAGTTATCTTCAATTGTCGAAGTGACGAAAACTTTCCCGCGGAGGTAGGCCTAATTGCGCGCCAGCGTCGCATGAAGACGACATCGTCTGGCGTAGCTGCTGTGTGTTGTTCTACGAAGCGCAATGCAGCTTCAGTATAAGTCACATTGTCTGTCCTATACTGTAACGAAAGGAAGCTTGTAGTTTAACGTGACCGTTAATCTCGAGATCATGAGCCACGGGACCTCCTTTTTACGTGGAATCCGAACCACAGGACATGGCATTTCACTTCGAAAATCTCACATGCAATGACCGGGAATCGAACCCGGACCGCCTTGGTGAGAGGCATACAGCTAGACCGCTGAGCCACCACGCCCCATACTGTAACGAGGGCTGGTTATTATGTTATTGATATTTTTCGGCTAATCCGAACAAATTGAAATCCGAACACGCTACAGCCCCTATTAGTTCGGATTTGAGAGGTTTCACTGTAGACCCATTCACACGGGAAAATTTACGCCCGCCTAGACGGAAAGTGGCCAAAATTAAGGCAATCCGCAGTTACGTCCAAATTAAAACCAGGAATATGGACGCGGGAACAGACAATTACACGGGCAGCATCGCACAAATAGCATGCATACACCATCCCCTACAGAAAAAACCATAGGGTCCCATACAGACACTGTGCCCCATAGAGTGGAGCCAAGAGTGAAAATAGGCATTAGAATGTTTACATTATGCATATATAAATGGCATGTTATCACAGAGTACACGCTTTAAACATACACTAGAGGTGGCAAATGCATTGCAATAGTGCCCTATACAAGCACATAAACGGTTGAGCCACACAATTATGAACACAGGGAGGTTCTTTAACATACATACAGGAGCATAGGTTCGTTCCAAGGTACTCGCTACAACAGCCTACCTAGGGCATTAGCGACCCCGGGACTCCCAACAGGGGGCGTACCGAGAATGCTAGGCCTCCACGGGGACCACAAGATACTTTTCTCTGAACCATAGCGCCCGAAACCTAGATACGGGGCACGCCACTCTCACAGACACAAAACAGGTAACACCCCATTTCTACGGCCAGAAATCTGGCAAACTTGGATTACCCCGAACATAGGCAACAGACTTCCTAGACACAAATTATAGATAATTACACAAGGCAAAGGTCTTGCGGAAGAAATGTCCACACAACATCGGTAGCAAAAACAGGACAGGTTAACACATTAGCCCTCCCAGAATGCAAAACAATGTCAACATACGGACAATGGCAAAAGTCACGTTCCGTCAGCCGCCATACATAACATCAGAGACTTTCCGTACACAAGGACGCAAAAACTAACACAACAAAACACTGAGTTGCGAATTCCAGTGCATTGCAGCACTGTTGCCGGTAGACATTCCCAGCATAGCCAGACGTGACAATGACACGCAACCATGCTGATACTATCATACAAAACAAACAATAATAATAGCATACAGTTGACACAGGATTCAGCGCTATCACAATAGGCCTGGCATCCAGTAGTGTACAAATACTATAGGTCGGATTCATCTTAGGAACACAGGAGCATGTATACAAGGATGTTAACAAGCTACACGCACCACCTGACAATTAGCCACGCGACACACGATAAGACTTATCCGATAACGGCCCACGCGCCAGCGTTCGGTAGCGGTACGCGACAACACACACGCAGCCGCGCTAATTACAGACACGGCCACGTCCTTCCCACACGCGCCCAACAATCAGGGGCGGACGCAGACAGATTCCATGAGGGAACAACCCCCCACCCTAATAACTTCTCCTGGTTTTTTAATATTTAAAAACCATCATAGGCGATCAGGTCATGACCATTTACACTTACAATCACTTGCTACCCTAACGTTATGAATAGGAGACCAGATTAGGCCGTGACGTCACAGCGTCACCGCACTTAACCATCCCAAAGGGCAGCCCGAAGGCGACGCCCACAGACACAAACATTTATACACAACATGGGTATCCCAGACCCACAGGCATTCTATAGACTGGTATTCTAGAACATAGTAGATACTTTATGACATCTCAATTTCACCAGTGCACATCCCAAGGAAAGATAGAGAACACATCGAGACCAAGAGAGGATGACAGGAGCAGAGAGGGATAGTGCCAACAGGATGGCCAAGATACCAACTACGGGCTACCATCCTAGCACCCTTCTCCCTACATAACCTGTCACTTACAACACTACCCAACACAAACATACAGACACATAAAAACAGCTAGACTACATTCCAAAATATATATCGGGGTTGATAGACTTCATGCGTCTACCCAAATTCGGGTATGCTACACCCTGGTCCCAAATGCCTACACCCGAGTATTAGGGGTGAGTCGGAAACAATATCAAGCTAATGCACATCTCTATGTAAAGAGATGAGGCCGCATTTACACTAACAAATATTTTCTTACTAAATAACCCCGCATGCAAGGGACATAGAGTTATTATACCTCGACCCATACTTTATCCTCAAATGAGAGCGGATACGCCTCATATCCATCCCCACGCATGGAATATCCCACCCACATACCAGGGTTTATTACTATTACACCTGCATGGCACTTTTACAAATTTTTTGTACACTTGGGAAAAACCTACCCCCATCCCCCTCACTGTAAAGACATCCTAGCAGCATCATCGGCTCCCGGCCACCATTAACATGGAGACCAACGATGCACGACCCTCTCCTACCACGCTTTAAGCCCATTCAGCAAATAACACCCCCGGATCCCAATAACAAGGGACCCAACGCCATAAAAACCTACTAACGCCTCCAGAAAATTACCAAGGTATTACCGCTGGAAATCCGACATGGCGACTACAGGCCTAAAGTAGACTATGCATTTAGAAGATCCTACAACCCCAGAACACTAAAAAAATACATAATTACATGATACACACACACTTATTTACAAATCACACCTTTTTTTTAATAAAAGGAGTCTGACATCACACTGGATGGTGATGAGAGTTTAAATGGAAGGCAGAGGCGCCACACAGGAACAGAGCTGGAGAAGGCGATGATGAGGCCTGACCCAGTTGACCGAATGACTGACAAACGTAAGGTTGAAGCATCGATGGCTTAGCGCGGGCAAACGTCAAGATCTAGGGGTGCGTCTAGCCTACCCCCCTTGTCGGAGACAGTTATACCCACTATGCGCTACGGTCATCGAAGCCAAAACCTGCAGGGGAGACTTTTGACGGCTGGTGGGAGAATTAGCCAGCTCCACACTAGACTCAGGAGACGACCCTAGAGACGACCACATTAGGACTAGACTTCTAGTTAGTATGTAACTTAAGTAGAGCTTCTATGGAAGTTGGTCTTCCACTCGCGTGAAGTGAAGGATCTCAGGATTCAGCGGGACCAATCCTAGATCCGCCAAGTCCTTGCCCCGCGAGGCAAGGTGAAGACGATCTAACAAATAAATGATAATAAATGAATAATGCGTATGGAATGAATGCGATCATTCGGACCCGTGCCCACATAAATGGATGACACCGGGTCTCCAGAGCTTAAATGGTCACGCACCGGGCGGCCAGAGATATTAAATAGGTATGCAACGGGCTGCCAAAAGGGGTTTCGTGGGCAAACCCAATAATAAATGTACAAACAAATGATAAATGGAGAATAATGCCGACAGAGGCAAGTATAACAACGACGAACAGGATAGCCGGGCGAGGCGTTTGCTCTTTAGCAGCGCAGTCGCCCAGGACTTTATTAATTACTATTAATTTATTAATTACTAATAAGGTAATGTCGACAACTAGTATTAAGACGGAGGGGACTACGAGCCATTGCTGGGTTCCGGTCCTAGCAATAGGTTACAAGGGACCCCGGGAGAGAAATCGACCGGACGAGCCTCCATCAAAATTCTAGCGTATAAGTTACAGTGCCATTTCAAAGGCAACTTAGATTTAAGCAAATTTAATAAGCACTGTTACAAAACAGTAGCTATACCACATTTCGGCATTAGGTTAAGGTCCACCTCGGCATGTATATACAGGATATTTTTTCACTTAGTATTAATTAATATAATTTAGGTCAATTTTTTTTAAACTAAGATAAGGGTGTTCGGCACCTGGTAACCAAAATCCGTTACCAGGGTAAGCCCGTCAACACATAGCATAAATAGGATTAAGATAGAAGCCCGACAATACATAGGCTAAGCTAGACTTAACATAGGCTAACCTAGATTAAGTTAGATTTAGATGGCGCCATATGCATATGAAAAGGCATGCGCAATGCAGAGATGAAGGGTATATGACAACTGTATGTGATCACAGTAATCCATTACATATTTTGCAGGTTCACAAGGAGCCAACGTGAATGCGCACGATGGCGCATGAAAGACACTACCATATTTAATTTTCAGGAAGGCAGACATATATGAATTCACCCCTTGTAAATATAGCCCCCAAACCAACATACCTTACACTAATGATGACACACAACTACACTGTTTCTCACCTTTTTCAGTCACACTAGTAAAGTGATGACGCCAGGCGGCAGCTACGCGAGGTGACCGTGGGGCACCGAGCGATGCTGACGCGACCACACACGTAGAAACGCTTCATTAAGGAGCGACACACGGTAGACAGGGGCAGCGCGGAGATTGTAAGCGCCCACCCTCGCTACCAAGGTGATTTTTTTCTACCCACGAGGAAAGATTCACGATAGGTAAATACATGCATTAGCGGCATGACCACTAAACAGCAGCTACGGAGGAAGTGGCATACGAAAAGAAAAGGAGTAGCAAAACAGCGCTAAAGGAAGGCCTAGAGAGTGATAAAGAAGGTATCAGGCTCATGAGCGGAACGGTATACTAATAAGGCTTTATATCATAATTGTAAAAATATATTGTAAATTCAAGGCACACACAACAATGTTCTCACACAAGTGTGTACCTACACATACGTCACAGCATTCAACACTGACTATACTGTTTTTCTTTCCTTTCCTTTCCATTCTAATAACGACAAAATTTGTGAAGGTGTCCCGTTTCACCCCAACACAATAAACCATTTTATATATATTCCTTTAACTTATACCCTGGGGCACCTGTTTTCTCTATCTTCTTCCACCTTTTACACAATACACTGCAGGGAGCAATTTTTTTCTCCAACACAGCGCCGGACGGCACAACCATCCCGTCCAGCCATGGTTTTTTTCCCTCCCTGGATAATACCAACATATATATATATATAATGTCAAGATCATGTATTTTTTTGTATTTTTATTATTTACTATTTCAAATGTCAACTTTTAAAATGAGCAATTCTAGATTAACTATGTATAACTATGGATCTCACAGCAGCATATGATACTGTTTGGAAGGAGGGATTGCTATTGAAATTGATCAAGGCTGTTCCTTGTTTAAAGATTATGAACTTGTTAGACAACATGCTAAGTAACAGATTGTTCCAAGTCTACTCTGAGCAGAACAAAAGCCATTTCCGTAAACTGAATAATGGCCTGCCGCAAGGTTCTGTTCTCTCACCCATTCTTTTTAATCTGTACACCCATGATCTTCCGAAAACAGTAGCCCGCAAGTTCATGTATGCGGACGATTTCAACCTCACTGTTCAACATGCTAATTTCGCAGAAGCTGAGGCCGTTCTCACCCAAGACCTCAAAGTCCTGGATGACTTTTTCACAAAATGGCGCTTACAACCAAATCCTCAGAAAAGTGAGATAACTGCTTTCCATCTGGACAACAGGCATGCAAATTACCATCCTAGAGTCAATTTTAGAGGTAAAGAATTACAGTATAATAGCACCCCTAAATATCTGGGAATGACTTTGGATAGATCTCTGACCTACAAAACCCATCTGTGTAAATCTGCGGCGAAAATGAAGAGCCGCAATAACCTCCTTCAGCGCCTGGCTGGAACATCATGGGGAGCGGATGCCAACACTCTGAGAACAACTGCTCTTGCGCTAATCTATTCTTCAGCCGAGTTTTGCTCTGGGGTATGGCTTAATAGCTGCCACACTCAAAGGGTGGATGTTCAGCTCCGACAGAGCATGCGTATTGTATCTGGAACACTACTTCCTACTCCAGTCCAGTGCTTACCAGTGCTGAGTAATATCGCACCTCCTCATATCAGAAGGCAGAAAAATCTGGTTCATCTTTGGTCGAGAGTGCAAAATAACAAGGCCCTCCCAATACATGAAGACATGAAACATCTTGGCCCATCTAGATTGAAATCCCGTAAACCTGCATGGAAACCTGCCTTGGTTTAACAAGCAGAAATTTTAAACCTAATGAAAATTGGCGGGTTGAGTGGACAACATCTACACCACCAGGCATCGTGAACGTTGAGGATCCTCACATAAAACTTGCTGGCTTCAATCTGCCCAGACATACCTGGACTAGACTCAATCGTATTAGATGTGGCTTGGGAAGATGTGCTTCTGTTCTCCACAAATGGGGTTGGAAAGACTCACCGAATTGCGATTGCGCTGACATTCCACAGACAATGGAGCACTTAGTACTGGAATGTCCTCTCCGAGTTTTTCCAGGAAGTCGGGAGGACCTGCATTCTGCTACAACTGAGGCTGTCAAAAGGGATCAACGAGTTGGACGTTGATTTATAATTTTTTTTTATCTGCTTTATAATTAATATAATTTGTTAGTATTATTGCTGTGTTATATGAATCTGTATTTATGTAGGTGATTGTGTTGTGTTAACATCATACGATAAATAAATAAACTATGTATACCCAAAACCTACCCCTCTGAGCACACGCTGGACTCACATCACCACGACATCGCTACACCTACACGACAGACAAAGAAGAAGAGGTACGAGGAGAAACCAAGAAGAAACCACCACATCGACACGCCCACTCTACTTCCCGTTCGCGGGGACGCGAACTAATCGATGAGGGGGACTTGTACAGCCCGGGGGGGGGGGGCAGTACCCCCTGAGAGCCACCCCCCATCTTTTACCAAAACCACCCCAACTGGCAACACCATAAGACCAGGACATTATCTATACACAGCAAGCGGCGGCCGCCTAAGCCTAGGAGGTTAGCCAACTGCTTGCAAAACATACACAAACATTTACACTTACAACTATCTGGGGCAGCTACATTGACGCAATGCTGACCAAGCAGCGCCGGAAGGTATAAGGTATAAGAATGGAGTCCAAACTGGAGCCATTATCTGTTCTACTCTGTGCTTCGCCAGCGGCCCTGTCCGACGTCTGTTCCAGTTTTATCACCAGGTGAGATTCAGCTCGTGCTCAGACTCCTTTAATTCTTGTGAACACCTACCCCTAACTTGTACACACAAATTGTATTGTATACTTGTCTAAATTCCCCAAGAGGGACATACCAATCTACATCTACTGACCAATAAATACATGGTCAGTAAGCTACACTTGCATTACTAATTACACTCCACTTCACATCCTCATACCCCACCTGACCTTCGTCACAATTGCCCGCGACCGTAGTAGCCAGTAATTGCTTTGTCAGACTCCATTGTACTCACAGCACGCGACTCGACTGCATAGCGTCGAGCCGCTGACTTGACACATCTATTGAATTACTCATTCCGCTCAGCTGGCAGGCCAGTATAGTAGCCTGCACTCAGAGATCCATCCCCTAGCAGATACTTGCATCTTGCAGGGACACCCCCAAGAGATTAAACACTAAACACCAACACACTACACTAGCAAGCTCTCCCAGCCACGGGAAGCTACTCTCACCCAGGAACAGTCTTCTAAATTAGCACAGTGACACAACCGTGTTTTATCCCAACTACCCCCCAACCCAGGGATTAAAACAATATGATACTGCACAATGATAGGCCTACATTTCCATTAGCAGCATATCAGTTGGTTAGTCAGGAAATATTTATAAGAAGGCAAAGGAGGCAAGAGTTTGGTCGTCCCACTTTGCAATTTTTAAAGCCAAGTTACCTTGCCACATAAAAGTTATGCTGATTATTATAGATATGGTAATCTTAAGTTCTGAAGTTTTTATCTATACGCTACTTCATTCGTAAAACGATCATTATTAATGCGACTTTAATGGCTAAGCCAAGGGCATTACTTCGTGGAAGGCAACTCGAATGACATGGGCTAGGCCTAACCTAAAAATTACAAGCAAGGTGAAATCCTAGTGTACGGTAATTGACAAAATTGTTTATCGAGCGATATAACTATGCATTCATCATAACTTGCATCTCCTAGTGGACGCATCGTTATATTACATTAAATTTATTTCGAAATAATGACTGAAACACGTTTTAAACGACCGCCAATTCACGCCATCTTTACCGTTTTTCTTTACAGGTAGTTGTGATGTAGCAATTCACTTTGCTTTGATGCAGCGCTGCAATTTCTCGCTTTAAGAAAAACGCGGCATAGCTTGACTGTGGAAACTTTCGGGATTTCCGTTGCATCACTCCTGCACTCAATATGTACTGGATCTCAGATTACCACACCGACAGTCAAATTCCGTTCAATAATTATCCTCCTCGCTTTCATGTCTGAAATCATGATCGTCTTTATCGAAGTCGTCACTTTCTTCTGCATCTTAACATTCATTCAGATTTTGCCCTAATGTCATCGTAGTAAGACGCCTTGCCCGTTTGAAATATCGTCATCACAGAGGGCCGACACACGCTTGTTTTTGTGCGAGTGTAGTAGCGGTAATCTTCTCCCACGACTTGACTGCATGGCAGTGGCAACTGCTGATTTTTTTTAATGTGTAGGACGTAACATGATAGGCTTAACTTCAGTAATACACATACTCAGTCTAATATTAGTTATTCAGTCGCACAGCACTATTACGAACACATTACACAATACAATACAATACAATACAATTGAATACCACTACAAAGATGTGCACACGCTGAAAACAGACCATCCATTCCGATCGTGCGAAATCGTAACCAATAAGCCCGCAGTGGTCGTTGAAATTCAACCAATAGCGAGACTTGAGGATCTCAGTCGACGTCCTCAGAGCGCCATTAAACAGACCAAACCTGCCCCTTCCCCCTCAAGGGCTCCCATACATTTCTATAACTATAAACACGTGCTTTGAGGATGCAAGGCTTCTTACTCAGCTTTCTAATCCAGGCGGTGAAGGCACACTTCACCCATCTAGGGATGAAATGTAGAACTACTGTCGGGGAAATAAGTATAGATACTCGAGTTTAGAGGCCAATAAAACCTTTACCCTTAGTCTTACATAAGAACAACCTACACCAAAATTTTCCTTGTTTTATTTGTCGTTTAACGATATAGAGTAAATATTTGCATTGTATCTCGTTAAAATTTAAAAACAGATTGAACAAAAAAAGTACCGGTTTTTCTTACCAAGTTTACGGAGCGCTCAATTAGAAAGATCATTACGTTAAAAGTATTGATCTGATCGTAACGAAACTTTAATACGTCTTAAAGGAACTTATTGTTTACGCGTATATGAAGTTTTAATCTGGTGTGACGTTTCTTAAAATAGTTGTTGTGAATTTTGTAAAACAACTTTTTCACGGGCCTGGGTGGTCATAGCAGTATGAAATATGGCTTGTTATGAGGCTCATAGCAATGCAAGGCTTAACATAAAACTACATTTTATCTACTTGTGATTATCGATTTTATATGGATTGATATTTAATCGGACCATTGAGGGCAGCGATAGTACCGCAGGAGCCTGGCAATGTTGCCAGTTGCTGCGCGCTCGTTCCTACGCACACCAAACTCTGACCTTTGTTCATCGTTGAGTCATTAGCAACAAGCAGCAACTATCACTGTCTGTATTGTTTGCACATTGATCAAGATGCCAGCTAATCCGCAGTTAACGGAGGAAGAATTTGCCATGATTATAAGTGCAATGTGTTTTTTTTTTAGATGCGAGAGAGAAAGTAATAATGATAAGAGGGTTTAGCAAATAGTATCCAAGTGTATTGGAAGGTCGATAGCCACGGTGAAGGGATGTGCCGCTGCAATGAATGATTTTCCTCTTCCTCCCAGAATCCAAAAGTATGAAAGTATGACGAAAGCAGAGCTAATTGTTCACGCCAAACCTCACTTCAGGGCACCTAAAATGAAGCTGGAACAGATAATCAAGAATGTTCGTCCTGACGTCGAACTCGTCTGGTTGCCAGTTGCTCATTGTGAGCTCAACCCCATAGAGCTGGGTTGGTCCCACGTGAAAAATAAAATAGCTAAAGTGAATATGAGTAACCAGGCGGAGAGAGGTAGATCAATGGAGGTGATGCGAGATCTCTGTAAAGAAGTCTTGAGGTCTGTAACACCGGAGCTATGGAAAAAATGCATCGAACACACCAAAAAAATAGAGAAACATTACTGGGAAAAGGATAGGCTAACAGAAGACGTCCCCGTTGTTGAGCCACTTGTTATAAACTTAAATGACAGTTCATCTGATTCATCGGGCAGTGATTTTTCAGACAGTTAATAAGGGAGCAGTTTTATAATCTCAAAGTGTAAATTACTTCAAACAATTAATCTTATAATAATAGCTTTTCAACTGACACACCATTTTTAAACCTGCCAATGGAGGTCCAAAGCCCTCATTAAAAAAGGTGTTGGGAAATGTTTAACTTCTTGCGAAAATGAAATATAAGACACGTTTCTCTAACTTGTAGGTAAAATTAGCAGAGGCTATTAGCGCTGTACATAAGGGACGCATATTTCAGGATATAAAGAAGAATTAAATAGTTAAGTTAAATAGACGTGAATGATAGTGTTTTTTTTTTTTCTTAATCGTATTACCCTCCAGGGTTGGCTATTCCCTCGGACTAAGCGATGGATCCCACATTTACCGCCTCCATTTTGAAACTTCGGGATCGGGTATACAACTGGGGTGTGTAACCAGCACTTCGCCCAGGTTGCCTCACCTGCAAAGCGAACAGGGATCTTATGAGGGATGGGAAGATTGGGAGGGATAGGCAAGGAAGAGGGAATGAGGCGGCCGTGGCCTTACGTTAGGTATCATCCCGGCATTTGTCTGGAGACGAAGTGGGAAACCACGAAAACCACTTCAAGGATGGCTGAGGTGGGAATCGAACCCCTCCCCCCCTCTACTCATTTGGAGCACCCGGGGCTGAGTTGACCCCGTTCCAATCCTCATACCAATTTTGAAATTTCGTGGCAGAGCCGGGAATCGAACCACGGACCTCCTGGGTGGCAGCTAAGCACTCTGACCACTACACCACGGAGGCGAATATATATAATAATTTTTGTATTATAATTCGTCAATTTCACGTATGGTTTTTAATTTATTTTAATTAATGTCATTTTTCAAGTCCTCGTACTGCAGCTCCTTCACCAAGATTTTACTCGTATAAAAAAATATCTTCCTTGTCACGTGAGCGACCCATGGCTTAACCCAAAGACATTCGCTTTATCTTTCCGTTTCTTTTATATACCGGTATTGCCACCACAGAATTTCAACTACCATAATATAGTTAAGTGAACACGGAATTGTCCTTCTTCCATTTTGCTGAATTATGATAAAATATTTGATGTAGTGTAATGGTGTGATAATTGCTTTGTATAACTTTGATAAAAGTTCAGTTTTATAAAATATTTGATAACATTTATTTGACACATTTCTTTAGCAGTGTAATACCGGCCTAACACAAATTCCAATACAACAACAACAGAAATTCACAGACCTTACGGCTTGGAACGCGCGCGTATTGGGCAACGTCGCAAGAGTTTCCTCGACCGAGCGCATCGTTCCCGTCGCTTGCTACGATACATTCTTCTCACATAACCACCCGATTAAATATCAATCGATATAAAAGCAATTATCAAAAGTAGATAAAATGTAGTTTTACGTTAAGCCTTGCATTGCTATGAGCCTCATAACAAGCCATATTTCATACTGCTATGACCACCCAGGCCCGAGAAAAAGATGTTTTACAAAATTCACAACAACTACTCAAAGAAACGTCCGATCAGATTAAAACTTCATATACGCATTAACAATAAGTTCCTTTAAGACGTATTAGAGTTTCATTACGATCCGATTAATACTTTTAACGTAATGATCCTTCTAAGTGACCGCTCCGTGAACTTGGTAAGAAAAACCGGTACTTTTTTTGTTCAATCTGCTATAAAATTTTAACGAGCTACAATGCAAATATTTACTCTATATCGTTAAACGACAAATAAAACAAGGAAAATGTTGGTGTAGGTTGTTCTTATGTAAGACTAAGGGTAAAGGTTTTATTGACCGCTAAACTCGAGTATCTATACTTATTTCCCCGACAGTAGTTACAAGTACTGACAGTGACTGAGACAGAGCTTATCGACAGGACATGCAAAGTAGCCCCAAAGACAATTTTAAAAAACAATTTAATTTTATAAAACAGTTACAGCTGAGAGCTGACTGTAGGATGATCCTCAGGTCCTACATGGAGGAAACGCCACTGCTGCATGGAGAGCATCCAACAAACACGCAAAGATCGGAAACTTAACGGTACATAGTGGGCCTCGCTTTCAGAATTACAGCGATCTCTATCAATCTGGGCGGTCATCCTAGTAAGTTACTTAGTTATTGAGGTTTTAAGGGCCGGAACAGCAAAGTCATCTGCCCCTTCATCCTAGCAACTACACGACGCGTGGCGTCATATCCTTACGTCATATAGTGCGCCTTTCAGACATGAATATCTAGATCAGGTGTGCAACCTGCGGCCCTCAGTGATATTTGCTCTATCACACCACGTTCGGCCCGCAGTGACATTTGTAAGTTATAATATTATTTATGAAATAAGTAATTCTATTTGGAATAAGATAAACTTGAAAGAGCAAGACTACCCAGCCCAGATTTTTATTTAAGATCCTACCTAGCGCGCATCGCTTTGAAGTCTCCGTGCATTGTTGACCGCGCGGTAACATTACTACTTTCAAAGGCGAGTGTGTGCCAGATGTTTTATTGTCGTTACATTGTAGAACTTTCAAGTTATTTTACTGTAGCAGTAGAAAAGAAAAGTTTCAGACGAAGGTAGATAATTTCAAATACAGTGGGCAAATCAGTACTTTTTACTGAAGTAAACAAGAAAGCAGTGTGTTTAATTTGCAGTGAAACAGTGTCAGTGTTTAAGGAATATAACATAAAGCGACATTATGACACCAAAAGTGCGTCTTCATATGATAAATTTTAGGGTCAATTTTGTAAAGCCAAGGTATCTGAACTTCAAATTAAACTTTCGGGACAGCAGTTATTCTTTAATAATGTGTCACTTCAAACTGAATCTCTGGTAAAAGTAAGTTACACAGTAGCAGAAATTATTGCAAAAAAATCTAAACCATTTTCAAATGGCGAGTTTGTTAAGGAATGCATTGAGTGTTGCTGATATTATATGTCCTGACAAAAAAAACGCGCAGTTTGCAAAATTTAGCTTCTCCCGACAGACTGTAGCTCATCGTATTGACGCATTGGCGTCCAATATAGAGAGAACGTTAAAATACCGAGCCACAAATTTCCAGTTCTATTCTCTGGCACTTGATGAGATTACTGATGCTAGCGATTCTGCCCAATTAGCAATTTTCTTAAGGGGAGTTGATAAAGATTTCAATATTGCAGAAGAATTAGCTGCTCTTGTCCCTCTTAAAGGCACCACTAAAGCCAATGATTTAATGAGGGGTGTCACTGAAACTTTCAACCAGCTTGCCTTGAAATATACAAATCTATCTGGTGTAACAACAGACGGAGCTCCTGCATTTGCAGGAAAATGAGAAGGGCTAGTTAAATTACTGCAAGCAGAGGCAGCTAAAGTTGGAAACATTTCTGTACTGCAATATCGCTGCTTAATACACCAAGGAAACCTTTGTGCTAAATCCCTAAATTTAGATAGTGTTTCGAAAGTCGTTGTAAAAGTAGTGAATTTCATTCGTTCACATGGTTTGCAAAATCACGATTCAGAATTTGAAGATATTGTTCATTATACTAAAATAAGATGGCTGAGCCGTGGCAAAATGTTGAAGTGAGTGTTGACCTAAAAATCGAAACACAAACATTTATGGAGAAGGGCAAATTTATTGTTGAATTTAGAGACTCAGAATGGATGTGTGATTTTGCCTTTATGGTAGATATATCAACACAACTGAACGAACTTAATTCACATCTCCAAGGTAAGGAACAATTGATCACTAGTATGTATGATCACGTGAAGGCCTTTGAAACAAAATTGTGACTTTGGGAATCACAAATAAAAAGCTACAAAACTGTAATAATCAAAATTCTCAAAAGTGCGCAGAAATCATATCAGAATAAGAACCGCATTCCACATTAGATTTTAAGACTTCAAGGAGAATGTTATAAAATTCAATATGTTTTCTTCCCCTTTCTCCATTAACATAGACAAGGTTCCCGAGGATCTGCAAATGGAGTGCGCTGATTTTCAATGTGTGTCAGACCTAAAGAATAAGTTAAACATGTCCCCTTACTACAATTCTATCGCGACTACGGAAAATATCCAGGCATTAATAGACATACACTTGTTTTGCATCACTTTTCGGTAGCACATACATATGCGAACAAGTGTTCTCCAGGATGAAACATGTGAAATGCGCAACGAGAACGCGAATCACTGACAGTCATCTGGAGTGTTCACTTCGAGTTGCTGCAACATCAATCAAACCAGATATTGGATGCCTTGTTCGTGAGAAGCAGTGTCAGATTGTAACGTGTTTTTCGAGGGGTTTTCATGCCACTGGCATAAGTCAGTAGGAAGCCATTCTATATTTATTTACACGGCAAATTGTTCAGCCAAGAGAATTTTTCATGTTAATTTATTATAATTATTATTAAGGTGGAAGCCTCCGTGGCTCAGGCGGCAGCATGCCGGCCTCTCACCGCTGGGTCCGTGGTTCAAATCCCGGTCACTCCATGTGAGATCTGTGCTGGACAAAACGGAGGCAGACAGGTTTTTCTCCGGGTACTCCGGTTTTCCCTGTCAAAATTTCATTCCAGCAACACTCTCCACTATCATTTCATTTCATCTGTCATTCATTTAATCATTGCCCCAGAGGAGTGCGTCAGGCCTCGGCAGCCGGCACATTCATATCCTCGCCGCTAGATGGGGGCTTCATTCATTCCATTCCTGACCCGGTCGGAGACTGGAAGCAGGATGTGGATTTCATATTTCATTATTAAGGTATTTTTCGGAGCATTTTATAAAATTATAAGCATACAGATAGGTTTTCTATGTCTTAGAAAACACTATCAAGCAAATTATTACGAACGACGATATCATAGAAAATTATGTGATTACGGAATTTAACGGAGTTTTGTCAGTTAGGGTATTTTGAGAGAGATGAGTCACGGGGAATTCAAATACAGGCTTAATCTTGTCGGGAAGCCTGACGCAATCCTGGGTCGCAGCGTCAAGAAAAGGCGGATGTATGCAACGGCAAACGACTTCACCCTCCCGCCGAGTGTAATGAGCCAGAGGAGGGGAGTATAGCGCGTGAGGGGTCAGCCAATCAGTGGAGACCACGTAAGCTGGAGGTCGGCACTGAAGTGGGAGACCGTCGGGTGCATATATCGTTTGGCGCGCCGTGAAGCGAGGACAATCTGTGTAGAACTTGCCGAGTATGGTTGCGCGTGCGAGTGTCTCCGATGTTCAGTGGAGTTAGCGACTATCTTTGTGAAACTTAACCATTGTGGTCGTACGTGTTGGTTCCGATGTTCGGACCATAAATCTTCATATCTACAAATATATCATCAACAACGAAGAAGATGACGACGTCCAGGAGGCTATGGGAAGCTCACTTCAACATCCAGTACGAGGGAAATGCTACGGCAATTTCCAGTGGTAAGCGCGAATGACACATAACTACGCAATCTCTCGTCTTTCTTTGTTTCATATTCAGTAATTCATAGCTTGGGAATAGTAGTAAAATCAGTAATTTATCCGACTCCGTTTTCACGTAATTTTCTAGCGGTAATATTTAAATCGCAACGCTTCAATTTAAATTCAAACTTATTATTATTATTAATTTTGCTATAGTTTTTTTTATACAATAAATTCATTTCTTTTAACCATGCAATCTTTGTTTTCAGTAGGTAGCATTAGATATAGACCAATTCCTTCTCCTGATACAATTGTTTGTTGGGTTAATGATCCAATCATACCACGATCTGAGAGTAAAGATTCTTGAAGGTGTTCTACCAGAGCTAGGTGTTGTTAAATACAAATTTAGATTTCAACATAGCGTTGAGGTCTTGGCGCCCATTAAAACAACATATCTTAGTAGAAAACAGTATATTTGTCACGCAAAAGTGAGGGCAAGAGATAATATTCATTCTAATATTTTAATATAACATTTAGGTATATTTAATTTAATATTAACAATAACTTAACTATTATTATTATTATTATTACATCATTGTTGCCCTTATGGACAGTGTTTGAACTTAGGTATCTCATGATGTCACAATTTTCACTTCTTTCCCTTCTTCTCTTCCCAAAATCTCTTCATCCTTTGACTGTGCTCCTGTTTCCTTTGTTCCGTCCACAATGTTCCTATCTTCTTCCTTTCACTTACTAAAAATTTGGCGTTCTTAATTTTGTTTCTGAATTTTTCTCTGTCTTCTATCATTTGCTTGTTGATCCCTAATTGCTTTAAATCGTCTTCTATTTCATGATACCAATTTGTTTTCCTTTTTGAACTATTTACTACATCAAAGATTTTCTTTGTAAGTCGTTTATTGTTCATTCTCTGTATGTGCCCGTAGAAAGTTAGTCTGCGTTTTCTAATGATATCTGTGAGTCTATATGTGTGTTCATATAGCTCTTTGGTAGGTCTTTTCATCCATATCCCATCTCTGTGTACTGCTCCAAATATTTTTCTCAGAATTTTACGTTCAATTTTTTTCTGTTTTAGTGATGCCAGATGCCCCAATTGTGGTCGTTTCTGACGCATACAATGCTTCTGGTAATACAACTGTTTTGTAGTGTCTAAGTTTGGCCTGTCTTGATATGCTAATAACATAACTAATATATGATTAATATTTTAATGAAAATAAGTCCAGGGATTGGAATTTTTCAGTGTTTTCAGAGTGAAGAAAGCGGTATATTAAAGTGGCGAATTCGGTGGTTTCAAGTGCACCTTTCGGTACTTTCAAAATCATAAATTTTAGGCGGGACTTTTTTAATATCATGGATAACATGCATAACATAACACATTTCAGTCATCCTTCAAAGTATCCTTCAGTGAAGAGCTCCAAATTCTCTTGTAACAAACGGTGACGCTATCACTTGACGTGCTAGTGTAAGCTGAAAACCAAAAGTTCACAGCGTTTGAAAAGGGTATCCAAATGGTTTTCAACACAGATTCTGAGAACTTTGGAAATAAAAATGTCATTCTTTGTAAAACTCCAACAATGTCTGTCTTGGTCCTGTCGTGCATCTGCTTCTTGACTAAAGTTTGCAGTTCTTGGTATCCTCTTAACACCTCACTTGCTTCCAGTGTTCCACAGAACGGCAACTTCTTAATTTTCTTTGCAATGTCCTCATTGATGTTCATTGGCACTATTTCTGCTGTATCAAATGCACACATTTGTAAATCTTGTTCCCAGGGTCAACGGATCTCAAGCTGATTCATTTTCCAAGAGCATAGGACCCAGTGTTTACTAAAAATGAATGTATTTTCCTCTCTTTTTAACATATTTCCACAATGCTCCAACTGCTCCTTAATATTGGTACCATTCTTTCCAGAGACAGCTTGCTGAATTCTCCGAAGATGTCTATCAAGAAGGTGAACAGTTGGATGTGGCCTTCTAATAAGGGGACGAGTTCAGTGATGTATGTGCCAAATTCTTTGAATCTCAAGTATTTCGTCATGTGAAACATTGTTGAGAAAATCAACACCAGAGTTATCAGTCCGTACTACTTCACTCGTAAATTGCAAAATATCTTTCAAGTACTCTGACAGACACACTACAGAATGAAACCACCTGGTTAATACTGGTTCAGGAAACAGTGGCACATTTTGATCTGGATACTTGCCATCTAGATGTCCATGTCTGAAAGGCGCACTATATGACGCCACGCGTCGAGTAGTTACTAGGACGAAGGGGCAGATGACCTTGCTGTTCCGGCCCTTAAAACTTCAATAATAAGTACTGTAACTTACTAGGATGACCACCCAGATTGGTAGAGATCGCTGTATGCAGAAAGTGAGGTCCGCAATCTACCGTTAAGTTTCTAATCTTTCCGTGTTTGTTGGATGCTCTCCATGCAGTCAAGTCATGGGAGAAGATTACCGCTACTACACTCGCACAAAAACAAGCGTTTGTCGGCTTCTGTGACGATATTTTAAATGGGCAAGGTGGTCTCACTATGATGACATTAGGGCAAAACCTGGATGAATGTCAAGATGCAGAAGAAAGCGACATCCAGTAGTTAGACTTCGATAAAGGCAATCATGGTTTCAGACATGAAAGCGATGAGGATATTGTACGGAATTTGACTGTCGGTGAGGTAAACTGAGATCTAGTACATATAGAGTGCAGGAGTGATGCAACGGAAATCCCGAAAGTTCCCACAGGCAAGCTAGTGTGTCTATAGTCACTCTTATCTCTTATATAGAAAACTGAGATGAATTTTCGTTCTCATATATTGTTCTCTTCAGAATTGTACAATCTAAAATTGGAAAAAATAAACCATCTAAGAAACAAAAAGTAATGACAGTCATTTTCCTTAGTTTTTGATATTGGTATAATCTACATAGTGTGTCTTACAATACTATGTTATAAGGTTTTTTTTTTTTTTTGTGTGTGTTCATAAAACACAAGTCAATGTTTTAACCAATAGTTTTCTCTTTGCTAGGCTTAAAAACATTACTGTGGATAATTTGCGGTTTTCAATAATTCCCGGAAATTCGTGCATTAATTGCCGCGAATTATCGGAAGTGCACTGTAAAGATAAAAACGAAAAAAGCTAAAATTCGCGTCTTCATGCGAAATTCGTAAAATTTCGCGAGTTCAATTTTTATTGCCATTACCACATTACTACCTGTGTGTTACTTCATTTAATAATTCGCGAAATTCGCAATGGCGAATTTTCCTATCCCTAAAAATAACATCAATAGATTAGCTATTTTTTAAATTAATTGGTTTATCTTAGAATTTAGATCCTATTTAATACGGTATAAAAAATCGAATCGTGTGGCCCGCAAACCAATTCACCATAACGACAGTGGCCCTTTTCCAAAACAGGTTGGACATGCCTGATCTAGATGGCAAGTATCCAGATCAAAATGTGCCAAAGTTTCCTGAACCAGTCTTAACCAGGTGGTCTTCTTGGTTTCATTCTGTAGTGCACCTGTCCGAGTACTTGAAAGATATTGTGCAATTTATGAATGAAGTAGTAGGGACTGATAACTCTGGGAGGATACAATGAACTGCATACTTGAATCAAGAAGACAGACATTCTTGGAGTTTTGCAAGGAATTACATTTGTATTTCCAAAGTTCTCAGAATCAATGTTGAAAACCATTTGGATGCCTTGTTCAAACGCTGACTGAACGGGTAAAGCACGTAAGTGATATACGTCACTGTTTGTCACAAGAGAATTTGGATCTTTACACTGAAGTATACTTTGAAGGATTACTGAAATGTGTCATTAATGTACAGTATTTTAATATATAATGCGTGTTATCCACGATATTTAAAAAATCCTGCCTAAAATATATCATTTTTAAAGTACCCAAAAGTACACTTGAAACCACCGAATTTCCCACTTTAAAATACCGCTTTCTTCACTCTGAAATCACCCAAAAATTCCTATCCCTAAAAATAAGTTTTTGAAACAAACTTTCATAACTTTTTGTTCAAAAACACTACCATTATCACTCTTTTGGGGTCAAGTCTACTTTCTCTGTCACATTTGAGTCCTACTGTGCTGAATAGTCTTTCAGAGTAAACTGTTGCTGGTGGTATATACAAATATACCACAGGTAATATTTTTAGTTTCGAAAATTTTAAATTTATTTTCCAGTAATCCAATGCACTAGAAAGAGGAGGTGACAAATCATCTATGAGTTATGCAGTGATTTCTTCCTGAGAACTGTTAACTAACCTAACATTTTAGTTTTATGTGATGTTAATTTTATGATCATGAGCCATGGGACCTCCATTTTACATGGAATACGAACAACAGGACTTGATCTTTCACTTCAAAAATCCCACATGCATGGACCGGGAACAGTTAACTGGCAGTGATTTTGACATATTCTTGTATAATGTTACCATACAGGTATCACATACCTGGCAATTTCTCGGGCTTTGGAGTTTGCATACCTTCCAACTTTCAAAAATAGAAATCCAGAAGATCCTAAAGTGCAAAAATTTAATGCGTGTATGCGTCGCAAAATCCTAAAACATAGCGAGAAAGGACTACATGGAAAGAGGTTACAAACTCTTGGTGATGTGAGACTATCTAATTCGTTGTGCCAGTTTCCAAAAATATTGCAATTACATCACCAACACATAATTGGAAACAGTTCACACACTACACAAACATGAGCTTTTCTGCACATTGATCTTGCAAGTCACAGAACACTGGCTATATTCCATCACAGGTTGGAGAGGAGAGATGGAGACGAGTAGCTTTCTTCGCTTTCTTCAGAAATTCTGGAGGAAAACTATTCATGTAACACTACTTCTTGTTTTGAAAACAGAAATGGATCCGACAGTTTCATTGGACATGGAGGACGTAAACTGATTTCAGTTTTTTTTTTTTTTTCACCAAGCTGAACACAAGCTCACACTGAGCATTGGTGAGCGGTAGTCAAAACAGAGAGCATTACCCTGGATATCCTATCATACTTAGGAACACCATCAGCTCCACGAATCCTCATCAAGCGAGCCCATTTCGTGTCATCTGTCAAGTTTTCACTCTCCAGTAGCAAAGTCATCAACCTGCAGGTTCTGAAGCACATTCATTGCATCCTCAGCATTCACTTCCCTTCCTTGGCAGCAATGATGGAAACCTTTCTACAAGAAATTCTACAGAACAAAACTTGGCATCTTCAATTTTGGAAACTTCTGCAACCTTTGCATGCTTCAGTACTTCATCATTGAGGAAAAACTTGTTTATGATATAATCACATGCAGAGCAGAAATAAGCCCTGACTGACGAAAAGAATGTTGATTTGTCTTTATCGTTAAGTTTCTTCACCAAGTTCATTGTGTGAACACCAACAACTATGTCATAATTGTCTCTCTGATTCTCAACAGAATGGTACTGAACTTTCCATAACAGGGAACTCTTAATCACTTTAGGTTTAACAAACCTGGAAAGAAGCTGCTGTAATAGGTTCGTCATTAGTTCTAACAGTTTATGAATTTGAGGGGAAGCACTCTGAAGTGCAGAGTTGAGATTCTCAAATCAAGGAATGACAGCACACAGGAAGGCACAGTACACCTTGTTTAAGCCTGAAGATAGAAACATAAACAGTTTTTCTTCACGGGTTTGAATAATATTCTTGTTCTTCAACACAGGAGTGTCAGATGCAAATCTTTTGGGGGCAACCAATTCTGATGACTCGGTAGCCTTCCTCTTTCCATGGTCTTTAGAATCACCAAGTTCAGCTTTTGGGATTGTAAATTATGTGAAGCTACTTGTTGATGCACACTGAGCACTAACACGCACCTCATCTTTAAACCCAACTAATGGATCCCACTGCTCTTACAGGCTCTGCAGACACTTTCCTAAAGATAGCCATCTTGTGCACACATGTTTTAATATCTTCTTTGTTTCCTTGTCGTGAAGCTCTTGGAACTTCTTAAGGTGAACACCTCCTCTTGCAATTCTTTTCTAAATAATGGAAGATGTCGACTAAATGTTCATCAACTTTAACAGGCAAGCAGTTTGCACCTTACTCAGCTGCCAAGTTAATCAAATGACATGAGCAACCCAGCACAAAGACATTTGGCTGTGCTTCCCTTAAAACAGCAGCAACCCCATTCCCCTTTCCGATCATGACTGGAGCATTGTCTGAACAAAACGCTACACAATTTTCAATTGGTATTTTGTAATACTCTAACTGCGAAATTAACAAATTCCCAATATTACTTCCCGTTGAATCAACCACCAAGGCTGGGAGAGACAGCACGAGCTAACTATCTCTTCCTGCTTCTCCTCAAAACAGGTGATGACTAAAGGATAAAGCTTAGATTCACTATCATTGCTCCCATCTGTAGCCAAAGTAAATGGTTCACATTGCATGCAACTAACAGTGGCGTAGCTAGACTTGAAGGGGCCCCGAGGCAAGAAGTTGAATTGGGGCCCCCTCACTATCTTTTAAAATCCTGACCTAACTGCAGGCCTTTAATATTAATAATGTTCGAAGATAAGAACTTATCAAAGTGACTTTATGCACTTTTCGAATTCCTCCCCACATGCCACTTCCCATTTTCTAGAAATATTTAATTTATACATTGGCTGTTGGCTCCATAAAATGTCTTCTATAATTATGATAAATAATAGCTACAGCTTTTCAATTTGTGAAATTGTGATATCGTAATAAGAAAAATACGACTACACAAATATCAATTAGAAAGAGAAGAGGACTGCATGTGAATATATATTATAGGCTAAAGTACACATATTTGTTCTTTTATTACTGACAATAATGAAGCTAGAGTAGAAAACAAAAGGGAACAGGTAGGATCGTCTATGAAGTACAGTACTAGGCTTTAAAAATAAAATACACGCCAGGTCGAAAGCTCAAAATTATAAATGTATGGTACAAATTACTTGAAATAAAATAAATCTAAAAATGTTTACTCATTGTTTGTAAAAAATTGTTCAGTTATTATTATTAAACAAACTATTTAAAACAAATAAACTTATCATCTAACCTAATTTACACAAAACGTTTTTTCCTACTCTTTGCATCTGCAAACATGTTAATTACCGGTACATATGAGAAGTTAAGTTTTCGAGCTCTTTCATTTTCAATCGATAAAAGAGCCAACCCACTTATGTTCTTGGCTCATTGTGCTTCTTAGGTAGGACTTGATAATTTTCAGCTTGGAAAAAGATATTTCTGCTATCAGCTGCTTAACAGTCGACAGTCGACATTTTCTTAGTTTTAGAGGAAAAAGATGCACGCACGCTGGAAATTTGTGCAGGAAATGTTGGCGACACATCATCAGAAATAGTCTCGGCAAAAGCTTTTGCCTCTTAAACAGTTCGTCATCTGGAAACATTTAGATACGATGTTCAGTTGCTGCAAAATCTTTGTTTGTACAACTAACAGAAGCACAAATTCAAAACTTTCAATTTTCTTTTTCAATCCTATTGCATCATTCCTTATTACTTGTCAAAATAAGTTTGGATAGCTCTCTTAATATATCGCCAAACCCCTCCTTTAAAGAAAAAACTGCTTTGTACCTTCCTGACCATCTTGAAGGGTTGAGTGTTTATAACGTTATGTTTGCATTTTCAGATACATCTTGCAGCACCAGCCAGTGTTTGATACTGTGTCCAAAAAAAGTTGTAGACATTTAGTACATCCTCAAAAACTGCGATATTTCACGATTGGCTTCTACAGCGTCTTTCAACGCCAGATTTAAATTGTGACTTGTACGAAATATGCATGTGGCGCAACTTCTTGAATCTTTTTCTGCACTACATTGTATACTCCACTCATTACACTTGTGCCGTCATAACCTTGGCCACGACATTTTTTTCAATTCAAGACCTTGATCTTTAATAGATTCCACTATTTTACTTGCCAATCCAAATGCACTTTGATCTACTTTTGTAAAATAAGTAAAAGTCTCGCAAATCTTTATTTCTTTGGGTTTATTTTTTTCATCATTTATCACTTTGACGTACCTGAAAACTTCACTTAGATTAAATGATCAACTTTACTTATATCCTGTGTTGTATCCATAATAACAGAGAAATAAGGAGAGCCCTGTATTTCATATTTGATTTCTTTCAGTATCGTACGGTACTTCATCTTCCATCAAAGAAATAACTTTATTTTCGATGCTAGGGCTTAAATAGTTTACACTTTCTGCTGGCTTTTGCAAAAGGGTTTTTAGTATAGGGACATAGTCAGACAGAAGTTCTATTATAGACAAGACATTTCCTTATTTGGCTCTTCCATTTTACTACTTCTTGCGCGGAAAGCAGGGTTACAGGTGGCCAAAGTTAATGAAACATTAACTATTCTTTCTAGAACGTTCCTCCAGTAATTTTTCTCATCTTTTAACTGTTTTTCTAAAGCATCACTCATTGTTTCATCATTCCTAACACAAGAAATATGGTCATCCGATTGTTCATGAGTTTTAATTCTATCAGAAAGATGTTTCCATTCGTTTAGTCCCGTACTTCCAAAAGTGTTCTCTGAATGGTGTGGGAACAGCCAACATGGTTGACAGCAGACACGGTCTAACTTTTACGAATAGCAAAGCCAGAGTCTATTACATTACATCCCAGAACCTGATATAAAACTGTAGTAATTAGTTGAAAATGATATTTTAAAGCCTGGAAAGGGACCACGAGGTTGACAAGGTCCTGATGCTATAATTAACCTTTTCATTGCTGGACTATTGACGGGACTGGGAAATTCAAATTTGTCTTGCAAAACATAATTTTCATCGTGTCCAGTTTCAGTCAAGCTTACTGCGTCCTTGTTATTATTGACTGACTGATCAAGACATGAAAGGCCACTGGTGTAAAGGTAACACCATTGGATCAACCTATTAAAGGTCTTCATTTTCAGAGAGAATTATGAGTGAGTTCAGAATTAATAAAGTTTGAGCTTTAAAGTATGTGGGATGGAACATGATAAGAGCAAATACAAAAACAAAGAAAGATAGAGAGCAAGTAGCTTTAACATAAATATACATTCAAAACAACAAACAATATTATAAATTTCTTTACAAGGTTGCGTATAGCAGTACAAAAGGTTTGTGCCTTAAACATAACTAAATTAAAGTTACAAATCTTGGGCACGGGTGAATGCCTGAAAACAAGAATTAAATTGCCTTTGCAACAAAGAGAATTAGTGACGCGACTTTGGTCTGGCTGACAGGGAGCAAATCCTGTCATGCCGGGAAAGAAAAAAAGGGGAAACTAAAGGAGTTATCCAAAAAGACATGACCTATGAAGGGGGCCAGTAGCTGACAGGGGCTGAGTCCTGCAGTACCCTATAAGAATTGTAATATTGGAGCAGTTACCAAGATGCAACAGAATAACTTGCAAATGAAATAATGTAGTGGCAGAAACAGAATATGTGAACTGCATACAAGATTTACTGAGAAGGTGAAATGGCAGAAACAGGTGGGCAAGTAGCCTATAACCTGAAAGTGAACCATGAAAGAGAAGGTGCACAGGCAAAGTGCAATGAAAATTACAGATACGCATAAGCAATACTGAGATGGTTCTCACAAAAACCATAAAAATAGCTAAAGCAAGCTGGTATGTTATTCCGCCCAGTGGGGAAAGGAGAGAAGATCACACAGATATCAAAATTGAGGAATCTTCTAAACCATGATTGTATGAGACTAACATGAAAACAGAAAGAACAGCATAATGCGTAGTGTATAAGAACGGCGCAATGGCAGATACAGGTCTGCTTTAGAATAAGCGTAACAAAATATTAAATACATGATACATCCGAGTACTAAACCTTGTAAGTTGCTGGCGACAATCCATATTGGCGTAGCACAAAGAAGACATAGGTTATGTCTTGTTCGAGATTGCGTGCACAAAAGCACTTAACTTGAAAGGGTGTGTTTAACATTCCACACGTGCGTAGAACACTTAAGAAAGTTCATTTCCAGCTGTGGTTTCTTTCACAAAAGTATTTGACGGAGCTGAAGTACACTCGCAGAATAGTAAGGTAGACCTTAGTTATTAGAAAGATGAAGTGAAAATATTCATTTAAGTCGGAGTAGATTTCCTTGGTACACGAAGATGTATACTTGAGTTTGTGTTGCAGGAACACGTTAAAGTTCAATCCAAGTTGGATTAGTTGAAGCATGTCTTGAAGACATGGCGAAGGTTAAGTTAACACTTCTTGATTCAGAATTACAATGCGAAGTTTTGACAATCATGAAGTTTAGCGTCCAGTGCTCAAGACGGATGGTTGGTGCAATACCAACGGAAAAATCACACAGAAAATGTGTAGGACTGCAGCTTAAATAGCAGACAGCTCAAGAGACCAGAATATTCCATGTCCGGCCATTGGCATGCCCCAAACTAGTGTCTAGGAAGAAGCGTGCTGATTGGCAGAGAGCGGCCATGTCATGGAGACGGCCAATGAGCGCGTAGCAGGCTGAACAGTCCATGATACCACGCGGTATCAGAAAGGTGACCTAATTAACACTTGGAAAAATGTCTTAAAGGCGAGATATCATCATCGGCTTTAACTCGAATCCGAGTATAAATCCTCTTCCTTCAGTCCAGTTTGTGGATGTGTTTACGGGGACTAAAGAGTCCAATCCTGGCATGGAACAAGCGACCACACAAGTCGCATAGTATTGCTGGAGGAGGACGTGGTTGGGCTGCTCGAAGTTTCCTAGCTTGACGCTTGGCCTCTTCATGTATGCGTCGATCCCTTTCAAACGTCTTTACAGTATCCGAGATGGTACGGCGCCAAGTTGAGCGGTCTTCAGCCAGCATGTCCCAGGTTTGTGAATCAAGACCTGTCAATTTCAGGGTCTGCTTAAATTGGTCCTTGTAGCGCCTCTTAGGACCACCATGAGGTCTGGTGCCATAGCATAACTCACCATATAGCATTTGACGAGGTAATCTCACATCATCCATCCGATGGACATGACCAATCCATCTAAATTGGTGACCTATTATGGATGATTCTATGCTGTTGATTTGAGCCTTTTCCAGAACAGCAATATTGGTAATGCGGTCTTCCCATTTAATCCTCAGGATTGATCGAAGTTTTTGTAGGTGGAAACGCTCAAGCTTCCTAAGATCATGTCGGTAAAGGGTCCACGTTTCACAGCCATACAACAATGTAGAAATGACTACTGCTTTGTACACCATAAGCTTTGTACTCATGGACAGATCTTTATTCATGAAGACCCGGTGCGCTAATCGTCCATATGCTGCATGGGCTGCGCCAATTCTCTTATCCAAATCCTGCTCACAGGTACAGCTCACAGAAATGGTACTGCCCAGGTACGAGAAGTGGTCAACCTGTTCTAATGGCAAATTTGAAATGGAGATATTGAACTGAGGAAGAGGTGTGCCTGGTGAAGGTTGTGCCAAGACTTTAGTCTTATTGACATTTATGGTAAGACCAAAGCGATCACATGCACTTTTGTAACAGTTAACTGACTCTTGCAGCTCTTCTGGTGTGAGAGTTAGTGACGCAGCATCATCTGCATACAACATGTTAGTAACCTTAGTAACCTGAGTTTTCCTCAAGGAGCGGAGACGAGTTAGGTTGAAAAGCCCTCCATCAAAACGATAGTTGATCTCCACACCTGGGATGTTTGTGGGTGCAGCCAAGTACAGCGCAAAAAGCGTTGGAGCCAGTACACATCCTTGTTTCAGTCCATGGGTAATGGGAAATTCATCGGACATCTTATTCTGATGGCAAACCTGACCTGTCCTGCCATCATGGAGAGCTTTGATTAGATCTACAAAACGCTGAGGGCAACCAAACCGCTTCAGCACTGCCCACATGGCTGGTCTTGGAACCGAATCAAATGCTTTTTCCAAGTCATAAAAGACTAAGAAGAGTGGATTCTGTTGTTCTCTACATTTTTCTTGTAGCTGTCTCACACAGAAAATCAAGTCAATTGTGCTTCTGGAAGTTCTAAATCCGCATTGTGACTCTGGGAGGATCCTCTCAGAGATAACCTTGAGGCGGTTAAGTAGAATTCTTGCAAGAATCTTCCCCACAATTGATAGCAGTGATATACCACGGTAGTTGCCACAAACACTGCGATCACCCTTTTTAAAGATAGTGACGATAGTGGCATTCTTTAGGTCTCCAGGTACCTTTCTTGATTCCCATATTCTGAGGATAAGGATGAAAATTCTTGTTTTGAGGGAATGACCTCCGGCTTGAATTAGTTCCAGAGGGATGTTATCTGGGCCAGGTGCTTTTCTGGGTTTCAATTGGGTGAGAGCTGCACTGAATTCATGATAAGTAGGAGGTACTGCCAACCACAGTTGTTCAGGTTGTTGCGGCACATCACAGAGGAAGTCCTCAGCAGCTTCTGATGGACGATTTAGGAGATTGGAGAAGTGACTATCAGTAAAGGTAGTAGAATTATCAGCGCTTTTCAGTGTACCTGATGATGAGCGAGATGGTCCATATATTTCCTTGAGTACGGCATAGAAGTTCCTCAAGTCTCGAGCATCCGATAGTCTCTGCAGTTCCTGAGCCTTCTGTTGCCACCAAGTATTTTTAATCTGCCTTATCTGCGTCTGGCATTTACCCTTGAGTTCCAGTATTTATCTCTCTTTGTGTTGGAAGTTGGGTCTTGAAGATGGGCAAGATAGGCATTCCTTTTGGCATTGATGAGAGACAGAATTTCCTTATTGTTGTCATCAAACCAGTCTTGTCTTTTCCGCACTATAAAACCAACTGTTTCCTCAGCTGACTGTGTGATAATCTGTAATGTGGCCCATTCTTGCTGAATATCATTTGTTACTGGGTTTTCTGATAACTGGGTGACGATCCTGTTTCCAAAATGTTTGTACATGGATTCATCCTGAAGTTTGGATGTATTAAACTTCTTTCTTGGCAAATTTTTGATGTTCCTAGGTGGTTTAGGTCTGATAGATATCCTGAGCTTACATATAAGAAGATTATGATCTGTCCAACAATCGTCTATATTCCTTGCTGTTCTGGTAATAAGAGTGTCCTTCTTATCACATTGCCGGGTAATGATATAATCAAGAATGTGCCAATGTTTGGAACGAGGATGCATCCACGTGGTTTTGAAGCGGTCAGGTAGCCGGAACTGCGTGTTGGTAATGAAAAGTTCGTGTTCTGCACAAAGACCAAGAAGCAACAGTCCATTGGGATTACATTTTCCAAGTCCCTGTTTGCCCATCACATTATTCCATAGCCTGTGATCTTTCCCAACTCTGGCATTGAAGTCACCGAGGAGCAAGAGTTTATCTGCAGATGGTACCTTGGAGATGATTTCACACAACAGGTGAGTATGAAAATAATTTTAAATATAATTGAATTTAACAAGAAAGTGAAATAAAGTATATTTGCCACGAACACGTGGTGACGAAAAATGAGGTTAAGAAGTCAAATACTAGTCTGACTTTTGGCATAACAAAAATCTACAAAAATTAACCAGTTAATCATTCGCAAATGCGAACAGCCACTATGAGTGGTCGGAACATCGATTTTATGTACTTCAGACTGTTGATGAGCGTCACCATCTGAAAAAAAAAATCATAGTGAATAATATTGAAAAATAAAATTTATTGTAGTGGCGTATAGTTGATTGCAGTGTTTTATTTGTAGAAACAGATTCAACTAACTGTTGAACTAAGCCGACTAACTGATAATTGGTTGGTTAACGGGACAAAAAGACTGTGTGACAAATGATAGTCGTCTGTTGAAACGATGCATACTGTATACCCGATACAGTATGATTTTTAATGTGAAGTGAAAAACGAACAAATGTGCTCAGTCCAAGAGAAGTGAATCAACCGTCGCAATTCGCAAACCGCTTCATTGTTTGTTTTTATCACACATTGTATGCTTCTTATAATATTAACGTAATATGATATTAATTTGTTATAAAATATTATGTCCTGACCAAATTGTTAATGGAACTCTTGATAACAATAATTTCACTTTGCTTAACAACTTATAACACTTATACAATATAGTTAACTTTGGTTTCTTCTTACCTTCATTATTTTAATTTTCTTCGTTTTGATATTGTTTCTGTACCGAAACGTACTCTAAACCTGATTGAGTTTGAGGGTGCAACCCTGCAGTTAACGATTTAGTACAAGCACGAACCGTCTCCTCTTTTTTTCTTTTATTCTTCCTTTTTTAGCTCAACTTTCATAAGTACATTTCAAAGCGTCGTTAAAAAAATAGCACAATGCAAGCCACAACTTAAGTTCAGCAACTTAACTGGGAACCGCTGTGGCGACGTACCAACTACACTACTGCTACTACTCTGCTATTGTGCATTGCTGTGGCGTGATGTCGCAGTGGAGGGGGAAAGGGTGGAACGATTAGTCATGGTCATGCACTGAATAGGGAAGAATGCATTGTCTGTCTGGCGCCAGGGTCGGGCGCCCGGCTATCAAAAATACTCGTAGAATACCACACAAATCGATGGATATATCTTACATACAGATTGCACCGAGTGTGACTAGTTTCTAAACACAAGTTTAGACGCGTAGTTCAGAACAATTGGGGCCCCTGAACTAAGTTGAATTCTCAAATATGTTCTCTAGTACTACTTTTATTTATTATCATTTATTTATAATATTTTTTTTAGGGTGTGGGGTCCCCCAAACCTCGGGGTCCCCGGGGCGGTGCCCCGCTTGCCCCATTGTAGCTACGCCACTGGCAACTAATGAGTTCATTTCTTGAATCTGTAGCCATTTCTTTCAAAATATGCGAAGTTTTCCTACGACCACAACCGTATCTTTTTGCGATTTCCGAAACTGGGAACATTTTCTTAAAAAGAGCACCAGCATGATCAGCAGCATATAACGGGATGTTATGTTCAATTAAAAATGAAGTGAACAAGCATTCTGCTCTTATTACATCAAGGTCAGCTCCACGAGTGGTACTGCTCTCCTTCAGTTTCGTATTGGAGACGTGTTTAACGGATTTAATGTGATTCATTAATTCAGTTCTTCCTCTGAAAGCAATGTTAATATCACATGAACACATGGAACAGAATGTGAATGTTTTACCTTTACAAGATTGCTTAATACAAGGAAATTCTGCAGAATATGCCTCCCTGAAAGACTGATGATATCGTTTCTTATTTGAATTCATCACGAAAACACTTAATCACATAAAAATTTGCCACACAATTGCAAGAATAACAGAACTACAGCAAACACTGCTCAAAACCAAGCACAAACAAAGCTCTACCGTTAAAAAAAAAACAGTCAAAGCACAGAGAGTAATATAAATGCAGCGATAATCTGCGAGATGTGATTATCGATAGACAGTTCGATCGGCTTTCAGCGTAATGTCAAACGCATGGAATTAATGACAAAAGTGCAGCGATAATCTGCGAGATGGGAATATCGATAAACTTATCGGTCGACTTTCAGTCGAATTTCAAACACTCGCATCTCACAATAGCAGCTATTTTCGAAAATCAATACTGAAATGTGATTTGGATGCAGAGAATGGAAACATGTCAGGGAGTTGAAAATCCGGGGGGAAAAACAACGTTAATCCGGACAACCGGAGAGCACCCCAAAAATCCGGAAATCTTCTGGGAAAACCGGTAAACTTGGCAGGTATGAGTATGTGACATCTAAAATAAAATAAAGAAAAAGTTTGTGAACGATCGATTTTTACAGGTACGTCAGTATTACATGACTATTCCCACACATCTGAAAATCTGGATTAAAATATTAAAAATCTCACCTGATCCTTTTTGGATGCACGGCATTCCTGTTGGTTAGCGAGGTCCACCAATCAGCCTTTAGCAGAATAGGGAGCACTGAGACTGCAAAAACTCATCCTTTTAAGCACGGGTCCAACAGCGTTGCAATGGAACATATTACATTTTCTTCAATGGGTTCATTTAATCCAGCGGGAGGTCGAGTTGCTTCACGTCCGTAATTATTACCTTAAAGTGCAATACACATGCCTCCTGGGTAGTGCTAAGAAAGCAACAGCTATATTGACTGCTGGACCTTAAGTTTTACTTTTGGATATCCCATCAATTTGAGGATACAATGAATACTATGACTCAGCCTAGAAACAGCTCTCGTCAGAGCTTGGCAGGGAGAGAGTTTCATCATTCCATGCAGATCAGATGCAAGATTCCTGGGTACATCTTAATCTCTGCTACGTTCCGTAAGAGTTATGGCACTGCTGTCTTTGTGAAGAACAATATTGAGGAAGTGGAAATAATGTTCGAACACTGATGACAATATGTTTGCCTCTAGAATGAAGATAGCCAATATTGAAATTCTAAATATTTATAAACCTCCTTGCAAACCTCGGACTTTGAATACAACCATTCAAAACATCAAACATCCAGCAGTTATTCTCGGAGATTTTAATAACCGGAACTCCAACTGGGGCTACAGTGATACAAATAGCGATGGTCAAGACGTGCTAGACTGGGTGGATGCTGAGAATGTTTTCCTAGTGTATGATGCCAAGGAAAAGGGCACCTTCCACTCTGCCAGATGGAATAAGGATTATAACCCTGACCTATGTTTTGTTTCAAAGGAATCCCTTGGAAGACCCTTACACTGCAGTCGGAAAGTCTTGTGATTTTCCTCGAAACCAGCACAGACCAGTTCTTGTCAAAGTTGGTCTAGAAATCCGTTGTTAGATCAATCCCTTTACCTTGCCGGAACTTTGGGAAAGCAAACTGGTCTCAATTCACAAGTGAAGTAGATCATAACATACAGTGGATCCCACCCAAGAAAGAAAACTACGAGCACTTTGTAGGCCTAATGTGCTCCATAGCTAAAAAGGAAAAGGAAAGGAAGCTTGTAGTTTAACGTGACCGTTAATCTTGAGATCATGAGCCACGGGACCTCCTTTTTACGTGGAATCCGAACCACAGGACATGGCATTTCACTTCGAAAATCTCACATGCATTGACCGGGAATCGAACCCGGACCGCCTTGGTGAGAGGCATACAGCTAGACCGCTGAGCCACCACGCCCCCCACCATAGCTAAAAAGCTCATTCCAAGAGGATACAGATGAGAACACATATCTGGATGGAACCTCCGATATACCGAATTGTACCAGGACTATAAACTGAGTAGTGATCCAGATGTTGCAAATGAATTGTTACATTCCTGGGATACAGCAAGAAAAGAAAAATGGTCTGAACTAATGGAAAACCTTAACTTTCAACACTCGAGCAAAAAAGCCTGGTTTCTCCGTAGGAAGTTAGGTAGCAGTACTCCAAAATTCAGTAGTAAGAACTCCAAAGTAAAAGCAGATGATGTGGCAAGAAGGTTAGTGGGTCTGACTAGAAATCCTAGCAACTGCTCGAAACCAGGATCCAAAAGAATTCTACGCGAATTAAAAACCAAGTTATCCCAAGCCAGTACAGCACATCAACTCTCTGCAATATTTACTATTGCTGAAGTCTCTTCTGCACTCCGAGGAATGAAACCAGGTAAAGCAGCAGGTTTAGATGGAATTATCCTGAATCTCTACTGCACTGTGGCCCTCGCACAATTGAATGGTTAACCAAATTTTATAGCAATGTTCTACAAGAAGGCAAACTCCCACCGTTACTTAAAAGAACTAAGATAGTGGCTATAATCAAACCTGGAAAAAGTGGACAAAACCCAGAAGATTACAGACCGATTGCACTGCTAAGTGTATGTTATGAGCTACTAGAGAGACTAGTCTACAACAGAATCTCAAGTAGACTTTTAGAGCATATACCAGCGGAACAAGCTGGCTTTAGACCAAATCCAAGCTGTTCTTAACAGGTGTTGGCTCTAATTACCCACATTGAGAAAGGCTTCTAAGACCGGAAGAGGACAATCGTTGTGTTTGTAGACTTGACATCAGCATATGATACTGTCTGGCGCAAAGGTATGATTCTGAAGTTTTTGAAGATAATCCCAAGTATGTCGCTTGCAATCCTCTTGAATAATATGCTGTGTAACAGAATGTTTGAAGTGCATTTAAACAGTAATATAAGCCGGTCCTTTATCACAGGGTTCAGTGCTTGCACCCATACTGTTTAATACATACACAGCTGATTTACCATCTACCATTCCGAGAAAGTTCATTTACGCCGATGATCTAGCCATTGCTGCTCAATCCCATGATTTTAAAACAGTGGAAGCTATCCCCTCGGAAGATCTCCTGGAAGTGAGCAAGTTCTTCAACACTAATCATCTAAAGCCAAACATCTCCAAAACTGAAGTTAGCCGTTTCCACCTGTGCCACAAGATAGCAAGTTATTCTCCCCAAGTTCACTTTAATGGTCAACTATTGAAGTACAATCCTCACCCAAAATACCTTGGTGTTGGCCTTGATCGAACTCTAACTTACAAAGAACATTTAAGCAGAACATCTGCTAAAGTCAAAGCCCAAAACAATATTCTTCACAAATTGTCTGGGTCAGGCTGGGGTGCAACTGCATAAACTCTTAGAACAACAGCTCTTGCCCTAGTATACCCAGTGGCTGAATATTGCTGTCCTGTGTGGTTAAATAGCGCTCATATACAGAAAATTGATACTGAGCTGAATGATACTACGAGGACTGTATCAGGAACCATCCGATCTACACCTCTGGATTGGTTACGAGTCCTCTCAAACATTCCACCTCCTCACCTCCGTAGACAAATGTCATTTATGAAAGAATGGGAAAAAGACTGAATAGATCCCTCATTACCAATTCATCAGAACATTTCCAACCACATCTAGGAAACCTCCCTGGATACTAAGGAGGAATTGGTTCAAGAGCAATTTAATGTCTATCAAGCATGGCGCAACAATTGGGTTTCCTCGAATCCAGACACATATCATCTAATTCTGGATCCAACTCAACGTCCCCCTGGTTTCAACTTATCCCAGAAAACTTGGACGTCACTAAATCGATTAAGAACCCGACATGGTAGATGCCAGTATTGGAGGCATAAGTGGAACATGATCGACAGTCCAGCCGGCGACTGCAGTGAAGTGACAGACTGTTTATCACATTGCCAGGGAATGCTCAATAAGGAGGTTCAGTGGGATGCTACAAGAAATACATGAGGCTACAGATGAAGCAGTGAATTGGTTTAACTCATTGGACATCCATTTGCAATGCTTGTATCTTTTTCCCTGTCAGAACTAATGTACATTTTGTATATACTAGCAATTAAATTTTTCACCCTATTCATAACTTATATGAATCCTTTATGCCATACGAAATATATATATTTCATCCAGCAATGATTGTCGAACAATCACAATTCCCGATCCACTTCTGACTTTCCAGTTCAGAAATAACGCTTTTTACAACGGAGATTATTTCAGACACTGACACTGAGGATGAACTTACGAAGAGTGTTGCTTGATCAAAAGTATTTAATGTATCAATCAGTAAATTAATAAGATCCCATTGCAATACTGTAAGATGCACTGGTAAGGAGAGATCAGAGGTTGCACAGCCTATGACCCTCAATTACTGTTGAAGACTTTATAGCATATGTAGAGATGAATTCCACCGCATAGGTTCATCCTGAATCAAGCAATGTTGTGGTAGAGAAAGATGCTTCTGTGCGGCTTTCAGAATCTAGATGAATTTTCAGGTGTGTTTGAAACTTCCAACTAGTTTCATGAATGACAAAATGACACTTCGAATATCTTTTGAAGTGATAAGCCACGCTTCAAAACAAGTTGGAATGTATGAGCTAGAAAGGACAGGTGGGGAAAGTTTCCTAACGTCATAGCATTTACAACATTGCGACCATCATCATGAATCATGGCCATTAATTTATCAGTTAACCTCGAGCTTCTAAGGTTTTCTTCAAAATATTTGCAATATTTTCACCTGTGTGGCTCACTTCTTCAAATGGTACAACTTCCAAGCAAAAAATTTTAAGATTTAGTCCAGGATCACAAAATGAACGGTGACAAATAATCGTTGCAGGCTGTTGATGTCCACATATCCATCGTAACAGCTAAGCTATTCGCTCTTTGTAGCTCATTCTTTACTCTTCTTTCTACTTCTTCATACAGTTCAGGAACGATTTCATTAGATATGTGCTTACGAGTAGGCACAGTATATTTAGGTTCAAGGCAGGTGCGTGTATTCCCTGGACATAAGGTAAGCATTACATACCCAAGTGAAAGAATGACACGTAGAATATTATTTACTTAAGCTGGAGTGATTTTAGAGTCTGTGTGACCTGAAATATGTTGAAATGACCCCTTTCGGTGCTTCGAGGTATTTGATGCCTGCTGCGAGTTCCTTACGAAGTCGCTTGTAGCAGCACAATAGCGCGGCATGCCCTCTTTTGGTATTTCTTGGTACTGCAGGGTGAGTTGGTAGGAAGCAATTCCTTACATTACATACCTGTGGCCGGAAAGAAGTAGCGGTCAGTTTCAAAGATAGTGGATTTATTTTCTCACAACTGAAAAAACTGTGCCAGTGTTTGTGAATAACAGTTTTTTATCTACTGTGTGTATACATATGTCTATTTAACTCTGGTAGGCCCTTTTTTTTTATAGTTCAGCGATATAATGTTATTTAGTGCAATACAAGGGAGTAAGGTATGCAGTAGACATTTCTGTTTATTATAGTAGGCACGACTCTCTGTAAAAAAAATGAAGTCAACACTTGGGTCTAGCGATGACAGTGACTGCATAATTCATGATCTGCGGCAAGCTAGCCAAAGCGGCTATAGAGCATCCAGCGTTTAGAAAAGACTGTGGGGCTTATGGGCTTTTACTTTTAACGGAAACCCCCCCCCTACACTGGTTTTGTTACCTCACCTTTTATCATGAAGGAACTCTGAACATATATATTTTTCGTCATAATAGCTTCCTACAATTATCTGCCAATTGATTACCTTTGTTATTGCATACAAGTATCGTTTATATTACGTCTTAGTTATTTAAAAATTTTCGAGGTTTGTACGCTGGAAAGAAGAGCCACGTCCCGCGCTACATGCTCGCCCGGAGTGGAGCACATGCTCAGTTCCACCGGCAACCTAAGTTTTGAAGCACTATCTGTCATTGGTGTTACTGTTGTGTGTCTGTTTTATTTTCTGTTCGATCGAATCGAAATGGCTGGTGTTTTGGTGAAACGAAAACGAGGTGAGACGCTGAGAAGTAAGGAGAGGACAATAGTTGCAAACGTTTTCAATTATTTAAAGAGCAGAAATCCTGGCCAAAGTGTGAGTTGGATCGCCGAAGAAACTGCTGTTGCTACAGGCACATCCAGATCATTAGAGTTCAAACTGTGCAGTGAATCGGCTTGTGGCCCCCTGGTGACACCTAATAAGAAGCAGGAAAAGAAAAGACAATAGACTCACAAAATTTAGTGATTTTGTTAAAAGTCTATAAGGCGCATGGTTTCTTTTTAAAAAATCAGCCACCGACATTATAATCTGTGTTAACGGCCGTGAATACAAACCCCGAACTTCCGAATTTTAAACGAAGCACGTTTCATGCCCTTCTAAAAGATCTTGGTTTTGTTTACGAAAAGAGGTGTAACAAAGCTCTTATGTTGGAAAGAGACGATCTAGTTGCTTGGCGCCATAAGTATTTATATCAAACAAAGAAATTTCGAGCGGAGAAGAGGAATATCGTGTATAGAGACGAAACCTGGGTAAACACAGGACATTGCATTGAAAGGCACTGGCAAGACAGTCCAGTTAAGTCATCAAGGCAGGCTTTTCTGGCTGGACTTGCCCCCTGGCTTAAAGGCACCAACATCGCGTGGGCCCCGCTTCGCTATTGTCCATACAGGTAACAAAGGCTGATTAGTGAACGACGCAAAGTTAGTATTCCTGTGTAAAAAGAATACCGCCGATGCGCACGACGAAATGGATGGAGAATGTTACAAACGTTATTTTAAACACCAGTTACTCCCCAATTTCCCGCCTCGGTCAGTAATTGTGCTTGACAATGCATCGTACCACAGTAGGAAGAAAGAGCGCATTCCGACAATGTCATGGAAACGGCAAAGCATGCGAGAATGGGTTACGTGAAAAGGTGTCCATTATGAAGACTACATGCTCAAGAAACATCTTATGGAACTTGTGACTTCCATCAAATGGAAATATGACGCCTATAAAATAGACAAAATGGCGAAAGAACTGGGAGATGAAGGGCTTCGCCTACCTCCGTATCACTGTGAACTGAACCCCATTGAACTCGTGTGGGCTCAAATTAAACGTGATGTAGGAATGAATAACACAACATACAAAACGAAAGACGTAGAAAAACTGATTCAGGATTCTTTCGGAATTGTTTCAAATCAAAACTGGAGTAATTACGTAGACCATGTGAAAGAAATAGAAGTCAATATGTGGAAGGCCAGATGAGCTGCAGGAAGATATTGAGCCCTTCATCATTCAGTTGGAAAATAGTTCAAGTGACACATCTGATAATAATGACAGTGATAGCGACGTGGATATGGAAAGGATCGAGCCACTGGCGGCCGAGTGAAGGATTACAGGGTACGTAGAACGACTGGAAAGCCCTAATTAAATATCATTTATTGTTTTATACTTTTTAATTGTTTTATTATTATTATTATTATTATTATTATTATTATTATTATTAGTTACATAAGTACTGTCTTGTCCCTCGTAAGAATACTAATGGGGAGGATAGAATCTGTTATATATTCCTATCGCACGCAGGCTATTAACAATGAATGAACTCGTCCTGTAGGATATGAAACGGCTCATTCTTCAGATGATTTGTGCGAGGGATTATATTTCTTTATTCATGGAAATTCCCAACAAGCACAGTTTAAGGTTTGTATACTTGGCCATAGCCTTAATTAAGATACAGTCCCAGCATTTCTCTGGAGTGAAAATGAGAAAACATGGAAATCCATCTTCAGAACAGCCGACAGTGAGGTTCAAACCCGAATGCAAGCTCCCAGCTGTGCGCCCCTAACCACACGACTAACTCGCTACAATATTACAAATATTAATCAAAACAACAAGAATACAATTAAAGAAACTAAATTAAGCCTAATAACAAAAGAGGTGATGATCAACAGTATTGCTGACGTAAATATTGTTAACATCTTCCGCATACATCCGAGAAGGAAGAGTTGTGCCCTCGACATCTATCAATCAGTAATGCAAAATGAATGTTGTTATTGGTTCTGTTCGCGTATCCATAATACTAGTCCAATACGTTAACACCTGCAAGACTGCTCCTTCCAGTGCGTGCTCTATTTCAGGGGTTGTATTGTGTCGCTAACTTACGAAAGCGCAGTACTCTAAGCGCGTATGATGTCAGCGCTATCTCTGCTTAGAGTTAGCATCACCGTCGCCATAAGGCGCCACAGTCCTTTTTCAACGCTGGATGCTCTATAGATCCCTCAAGGACAAAAAATAATAATTTTGTTAGGAGGTTGTCCAACTCATCAATTGAGCATTACCACAAAAGGGAAAGCTTGAATTCGGTATTGTAATGTAAATATACAGGGTGTATCTTAATTATACCGACAAAAAAATCAGGGACGCTCTGCGCGTTATGTAAAAGACAATGCCATAATCAGATTGGCGGAGAAAAGTTTTACCTTCGAGGAAATGAGGTTACTTTGTTACTTCCGGGCGTGCGTTTTTGACGAGCTCACCGTATATGTGGAGCCAGAGTGTAAGTCGCTGGCCACTGCTGTGCTTCAGGCAAGGGAAGGGATGATAAACAGAGACAGAGATATGCTGGTGCGACTGACACACTCGCTACTCAGCCCCAGTGGACAGTATACAGTTTGTTCTACAGACATTGGCTACTACTTTTGCAGCATAAATTGGTGAGAATGGCTTCGTTTCTGTACACTAACAATGAAATGGCTGATATGCGCCTAGCTTATAACGCAGCAAATGGCAACGGGAGAGAAGCCACACGGATTTTGCAGCGTCCGGCACCCTAATCGCCGCTAACCTCATCATTCAACCTTCGTGTCAATTGACAGGTGAATCCATTTCATCATGGCACCAGGGGACAAAGGCAAAGATAAAGAGATGATAAGCACATCGCCAAACTGGCGTCCTACAAGGGGCAAATCACCCGATTTAAAAAATTTCTCAAGGAGCTGCCTCCCTCAGAGTCTAATTTAGACATAATTACCCATCGCTTAAGAGATTATGAATGGTCTTATGAGAACTATAACACGGTCCAAACGGAAATTGAAACATGCATGCTCAATCAAACAGAAGATAGAGTGGAGATTGAAACTCAATACTATGAAGGCTGCCTTCAAAATAATACGCAAACTTAAAGAAGATAAAAAAAAGGACATTTCAGTTCCTAGTTCACCCCAAGAACAACAAACCTCGACTCGTGAGGGCATTCATAAACCCAAACCCTTACTCCCTAAAATAAATTTGCCTCATTTCACAGGTGACGAATCCGAATGGGATTCCTTTTATGAGCGTTTTTGTTCCCTTGTTCATGACAATAAGGATATTCAAGATATTCACAAATTTCACTACTTAAGAGCAACTCTCCACCACCAAGCATTACAGCTAGTCGAAACGCTTCCATTAAGCACCGAAAACTACCCCATCGCCTTTAATTTACTTAAAGAAAGATATGGTAATGTACTTTTACTTATTCTGCGTCACATGAAATCCTTGTTTAACTTACCTCCCTCACGTCATCATGACGTCACTAGCCTGCGTACCCTTGTTGACATAACCCAACTTCATGTGAAGGCATTACCCCAATTGGATCAGCCTACTGAACTTGACACCTTCTTAATACATTTAGTAATTTCAGAAGTTGATACAGCCACTCTCAAAGCCTGGGGGATTGAACTTTCTAATAACGATTATTATTCCTATGAGAATTTAGTGTCTTTTATAAACAGCACATGTCAGCTTTTAACTGCCTTAGTTAACCAAAGTGAACCCGCCTCTTCCAATTCTAAACGTGAACTCACGTCACCCAAATCTAGACGCAAATATGCATCTACTAGTACTCAAAAACCTCGGTCTAGCTCTTCTATATCCAACCCACACGCCACTGGTTACAAAACTAGGTCCACCGAACACCGTACTACAAGTTCTCTCGCATTAAGTACTCAAGGCGAACCTCGCAAAAGTCTTAACTATCCAATAAATTGCACACTGTGTACAGATCATCACGCTTTATACTTATGTAAATCCTACAAAGAGCTATCAGTGGATGACAGGAGGAAATTGGTATCTCAAAATAAGTTCTGTTTCAATTGTCTTTCACTTAAACATTCCGCTTCTAACTGCAAGTCCACTAGACTTTGCTTTAATTGCGAAAAAGCACATCACACACTATTGCATCGTCACGATCGACCGAGGTCATCAGTACCTTCTACTTCTAAACAAAGTGACAATACTAGCAGAACCAACGAGTCATCTTACATTCAAAATGCCAAGTCTTTGCGTAGCGCTCAAGTACTATTGTCCACGGTTCAAATCGAGGTTCAAGATAAATCAGGTAACTGGATTCATGTCCGAGGACTCCTCGACTCTGCGGCAACCCACGATTTTGTTTCCAACTATTTAATTAAAAAACATGGTCTTCCAGTAACGCCCACTTCTATCCACGTATCAGGCATCAATAGTTCAAAATAGCAAGCTTTGCAATTTTCAAAATTAACCATAAAGGAAAGAAATAATTTCCTTAAACTAAATTGTCTCATTCTCAACAGTATAGGTGCAGACACCCCTAGTCACTCTGTTGACTCTTCATCATCATCAACTAGAGCAGATTCCAACCGCAGGTTGGGTCTGCTTGGAGCACAAGCCTCTCCATTGTTTTCTGTCCATCCACCACTTCTCTTCTGTCACTGTTGTCTCTATTGACATACTCATTAGTGCAAATGTCTTCTGGAATTGCCTACGTAAGCAAATTCGTCAATTATCTTCTAACATTTTTGCTAGAGACACTAATTTTGGATGGGTTGTCACCGGCCAACTCCCGCATTACACCACTCAACCTGCGTTGCAATGTCATTTCGTAAGCACCGATTTGGAACAGTTCTGGAAACTTGAAAATATCGATTCCCCTAGTTCAACATCATCAGAAAACAAATTCTGCGAGCAACTCTTCACTTCTACCACCACTCGCACACCCAAAGGCAGATTCATACTCCAAATGTCTAGACTACTCAATCCTCCAAAACTAAGTAATTCTCAACCCAAAGCACGTAAAGCTCTCTTCCCCATTGAGAGTAAATTCAAAAAAGAACCCCTTGTTAAATAAACAACAATATACCGAGTTCATGGAAGAGTATGAAAGTCTAGATCACATCGAAGTTGTCAATAAATCTGATTACTAATCGCATCCTCCAGACGAAACCATCTTCTTAAATCACCATCCAGTGTGGAAAAACCCTCTTGTTAAAGACAAAATTCGTGTTGTATTTAATGGCAATGCTAATGGCAATAGTCTTAACGATACTCTTCACTCCGGTCCAACTATTCAGTCCGATCTGTCTACTATACTTTTGAATTTTTGCTTATTCCCTATAGCCGTTATCGCAGACATAAAGCAAATGTACCGTCAAGTCTTAATTCAATCTGAACAGCAAGATCTTCGGAGAATCTTATGGCGTGACGAAATAAGTAAGCCCGTTAAAATATTTCGCTTGAAAGCCGTTACTTATGGTCTTAAACCTTCCGCTTTCCTAGCCATCCGATCCTTACATATGCTAGCTTCTCAAGGTGGTCATTTGTTTCAAGCTAAAGCTTCAGAAGCATTAACATCTTTTTATGTCGATGATTATCTGCAATCCTTTCTAACTCTTGAAGAAGCTTCTCTCATATCTCTTGAACTAAAAGCACTGCTAAAGAATGGAGGATTCCCACTTCATAAGTGGAATTCAAATTCACCCGAGTTTCTTGCTCAATTTCTTGTCGAAGATGTAGATCCCTCTTCTGTCGAAATTTGTGGCGATTCCGACTCAATAAAAACGTTAGAGGAGTACACTGGTGCACTCGCACTGATACTCTTATTTACAAAGTCTCACTTTCTGAAGAGCTCCCTAACACAAAAAGGCAAATTTTGTCTGAAATAGCTAAAATTTTTGACCCGCTTCAATTTCTTGTTCCAGTTATTGTTATCGCCAAACTTTTTATGCAAGAGCTATGGTCCCTTACGTGTGAATGGGATTAAGCCGTTCCCCCTCTCTTTCCTTAATAGATGGCTTTCTTTCCGTTGTAGTTTACTTAACCCTCTCAGTGCCACGCGCCGATCAGATCAGCTCTCGCTGCTCACGCCAAAAGTGCCAAAGCCAATTCAATCGGCGCGCAGTTTATCTTATATTCGTAGATTTCTGTAGGCATACGGCCGTGATCATTTCATATGGTTGGAAAGGCGAGGTTTCAAACTTGCCTGTGCGGTGTTTACTTTTTCCTTCGAAGTCGTTTCGCGATAGGTTTGAGTTTGTATTCACGCCCTCCCTTTGCGCTCTCGCAATCACGCGCGTTCTGCAATCTCCTAGAAGACTCTACTCTATGAATCAAATTGTATTATGTAGAGTGTTTTATTTTATCAAGTTACCCACTCTGGTTTTATTCCTTTGTCTCTCCCCCCTCCCCTACGTCGTTCTGGCTATCTGTGTGTTCAAATTTTGCGCTCACTACTTGTCTAGTCGGCTACGTGAAAAGTTCAGTCCTCTCAAGGAGGCTCAACTCCTTTTTCCATGAGGTGATTCAAATCGACGCCATGTCTGAAATTTGTGTTTAATGGCTGCAGGAAACATCATATCCACCATGAAAAGATAAGTAACTACCTTCAAGTGATTTTAACCATCTTTTAAAAGGTTTTAAACAAATTCTGAATGCTTTTAATGAAAGTTATAGGCAGTGTTGGGATTTTCGCAATATTGTGCAATAACTGCCTATCGTGGGATTTTTTTTTTGTCATGCTTAAGCTAACTAAGCTTATTTCTAAACATGAAATTTAGTACTTCTTGTACGAAGTAAGGGAGATGCTTCTCTCCTACATGGGATTCTGCTAAAACTTATAGCTGTCTAAAACATAACTTTTTTCCTCCGTGGGATTTCTACTGCCCTATTCAGCTGTCATTACATCTCTGGAAATTTCCAATCACAATAGACTCTAAACTGTGAAAAACTATACTCAACAACATCAAAATTACTGACAACTCTAAGTTAAATTGAACCATTAACTGCAACCTAAAACTCTAAACCTCCAGAAACCTATTAAAGTTCTGCTCAGTGCATCTCCATAACTCGCAATAGTGACATTTTTCTCATGTTCTACAAACTTTCAGTGCTTCAAAAGTGAATGTGTGGCTTCTTCCGCGTCGCTTTTCGCTCGTACCAGTGAAATCGGCCAGGACTCTGATTCCCCATTTCCTACACTCTCAATTCCCTTTACTAACAATTTAGGGTATATTTAAACTAGTTTTTTTCTTCAATTCAACGAGGCTTTGTCTAAAAATAGGCTCCCTCCCACTTTGTTATACATTCTGTATAAATACTAGTGGATATAAACCGACTTCTCTTTTCTTCTTCTCCTGCTGTGCCCAGGAATTTATAACCTTTTCTCTTGCTACAAAGGCATTCTAAAAGCATTTTTGAAATATTGGTATTCTACCTAACCAATCTAAAGAAAAAAATTAACCAAATTGTAAGTCCTTTAGTATTGTTATTATAGGTCCTAGACCTTGTAATTGTATGCATAGTTTGAAAACCCTTGTAAGGTTTTTATTGGTTGTCATAGGTCTGAGACCTCCAAACTTGTCCAAAAATTACTTGTTAATTGTAAACCTACTACAAAATTTATCATTTTTGAAGCAATTATAATTGCCACAAGCTTTCTGAATTATTATCTAGCTCGAAGAGCTGCTAGGTATGACCTTTCCTTTCCTACCTTTTCTTTCAAATTACTTCTTGTTCAAATAAATAAACAAAATCACCGAGTGCTAAGATTGCTACAAACTCAATCATTTGTTGCATTTAGAGCAAAACTTCTTTTAACATCACTCAAATAGTTTCTTTTGGCTATTCTAGCTAATTCTAGTGAATTATTAAGGCAAGTATAGCTCGTTCAGCCAGCTTCCTACCTGAAGAGATTTTCGCTCTGTACTGTGATTTACAGTTTAGAATTTTGGTTTTGTTCAAGTTAGGTTTGGGTTTCTCATCCTTACTTTTAGTCGGCAGCCTTCTTTAAATGCAACAATTGGTTCTCTCTAATAATTTCTACTCATAATAATAAAAATCTCAAAAACTCTGAAGGCACTTTGTCTCTACCAATTCAGGGGGCATTTGGTCTCTCTGTTGGGGGATCCGACAGTGGCGGGTAATAAAAATATCCAGGCTAATTTAAATCTTTCTAGCATTTCAAAATGCTTTCTAAAATCTCACCCTTTTGAAGAGAAAGTACATAAGTCATTTTCATCTGGCATACCTTTGTTCGCCAGTGTACTACCCTTCCCCATAGTACTCAAATTAATGCTCGGGAGGGAAAGAGCACTTAGCGATAGCCTGCTGGCAACCTCAGCTCATGCTGCTCGCTCCGTTATTCCCGCTCAGGCCCCCGCCTGTTCACCTATCTTCCACAAGTTTTGATCAACATAACTATTTTTTTGTTCACTATCTGATTATTATTTTGTCTTGGATTCTTATCCTTTCTACCTAAGATTGTTTCCATTCCTAAACCTTTTTCCTTTTCTTTTTCAAATCATCTTCCCTTAGGTAGTGTCTGAGCTCAGGCTTAACCTACCAGCGGGAGCTTCATGCCTCAGATGCACGACGCTGGCTGGATGTCGTCGGTACGGACCCCAGAGTTTGAAGAGGCTGCATTAGAAGAAATAAATGATAATCCTTCAACCAGTACGAGGTACGTCGCGAGGAACGACTGCACTTCTCATATGATGGTGTGGAGAGTTCGGAAGGACCAGCAATTGTACCCTTATCACTATTAATCGGTGCAAAAACTAACACCTCTTGATTACCCACAGTGCCTACCATTTGCACGGTGGGTCTTAAACAGCTATGGAAATATTCCATACTTCTTGTCATCTTCTCACGGATGAAGCTACATTTACGAGAGAAGGCGTGGCATAGTCCAGAAATTGGTTGGCTCATTCCTGCATAGGTTTAGTGTTAATATTTGGGCCGGCATTGTTGGTGACTATTCCGTATGTCGTTCCTCCTCATCTGAATGGGCTTAGGGCATCTTGGTCATTAATCCAGTGTAGTTGGGCATATGTTCTTGGCAGAATCACTGCCTGATTTATTGGAAGATGTTCCCCTGGGTTCAACATTCCATTCCATTTAGGCCTACAATGTTGTGAGTAAATAAATGCACGATCGTACAACGGCATCTTTGCGTATGTCAAATAATAAAGAAAGTTATTGAGACGAACAGACGAGAAGAGAAACTATCGGGTACAATTCATGAATGACAAGTGTGTCTTCATTACCATGTGTCCTTGTACTGTGTGCACGATTACGGCAGCTTAGTAAACACATTTGGATATTGCCTGAAAAGGACGAGGACAATTCTGCGCGAGGCGAACGAGGAAATTTGCACTTTCTCGCCAGCATATCTATGTCTCCTATCACACTCCCTTCCCTTAACTGAAGCACAGCAGCAGCCAGCATCGTCTTTTAAATAACACACAGAGCGTCCCTGATTTTTTTGTCGGTATAATTAAGATACACCCTGTATATGCCAGTAACACATGGCTGAGTGGTTGCCCTTACGTCAACAAATTATACAATGTACTATTGCCTGTGACTTTCTTTTTCTCGAAATGATAAAAACATTCTGAATTATGAGGGATACAGTGTCATTAATAATATATAGAAATATTTAAAAACAGCACAGTCTTTCTCAAAATCGGCAAGTTGTAATTACAAAAAAGAACATTTGGATAATCCAGAATGAACCTTCTGATACAAGAGCGAAAGAAAATAAGTGATCAGCGACATAACGAACGTGTTCGTAAAAAAAAACAGGGACATCAGAAACGTTTTATTGATGTTTGTTTCCTCGGCAAACAAGATCATGTTTTCAGAGGGTACAATGAAAGTGCAGATTCTTAAAATAGAGGAAATCTAGTAAGCAAATATTATTGCATAATCAATTAGAGAATAAGACTGGCTGCGTGGCCCAGCGGTAAAGTTCTTACCTGCTGATCCCAAGATATCAGGATCGTATCCTGGCGCATTCAGTTGACATTAAAGGCTGCTTAAATGTGAGGAATCCATGTCAGTAGATTTGCTGGCACGTTAAAAATCCTTTGGGGCTAAATTCCGGTACCCCCGGGTCTCTAAAAGCCGCCATAGTTAAAAGGGCCGTAAAACCAATGACATTATTATTATTCAATTAGACAACACTTCACTTTTGGTTGGAACCATCTACGAATATCGTGACCATCTTAATTGATGCCCGTGGATTTTCGGTTTCGTTAAAGGATTTCCTCTTTAATTTTATGTCCACAGTATTTTCAAGGATATTCCCTCTGACTGGTGTAATATTTCCATATTGCAAAAGAAGTCCCATTAAGTAGGACAACTCAAAGTTGAATTTGCAGGATAAAGGGGTCAATTCGAAGAATATTGGGAGAAGACAGAACAAGAGGTAAAGGGCACCTGTGACCCAGATAGTAAGAGACGAAAATTGCACGATTCTAAGGCATCTATAGACATCTGTTGTATAAACTTCTAGTTGTTAATTCATTTTAGGGGCTTAGGGCATCTTGGTCGTTAACCCCGTGTAGTTGGGCATATGTTCAATTTGTACGATAACTTGTATTTATATGATGACTAGTAGTATGATGAAATTATAGACACGGTTGTACAACAGCTCAACAATATGTTTGACAGTTTAGATTCTTTACAGTACTTGAGCTCATCAATTCTATAAATTCAGACGAGAATAAACGAGTGCTCTGTGCCTTAAAAAGAGTTATCCCAATGTACAAGAGTTTAGTGCTTTTCAGTCGGCCAACACGAATGTACCCAAAAGAGATGGGTTATGCCCTAATCCTGAAATAAATTACATGAGATTATTTCAGGATTAGGGCAAAACCCATCTCTTTTGGGTACATTCGTGTTGACCGACTGAAAAGCACTAAACTCTTGTTTACTAAGGCAACACTGAAAATATGGCTTCAAACACCACAATATCCCAATGTATTTTATTGTCCTGCTCTTCGATCACTAATGGCATACACTTCTGTTGACTTAAGAGAAAAAACATGTTAATGAACTGTTACTTTTCCTCAAATCTAATCATCTCCAAAACTTCCACAACCTGGTCATCAATGATTTTCTTCCAGGTAACAAATTGCTGCTTTATTATTGTGGGAATTTGAAGCCATTCTTTTTTTCAGTGTTGCCTATACAAATTGTCTTTTGCTGCTTTTCAGTCGGTCAACTCAGTTTTGCCCAATGAATTGGGCGGGATACAAATTATAAATATGTCAACATACTCCTGGAAAAAATTACATGTATTAATTAATTATCACACTTAAATGGGCAATTTATTACTATTGTTTCATTGCTATTATTATTATTATTATTACTGAAGCCTCCGTGGCTTAGGCGGCAGCACGCCGGCCTCTCACCGCTGGGTCCGTGGTTCAAATCCCGGTCACTCCATGTGAGATCTGTGCTGGACAAAACAGAGGCAGACAGGTTTTTCTCCGGGTACTCCGGTTTTCCCTGTCAAAATTTCATTCCAGCAACACTCTCCACTAGCATCTCATTTCATCTGTCATTCATTTAATCATTGCCCCAGAGGAGTGCGTCAGGCCTCAGCAGCCGGCACATTTCATATCCTCGCCGCTAGATGGGGGCTTCATTCATTCCATTCCTGACCCGGTCGGAGACTGGAAGCAGGCTATGGATTATCATTTTTCATTATTATTATTACTGTAGCCGGTGCTAAGTTTTATACCATTGCTTACCCTAAATAAAATTCCACCAAATGCCACTGGTTCAAGGTGCTTAGCAAGTTATTAACTCCTTCATCCTCAACAATGCTGAAAGGTTATTTAACTTTGCGTACCATGTCGCAATTTTTATGCTAATTGTTGAATTCCATCGCATAGGTTCATCCAGAATCAAGCAATGTTGTGGTAGAGAAAGATGCTTCAGTGCGGCTTTCACAATCTAGATGAATTTTGAGGAGTGTTTGAAACTGTCATCTGGTTTAAATGCAGATTTATTGTCCATAAATGATTTGAGTGTAGGTTGAGAGAATGATTATGATGATGTCAATGCCGTTGATAGTGGGGAAGACTGTCGCAGGCTCATCTACTGTTACTTCTTCAGGAGTTAAATTTCCACTTCTGTAGAATTTTTTATTACGAGGTTCTGAAAAAGCAATTTTATGCAGTGATGTGACATTTTTTTTACGTTACTAGTGTTGTGACATTTTCCACCACGGTTTTTTTTTTTTTTTTTTTTTTTTTTTCTTCTTCAAATGCGGTAAATTGCGAGATTATCACAAAGAGTGTCCATTTGAAAAGAGTGGGAACCTAGGCTCAGACATCCTGTCTCCAACTTTCATGGTAGGTCAGAAATATTTCTAAAGACGGGACCATTTATGGCTTGCAGTGATGTAATTAAATGGAAGTGTGCGATGTATAAGCAGAAATTGAAAGAAGGTTCTTCCTGACCATATCTCCATCTTTATTTCTACCGTTTACATTTCTATCACATATAGGGCAATATTACTAGTCTATTCATTTAATAGCCAACATCTTACTAAATGCAAACTGCTATTGATATTGCAGATTTCTACCGTTACTCTACCTGAGATGTTGAGCTTCAAGAGACACATTGTCCTTAGGACCACTTTAAAATATGCCAGTTGCAGCAATAATATTCAATTATTTTTAAATAAAAATTTGCAGAATTACCTATCAAGAGAGTTTTCTGAAGTATCACTTGATGTCAATACCATGCAAGTACTGAGAGTATCGAGGTATCGAAAGTATCGAGGGCCCATCCCTAGTAGGAATTAATCGGCATGTTCTGTCTGGAGGAATGTAATTTGGTAACTTCAAAATTAATTATTAGTGAATGATAAGAGATTTGATGCATCATAAATTGTCTTCGTGAGGTATGTTTCATTTAATAGGTTTAGGTAATAATATTTTGTTGTTGTTGTTGTTGTTGTTTGAGTCTTCAGTTTTTGACTGGTTTGATGCAGTTCTCCATGCCTCCCTGTTCTGAGTTAATCGTCTCATCTCTACATTGCTACCACACCCTACATCCGAGGTAATCTGTTTAATATATTCTAACCTTGGTCTACCCCTACAGTTCTTGTTCTCGACCCTTCCTTCCATAACTAAGCTTGCTATTCCTGGGTGTCTTAATATGTGTCCTAACAACCTATCTCTTCTAGTCATTAGCAGTCACCAGAAACATCTCTCCTCTCCCACTCGTCTTAATACCTCTTCATTTGTAATTCTATCTACCCATCTGATCTTCATCATTCTCCTGCAACACCACATTTCAAACGCTTCAATTCTCCTATTTTCTGCTGCACCAACATTATTCCAGAGGTCGCTGTACTAATCGGAGCTAATTCATTTGCAATTTTATGACGATAAAATGCACTCTTTAGTGCCCTTTCATAGTATGGCACGGCATATCCTGACTTATGAAGTGACTTAAGGTTTGTGTGAAGACATGAAGGGTGACTATGCATGAATTAGTACAGAAACACATTAGACAAGAGCATATAATTGTGTGATTTCCTCATGACAAATAGTAATACGCCCCTAATCACTGACAGAGTTCAAGCACGCCCCCACTGAGTGGCACTATTGCCCCAACGCTACACAGTTTGCTTTTAAGAGTTGGTTATGCTAATTAAAATACAGCACCCAATTGTTTATTTAGACATGAATAATACTGTCAGAGTTGTTAATATTCTCAATTCCATTGTAGTAATACTTTTTGACTTAAATAAGACAAAATACGAGATAAAATGAAAGACTGCGAAAAGCAAACGCAATATTGTGCGATAAATAATTTTATTTTTACACATTTTAAACAGAGCTCGTCAATTGGAGCACGTAAAGCAGACACCAGATTGCAAACAATACTGACAAACTTCTCAAATGAAGTAAATTAATCACCAAAACTAGCTTGAGGCCTCTTTCAATAGTTTACAAGTAGACTTAGCAGATTTCCGAACTTTCCGAGCTTTAAGAACACTGCAGATTTTTTTCAAGCTAAAGAAGAATCTGCATATAAAATAGTGGTAGACCAGTTTGGGAATTATGTGCAAAGTGTGTTCAATACAACAGCCAGCTCCTGACAGCACAACTGAAAGTGTCTCAATCGAGTCAAGACACTCTTAAAAATATTGTCCCACATCAACCTAGACGAGCTCAGTTTTTCATTAATTTTCCTTTCTGCCTGGAAAAGAATGTGACACACACTTTTGGAGGGGCGTGTTTAAAATCTCATGCCACTTCCGTAAAAATGATTATCATCTCGTGACGAGAGAATGGGCACAATACGCTTCATAAATTTTGAGGATTGCCTAACAACATACCTGGCCACATGATGAACTAAAGACTTTTCAATGGAAGCATCCGGAACAGGTTCAACTCCGGCACAGCACTTAAACATTGAAAAATGAATGGAGGTTTCCACCGACATATTTACAGTCTCATTGCACATGTTCTTATTTTGACCAACATTTGCATCTGGATTACAAAAGACATAAACACGAATTCTCACAGTTTCCCCCATCAGGATAGTGCCTGCTTTACAGCAACATAGGTACATTGTAGTAAATGCAAATGGATGGTCATCTGAACTGAGCGAATGCATGATTCAAAAGTATCGCTCTCCTGGGTCAGTTTCCCTACCAATACATATGCAAAACCACATTCCCAAAGTCACTCACTATCTCCAATGTACTTTGAAGTCCTACCATTAAGAATTTCATAGTCCTAGGTGAGGCAATCTGTAGATTTTAGAGTTTAAAGAAAAGTTAGGAGAGTTCTGTGGGATGACGAGTATTTAGAGAGAGCCTTGGAAGATTTTTTTTTTTTGTCGTGTAGCCTCCTGAGAGGCCGAGTGCAGGTCTTTCTAGTCGACGCCCGTGGGCGACCTGCGCGTCGGGATGAGGGATGGAATTGATGAAGATGAATGAAACTGGGCAAGGATGTGGAAGGAAGCGACCGTGGCCTGTCAGAAGGTACTGTCCCAGCATTTGCCTGGTGTTGAAAATGGGAAACCACGGAAAACCATTTCAAGGACAGCCGACGGTGGGGCTCGAACCCACGCGTCTACCGAGTCAGCAGAGAGCTTGGCCCCTTGACCTAACGCAGCGCTTTAGCCCGCGCAGCCACTACTGTCGGTGCCTTGGAAGGTATGAAGGTATGAATGCATTGAGTGCATCAAAATCATTGTACACGTCACTTGTAAATGCTTCAGTGTCCTCACTGCATACAAATCCTGTCAGTCCCATTTATCAATAAAATAGTAGGCCTTTGGTGACAGTATCACTGCACAGTTGCAATGCGAGTTGTCCATTCTTTGAAAGGAGGAGGGATCTAAATGACCTGTTGTCAGCTTCGGGCAAGCTCTAAGTTCTGCATACCCAGACAGATCTTCCTTGAACAGTTCCCAATAAAAGTCAAATTTGATATGTTTCCTATCGTAAGATAGTTCTACTTTTATCATGGAAAAAATTTCTTATACATTTCAATACATGCACAAAATCTGAAAAGTCCAGATCTTCAGTTTTACATCTGCTGGATTCAGAATATAATATTGTGCATGATTCTTCTTCCCACTACTGTAATTCCTAAAGATCTCTAAGCTTTTCTATTTGAATGGCTACCGTCACATGTGAAACCTACCACTCTTGCCAAATCCTCCTCTAAATGCAGCATAACCTGTAATAGACATTATCAAGAATATCTTCTGGAGTTACAGTTCTGCTTGCATATGTGGCAATAGATTTGCCCAGTTCTGCATAAAATGTACCAACACAATAACTAATGCATGATACGCCATCTGATTTCTTTGATAATCTGGTGCGAATTCACCTAAATTGACCAAGCCATCGACTTTCAGTGAAGAACTATTAAAGTTTAACCTCATCGAATATAACTATCCCATATTGTTTCCAATCCATTTCATCCTCAAAATAATCTGAAATAGCACTTATACAGGGTCTTTCATATAAAATAAGAGCGCCAAGCGGCGGATTTGTTATCCCCTGCTGCGGTGACCTTGGCCGAGCTTGTGGCGCGCCACGGCCCCCTACTGTAGTATTGAAAGCGAGCGCATAGTACATACGAGGGCTGGTTTTGTTTGGGTTCGTTTTTTTTTTTAAGTTCCGATGGACTGTATAAAAATAACAGATCGACATTACTAAACTTGACCTTGCAATAAGCGTGCAGGTGTTCAGTCGCCAGTCTAAACCTCAAGTGCTAACATGGTGGGACAGTTATCATTGCAACATCGTATTTTTTATGTAAAACTTATTTTAAGTACGAGTCGGCTCGGCGGGTACGTGATGCATTTGTTCAGCAATTTCCTGATGAAGTGCCACCTTCACTAGCACAGATTCACGTAATTGCAAATAAGTTTGACACTACTGGCTCGGTGCTCAATAAAAAACAAACGCACACACGAACAGTTTTAACAGAGGATAAGCTAGATGACATTGGCGAGAATCTTGTACGGTCTCCGAATAAATCACTCACAAAATTAACACAACAAGTAGGGGTTTCGGTTTCATCTACATACAGAGCTACAAAGCTGTTATATATCAAACAGTACAAGTTTACACGGGCCCAATGTTTAAAACCTGCTGATCTAGCCACAAGAGTGAGATATTGTGAGTGGTATCTTGCATCATTGAATGAGCGTTTATTTGACCCACAACTTGTGTTCTTTTCCGATGAGGCCTGGTTTCACCTTAATGGGCGTGTGAACAGTCATAACTCTCGCTATAGGTATGCAGAAAACCCTAATGGTGTTTATGAAGTCCCTCATTATGATAGGAAGATCGGTGTTTGGTGTGCAGTTCGTGCCGGAAGAATAATAGGGCCCTTTTTTTTTTTTTTTTTTTTTTTTTTTTTTTTTTTTTTTTTTTTTTTTTCCCCGAGAAGACAGTAAATGCAGAGAGGTACAAAATAACATTTTGAAGTCGTTCTTCAATCAGTTAACGGAAGAAGGAAAATCACGAGGGTGGTTTCAAGAAGATTCAGCCCCTGCTCATACAGCAGAAGATTCCCTTCTTACAATCTCGGAAGTGTTTGCAGACAGAGTGATCAGTGTTGGTTTATTTGCCCCCCTGCCCCCCCCCCCCCCCCCCCCTCCCCCCTCTCCAGATCTAACAGTGTGTGATTTTTACTTGTGGGGTAACTGAAAGAATAAGTGTATCGAACAAATCCTCACACATTGGAGGAACTGAAAGAAAACATTACACTGGCAATCAGAAACATTACAGTGGCAGAACTCACTCACGCCAGCCAGAATGTGGTTACCAGATACAATGCCTGTATAACCCAGGAAGAACGACACTTCCAACATCTTTTATAAGGTAAGACTCAACGACTTGTTCGTTTTTGAATAATGAATTTTTGTTTTCCCGTAAATTTTAATTACTTTTATAATTCTTAGTTTTTATTTTATTTTATTAATTTTCGGTCTTTCCACCTCTAAATTTTGAATTTCATTCCAAATTTGTATACTTTAATCTGTGTTAAGAGGGGCAGATGAACTAGTAGTTCAGCCCCTTAAAACAACAATAACTAACTAACTAACTAATGTATGATTTCAGCATTGTACACACGCTAGCAAGGCCGCTGCATCTGTAGCCTATCATATAGGATTGCAGACATGCTTAAAGCAGGGGGCCGTGGCGCGCCACAAGCTCAGCCAAGGTCACAGCAGCAGTGGATAACAAAGCCGCCGCTTGGCGCTCTTATTTTATATGAAAGACCCTGTACTATGAGGATTTACTCCATAGGGACATTTAAGTCCTTTGCAGATTTTCTTCAAATGGCTTTCGGAGAGAAGAGGCAACGGGTTATGCCACTGGTAGTGCCTGTATCCTTTACAGTTCACGCAACGGTTTTCGGCCGGTCAGCTTCGGTTTCGCAGTCGTATAGAGAACAGTCGGTGTGCCTCAGACATTTGCAATTGATACGTGAGTTATCAGTTGTGTGGAAAGCAACTCGCATATCAATTGCAAATGTCTGAGGCTCACCGACTGTTATCCGTGCGACTGCAAAACCGGAGCTGACCGGTGAAAATATGTGGCGTGAACTGTAGTTGATTTTAAGATAGTCACTACTGTATCTCATATCATTGGGAGATTTTACTTGGCATTACTTTAATATAGTGTCTATAATAATTTTCTGCTTCTTGCTAAGAAATGTTAAGTTATGCAGCCATTATTTCAGTGTTGCCTGTACAAATTGTTAGTTGTAACTCTTCAGTTGGTCAACAAAAAATTTGCCCAAATAACTGGGTGGGGGTACAATGTATCTATTACGTTAAACAAAGTGTCCTGACTGACTGACTCATCATCGCCCAGCCAAAGCTATTAAAGTTAGAAACATGAAATTTTGGAGATATGTTCGTTGCAAGTCGAAAACGCCCACGAAGGAAGGATTATTGGATATTCAGGTTCTAAAGGGGTGTTAAGGGGGTAGACCTGCATTACATTGAATAACAATATCTCCCGATTGGTTTCATTGGGGGATGTGATACTCGGCATATAAACTCATCATTAAAAATAAGAAGACACATGTTTGAGGGTTTTTCGAAGTGGTGTATATTATGAGGTGAAAAGGGTGAAAAGTGGGAGTTGAAGGTTTCCTAATGGAGCATGTATCTCTTAAATGACATAGGCGAGGAGTCTGAAACTCAGCGGAAAAACATCAGCTTAAAAAATAAGTAAATAGGTGTTCGACAGTTTTTTCATAAATCCAATTTAAGGGGCCCATGGGGAGGGGTGAAATTCTGGGGTGAAAAAACAGGAAAGAAAGTGTCCTAACTGATTGACAGACTCACTCATCAAACTCGAAACAGCTTAAAAATAAGTAAATAGGTGTTCGACAGTTCTTCTTTTTTTTCTTTCATAAATCCAATTTAAAGTGTTCATGGGGGAGGGGTGAAATTCTGAAAAATAAATTAAAGAAAAAGTCCTGACTCACTCATCATCGCCCAGCCAAAATTATTAGAAACATCAACATTAGAAACTAATCATTAAAAATAAGCAGACATGTGTCTAAGGGTTTTTCGATGTGGTGTATATTATAAGGTGAAAGGGGTGAAAAGTGGGGTTTAATGATTCCTAATGGAGCATGTATCTCTTAAACGACGTAGGCGAGAAGTTTGAAACTCAGCGGGAAAAAAAAGCAGCTCAAAAAATAAGTAAATAGGTGTTTGACAGTTTTTTCATAAATTTAATTTAAGGGGCCCATGGGGTGGGGTGAAATTCTGGAGGAAAAAAAAGGAAAGAGTGTGTCCTAACTGATTGACTGACTCACTCACTCATCAAACTCAGGGGGGAAAAAAAGACAGCTTAAAAAATAAGTTAATAGGTGTTTGAGCGTTTTTTCATAAATCCAATTTAAGGGGCTCTGAAAAAAAAAAATTGAAAGAAAATGTCCTGACTGACTCACTCACTCATCTTCGCCCAGCAAAAACTATTCAAGTTAGAAACATGAAATTTTGGGAATATGTTCACTGTAAGTCGAAAACGTCCACTAAGGTAGGATTTTTGGATATTCGGGTTCTAAAGAGGTGTTAAGAGGGTAAACGTGCATTTCATTGAATAGCAATATCTCAGGAGTGGTTTCATTTGGGGATGTGATACTCTGCATATTAACTAATGATTTTAAAAAATAAGCAGACACGTGTCTAAAGGTTTTTCGATGTGGTGTATATTATGAGGTGAAAGGGAGAAACTGTGGGCTTAGAGGTTTTTTTTTACTTGTGTAATTTTATGATGTGTACTTTTTTTCATAGGAATTTAGGTAAATGGTTTTGTGTTGACTCAGTGTGTGTAATATACCATATCTCATTTATTTCCTATTTACGTTTGTGGTCGGAAAACGTGTTGTGATTTTGAGTCGAATTTTAAACATGCGATGCGAAGTGACCGCGTTGTTGCAGCCCCTAAACTGAGGATGACGTGACGTTCGTGAGATTTTGATATTTATGTGCCATTGTTGTGTTATATTGTCTTTATTGTCTGATTGTTTACGGTCTTTACCAAATTATTATCATTATTATTCAAAATTAAACGATAAATCCGTCATAGCATTCGTGAAGAGACGTTGCTAATTGTACTCTTTACAACTACAATATTCGCGGGCGAAGCCGCGACCAGTAATGCTAGTATAATATAAAAATAAATAAGTAAATCAAAATTACATGTATTAGTTATTGATACCGTATTGTAAATTTTTCAGTCAGTCAACACAATGTAATTCCAATTACTGGAATATGAGAAAAATAACCTGAAAAAAAAATGCATGTGATTAATATACATATATATTTGTTACAGACTATAGAAGAGGGAGAAAACTAAGGGATGACATGTTTTGGTCATCAAGCGAGCATCATCAGATCCAAATATATATAAGACAAATAGCTCTACAAAACACTACCAAACCTACAATGACATCCTCTAACGGTAATGCTCTCCAAAAACAATAAAACCCGTCAAAAACTTAGAAATTGTGGCAACTATTACTGGTAAAATACTAAAGCATTAAGCGTCCGAGAAAGTACAGTATTTTATATACGGTATGTACTATGTACCAAGACTGAGAAATGACAAACCCAACAAGTCTCACTCCAATAACTAATCTACGAATGAGTAGCTACTATTGATGTGATACGTAAGCAATAAGCCCTAAACTACTGTAGAATTGTAAATTAATGCAGAAATGACCTAAGAGTAGGCTACCGGTACTCTGCTGAAATGATGGTTAAAAACTGCAATATACAAAACAGTCTGCTAATAATGTGCTACATGGAGACTTATCTGAAGTTGTAGAATGTCTACAGGTTGCTCCAACAACCACTTTTCTTATGTAAATAGCATCTGTATGTAGAAACACTTCCAAATTATTCATCTGAAGATTAATTCTTTGAATTTGAGGAGATTTTATAAAAGCAGTTACTGGTTAGCTATTGAAAAGTTTCAGATTATCTAATCTGAAATGCTCCACCCCTCAAACACCACTCATCACCATCAACCACCAGTGCACCACAATAATGATTAGGACAAGGCTGTCCATTTTTCTGTCATAGGAATTTTCTTTCTTTTAAAATATTTCTCTAACAGTTTTGTGGTGATCCAGTTCATGTACACAAACATTTTGGTACACCAAGTCATATTGCTAGTTGCCAATATTTCCACTACTAGTTTCACTGCCACATGGCAGCTTCATCGTGGCGTCTTCTCACAGCCAGTGTGACATCACAGTCTCTTTCCTTAGCACTGTCTTGTGGTTGTGGATCGATCCCAGTTGCATCCTCTGTCGATCTGTTAGGGCTGTGTATTAGCCCAGTGTGTGGACTATGTTCTCTTGGTCTCAGTATAGGTCACCAAATGTCACTTGAGTGATATCCTTCATCCCTTTTCATATTGTTTATATGGTGCTGTATCCCTACAGCTTCAGTCATGAGACGTGGCATATAATTTGGTTTGATCCTTTTAACTTCAGCAGCATCAACATTGATGTTGATGTTATGTCCCATTTGGCATGCTCTGCTAACAATTGATATTAAAACTTTCTGTCGGTCAAAACAAAAAAATTCCAAGTACTGGAATATGAGAAAAAATAACCTGAAATAAATTACATGAGATTAAGATTGTAATGGACTATTGAAGAAGGAGAAGCTAAGGGATGACATATTTTGCTTGTCAAGCAAGCATCATCAAAACAGAATCTACAAGATAAATAGCTCTATAAAACACTACCAAACCTACAGTAACACCCACAGACAGTCTCACCCCTCTAAAAACAAACAACAAAGAAACCCATCAGAAAACTTAGTAAGTGTGGTAACTATTACTGATAAATATTAAGGCATTAGGAACTCGAAAAAAGAACTACCGTATTTATGTCAATGATAGAAATGATGATCCCATCAACAAAGCAGTCTTCCTCCCCCAAATAATCTATGAAGGTGTAGGTAGCCTACTATTGCTGGGATACACTTAAGCAATAAGCCCTAACTACTGTAGAAATGTAAACTAATATGCAGAAATGACCTACAAGTACTCTGCTGTGATGATGATAAAAAGCTATAACTATAACATACGAAATAGTGTTTGTCTACTATTAATGTGTTTGAAGATCTGATGTGGAGACTTATCTGAAATTGTCGAATGTCTACAGGCTGCTCAGACAACCACTTTTTGATGTTAATAAAATCTGTGTAAACTATTTCTCTGAAGATTAATGCTTTGAATTTGAGTAGCTTTTATAAAAGCAGTCATCTCTAGAAAAGTTTTCAAATATATATCTTATCACATGTAATTTATTTCAGGTTATTTTTTCGCATATTCCTATCATTGGAATCATTTTGTGTTGACCAACTACTGAAAGTTACAGTATCAATTGTCAATAAGGCAACACTGATAAATGGCTTCAAAGCACTCTATGCTCTGCTAATCCCGACAGGGTTCTTATCCCTTATGTACCTAGCATGCTCTTTCAGCCTGTATGTATCCGTCTTTCCAGTCCGTGGTATGTAGACCTGATCATATTCGATGCACAGAACAAAGTAAACTTCAGGTTGCTCGGTGACTGGGAACGGGTCTTTGACACTGTGCATCAACTGTCCAATTTTCTTTGGAGGTCGGAACCTGGTGGTAATGTTATTCTTTTTTAGGATGCGGGCAATGTGGTTAGTAATACCATGGGCATACAACACCACAGTAGTTGTAGCTCGCTCTTCCTCTTTCAAGTCTGAACTGTTTTAGGGTAAAATGCTCCATGAATCAAATACTCATATCAGTATGTCCTAGCTGATCAGGATCAGCTACTCTTTCAGCTCGGTGGACCAGCTTGCGCAGAACTAATAGTAATCGTTGTGGAGGATGACGTGAGTGGGCATTCAGTTCTCGATTAGTGTGTGGAGACACCTTTGCATCAGGTTAGTGGGCCACACGTTTACTCTACTATTATTCTTTCAAGTGGCAAAAAAAAAAAAGATTTTATTTATTAGAGGCTTGAGACATTATGATGTTTAGCTCCATGTGCTGTACTTAGGCGAGTATGTCTGTACTAGTGTGTGCACTTCTAACTAGGGCAAGGACTGGGAAGGGGGTACCCATGGCCTGAAGTACCATCCTGGCATTTGTATTTGGGGTTTCCAACTTAAATTGGGTTTCCAACTTAAATTGAGGAAACCACTAAATGGGAATTGGCTATTATTTTACTTACACTATTGGAACTGTAAAAACTAACACTGCATGAATGAAAAGCATTAATGTAGGTATACTGTACAACTACTGGCTCAAACATTCAGAAAGATGATGATGATGATGATAATAATAATTGTTATTTAAGAGGCCTAACATCTAGGTTATCGGCCCTATTCAGAAAGGATCAGTTCATCAAGAGATAGGAACCCCCACCCCCTAACTGAAGAACTCATCGTGTGAATAATTTGATTTCCCCCTTTCTTTCATCACTTACCTCATCAATTAAAATTAGGGCTGGGAGGCCAGCACCAACAGGCTGCACTTCTGGGTCATTATCATTGGGTTTCTTCTCCTCAGCCCTCATCCCCCCAGTCTGAGTCCCCATCTTCTTATTCACTGGCTTATCCTGTTCCTTCTCCTCGGCCTTCTTTATCTTTGCCTTTTGAATCTCTGTTTCGTTATTCACTGCCTTATTCTGTGCTTTTTTCTCCTCGGCCTTCTCATTCTCTAACTTCTTGTTCATTGCCTTATTCTGTGCCCTCTTCTCCTTCTTATTCTCTGTCATCTTATTTATTGGCTTATGCTGTGCTGGACCTGTATGGGAAATTACATCTCAGTTAATGAAACACTTTTAAGCCTAACAAACATCGTAATAAGGTGAAAGAAGAAAAATTACAAGGTCAACAAAATACTGAGATACTGAGATATGAAATGTATCACATAAATAAGAAAGAAATTGAAGAGTGGGCTGAACCCAATAATTTGCTTGTGTAAAGTTAGATTTGGCATTGGTAAAATGATTCTGTGATAAATCCAAAATTTGGAAGCATTTGGTGCATTTTTAAGGAAGTTATAACATCGAGGATCCAACGGGAGAATCCACGCATAATCATGCTACATTTCCAGCGAGAGAAAGGATTTATATCTTACTTATTGAAAGCATGACCAGTAGCAGTATCGAGAGACACATCAAATCTTTGATAAGCTTGTCATTGTTATTGTGAGAGAAGAGTGTCGCTGGCCACTGAAAAAAAAAAAAAAGTTTTCCAAGGTAGCAAATCTAAATGTCACGCCGGTAAGAAGTGTTACACGTTAGGAGAGATTTAATCGACCAATAGGAATATTTATAATAGTAAATACACTTTAATTGCTGTTATAATTACTACTGGATGATAAGTAAAAGAAGAAAGGACTTGGTTTGATAAAAGAAAAATTAAGGAATATTTTGGCATTTTTGAAAATGAGAAGAAAAGACTTATAAGATCAGCTTATTCTAAAAATAATGTGCAGAGATTTGAGCGCGAAATTGGAAAGGACGCCACCGAGTGGATTTGAAACGAGGCTGTTCTCTTTCAAATGTCTTAAAGCATAGACGTGTGTGATCGAACTCCAGATTATGTGAGTGCGCGAGAAACCTTATTTGATCGCATCCGAGTCTACAACTCCGGCCGAGTATTTGTGATTGCCGATGAATATTAGTAAAGTGAATACTGTGAAATCATTACGAAATATAAGGAAGCTGAAAAATATTATTGAAAGTGAATTAATAATTAGGCACGTTGAATATACTGCATTTAAAAGTGAACTTGATCATTCTGGAAGTGAAAATCCTGCATACAAGAACTATCGTACGAGAGGTGAATATATTTTCAAATATTATTCTACAATTACGATTTGGGAAGTACAATTACACTTCGCCAATCCAAATAAATACATCGAGAAATTCTACAACAAACCTTCGTCGAAAACCAAAATTTATTAAAATTTTGGAAATTGTAATAATTATTCTACAAACTTCAAAAATGAAAATTCAGAATCCTGAGTTAAAGGGGATGTCTGTAATTAGTTCAGAGAACGTGGGAATTAGTTGCTAATTTGATATGCAGAGGGAAGCAGAGTAGTTGGATATTACAAGAATGGAAAGGGTGACATAGAAATTCCAAAACCATATCCAAACTGGAATTGCACATCAGAACTTCAAGAATTTCAACTATGAAGATCGAAGCAGAGGTCCAACTAGAAAAAAGAAGATGTCTACGAGAAATAAGCAAATGGAAGAGGTACGAGACCTGAGTTCCAGACCCGATGGAGGAAGAATGGGAAGGAGAGAAGACGATTCCAGAACCATCCCCGGAACAACACCCAGGAGCAGGCGAATGCAGGGATGGTTACATCAAAGCAGACACCAAAGGAACGAGTCCAATATCCGTGAGGAAATTACCAGTTGATTTCATCTGATTCCAGTCTAAGTTAGAAGAAGACCATTTATTAGGATTTTAGTTTGATTCGTGTGATATTAGAGTATTTTGGATTATTTACGACTTTATTCTTCGATTTTGAGTCATTTTGGATATTTAGGAAGATTTAGAATTTTATTCGATTATGTAAATTTAAATGTAATATTTATTGGAGATTTTTCAAGATTATTTAGATTTTAGTATTATTTATTGCAACGATATGACGATATCTGAAATTCCTGTCTATTCCAATACTGCTAACATAGGGCCGTTGCCTAAACTACTGTGGTGCTGCGAATGAGTGAGTGAGTCATCAATCAATGTATTTGATTCTGTTACTATGCACGGACCGGGAATCCCCCATGTCTCTCATCGTCGTCGGCGATCCACATTCCTCTCAGGTTCACGCAGCTTGGAATCTAGCAGTACTTGGGTGTGTGTGTTTGAGTGCAAGTATGGAATTTGTTTGATAACCTGTATCATTGTGTTGGCTATAGTAGTGTGTGTATTTGTAATCGAGGCTAGCATTTGGAAGGAGGCAGCTGTGGCCATAAGTGAGGAACTATCCCAGCATTTGCCTGGAGTAGAAATGGGGAAACCACAGAAAATCAATTCCAGGACAGCTGAGGTGGGAATCAAACCCATTACTATTCAGTTTTATCTCGCTGCTGACTGGCTCCTCCGCCCGGTAACGACTGCTCCCGAGCACCCTGGCTCCGCTCCTTATATCTACCCAGAGGCTGAGCGTGTATAAGGACGAAGCCGAGGAGCACGGGCGAAGCCGCCCAGCGAAGGAGTCGGGCCAAAAGCCTGTTGCTTACAAGGCTCACCCCGTTCCAACCTTCGGACCAGAATTAAATTTCTTAGCAGAACCAGAAATCGAACCCAGGATCTTTGGGACCGGAGACTCAATATATACATCGAGATCACAGAAGGTGACTAATTGATAGGTAAATTGTGATTGTCGAACAAACAGAAACTCTCAACCATATTACAAAGAAAAGAGGAACCCGGATTAAATAGCATTCAGTCAGTTAACTATTCAGACAGACCAATTATTATCTTTAATGAACATTATCACTAAATTACATGAAATACCACAGGTACTCGATACACATGGTGTCAATATAATTAATCAAAATCTACTTATGGCTTACCTGTACATACTTAGTTCCATTGACTGTGGAACTGTGACTGCTCTGTATTTTCTTCCCATCTATATTGTTGGGAGCTAGAGAGAAGCATTACATGAGGAATGTGGCCAAAACATGCCTCTCACCCCTACCCCTCGCTTCCGTCCATAAGCTTCTGTATGTACCCGAGTGGCGTCCCGCTAGTCAACTCTTCAGCATGCATCAATACACACTTTAAATTCAAAGGTGTCATTCTTCCCATTAGGGGCAGATTACCTCACAGTTCCACCCCTTAAAGCAACAATAACCAACTATTCTTCCCATCTGATTTTAAGAAACCCAATATATCGACATATGCCGGCCAAGACATCACTTTCTCTCTGTTCTGGTCCATAAAAATTTGGCACAACTATTATATACACACACGTTTAAACTCCAAGCTCAAAAGTAAAGTATTGATATCGCGCCAGGAGATGGCAGTTGGGTTTGAACTGTAGATGTCTTCCAGCTCACTGCGAATCGCGCATTCCAAAAACATTATGTTGGTCACTACTTGCTTTACTCACTCAGCACATTCCTTCTTTCACTGGCTGCATGCCGTCTGCCCGGATAACAACCATTGGCATGCGGGGAGATGATATATTTAGGTTTGGAATAGGCGGGCTGCACATGAGTACTGCAAGATCCCCGCACCCCGTTGCAGCGTGTTGAACTGCCGTCTCCTGGCGTGATGACAATAATACTCCACAGATGATGTACAGCACAAATGATGGCAGTGGTTTGGTTCCAATCCTTCCCTCTTCCCAAACCTTTTCCACAGCTTGGAAATAAATCATAAACGTTGCTTTTTATTCCCTGGCTTTCTAGCAGAAAATGTGTATCTTAGAATTAAATAAAGAAAAATTTCCAAAATTTGGCAAGGTTTGTGATACACCAAAATGCTTCATAAACCCTAATTGAGGGTTCGGTGTAATCTCCTCCAGACCTTCCACACAGGCCAGAAATGCACTACAGAAGATTGTGGGATTTTTTTCTATTTCCAGACACCCTAGTAGAATGTGCATGGTCTACACACAGACATGTCAGAATTATTGCAGCTCGAAGAGTATTTGGAAAGTTGATGTTACCAGTGCGGTCTGTACAGTGAAGGAAACAGGATAGGTGCAGGTACTCAAACCATTCAGGCCAGTTGTAAAGTCGCCGAAGATCATTCTTTGTGCCGCTGAATATAGAGCTGGGCTCATGTATGATGGAATGCTGTTGTTACATTCCCACACACTACTGACAAATATTGCTTGCATGTGTTCTATTAACAAATTAGCCTAAATTGCTAAGGGGGTAGTTTCTTGAATTCCCTCTTTAATAATACATTTTACTAAATGGTGAGCACTAATGAAAAAATCCAGGTAGCAGACTTGCCTCTTACCTACGAGTCATCAGGTTCGATTCAGCCAGAGAGAGCAGGCAAATCGGTCATTGCTATCACACTCTCTCTCTCTCTTCTTCATGAACTATGTAATGTCAGCAAAGAAAGGACTTCTATGCAATGAAATGGCACACTAATGATAATATTTCATTAGTAGGGTCCAGAGCTAATAAAATGCAAGGCTAGCATTATACCAATGGAAACAATAAGCGAAACATACATGCTCACAATACTGTGTCCACTTTTCCTGAAGATATGATATTCATTTCAAAGTGGGTGGTCTGTTGATCAGGTTAGTTCATCTCAAACCGGATCAGATGTTCCGTTTAATGCATATCTACTCTCAATCAACAGTGCTTATCATTTGTCTTTATTTAGTCATGTTTCATCTCTTTCTGGGTAATTACTACTTCCCTAAGGACATTTTCCTTTTTGATGCTAAATTCTATCAGTACTGCTAACTGGGCTTATATTTTGTTGACTGAGGTTCCAGTCTCTACCTACAGAAATATCCATCTACACTCATAAGAACATGCTGTATTATCAGGGTGTCTACGGCAAGGATGAAGTAAAAATAAGTTACTTTTCAGGTACCTTTTAGTTACCTTTTAGTTTATTTATTCTAGTTACCTTAGAATTCAAGATACGTTTGCGGTCTGCAAACACAGGAGCTCATCACGCGGTGAAGAAAAACAACAATGAACTGTGTTTAAAGCGGTAAATAAAATGCACTTATGGTGTTATAAAAACTTTAAAAATAATACATAAATACTAGATATTTATTATCAAATAAGTTGTTTCAGCTAATATGTTCTCTTGTGCACAAGACGTTGTTGTAATTTCCAAGAGGTTGCTCTGCTCTTGACCATTTGTCGAGATTTCATCTGTCCCCGTGGTAGATCACGAAGAAATTTATGTGACGTTACGTGATCGTCACCAAATTCTGTCTTCGCAGTCACGTACCGAAAAATATTGAGATGTTACACGATCGGCGCTGATCTCAGTTGTTTGGCGAGATTCCCGTAGTTTTCACTTTTAGTGGTTCGACGAGATTTCCATTGTCCTTGACGTCGGGCACGAGAAAATATAGTATTATTATGCAATCGGTGCCACTTGCTGTCCATTTGATAAGAATCCAGTTGTCCTCGTCATTGAAGGCGGAGAAATATCGCGATGTATTGCAATCGCTGCCGCTCTCGGGCGTTTTACGAGTTTCACGTTGTCCTTGCGATATTATGCAATCAACGCCGCACCGGGTCGTTCTCAGCGATTGTCTATCTGTCTTGACATGGCGGAGGCGAGCTCAAGGTTGGTTAAAATTCACGAGTAGTTATGGACATGTTGTATGGTCGGCGCCGTGATTCCTGCTGTCCCTATGCTGTGGTTGGAAGTTGATCAGTTCAGGGTGGATCACGAGGAGAAATTAGTATCGCAATGCTACGTAGGTTGTCATTTTTAAGTGGGTTGATGCTCTATTCGCTCTCCGTATGGTTTTAAGTATACGGTCATGGGAAAAGTGGCGAGTAGGTTTATGAATGTTTCGTGATGTGTGCCCAATCACCTTTGACAGGATTCCCGCAGTCATCGTGGTCACGAGTTCACGATAGGGGACAGGGTTTTATGATTTTACGCAACTGACGTCGATCTTGGTCAGTTTGACAAGATTCCCGCAGGCAAGTCATGCGGTCAACCGGCCGTCTTGAGGATGTGATCTTGGAGAATGAATCATACTTGATGTCGCAAATTTACTAGACAGATTTTTAAAATAAGTGACATTTCGAAGGTTTTCCGCAATTTTTTTCGAAACTGTAACATTTCACAAGACTGGGACGTTGAAATATTTCGCATTATTTCTGGACTTCAATTTAACATAGTCTCCAAATAACAGAAATGAGAAGTTTCTGTTTAGTTTCGGAAGTATTCGCGAATAAATATCTCGCGAAAAGTCAGGTTTCTTATTAACACAGAAAAATATTTCGCACGAATCTAACAAGTCTTCTTAATGCCGAAAATATATGTTGAGCCGATGTATACCACTCAAGGTATCCTCAGTATGCATTTCCTTGAGGTCGACTACGGGCAAATATAGCTTAGGACTATGCAATCGGCGTGGCGCCGCTTGTGTGAAACTCGGTCCATCGTAATCTCTGAGCCTAGCGGCACGAGTTTAAATGATTCAACCCTCCTTAAGAACATTTTCGTTACCCGTTTGTAAAATTTGTTACTTTTGTTACCCATTTGTAAAATTCGTCACTCTTTCGTTACCGGTCGACACTCTGATTATGCACAGAGCCAGTACTGTAATTTATTATCACTGGATATTCACTGAATACATCTACAACTACGTCCACAAAAGCTTACTTTTTGCAGTCCTACTCAGATTTTACTATTATCAAGTATTATCAACAGAATGCAGATGTCTGAAAAATGAGGTAATCAAAATATACAACTAAGTGAAAGAAGAATGGGAGTAACAGAATTGTGCAAGTAGAGAAGATTGGTCGAAAGTAGGAAAAGTAGATGCAGCTTACTGAAAGTTTAAGGATGCTTCCACTAAAAGGAAGGCCAAGTGCTGCAATATTGGGGACCGAGATGGGGAAAATCTGATAGAAAAGAAAATGTAGAAAAATGGAATGCATACATAGAGTTTGTCAAGGGATTAGAAGATGAGGCTCATGCAGTAGAAAGAGAAGAGAAAATTCATGAGGATGAAAAAGGAGATTTAATATTGAGAACACAATTTGTGGGACACTAGAAAATCTACATAAGAAAAGATGTAACAATTTGCTATGGTGCATGGCAGATGAAGGTCTGATCAGGTTATTCCACATGTTATGTAGGATTTAAGAGACAAGTGAGGTGCCCTCTGATATTAAGAAGAATGTTATCATCCCTACACCTAACAAAGCAGAAGCTGACAGATGTGAGCACTATCACAGAGAATCTTTGAATTGGATTATCAGTAGAGACCGAATTTTAAAGGGAAAAATATTCATTAAAAAAGGACCAAAAAGGGGGAAAATATTCATTAAAAAAGGACCAAAAAAGGGAAAAATATTCATTAAAAAGGGATTATTTAAGAAGTGGGAATTGGTCAAGAGATTAAAGGAAATAAAAAGGTATGCATAATCAGTTAATCACTGCTAATTTAACTTAACTGCATTAAAGAGTGGTATCATTTACATGTTCAACATTTGAGGATGTTAAGGATATAGGCCTATTCTCTTTTATGTAGTGTCCTTGTGTTACAGTGTTTATTGCATTAAGAACGAATTGAACCTGATGACATTTAACATTTCAATATGTTTGAAGGTCAAATTTTGTCTCTTTGAATTTAAAATATCTTTATACAAAGAAAATGAGCGCTCAACATCAACCAGTGGGGGATACTTTGTTTTTACTCTAAACTCTAAATCAGTGCACTTCACTAGTTTTTCAATGTCTGGATTCTTCGATAAGCTTGCTTTATGTTTTTCTTTTGCGAATCCCTCAAGCATGTTGTCAGTTCTTTCAACCACACTCCACTGCACCTCCCTGGATAAGCACTGTTCTTCCAGTTGCAAGATGGCGGCAGGAAGAAACTTGAACGTATGCACTGCGTACAGCTCTGTTTCCAAATTCGGGTCACTCAGCAGGTCCTTCGCTCGACCCACAGCTGCAGATTCAACATTGTCCAAAGACAGTATAAATTCCTTTATCTTAGTGAAATGTTCACAAAGGAAAACAGCACATGAAATCCATGTCCCCCATCTAGTTGTGATGGGAAACTTAGGTAGTGGTAGGCCTGTAACTTCCTTGTAAAGCTGTATTCTTCTTGGACCTTTCATCAATGTCTTCTTAAGTTCGGATATGAAGGCATTTGCAACAATATATTCAACCCTTATTGCTTCACATACCCTATGCAAAACATGGGCAATACAAGTTGTATGGTGTAGATTAGAATACATAGGCTTCAACTGTGCAAATGCTGAGACCATGTATGATGCTTGGTCCGTAACAACTTGCCACACTTTGTTGTACTGTATTCCAGATGGCCAGAGTTTAAAACAACAGTCATTAAAACTCTGCATTATAGATGTAGAGTTTACTTTTTCCAATTCGTACATGGCAGCCAACATTGGTTTTGATGGATCTCCTGTCAATGGCATCACAAGAATGTTTAGAACAGCTCTTGAAAGTGAATCGGTTGCTTCATCCAAAATGAAGCAAACTGGATTGTCTTCAACAACCTCCTTAACTTCTTGGTACATTAGCTTCATAAATTGGTTGTAGGTAACTCTTTCTAAGTGTACTTTCATCAGGGACAGTGCGTTGTGTGTATTTTTCCAAGAAACTCTTCATTGTTGGGTTATTTAAAGGAATTCCACACTGAACAAAGGTAACTGTGAGGTCACTGAAAAAAATGTTTCGTTCCCTGCTTTTTTGTTCGGCCTTCTGAAAAGATTCCTGTAAAAATGACTGTTTGGAAACTTTCGCACGAATAGCTTTGTTTTTCTCATGTTTGGCATACTTGAGATGCTGAATTATTCTGTCCTTTATATGTTTTCCATCTACTTTAATATCAATATCACATAGAGAACATCGAATAACGGTACCATATGTTACGATTAAATCGTCCTTCTTGAAACTGCTTACCGTTCTTCGCATTTTACTGCTAGAAGACAACTTCGCCATCACTATTACAAGCTACTGCTGCCACTTAACGGTGCGTGCTATTCTCTATGACTCTGTTTCTGCTACTGAAGCGAGCAAGCTACTGTAACCAAAGAGAATAGGCTGTAAATGCTTCAAACATTCTGGAGGGAATGCGACGAGTCTAACAACACCTGCAGGTGGGGTGAGGCAGTGCAGTGGGCGAGTTCAACTCTGGGGTGAGTTCGGTATAGAACCCGTGTTAATTCTTTCATCCCTTACGCTACATCGGTATTTTATGCAGGTATTATCCCTCAAAGTGAAATCAATTCATGAGGTTTTGCCGTATATTCTTAAAAAAAGGGAAAATAAGTGCAGATGTAGGAGAAAAAGGAACAAGGGCTAAAAAAAAGGGATAAAAGGGAAAAAAAGGGAAGTTAAAACACGGCAATCTTGAGTTTTAAATGCAGTTTTAACCCATAGTATCGATTATTTCTTGTTCCCAATTAAATTTTAAAAAAAGGTATTCCCTTTAAAATCCGGTCTCTAGTTATCAGTAATCCTACCATTACAGCACATCTCCTACAGCCCCTTGAACATTCTAGAGTCAAATTGGCCATTATTATTATTAATTTTATTCACAGTGTACTTCGTGAATAATGGGCAACAGCTGAGTGGCCTAGTAAGTGGTCCTGACAGTCAGGATACCAGTAACTATGGAATAGGAGTGGGCATCTTGGACATATTCTGAGTCGTGGCCCTCCTTGTGCTCAGGTAGCTAGGATTACCCACCTTGTTTGTTCCCTGAGGTGAAACTTATGGGACCCTGTGTAAGTAAGACTAGCAAACTGGTTCACTTGTACTTTCTAAACCTGCTAAAAATGTCATGATCTTCTAATGTTGTTGTTGTTTCCTATGGCTAGCCCGGATTCCAATCCATCAGCTTTCTTGCGTTCCAATAGAGTTGTGTAAGGTTTCCGGAAGTTCTAGCAGTCACATCAAGTTTGTTGCAATGTAGCAGGTGCCCCTTATCCATTTTATTTCCAGGTTCGTGACAAAGTGTGCATTCTTCAGATCTCAGGATGTTGATTCGTTTCAGATGAGCTGCAAGGCAGTCGTGGCCAGTGTTAAGTCTGAAGAAGGCTACAGCTTCTCTTATTGGTGTTAATTTATATTGGTCCCATTTAGCATCAATGTCTTTCCATAATTTGGTTTCTGATCTTTTAATGTTTTTACCTATTTATTTCCTTACTTCTAAATATAAAAATACTTAAATACTTTTCCGAATCACACCCAAAAGAGCCATATTCATGAATTCTGTAGTATGGTACCCGAAGAAAAAAAACTAAATGATATGAGAGTACCTAAAAATACCTAATTGCAGTTTTGTTCCATTTATTGTGGCATATTTGAATTTTTAGTCTATAATTTTTTAAAGTAAACCACAATACAGTGTTTATTCCTAGCTCTAGTTGATTGAGAGAAATCCTACCTGCCAGAAAATTCAAATTCTTTCAGCACTTTTCAGCTTGCTATTGTTGTCTACACCGTTAACTGTTCTCTTACTATCCTGGTAAATCACCAGTGACTCAAACGTTAGGCGGTAGGATAATTATGGAATGTGGAAAAACCTAGGGCAAAACCACATTCAGAATAGGATAGCGCTGCCAGCACTGGTATTTGAACCTACAATCACTGGACGTGCTCTACTGTAGAAGAGATAGGTTGGTAGGGCACATACTGAGTGTTGTAGTAGTTTCCCACGTACCATTACTCTTACTGTTATTGTCTGTTCAGTGTAAAGATTGAGAAGTATTGGTGATAAATTGCAGTGTTGCCTCTTACCTTTCTGAATACATGCCACAGTACATTCGCGCTGCTCGTGGCGACATTTTGTGCCTTGCAGCGACCTTCTCAGTATGTGCTGGCCACACGTCTTGGTGAGGTGTACCATACCAACTGACGAGCCCAATGGTACACTGGGGCGAAACGCTGGCAACTGTTTTGAGCTAGCCGGACCATTTTATCAAATTTCATTTGTGAAATTGTTAATAAGCATTGAAATGAAGAGGGTTGTTTGGTAATGCCCAAAGGGATTGACACTTCTTCCTCTTTGTTAAATTTTATCCCTAATAGTTGGTGCCTCCACTATCATACAATCAGCTCAATCACTCATGCTTCAAAAATTCTGACAATAATAAATTAACGAAGGATAGAACAACATTTTGCATTTAAAAACTGACTTTGATATAGATCAGTTTGATTTCTGCAGAAACATAGGAACAAGTCTAATACAAGTCTTAGGCTGATATTGGAAGGTAGCCAAAGAAATATAAAAGAACGTTATAGTATTAGCAGACTTCGAAAGGTTTTTGATAATGTTGATTGGAGATTGAGATTTTGAAAAGATTGGAATAAAGTGCAGGGATAGGTGGTTGCTCTACAATTTATTCAGACATCAGATTGCAGTTATTAGAGTTGAAGAAAATGAGAGAGAGGCAAGAGGCAACACTGCAATTTATCACCAATACTTCTCAATCTTTACACTGAACAGACAATAACAGTACGAGCAAAGGTACATGGGGAACTATTACAACACTCAGTATGTGCCCTACCAACCTATCTCTTCTCTTCAAAGGTATCATGATGTTCGGTGGTCCTGTCTATGTGTATCAAGATGTATTGTTCTAAGCGAGAATGCCTCCCTACTTCCTGCTCAATTCGCTGAATTGGCATACAAATTAAGCGTACAGACCATGATTAGCATTTGTCAAATGTAGGTGTTCTATAAATCAAAATGTAAATACATTATTTACATGCTTTTCGCAGGACCTTGAAAATATTCCAAACATTGAGAAATTTGTTACATAGGGTTTGCTAGACTGAGGTTAACAGTTCGACTAATGAGCATCATGTTTGCGCTTTGTTTGTGGTGGACTAGAGCTGCTAAAACCTCAGTCAATTCATTTTATAAAATAGTATTTTTCAGTGTTATTTTTAGTCTTAAATTAAAGAGTATTTTCACTGTATTAACATTTTTTTAAGAAAAGGTGGTAATTGTGTTAAATTCAATATATTTAACAAATTATTGAATATTTGTCATTCAATGAAAAAGAAAAAAGAATGTTAAACAACATTTACAAGAAATAATGTTTCATTTGAGGGACTTATTCGTGGTCATTTAACACCTGTGTTATTGCGATGTCTATTGTAAATAGTTTATTTGTAGTTCAGGTGAGGATTCGGAAGGAGACGGCTGTGGTCTTAAGTTAGGAACCATTTGCCTGAGGTAGGAGTGGGAAACCACAGAAAACCACTTCCAGGATGACTGAGGTGGCAATCATCCAACACACTTCAGTTTTTCCTCACGAGGCTGAGCATACACCGTTCCAGCCATCAGATCAGAATTAAATTACTTGGCAGAGCAAGTATCGAACCCGGACCTTTGGAGTGAGAGTTAAGAACGGTAGCCCCTACACTTTACAAGAAACAAGTGTTAATAACCAACAATAATATCAATGTCAGTCTGCTCGTGCAACTATGTCAACTGATGATACCATGATCATAATTTGCTAATTCTCTTCTATGAGACTGTGCCATCAATCAGTCAGCACTTCGCTGTACTGTATTGTACTGTACTGAGAGAACAATTTCTCAATGTTTGTGTTGGAATACAGAAGCCAAACAAACTGCTTCAGGGCTCCATATTGTTCACAGATCATAGATCTAAAAAAAAAATAACTATGTCCAGTCTTACTCTTCTTTTAATGGGTTTTAGAGCAGTTAAGTACTAAGTGACTAACAATGTATATATGTCTACCCCTTATTATTCCCGTTTTTCAACGGGGTCGAGGATGAGATGCGATGGAAATCTTTGTGGTGGATGGTTTTACGGCCGGATGCCCTTCCTGATGCCAACCTCATGAGAGGAGTTAATGAGAGATGAAATGAATGATGGTGAATGAAACTGAGCAAAGATGTGGAAGGAAGCGGCCGTGGCCTGTCAGAAGGTACCGTCCCAGCATTGGCCTGGAGTTGAAAATCAGAAAACCATTTCAAGGACGGCCGACAGTAGGGGCTCGAGCCCACACGTCTACCGAGTCAGCAGAGAGCTTGGCCCCATGACCTAACGCTGCGCTTAAGCGAGCATAGCCACCACTGTCGGTTTGAGTAACTAACAAAATATTTGAAATTCTCAACCCAACTCTCGGGTGTGACTAAAATGCGTTGTTATGCATCTCTGTTCATATAGCTGGGGTTGGTGTCCTTCACCTACAATTACATAGTGAGTGGCATTCAATCACATACACATGAGTTATGTTTTTGGCTATCCCGACATGCACTGTGAAAAAATTCTCCGTTTGAAATTGACACCAATATTCTTGGTGACAATTATTTTATATGGTTACCTTGTTGTAAATATACTGAGCCCATAACCCCTTGACTGTTAATAATGGTTTCCGTGCCCAGGGTGTTGCCTCACCGCCAGACAGCTCCTCAATTAACCTCATGAGGCTGAGTATATCTCGTTCCAGCCCTAACGTCGGTTTCTAAGATCCCTGACAGAGCTGGGAATCAAACCCGGGCCTCCAGGCAAGAGGCAGGCACATTACCCCAGCACCACAGGTGCTGTTCGCATTTGCGAATAATTAATTTGTTAATTTTGCAAGATTTGTGCAAGTGTCAAAGTCGTACACAAATTTATCTTTCATAACCTAATCTTGTCATCACGTGTACGTGACATTTCATTTTTGTAAAACGCTTCCATGTTAAATCAAATATGTCGTAAAATGATTTACTTACTTGTTAGTTCATAAGCCTAGTTCGATTCTCAGAAAATTTACCAAGTGTTCTAGTTATGTACTACGGTTGTTCTGCACGCATTGAGACCTTGTGGTCTTCAGGCCTCCATTGGCCAGCCACCACGCATCAGCTACGCTTCAGCCAATCAATGCAAGTCTTCTCCAATCGTGACCCGGCTTCTCCAATCTCGTGCCATGGACGGTTCTGGAACATCAGCTGCTTGGCTATTTAAGCGACCTGCTGGGCTGACCTCTTCGTGATTTCTTCGACAGCCAACGATCTGTCCACCAGTCTTGCTAAACCGGACTTAAAACTCCAAGTTTGTCTACATATCATCTTTAATTTCCGCATCAAGAAGTCTTATTAAAACTTCGAAATGTCTTTCGACATTTCTCTTAGTGATTAAACCTCGATCACCAGTCACGTGCTTCTACGACATATTAGTGCAACGAACTTTTACAGATGTGAACTCTACATCTTTTAGTGTTAAAGAAAACTATTCCTATACAATCTATCAACAAAGTGAATACATTATCACTTAAGTCTTCGTCTTCGTATGGCTTATTATAAGGCTCTACTTTTTGTGAAAGCTATTCAAAGTGACAGAACTAATGTCATCCTTACTGCTCACGCTAGTGCTCTACATGACAGTTATTTCCTTCAAGCATTTAGGTTGCTAACCTATTTCAGCATCAAGTTAAGTAACCTGTTGCTTATACAAAACCAGTGTTTTGCAAAGTGTAACCTACTGTTCTACTTTATAATATTACTTCTTTCTGAGGAAAGATTTATACCAGCTTACTTTAGAAGTTTTCTCAATTTTAATATATCGGCTTGCCTTTTCCATTTTTCCTAGGAGGTATAACGTAACGGCTCGCTTAAGCAATTTTCCACTTGGGAAAAGTCTCATTAACTTTTAGGTATCTCATGCATACCAGCGTCTGCCATTGCACTTTTTCTTGGAACATTTCATGATTTGCTTCTGTGCATTATGGCAACTAATATCATTCTTTCTTTCTTTTCATAAGGTACTACATGATTCAGCCCCTGACAGCCACTAGCCCCTTCTATAGGCTATGTCTTTTCCTTTCATGTTAAAACTAAACTGTGCATCAAAGTACTTACCTATATCACATGTTCAAAGATAAATTAATTTATTTTTTGTTAATAAAGAAAAGCCTTCAAAGCATTAATAACAATATAAATGTCATTTATTGGAAGAAAATATCTATATATGTCAAAGCTACATGCTCTCTCTCCTTCTTGTTCTTGTTTCATATATGCAAATATTTATCCCATGTTCCTTAAAGCTCAAAATGGACTCGACACTGAATTCACTCAGAATCCGTCTAAAAATGGAGACTGTTAATTGGTCGATCCAATGGTTAGTGATAGTTACTCACACCATGTTTTTTGGTGCAGAAACCTATGGGACTAGTTCTGTTTCAATTTATCTTAACTTATTTCTTGGAGAGCACGTTGTGTCCTAATAAAACTTTATCTAATACTGTGTCTGACTTTTCACAGCTAAAACAGATTCCATCAAGGTGGAACAGATGCGGGAATCTGACGAGCTGCCGCAGCGCCCTCCTGCTGTCAAGCCTGACGTTTCTTCACTGCCAGAAACTTCACTAGAAGTACGGGTGAATGGTACTCCAGTTTCAACCATGTCCACCACTGAAAAGTTATTGAGCACTCATGCCATCCTTGAAAGGAAATTATCTAGGTTTCGCTCCTATTTGAGAGAGAAAAGCCTTGATGATCGTAACTTGAGCATTCTCACCGATAAATTTACGACTTATCAGTCCAATTTCACCTCTTATGACACTCTTCAAACTGAGATCGAACTTATCGATTCCAAGCATGAGCAAGATCGAAGCCAGGTGGAGAATAGTTACTATGAGGGATTTTTAGAAGCTGAAAACTTAATCTAAACTTTAACTAAAAAACATAAGGACCAACCTGTCATTACTACCAAACCAATCCTACCTAGGATTTCCCTGCCAACCTTTTCTGGCAGCGAAAAGGAATGGGATTCCTTCGAGGAATTGTTTGTTTCCCTAGTCCACAGAGACTCTTCCATACCTAACATTCAGAAATTTCACTATTTGAAATCTGTACTACAAGGTCCCCCACTTAAGTTAATAGAGGCACTTCCTCTCACTGCTGAAAACTGATCAGTCTCTTTCAATTTGCCGCAACCAAGATACGGTAACCCTAGGCTTCGTATCCATAGGCACAGTACTGCCCTATTTAACCTACCTTCTTGCCGGTCAGACAATCTTTCTTCTCCATGCCATTTAGGAGATACAATTGAGCTTCATGTACGTGCACTCGAGCACTTGAAGCAGCCCGTCGAACATTGGGATTTATTTCTGATATATCTCACCACTTCCAGGTTCGACTCTCAAACTTTAAAAGCATGGGAATAAGATTTAATCGATCAACCTGATCCCACATTTCAAACTTTGGTTACATTCATAAAAAGACGTTGTCAGGTACTTTCCGCTGTTGTCCAGCAAGCCGAGCTACCTAGCTCGAGCAAAGGTGCAATCAGTAAGACTTTTCCTAACAAGAAATCTCTCCGCTCTCAAGCGTTTTCTGTTCAAAATACTTCGCAAACCTGCTTTCTTTGCAATAACATGCATCCTTTATATGCTTGCTCTTTCTTCAAATCTATCTCAGTCGATTATTAGGTTTGAAAAACCTAAATTTAAGCATCCTGAAAACAAACCTTTACAAAGTGTTGTTTCAATTATTGTCTGTCTGACAAACATGCAGTATCAAGCTGCTCCTCTAAAGGTGTCTGCATACATTGTAAGCTGCGTCACCACTCCTCGTTCCATCGGTTTGAAAAACCTAAATTTAAGCATCCTGAAAACAAACCTTTAGAAAGTGTTGTTTCTTCAACCTCTCAAACCAACGTGGCACCCAGTAGTAAGTCTTGCCTTACTGCTGACACTCATTCTGACTAACGCTCAGTCCTATAGTCAGATTGCTAATTCTTGGCGAAGCACTCAGGTTTTGTTATCCACTGTGCGACTTCAGGTCCAAGATTCTAAAGGCAAATGGCATTCCGTTCGAGCTCTTCTCGACAATGCTGCCACCCACGATTTCACAACTTCTTCTTTGGTTAAGAAATTGAACTTAAAGCCTCATACCACTTCTATAGAGATATCTGGCATCAATAACAGTAAGTCTACGTCTTTGCAATTCGTAAAGCTTAACATTAAGGATTCTGTGCGATCTGGCACTAACCTTAGTCTGAACTGTCTGTCAATCCCCATTATTGGAGCTCGGACTCCCAGTCGTTCTTTTTCGATTGACACTTGGCACTTCCCTTCTGATCTGAAATTAGCTGATCCCTACTGTTGGAGACAGTAAGTGAACAGTGTTATGGGAGGAAACGAGGCGTGATAACGTGGTGATGGTTATGCTTGGCAACACTGCGTCTTTCTATTGTCGCCCCTCAGCCCTCTACCTGGCTTTTGGGACAACCTCTGTTAAGCCGTGCCTTACTGGCAGCACGCACAAGCCGCAGCTTCTCGCAGCGCGATAACGAAATCTTATCAATATGTTGTGTACTGTATATATTGTGTGTATAGTAATAAATGTATATAATTTAAATGCATACGTGGATTAATTGTTTGTGCGTGCGCGATTCTTGTTCCGGCAAATTATTCGCCCCAAGCGTTTCATTCGGGTCCGAATAAGTTTTGAGACGTGGCTCGAAATATTGGTCCTCCGGGCCAGATGATATACTGTATTACGTTTACGCGCATACATGGTTATCACGTGTGTGAATATAATTTCTACGGATCCGTGAATGCTATTCCTGCATCTAAACAGGCCAGATCAGCAGCAAGGCCGTCCCATCGGTGACACAGGAGGGGACCCAGGTAGCGACAGCAAGGCAATCCTATCGCCAGAAGCCCAGCCCAGCGGGAGACTAGACACAGGCAGCGGCGAAGACAATACAGGTGTGGCTACTTCAAACAGTTCAGAATTCCTTACTGTATTTCCATTCTCACTCTACCCTTTCCTCACCATGGAACCCAATGAAAAGAAATTACTAGTTAAACAGAGAGCAATAGTTAAAGCAAGCTTAACTCGAACAAGTAAATTTCTTGAGAAATGTCAAGCACACCAAGGAACTGATGTAACTACCGTACGGCTTCGATTAAATGAGCTTAGTGCAATTAGAAATAGGTACGAGGAACCACAAAGCAAATTAGAGCTTCATGACGATGATGAAGATAGTCACGCAGCAGATCGTGAAGAGTTTGAAACCCAATACTTTCGTCATTTACTGTACCCAATACTTTGACTTAGAAGCAGCACTGACTAAATTAGTTGAGAGAGGCACTGGAAACACCCGATCCCTTAGTGACAATAGCACAGGGTGCCTAACAAGTAACGTCAGACTTCCAGTGATCAACATCCTTACTTTCACCGGAGATTATAGCTCATGGATAGCATTCAGAGACACCTTTAATGGGTTAATAACACAAAATTCAGACATTCCTAATGTACAGAAATTTCATTATCTGTTATCAGCCTTTAGAATTGATAAGCAACCTGCCGATATCAAATGAAAACTTTGACGTAGCATGGGAACTGATTTGTAGTAGATATACTAATAACCGCTTAATAGCCACTAAGCATATCAGGCAGCTATTATCTTTATCATCTTGCAGCAAGGACTCGGCAGCAGATATTAGGCACCTAACTAACCAGTTAATATCTAATCTGAATGCCATTAAGGCTCTGAATTTAAAAACACTGCTAGAAGAGATTCTCCTATCGCAGCTAGTACTGGATAAACTAGATCCCTTAACTAGAAAGGAATACGAGATTAATGCTAATGGACAGGACTTCCAAGAATTTTCCGAATTGCAATCTTTTCTAGAAGGCAGATGTCAGGCATTAGAATTAGCTACATCCAGTCGTGAAGCAAAATTGACCACTACAGTTCAAAAGGCAAGTCATTCTAAGACCATCTCACCCAAGTCACCCTATTCAAATGTGTCTCTATCTAGCATCAGTGCATGTCCATTTTGTGAATCCCAGCATGCCCTTCATAAATGTCAGCCATTCATTAATCGCAGTGTTGAGCAACACTATGCATTTGTTAAGAGTAAAGGATTGTGCTTCAATTGCTTTCGGCCGCACAATGTCCAACAATGAATTGCAGGCTATTGTAAGAGTTGTGGCAGGAAACATCACACCCTGTTGCACACTGACATAGCACCCAATCCGAACGTCACAAGGAATAGCGGAAGAGACGCGAGGCGTGAACCGGAGTCTGGATCACAAGAATCACCCAATAAAAGAACTGATGACAACAATGAACTGCAACAATCAAGCTCTTACTGTTCTTTAAAATTTCGCTCACAAACACAGGTACTGCTGTCCACTGCCTTGGTGAAAGTGAGGGACAACAATGGTGAACTACAACAATGATGAGTTCTACTTGACAGTGGATCGCAGTCTAACTTCATATCGGAGGCGATGACGCAACGCCTAAGACTGAAACGACGTAGAAATCTGAGCCTTTTAGAGGGATAAGCAATACGACTGTAAATTCGGATCATAGCGTCCATGTTGAATTCTATTCTAACTTTACCAATTACAAGGCTATTATTACATGCTCAGTACTTCCTCGGATCACAGGGGAAATGCCTGGAGCCTATATCAATTGCAGAAGTTGGAACATACCGACCGGTATACAACTAGCTGACCCGCAATTCAACATACCAGGCAACATCGATATGTTAATTGGCGCGGAACTCTTCATGGAACTCCTGGCCGAGGGAACGTTCAAGTTACACAGCGACCTGCCTGTAATGAAGAACACGCAGCTAGGCTGGATTTTCTCTGGCTCTATATACTCCGAGTCCCAGAGGAGTCAGCTTCAATCAAGTTCATCATTCTTCCTGAGGGATGGCGACGATCTATACCATCAAATCGAAAAATTCTGGGAAATAGAAGAGCTTCCCAACGATTATGCCACTCACCAAAGAAGAACGATATTGTGAAGACCATTTTCAGCGCAACACAAAACGTGATAAGTCTGGAAGATTCATTGTAAGGTTGCCTGTCCGTCAGCAATGCAAGCCACTTGGCAGATCGCGTAACAATGCAGAGAAAAGGTTACTTAAGATCGAGCGAAGGTTACAGAAGAGCCATGAATTACAGCAAGAATACGTCGATTTCATGGACGAGTACGAACGCCTGGATCATATGCAGGTTGCAGTGGACCGACCTCCCAGGAACGAGCCTTCTTTCTATCTCCCTCACCATGCGGTTGTAAAGGAAGGTAGCACCACAACCAGGACGCGAGTTGTTTTCGACGCATCTTGCAAATCGGATAACAATGACTCATTGAATGACGTGCTAGCTGTTGGAGCTACAGTACAACAGGATCTTAATTCAATCGTGACAAGATTTAGAACACATCAAATAGCCATCACAGCAGATATCTCCAAAATGTACAGGCAAGTGAAGATAGATCCCAGGGATTACAACATGCAGAGGATACTATGGAGGAAGAGCTCTTTTGAACCCATCCGGGAATTCCAGTTAAAGACCGTGCCGTATGGAACTTCATCGGCATCCTTCCTGGCAACAAGGTGTCTGAGACAGCTTGCTGATGACGAAGAAGTTCAGTATCCTACAGCTTCACAGATCCTCAGACGCGATTTCTACGTCTATGACTGTATCACTGGAGCGGACTCAGTGGAACAAGCCGTAAAACTGCAAGAGGATCTCCAACATCTACTACGACTTGGTGGATTCCAGTTAAGAAAATGGTGCTCCAATCACTCAACAGTCTTGGAGAACATACCACAACAGCTCAGAGAGACACAGGTACCGCTGAAATATGATGAGTCGAACAGCGTCAAAACTCTGGGTCTTCTTTGGCACCCTGCACTGGAAAAATTTCAGTTTGAGATCAACGTAAAACGAAGCACTGATGAATTCACGAAGCGAATTGTGTTGGGAATCATTTCGTCTATATTTGACCCATTGGGTTTACTTGGGCCTGTGATCATGGCTTGTAAAATCTTAATGCAGAGATTATGGAAAGAGAACTTGAACTGGGATGACAAAATTCCTGATGCACTACGAGTTGCTTGGGAAGACCTCTATAGTCAACTTCCAAGTCTAAATGACATACACGTTGATCGACTTGTCGTGATCAAGGGGAATGTATCCAGAATCGAATTGCACAGATTCTGTGATGCATCAGAAGCAGCATATGCAGCTTGTTTGTACGTGCGCAGTGTTGACGATAATGGAAATATATCCGTGCATCTGTTGTGCTCCAAGTCAAGGGTTGCACCCCTCAAGCAGCAATCCTTACCCCGTCTTGAACTGTGCGGCGCTTTACTGCTAGCCCGCCTAGTTAGCAAAACTATCCCGATTCTGGAAAGGAAAATAAATGATCTTCATATGTGGACAGACTCTACCATCGTACTCGCCTGGATTGCAGCGGAACCTACGAGGTGGAAAACTTTCATTGCCAATCGTGTGTCAGAAATACAAGAATTGACGGAGAAAGCTCACTGGCATCATGTGACCTCCGAGGGAAATCCAGCACACATTCTATCCCGAGGAACGCTCCCCTTAGTTCTGAAAATGCATGCATGGGCCATCTTGGTTACGCAAACATCAATCTTCTTGGCCCTGTTCAATCTACAACTCTATGGAAATTGATGAAATTCCTGAGAAACGAGAGACGCAATGCGTGGTGACTCATGAGGAGCAAGAAGACATTTCCCGTCGCTTCTCGTCACTTCGCCGAATGCAGAAGGTCATCGCCTACTGCACTAGGTTTGCCCACAATACAAGGAATCCAAGCACCAAGCGAACTGGTCCATTGACGCCTATGGAACTTGAAGGAGCCTTGAAGGTGTGCATCAAACAAGCGCAGCGGTTCAGCTACATGGCAGAGGTGGAAGAGCTGAAAGGTATATCAAGTGTAGCGACCAAAAGTACGTTGAGAAGTCTCAACCCATTCCTCGACGGAGAAGACCTCCTCAGGGTGGGCGGAAGATTAGAAAACTGTCCAATGCCTTTCGGTGAACGTCATCAGATCATTCTTACCCCTAAACACAACTTGACAAAATTGATCATAGAATCTGAACACCTACGCTTACTACATGCTGGTGAACAATTGCTGATCGCCTCTCTGCGGCAAAAATATTGGATTGTAAACGCCAGGCGAACAATACGTTCGCTTATCCACAAGTGTTTACGTTGCTTTAGGTTGAAGGCATCTGCTTCGAAGCAACTAATGGGTCAACTACCAGCTCCTCGGGTGACAGCAGCGCACCTATTTATGAACTCTGGAGTGGATTTTGCTAGGCCATAGTTTATAAAGCAAGGATCAACAAGAAGCAAGGTGAAGGTGAAGTGTTACATTGCAGTATTCGTATGCCTCTGCACTAAGGCAATACATCTGGAAGTAGTTCGCGATCTCAGCTCAGAAGCCTTCATTGCAGCTCTGCGACGCTTTACCGCGAGGAGGGGAAAGTGTCTTAACCTCTACTCGGACAATTCAACAAACTTTGTGGGAGCGCGAAATGAGTTGAACGAATTGCACCGCCTCTTCAAATCCGAACACTGCGTGGAAGAACTTCAAGAGTTTGGTAGTAAAGAAGGATTCACGTGGCATTTCATTCCTCCGGATGCCCCTCATTTCGGTGGCCTCTGGGAAGCTGGGGTTAAGTCAATGAAACATCATATGAGAAGGGTGGTTGGCCACCTGCTTGACATACGACGAACTACAGAAGTTAGCTTGCCAAATAGAAGCTTGTCTTAATTCTAGGCCTATCTCTCGTCTTTCTGACAATCCCTATGATCCCTCTTATCTCAGTCCCGGTCATTTCCTAATCGGCTCCCCATTGATGTCCATCCCTGAACCAAATCTGACAGAGGTAGCCTCCAACCGTCTATCCAGGTGGCAGCATCTGCAGAAAATGCAGCAGGACTTTTGGAGCAGGTGGTCAAAGGACTACCTCAACAGTCTACAACAAAAATCCAAATGGATTAACAACGTGAACATTCAGCCCGGCATCATCGTCCTTGTAAAGGAGGACAATCTCCCACCCACAGCTTGGAGGCTTGCGGTGGTCCAAGACGTGATATCCGGCAAGGATGGATTGGTCAGAGTGGCCATCGTCCGTACCAGCAACGGAACTCTGAAGAGACCAATCCAGAAACTGTGCCCCCTACCTGCACCGTGACGTGTGCTCTTGTGAATGTATATATTTTTGTTGTGTAAGTTTCTTTTGTGTTAGTGTTGTTTTCTCAGTGAACTTTTGGTGTGCCCATCATTCATGTTTGTGTTTAAATGTAGTACATTTAGGTGGGCGGTATGTAAGTGAACAGTGTTATGGGAGGAAACGAGATGTGACAACGTGGTGATGGTTATGCTTGGCAACACTGCGCCTTTCTATCGTCGCCCCTCAGCCTCTACCTGGCTTTTGGGACACACTCTGTTAAGCCGTGCCTTACTGGCAGCACGCACAAGCCGCAGCTTCTCGCAGCGCGATAACGAAATCTTATCAATATGTTGTGTACTGTATATATTGTGTGTATAGTAATAAATGTATAATTTAAATGCATACGTGGATTAATTGTTTGTGCGCGCGCGATTCTTGTTCCAGCAAATCATTCGCCCCAAGTGTTTCATTCGGGTCCGAATACGTTTTGAGACGTGGCTCGAAACACCTACTTTCATCAGAGTGCCCCAGTTGACATTTTGCTAGGTGCTAATGTATTTTGGCAAAATTTGCTTCCTTCTAGAATCAATATAACTTCTAGCATTTATGCCCACCACGCCAAATTTGGTTGGTTGGTCAAGGGTCATATCCCTCTTGCCACTGTGCAATCTTCATCCCTATGTCACTTAACTCACGTTGAGTTGGACAACAATTTAGAAAAATTTTGGAAAATTGAGTCTGTTGATTCCACACCTTCTTCTTCCACTGAAGATGACTTTTGCGAACAACTCTATCTCTCAACTACCACTCGCAACTCAGATGGTAGATTCGTTGTCACTATGCCTCGTATTCATTCCCCTCCAGTTTTGGTAGATTCGTATCCTCGCGCTCTTAAGGCTTTGTTTGCTGTCGAAAATCAGTTGAAACAAGATTCTTCAGCCAAAGCTGAATACATGGAATTCATGGAAGACTACAAAGCCTATGGTCACATGGATGTCCTCAATAAACAAACCCTTTCCAAAGATAGTGTTTATTTGGAAAAAAAAAAGGAAGCTTGTAGTTTAACGTGACCGTTAATCTTGCGATCATGAGCCACGGGACTTCCTTTTTACGTGGAATCCGAACCACAGGACATGGCATTTCACTTCGAAAATCTCACATACATTGGCCGGGAATCGAACCCGGTTCGCCTTGTGTTTATTTGAATCATCACCCTGTCTGGAAGAACAATTCCACAAGGGAACACATTCGAGTTGTTTTCAATGGTTCTGCCCCAGATTCTAATGGCATTTCTTTACACAATACCTTACTTACAGGTCCCGCCATTCAGTCTGATCTTTCTTCTGTTTTGCTCAACTTTCGCTTGTTTCCTGTTGGTGTCATAGCCGATATTAAACAAATGTATAGGCAAATCTTGATTAATTCTGAGCAACAAAAACTGTCACATATGGTCTAAAACCATCTGCTTTCTTAGCCAAACACACTCTAAAGCATCTTGCTGAGCAAGATTCTAACCTTTTTTCTGCTGATATTTCAAATCTTCTCAAAAAGTCTTTTTATGTGGATGATTTTCTTCATTCCTTTAACTCCCCTTCTGAAGCACTTGAGCACTCACGTGATCTCCAAGCATTGCTTCATGGAGGAGGCTTTTTCCTTCATAAATGGAATTCTAATTCTCAGGAAGTACTAGCTCAGCTCATATCCAATGGCAACGCTGACACACCAGTCAAGCTCTTACATACTGTTGATTCTACTAAAGTTTTAGGACTTCATTGGTATCCCGTTTTGGATTCCTTTTTCTATCAAGTCAGCTTGTCCCCTTATTATTCCTCAAACTAAGCGACAAGTTCTTTCAGAAATCGCCAAAATCTATGACCCGCTTCAATTCATAGCTCCTATCATCGTTCAAGCTAAAATGTTCATGCAGGAACTATGGTCTCTAAAAACAGATTGGGATGATCCTATCCCCCTTTCTCTTTTGGAAAGATGGCTTTCCTTTCGCATTCATCTTCTACATCTGTCTATTATAGACATCCCCAGGGTTCTTATCCCTACTTCTTTCTCTTCCAATTTAGAGCTGCATCTGTTTGCAGACAGCTCCATTAAGGCATATGGATGCTGCGCTTATTTGGTCAGTCGTAGCACTCCTCCTTCATTCCCTAATTTAATTTGTGCCAAGTCAAAGGTACCCCCTTTGAAAACTGTTTCTTTGCCTCGCTTAGAATTATGCCCTGCCCTGCTCGCTGCAGAATTATCTAGGAAACTCATTTCCAATCTTAATTGTCATTTCAGTCACATATATTACTGGACTGACTCTGCTATCACTTAAGCTTGGATCACGAAACCCCCTTCTCATTGGCAATCCTTCATCGCCAACAGGGTGGAAAAAATCCAAACCTTTTCTAATTCCTCTCAATGGAAACATGTCTCTGGTAAGGAGAACCCAGCTGACATCATTTCTTGTGGATGTGTTCCACACCAACTAGTTAATTCTAGTCTTTTCTGGCACGGTCCAAACTGGTTGTTACTAGAACCTTCCTTTTGGCCAGCCTTTCCTTCTTCTGCTTTAACGAATGTTCCTGAAACTCGTAACGTCGCCTCTTCTTTTGTAACTAATGTTACCCCTTCCTTGCTTGAAAGATATTCTTCCTTTCAAAAGCTAATTCGTATTGTACCTTACTTGCTTTGATGGAAATTCTTTGTGTTAGAAAAACCCTTCCTTCCTCAAGCTTTTCTTTCTACTGTTGAATCACAGTCCACTACAACCAAGGTTTTATTGCTTACTCAGCATGAAGTCTTTTCAGAAGAAATTAACTATATCCAAGGGTCTACCCCTCAAAAGGCGGAACAGACTATTCGCTTTATGCCCCTTTCTTGATGATAATGGATTATTGAGGGTAGGTGGTCGATTGTCCTTTTCTGATTATCCTGAAGATAAGAAACACCCCATAATTCTTCCTTCAAAACATCACGTCACCAAACTCATGATTCGTCAATTCCACTACCAGCATTTACACGTTGGTACTCGTACGCTCTGTTTGATTCGTGAGCAGTACTGGCCCATCAATGGCATGCACGAAGTGATCTCCGTTGTTAGAAAGTGCACTGCTTGCTTCAAAGCCAAACCTAAGTTTCCCCAACAACTTATGGCTGATCTTCCCTAGTTTCGTTCTGCTCCCAACAGACCCTTCCTTCCTACTAGTATCGATTATGCAGGTCCGTTCCTATACCAAACCAACAGCTTTAAAGCTAAACGCAAAATTCTGGGCAAGTTGTACATTGCACTCTTTGTTTATCATGGTCACTGGTGCTATTCACCTTAAATTGGTCACCAATGCTTCCACTTCTTACTTTCTCTCTGCTTTTTCTCGCTTCATTGCCAGAAGAGGAATTCCTTCTGAGGTTTTCTCTGACAACGCCAGAAATTTTCTTGGTGCTTCTCAGCAATGGCAAAAAGCACTCTGTTCTCGGTCTGCCAACGAACAACTGTCTAATTATGCTCACTTGAAAAAGTTCAAATGGCATTTCATTCCCCCATATGCTCATCATGGTGGGAGATGGAAAGCCTGCGTTAAGCTGGTTAAAGCTCATCTGAAAAGAACTATAGAAAATTCCATCCTATCTTTTGAAGAATTCAATTCCTTTGTAATTCTTATTGAGGGTACTGTCAATTCCCGTCCCTTGTCTCCTTTGTCTAACAATCATTCCGATTTACTTCCCTTGACTCCTGGTCATTTCTTGATAAGTGACTCATTAAAAGCTCCACCACCTCTCATCGACCATAAGCTCGACCATTCTTTACCCATTCTCTGGAAAAGAGTCGAAGCTCTCAGGAATAAATTTTGGAAACGGTGGAGACTGGAGTATTTAAACTCACTTCAAAGGAGGGGGAAGTGGCAGCTCGCTCGCCCAAACCTAAAGGAGGGAGATTTGATTCTCTTAAGAGATTCCAGTCCTCCTCTTGTTTGGCAAACCGGTAGAGTAGTGAAATGCTACACCGGTCATGACAATAGGGTAAGAGTGGTAAAATTAATTACTCCTTATGGACATTGTAACCATCCCATTTCTTCTGTTCCTCCTTTGCCACTCTAATCCTGTCTCTTTGTTTATTTTGTTGTTGTTGCCCCTCTGGCAGTATGTTCGCATTTGCAAATAATTAATTTGTTAATTTTGCTAGATTTGTGCAAATGTCAAAGTCAGACACAAATTTATCTTTCATAACCAAATCTTGTCATCACGTGTACGTGACATTTCATTTTTGTAAAATGCTTCCATGTTAAATCAAATATGTCGTAAAATGTTTTAGTTACTTGTTATTTCATAAGCCTAGTTCACTTCTTAGAAAATTTTCCAAGTGTTCTAGTAATGTACTACAGTTGTTCTGCACGCATTGAGACCTCGTGGTCTTCAGGCCTCTATTAGTTAAGCGCTTACTGGCCAGCCACCACGCATCAGCTACGCTTCAGCCAATCAATGCACGTCTTCTCCAATCGTGGCCCGGCTTCTCCAATCTCGTGCCATGGACGGTTCTGGAACATCAGCTGCTTGGCTATTAAAGCGACCTGCTGGGCTGACCTCTTTGTGATTTCTTCGACAGCCAACGATCTGTCCACCAGTCTTGCTAAACCGGACTTAAAACTCCAACTTTATCTACATATCATTTTTAATTTCCGCATCAAAAAGTCTTATTAAAACTTCGGAATGTCTTTCAACATTTTTCTTAGTGATCAAACCTCGATCACCAGTCACGTGCTTCTAAGACATATTAGTGCAATGAACTTTTACAGATGTGAACTCTACATCTTTTAGTGTTAAGGAATACTATTCCTATACAATCTATCTACAAAGTGAATACATTATCACTTGTCTTCATCTTCGTATGGCTTATTATAAGGCTCTACTTTTTGTGAAAGCTATTCAAAGTGACAGAACTAATGTCTTCCTCACTGCTCACGCAAGTGCTCTACATGACAGTTATTTTCTTCAAGCATTTAGGTTGCTAACCTATTTCAGCATCAAGTTAAGTAATCTGTTGCTTATACATAACCTGTGTTTTGCAAGGTGTAACCTACTGTTCTACTTTATAATGAAAAAAGGAAGGAAGATTGTAGTTTTACGTGACTGTGAATCTTGTGATTATGAGCCACGGAACCTCCTTTTTACGTGGAATCCGAACCACAGGACATGGCATTTCACTTCGAAAATCTCACATGCAATGACCTGGAATCAAACCCCGGACCGCCTTGGTGAGAGGCATACAGCTAGACCGCTGAGCCACCACGCCCCCCCACACACACACACACACACACACACACACACACACACTCTTTATAATGTTACTTCTTTCTGAGGAAAGATTTATACCAGCTTACTTTAGAAGTTTTCTCAAATTTTAATATATCGGCTTGCCTTTTCCATTTTACCTAGGAGGTATAACGTAACGGCTCGCTTAAGCAATTTTCCACTTGGGAAAAGTCTCATTAACTTTTAGGTATCTCATGCATACCTGCGTCTGCCATTGCACTTTTTCTTGGAACATTTCATGATTTGCTTCTGTGCATTATGGCAACTAATATCATTCTTTCTTTTCATAAGGTACTGCATGATTCAGCCCCTCACAGCCACTAGCCCCTTCTATAGGCTATGTCTTTTCCTTTCATGTTAAAACTAAACTGTACATCAAAGTACTTACCTATATCGCATGTTTAAAGATAAATTAATTTACTTGTTGTTAATAAAGAAAAGCCTTCAAAGCTTTAATAACAATATAAATGTCATTTATTGGAAGAAAATATATATATATGTCAAAGCTACATGCTCTCTCTCCTTCTTGTTCTTGTTTCATATGTGCAAATATTTATCCTATGTTCCTTAAAGCTCAATATGTACTCGGCTCTGAATTCACTCAGAATCCGTCTGAAAATGGAGACTGTTAATTGGTCGATCCAATGGTTAGTGATAGTTACTCACACCAGGAGCCAGCGGAAGATAGCAATATTTTCCTTTCAAATGCGAGTACATAACCACCTCGTTCAAAACCATTTCAAGTCTTGATTGTGGTAGGCATTCAGCATAAAGGTGCTACAAGCGTGACTACTGCTTACAGCAAGAAATGTAAATATATGTTAATAACTTATAATCGGGGGAGCCTGTCAACCCCTAGAGGGCGCATTCCCAGGTGGCGGATAGGGGGCCTACAGCAATGTGCGCTGGTGGAAATACCTCGGAACTGAACCCACGGACCAACAGGCAGCCCTACTCCTGGGGTCTTTACAATAGTAGGACACCCTCTCTCAGGTGTCATAAATATGGAGGGCCCCAGCTCAGGGTTATGAGTGAAGTCCACAACGGTAACTACAGTGGAGAAGCTGGAATTCGGCACAGTGCAGCTGGCAGAAGTGGCATCCTAGTACTCGGGATTAGTAAGAGTAAAAGTATTTGTTCATAACCATGGGTATATATCAGATTTAGCGTCTGTTCTCCATGTTAGGAGCGGCTACAAAAGGTGTCTGTTCTCCATGTTAGGAGCAGCCTAAATTTCTGCTGGCAGTAGCCCTAAAATGCCCGACATCAGGCTGTGGCGACAAGCAGGTCGGTACCTCTGTCGCAACCAATGGATCATGTCTATGTCAGTTTTGATGAATAATGCTAGGGCATCCCCCAGAAGTGACGCGCGTCGGCCTCGCCTACCACCGCGACAACTGGACAAGGGCTACTGGTTCAAGGGCGGAACCAGTTAAAGAAGCTAGCCCCACATAGAGAACATTGACGCATCGCCATGCTCAACATAGGGACTCTTACGGGACGCAGTCGTGAACTCGCAGCGGTGCTGAAAGAACGGAAAGTGGACATTGCATGTGTGCAAGAAACACGTTGGAAAGGCCAGAAATCCTGTGACATCGGAGATGGCTATAAACTAATTTACCATGGTACACCTAACAGGAATGGCATTGCCATCATCGTTGTGCAAACCTGCGAGATCGAGTTGCTGAGGTTCAGCGCTATTCAGACGGCCTTAGGTCAATTACAATCGATTCTGCAACCTCTCTACTTCATGTCTTCTCTGCATATGCACCATAGTCTGGCTGTGATGACCTAGAAAAGGAACATTTTTGGCAGGAGCTACAAGATCATGATTCAGCATGTCCTCAAGATGAGTTCCTACATCTCTGTGGTGATCTTAATGGGCATGTTGGTCATACCAAGGGGAAGCACATCAACCACCTCATGACCTACACCAGTGATGGCTATAGCAGCCAAACTGACTTCATTCTTGTTCGACGTCGTGATCTCCGACTAGTAACGGATGTGAAGGTCATACCATCTGACTGTGTAGCCCTTCAACATAAGCTGCTCACAGCGGACTTAAGGATATCTAAACATCGTAGAGGTGGAGAGATAAACACCTCCGAGAAGATCAAGTGGTGGAAGCTTAACGACCAGAAGGAGACCCTAGCAGACAGTATAAATTTTCCTCCCATCGACCTGAATGCCATTGACAACACATTGACCACATTCTGCAAATCTCACTTCAACCGCCACAGCAGCCTTGGGTACAACCTTGTTCCCACCGTATTGACAACCAAACGTGGTTATGGACAGCCCAAGTCCAGGGAAAGGTGCATGAAAAGAAGAAGTCGTATAGAAACTGGGTTTTACAAAAGACTCCAGAGAACAGGGAAATATATGCGATGACCAAACGAAAGGCTAAGAAAGCTGTCGCTGAAGCTAGGCACAGTTACTATACTGATCTGTATACAACACTGGACTCAAAGGAAGGAGAGAAAACTATATCCCGGCAGACCAAAGCTAGAACAAAATCAGCACAGGATATTGAGTGCTATGTGTATGCATAAAAGGCAAAGATGGTCGGCGATTACAGGACAAACAGGACATCCTCAAACGCTGGCAACAACACTTTGAAGAGATTTCCAACATTGAGCTCCCACATTCTCCTATTCCAGAAGGTAATCCAACTTCAGGTCCTATCTTAAATATCACGTCAGAGGAAGTCACCAGCGCCATCAAGAGTATGAAGAACCAGAAAGCGCCAGGACCAGATGACCTTCCGGCAGACTTCTGGAAGTTACAGGAATTAAAAGAACCTGCGATAAACTGGCTGACCAACTTTTTCAATGCCATAGTTGACTCTGGCTCTGTTCCCAGTGATTAGACTGCAAGCATCACTGTGCCTATCTTTAAGCAAAAAGGTGACCTAGCAGAATGTGCAAATTACCGTCCAATTCGCCTCCTGTCGCACACAATGAAAATCTTTGAATGAATCCTAGATCGACGACTGCGTGAAATCGTCAACATTACTACCAACCAGTGCGGCTACGTCAAGGGTGCTGGAACAACCGATGCAATCTTCGCAGCCAGAATGCTTATTGAAAAGCACCAAGAGAAACAACAGCCACTGCATATTGCCTCCCTTGATCTTGAAAAGGCTTTCGGACGTGTTCCACACTGCATGATCTGGTATGCACTTCGTGACCATGGGGTACCTGAAATACTTATCAATTGGATCAAGATGCTATACACGAACATTACAAGTAATGTTCGTTGCACTGTCGGCATCTAGGAGGGCTTCGCAGTGAAAGTCGGTGTACACCAAGGCTCCGCACTGTCCCAATTGCTGTTTATCCTTGTCATGGACACAATCACACGGGACCTGCAAAGGAGTGTCCCTTGGACTCTCTTATATGCAGACGATGATGCACTTGCTGATACCACTATAAGAGGATTGCAGTGTCAAGTTGAAGATTGGATCATCCATCTCTCACAATTTGGTTCTAAACTTAACAAAAAGAAGACTGAATACCTTAAACCATCCCAAGCGACGGCTCCATTCAAGTTGATGGAGATACCTTAACGAAGACCGTAAGCTTCAGGTATCTAGGATCTTGCCTGCAGACTGATGGTGGGATAGCTGATGAAGTGCGAAGTAGGATAAAGGCAGCGTGGATGAGATGGAGGGAGGTAACAGGCTTACTCTGTGACTAAAGGATGTCACTACATCTGAAGTCCAAAATATACCACACAGTAGTACGTCCTGTTGCTTTATACGGTGTTGAATGTTGACCAGCCGATAAAGCTACGGAGTGCCAATTACACAAGATGGAAATGCATGTGCTCCGTCGGTCTATGGGCATTACACACCTGCATCATGTCAAAAATGACACTGTTCGCCAGCAAATGGCCATCGCACCCATCACTGAGAAGGCACGGGAAAAGCGCCTCCAATGGTATGGTCATGTCCTGCGTGCTGCACCTGGAACAGTTGCCAATTTCACCCACTCGTTTGAAATTAATGGGCAACGTCCACGTGGACGTCCAAAGCAGCGCTGGCATGATACAGTAAATACTGACATGAAAACTTTCAATTTAAGACCGCAAGATGCCCAAGATCGTACAAAATGGCAAGGCAAGATCAAAATAGCAGACCCTACACCAGCAGGAAAATGCTACAAAAAAAATAAAAATAATAATTATGCTACAGTTTCACTATATTTACGAAAAACTCGGCAGTAAAGCAAAAATATTGAGGATTTAGTGATATTTATCATGTTATTTCACGATATTTATGAAAAATTGGTATTATGGAATTTTGAGTTACTCTGATATTTAAAATAATATTAAACGTCATTATAAGCACTTGTATGGAAACATTTCATCATTTAACAGCCCAACTACATTCTTAGGCGTTATCGTTGAAACAATTTTTTCCTAGCCCTGCCTACAAAGGGACATTGCCTTGTGATGTAGATATATCTGCAATGGCCAATGGATGAAATCCAGAAAGAAATTTCACCTCACTGGGTTTCAGAAGCCCACCGAGAAATAACTTTTTCACTACCAGTACTTTAAAAACAAGGACAGAAATAAATGTAGGGGTATCATTCACATAAGTCCTGCCACACGCTTGTTGGAAGGATTAGCTACCAAGATAGTCATACATTGCTATGAAATCAGTCATATTGGTTCCGTATTGACATACACAGAGGTGCCAACCTTTGAAGTGGGTTATCAGTAATCCCTTATATTGAACCCCCCCCTCCCTCACACAAAAAATTTCATGTTAAATCCAAAGCATGCTCCACCCTTCTCGATAATGACACCACCTTTTCCCTACCCGGAAGCAACCTATAGTAAAGAACATCATATCACACAATAAAATTTGCAAATTGCCTGCTAGTTCTGTGGTAAGAAAAATTCCTTGTAGCTTGTTTTCCAACCAGTATGCTTTTCCGTGAAAGTTTTCTTGTAATATACTTCCCCCGGTCGTGACATGCTCGTCTTCTATATCATAAGCGATTCCAGTGTAGATGTGCTTAATGTAGGTCTGAATTTTGTCTGATTTTTTTCTAACACTGAAAATTCATTCTGTGGGAGAGTTAGTGTGAGGTACAGCTAATATTGCAAATACCATATTACAGAAGGTTTTATACTTCAACTGTCCACTTTCGTTTTTAAGCTCAGCAATTCTATTTATTAGGTACAGCATTCATTTCAGGTTCCGTATTGACCATGTTTACAACTTTAAAATCTGAGTTTTCCGCCAAATCAATACTTTTACTTATGTAAAAATTTTTTATGGGTACATGTTTCGGAGACCCTACTGTCTCCTTCTTCAGCCCTCCTTTGTTACTACAAACATCGTGTCACATTCAAAATCCCATAATAAAACAACAGAATACACAACATAAATTACACAACCACAACATATTAAAAACTATGAGCTTAAAAACACACTTAAAATTCAATAAACAACCAAAGATAAAACATGTGATGCTCCTCGCATTTTTTCAGTCAATCAGTTCATGTTAAATTTGTGTCATGGGACACGTTAGAATATACTTAAGCACAGCATTTGTTTTGTTCACTTTGTTTCCGAAATATAAAGTTGAATGTGATTAATCTATGGAGAATCTTGCTGAATTGAATGCATCTAAGATTTGCATATTGTCATTTTTACATTCGTAGAACATCAGGTATTCTTGTGTTCCTATTCTATAATACTTAGCAACATGCTATAGTAGAATGACTGTTGTTATGAATAACAGTCCAATAGAATTGAAGACGGTTAATTCAAGGCTTCTTATTATGGTAAGCTGATGGTCAACGGCTTCTTTAATAATTTCATTAATATTGTACTGGTCCTGAAATGAATGAGTTGCGTTAGAAAATAAAATCCCAAAAACTAAATATTATCAAAACCGGATCCAAATGAGATATAATAAAGACTTAATAAGAACACTTCAAATTGATACCTCATCTTATTCATGAAATACTAAATAGTTCCAAACAATCTGAAGAAAAAAAATATCAGATAATGCCTTTATTATTACGTGTTTCCATAATTATGGAAAAAATTTTCTTACGGGAATTAAAACATTACAAAGACTTACCGGACATAAGTGGCCTAGTCATTAACACAGCCCTCAAAGAGGTCCACTTCAACTGAGCTACACCTTAACAAGTGACACAGCTGCTCGCTTGCAGTGAAACGGCTTGACGCGGAGGCGGGGAAAGGGGGGGGAGGGGGGAGGGGGGGGAGGGGGGCGGAGGGGATGGGAGGGGATGGGAGGGGAGGGGGGTAAGAAATTAGATCGAACCGAAAGGGGAGTGAGTGTGTAAGTGGTGTAAATAGAACGAAACGAAATGTATGAGAGAATACCTAATGTGGTGGGGGTTGCAGGGGTGGTTTGCGTTGTTTATTGTTTAAGTGATCTGCTATTGTATCAAACAATTCGTTGGTTTCAAAATTAATTTCATTTAAATTATTGCATTCATTAGACCTCTGGGATGTATTGATATGGATATTTTCTAAAATATTCATGTAGCTGCCCTTAGACGCGTAATGCAAGATCGTGACGTCATTGTTTATGTCGGTGAACTTGTGACCCGTTTCTTCCATATGTGTTGCCATGGCTGAGAATTTCCTATGTTTAATGGCCGAAACATGCTCAGCGTAACGAGTGCGTATGCTCCTACCTGTTTGTCCCGTGTAATTTGATCTGCAAGAACTACATCTTAGTTCGTAAACGCCCGATTTCATATACTTATCACAGCTGTTAATTTTGTTCGAGTTGAAAAATTTATTGAAGTTAGAATTATTGGTTTTGAAGGCGATGTTCATTTTATATTTCTTGAGGATATTAGTTACTGTGTGTACACTTTGATCTATGTAGGTGAAAGTTGCAAACGTTTTCTTTTTTGAGTTCTCTCTAATTAATTTAGTTGTCGGTCTGTTTTTTAATTTATAGATTAACCTATTGACATATTTATGGCTGTAACCGTTAACTTTAGCTATTTGGTGTATTATATCTAGTTCCTGCTTCCGATCCTGTTCAGAGGAGGGGATTTTTAACGCTCTATTAATAAGGCTTATGAACGTTGCGTTTTTATGGCCGCCCGGATGATTAGAGTCCTGTCTTATGACTGTGTTCGTTTGCGATGGTTTCCTGTAAACTTTGTAATGCAGACGATTATCTTTTCTGGTCACCATCAAATCCAAGTAATTTATTTTATTGTTGACTTCTGATTCTATGGTAAATTTAATATTGTTATCAATGTTGTTCAACTCGGCCATTATTTGTTCTATTGTCTGTGTTTGGTTATCAATAATAATAAAAACGTCGTCAACATATCTCCCCCAGAAAACTATTCCTTTAATTTGGTTGATAATTTTCTCGTGTTCCATATGGTCAAGATAAATGTTAGCTAATATACCTGACAACGGGGATCCCATTGCGAGGCCTTCAGACTGTTTATAGATTTTCTTGTTAAAAGTAAAAAAGTTATTGTCAGTGACGAAGGTTAAAATCGACGTAAATTCTTCGATTTCAACTTTGGACAGTTCGCTATTGCTACTTAATCTATCGTGAATAATCTCGATCGTTTTACTAACCGGGATGCTCGTATACATATCTTTAATGTCGACTGAATGCAAAGTATTATTTTCATTAAGTTTAAGGTCTATTGTTCTTTCACAAAAATGCATGGTGTTACTGAAAGAGCTGTTGGCCTTGAGCTTATAGTGTTTGTTAAGAAACTGTTGGGCAAATTTCGCTAGTTTGTATGTAGGACTGTTCCTGAAGTTAACGATTGGCCTAATCGGAATATTTGGTTTATGGATTTTTGGGAGAGATCTCAGAGTGGGAATGCCAGGGTTCATAATTACAAGCTTGTCGGCATGTCTCTCGTCTAAAATAAAGATGGTGTTCTTTAAAAGTGTTTTCAACCGTTTTTGAATGATATTAGTTGGGTCCTTTTTGATTTCCATGAACCTGCCTGAATTTAGAAAAACGATTGTTTTGTTGACGTAATCGTCATAAGTAAAAGTATTGATTTGGCGGAAAACTCAGATTTTAAAGTTGTAAACATGGTCAATACGGAACCTGAAATGAATGCTGTACCTAATAAGCATAAGGCTAGCCAGGCCAACAGGTTAAAATTTAAGTACAAAGATCTCAAAATTGAACTGGCGAATATCGTCAAGGACATCGATTTTCTCAAGAAATGCAGAAAACACAAAGTATTTCCACAATATCTTAAAGGTTATCAAAGAAAAGGGCATTCCAACCCGTATGAAAGACATACACAGTTCATGGTTAATAACAAAGTTCTTATTCGCGAAATAAGGTTCCTTTATATGAGGAAGAATAACATCAGTAATGCCTTGTACCGCGCCCACCTAGAGGCAGCGAATTCTATAGACACGAAAGAATGGGACAAATACCAAATCATTGCAGGTCAAATAACACACTCATGCGTTATCAGAAAGGTCAACACCTTAAATAACAAATTCCAGAGTTTGCTTAAAGCACAAAAAACGCCTCTCAACCAAAACACCCCAGAAGTAAAAAACAGCCATACTTTCCAAAACCCTGTGAAGAACATGACTAATATCACCCTCCACCAGAGTGACATGGAAATCCTCCAAAAAGGCCCCAAACACAACTGGGAACAAAATTACAGTAAGAATAATCTAACCGTTTTGGTAGCCGAAACAGAAGCAGCAATTAGGAGACTTCCTACTGAAGAGCAAAATGCCGCTAGGTTTGAAACCAACAAGAAAATTAAGAAGATAATCAATTCAAACAAGAGTAATGCTAAAGTAAACCGTAACCTAAATAACAATTTCAAAAAACTCGTTACCAAAATTAATGATAGTAATATAATCATTACTAAAGCAGATAAAGGCAATACCACAGTGCTAATGAGCAAAGACGATTACATCAACAAAACAATCGATTTTCTAAATTCAGGCAGGTTCATGGAAATCAAAAAGGACCCAACTAATATCATTCAAAAACGGTTGAAAACACTTTTAAAGAACACCATCTTTATTTTAGACGAGAGACATGCCGACAAGCTTGTAAGTATGAACCCTGGCATTCCCACTCTGAGATCTATCCCGAAAATCCATAAACCAAATATTCCGATTAGGCCAATCATTAACTTCAGGAGCAGTCCTACATACAAACTAGCGAAATTTGCCCAACAGTTTCTTAACAAACACTATAAGCTCAAGGCCAACAGCTCTTTCAGTAACACCATGCATTTTTGTGAAAGAACAATAGACCTTAAACTTAATGAAAATAATACTTTGCATTCAGTCGACATTAAAGATATGTATACGAGCATCCCGGTTAGTAAAACGATCGAGATTATTCACGATAAATTAAGTAGCAATACCGAACTGTCCAAAGTTGAAATCGAAGAATTTACGTCGATTTTAACCTTCGTCACTGACAATAACTTTTTAATTTTAACAAGAAAATCTATAAACAGTCTGAAGGCCTCGCAATGGGATCCCCGTTGTCAGGTATATTAGCTAACATTTATCTTGACCATATGGAACACGAGAAAATTATCAACCAAATTAAAGGAATAGTTTTCTGGGGGAAATATGTTGACGACGTTTTTATTATTGATAACCAAACACAGACAATAGAACAAATAATGGCCGAGTTGAACAACATTGATAACAATATTAAATTTACCACAGAATCAGAAGTCAACAATAAAATAAATCACAAATTACTTGGATTTGACGGTGCGAGCCTCCGTGGCTTAGGCGGCAGCACGCTGGCCTCTCACCGCTGAGTCCGTGGTTCAAATCCCGGTCACTCCATGTGAGATCTGTGCTGGACAGAACGGAGGCAGACAGGTTTTTCTCCGGGTACTCCGGTTTTCCCTGTCAAAATTTCATTCCAGCAACACTCTCCACTATCATTTCATTTCATCTGTCATTCATTTAATCATTGCCCCAGAGGAGTGCGTCAGGCCTCGGCAGCCGGCACAGTTCATATCCTCACCGCTAGATAGGGGCTTCATTCATTCCATTCCTGACCCGGTCGGAGACTGGAAACAGGCTGTGGATTTTCATTTCACTTGGATTTGACGGTGACCAGAAAAGATAATCGTCTGCATTACAAAGTTTACAGGAAACCATCGCAAACGAACACAGTCATAAGACAGGACTCTAATCATCCGGGCGGCCATAAAAACGCAACGTTCATAAGCCTTATTAATAGAGCGTTAAAAATCCCCTCCTCTGAACAGGATCGGAAGCAGGAACTAGATATAATACACCAAATAGCTAAAGTTAACGGTTACAGCCATAAATATGTCAATAGGTTAATCTATAAATTAAAAAACAGACCCACAACTAAATTAATTAGAGAGAACTCAAAAAAGAAAACGTTTGCAACTTTCACCTACATAGATCAAAGTGTACACACAGTAACTAATATCCTCAAGAAATATAAAATGAACATCGCCTTCAAAACCAATAATTCTAACTTCAATAAATTTTTCAACCCGAACAAAATTAACAGCTGTGATAAGTATATGAAATCGGGCATTTACGAACTAAGATGTAGTTCTTGCAGATCAAATTACACGGGACAAACAGGTAGGAGCATACGCACTCGTTACGCTGAGCATGTTTCGGCCATTAAACATAGGAAATTCTCAGCCATGGCAACACATATGGAAGAAACGGGTCACAAGTTCACCAACATAAACAACGACGTCACGATCTTGCATTACGCGTCTAAGGGCAGCTACATGAATATTTTAGAAAATATCCATATCAATACATCCCAGAGGTCTAATGAATGCAATAATTTAAATGAAATTAATTTTGAAACCAACGAATTGTTTGATACAATAGCAGATCACTTAAACAATAAACAACGCAAACCACCCCCCAACCCCCGCCACATTAGGTATTCTCTCATACATTTCGTTCCGTTCTATTTACACCACTTACACACTCACTCCCCTTTCGGTTCGATCTAATTTCTTACCCACCTCACCTCTCATCCCCTCCGCCCCCCTCCCCCCCTTTCCCCGCCTCCGCGTCAAGCCGTTTCACTGCAAGCGAGCAGCTGTGTCACTTGTTAAGGTGTAGCTCAGTTGAAGTGGACCTCTTTGAGGGCTGTGTTAATGACTAGGCCACTTATGTCCGGTAAGTCTTTGTAATGTTGTAACGTGTTTTTCGAGGGGTTTTATGCAACTGGCATAAGTCAGTAGGAAGCCATTCTATATTTATTTACGCGGCAAATTGTTCAGCCAAGAGAATTTTTCATGTTAATTTATTATTATTATTATTATTAATTTATTATAATTATTATTATTAAGGTATTTTCGGAGCATTTTATAAAAATTATTAGCATACAGATAGGTTTTCTATGTCTTAGAAAACGCTAACAAGCAAATTATTACGAACGACGATATCATAGAAAATTATCTGATTACGGAATTTTACGGAGTTTTTGTCAGTTAGGGTATTTGAGAGAGACGTGACTCACTGGGAATTCTAATACAAGCTGATTCCTGTCGAGGAGCATGACGCAATCTTGGGTCGCATCGTCAAGAAGAGGCGAATTGTTGAAACGGAACCCTGTCGCCGAGTGTAATGACCCGGAGGAGGAGAAGATCGCGTGGTGGTGCAGCCAATCAAGGAGGACGACGTAAGCTAGATGTCGGTACCATGGTAGGGGAGCCGGCGTGTGGATATATCGTTCGACGCGCCGTGAAACGAGAACAATCTGTATAGTACTTGACGAGTATGGATGCGCGTGCGAGTGGCTCCGATGTTCAGTGGAGTTAGCGACGAACTTTTGTAAAACGTAACCAGTGCGGTTTTACGCGAGTTTGGGTCCGAGGTACGGACCATAGAATTATATAATCTACCAGGATATCATCAAATTTCGACGGAGATGATGACGTCCAGGAGACTGTGGGAAGCACACAGCATCATCAAGAACGAGGGAGATGCTTTGGCAATTTCCAATGGTAAGCGCACATGACGCAGAAATACGCAATCTCTCATTTTCTTTGTTTTATATTTCATATTTCAGTAACTTCATAGCTTGGAAATAAGAGTAAAATCAATTTATCAGACTCCGTTTTCACGTAATTTTCTATCGGTAATATTCAAATCACAACGCTCCAATTTAAATTTTAAACTTATTATTATTATTAATTTTGCTATACTTGTTTTATATAATAAATTCATTTCTTTTACAATGCAATCTTTGCTTTCAGTAGGTAGCATTAGATATAGACCAATTCCTTCTCCTGATACAATTGTTTGTTGGGTTAATGATCAAATCATACCACGATCTGAGTGAATAGAGTCTTGAAGGTGTTCTGCCAGAGCTAGACGTTGTTAAATACAAATTTAGATTTCAACATTGCATTGAGGTCTTGGCGCCCATTAAAACAACATAGCTTAGGCAAAGGTAAACAGTTACATTTCTCACCCAACAGTGTGGGCTAGCGAAACCATTACATTTGTCGCTACCAACATGGGGCACTAATTAATTACCGTTTCATTTGTACGCTCAACGTGGAGCAAAGTAAATACCGTTTCACTTGTCATCCCAGCCTAACTAATAACCATTACAATTGTCGCCGACAACTTGGGGCTGAAAACCTAATAACATTTGTGGAAGGAGAAGGGTATATATTTCTGTGCCTGTATTTTGGGGGTTATTTGTCTTTATCAGTGTATATCATTATGGGGGATGAGAAAGAAAGACAGATGAGGTTACGTAGTGGTCATCAACTGGAGAATGATGATACGAGCAGTATGTCGAGTGATGGTAGTACCGGGGTAGCGGAGGTAAATCCCGATACTGAAACAGGGAGTGTAGGCGGCCAACCAGAATTAAAAACTTTACTTCTCGAGTTCATGTATCAGAACAAAGTTAGTAGTGATGCTTTAAATGCAAAATTAGAACAGAATAATGCAAAATTAGAACAAAACAGTAGGGAAAATAAAGAAAGTACAGATGCTTTAAATGCAAAATTAGAACAGAATAATGCAAAATTAGAACAAAACAGTAGGGAAAATAAAGAAAGTACAGAAGCTTTAAATGCAAAATTAGAACAGAATAATGCAAAATTAGAACAGAATAATGCAAAATTAGAACAAAACAGTAAGGAAAATAGAGAGAGTACTGAAACTTTAAATGCTAAATTAGAACAAAACAGTAGGGAAATGAGTGACAAATTCGAACTGATTAGAGGTGAGATCAGGGGGGTGATGGAAGAAAAGGCTAAAGAGATTATTGCAGATGTAGACAGAAAATTAGGAAAAGTACAGGAGGAGTTGGAAATTAGAATCAGTACACAGGCTGAAAATTTAAAAGAACTAGTGCAACTGGAAACACAGCAGGTCAAAAAGCAATTGGGGGGAGAAATTGACAAAATTCAGGTAGCTACTAAAGAGGTTAAGGAACAGCTGGGGGGTAGAATTGAGAAAGTCCACTCACAAGTAGTTGCAGAAGTAAATGATTTAAGAGAGAGTAATAGGGAAAGCATTAGCAAGATTGAGGAGAAACAAGCAAAGCTATATGATAAAGTAGAAGAATCAGAAGGAAACATTAAATTAACAGTAAACAGTATTGAGAGGAAGGCTGAGGAGAAAATCGCAGAATTAGAATTAAAATTAAAAGCTAGGATCAGGCAAGAAAATAGTCAGAATAGGCCAGTTTTTGTGAATAGCACACACAGGGAGGTAGAACTGGGTAAGTTCAGCAATCGACAGGGGTGCCCAATGGAGTTCAAGAACACTATAGAAAATAAATTCGGGGAGAGGTTGGAAAATGGTAGTATTGAGTGGTGCCAGGTAGTTGAAATTTTAGAACAAGTGTTTGTGGGGGAAACGAGGAATTGGTTTGCTGTCTACAGAGACAAGTTTACTGATATCAATGATTTTAAAATGAAATTCTGTGAAAAGTTCTGGAATGAGGTTATTCAGTCGCAGCATCGTGAGGGAGTAGTGTGTGGTAAATATAACCCTAAAGGAAGCTCCACCATGACCGAATACTTTTTAGGGCAGGTATTAGTGTGTAAATATCTGGATGGCTTGAAGGAGGAAAGTGATGTGGTAAGGTTGCTACTTAGGCACTTTCCCTATAGGATCAAGGAGGCTGCTTGTATCCAGAATGTAAAGACTATATCACAAGTAGAAAATTTGTTAAGCACATTTGATGCACTAGGGAGAGGGGGTTATGAGGACAATTTCAATCGGAACCAGGGTAATAATAATAATAGACCTAATGAAGCCAGGCATCAGGAAGTTCAAGGGAACGGTGGCGAAGGGGCCAATGCTCAAAATAGAAATAATAATAATCAGCTAAATCAGAACAGAGGAAATGGCTATGGTAATCAGTATCAAGGGAGGAACAATGATTACAGGGGAAATCAAGGGAGAAACAATGATTTCAGGGGAAATCAAGGGAGAAATTATAATGACAATAATTACAACCAGAATAGGGGTCAAGGAAGAGGACAGCCTAGTGGTAGTAATATACAGCCAAACAATGACAACACAACTCAGAACAACCAGACCAGTGCAGTAGTAACTAGTACTACGGCCAGCTGTAGCGGTTCTTTAAACGCGAACCAGGCTGCGAAGTAAGGTCAGAATCTCAGTCTGTAGCATGCCCTGTCCATACAATTATACAGGAACCCTATGACCTAAATGTGAGAAATGAATTATTACATGAACTAAATGATGAAGGTATTATTCAGGAAGTGGTTAGTAAGAGCCCCATAGTTAAATTTAACGTGTCCGAGGCGTACACAGATGTTTTAATTGATAGTGGTTGTATGAAGAGTTGCATAAGTAGTGCATTTTATGATAAAATGAAAGGAACTGGAGTAAATTTTGAGGAGATGCCAATTAAAAGCACTTTTTGTTATCACAGCTGTTGGGAAGAGGTCTAAAGTAATTTCTAAGAAAGTTTTAGTAGACATTAAAATTAATAATCATGTAGAGAAGCAGATTTGCCTTGTAATTCCAAATTTAGTATTCAGTGTTATCTTGGGTTCAGAGTGGCTAGGTAGAGTGTCTGGTAACTTATGTTATGATGTAGGGAGTTTGAAATTTAAATGGGGAGATTCTGAAGTAGAAGTAGCGTTCAATGACCATATTCAGAGGAGTAGTATTGTAGGTGTGATTTGTACTTTAAATGAGATATCGCCAGCCGTAGAGCGGGGTTCTCCATGTTTTGTGGGCAGTGTGATTACGAACGGAAGTCTAGAGGACTCGTTACGTGAGGCTGCATTTCAGGGAAATATAGAGGTGGAACAATGTGTTCGGCTCTATGATGTGTTATGGTGTAATAGGAGAGTTTTTGAGGATCGCATTGGTATGGCCAATTGCTATACACATTCATTGAACGTTATTGATAGGTCAGTATTCACAGGACATAGATATCCTGTACCTTTCGCTTATCAGAGTGCAGTTGAGGCACAAATTAACCAGATGCTTGAAGATGGGATTATTGAGCACTCGAACAGTCCATATGTTAATTCTTTGATCACGGTACCCAAGACCGACGGCACTGTTCGTATTTGTTTAGACGCTCGTTTGGTTAACAGTAGAATTAGTTCAGATCAGCTGAAATCTATGTCAATAGAGGAATTAATGCAAACATTTGAGGGGAAGAAGTATTTCACTTGTGTAGATTTGAGTTCCAGTTTTTGGCAAGTGCCACTTATGTACGAAGATAGACCATTTACAGCTTTTAGTCATAAATATAACCTTTATCAATTTTGTAGAACACCTTATGGGTTAAAGAGTAGTTCAGCTGCTTTAATTAGGGCTTTAAACATCGCATTAGGGGATGACACAGGAGAGTTTGTAACCATTTACATAGATGATATGGTAATTAGTTCACGCAGTTTTGAGGAGCATCTACGTCATTTAAATATAGTTTTTCAGAAGTTAGATCAGGCAGGGTTCACTTTGAAGCTGTCTAAGTCGTCATTCTGTCAGTCAGAAGTGACATTTTTAGGTCATAGAGTGTCGAGTACAGGTGTGACACCATAGGAAGGTAGGGTTAGCATGTGTGGACAGTAGCAACAGGGCATCGTTACAGACACTGAGATATATGCTAGTGGAGCAACGTGATGACGTTCATTTAAAGGGAGCCACTTGCAAGGTTGGAAGCAGGTGACGCAGAAACATTTATAGTTTCCAAACGTATTGGGAAAACAGCATATGTGCTGGAGAATAGTGAGGGAAACAGATTATACGGAACGTATAATATACATAGTCTACGAAAATATGTGTCATAAAGTGAGTGTGTTTAGCTGGCGAGCCAGCCTATCAAATGAGTAAGTGTGGTGTCTGGTGCGTGGAAGATCTGGTCTTAAGGCAGGCGTATCAGAAGTCACACAGGGGGGTAGTATGTAAGTAAATGAGAGTTTTTAAGGTACAGGGAAATATGACGGGATTGTCGGATGCTGTTGAGCACTAAATTGTCTCGATGCACCAAGGCCATTTTGGCAGCGCTGATGGGTTCCCATTTATCTCCAAGAGATGGGGGAGCGCTTGAATAGGGCTTGTTAGCTTAAGGCGTCCACGAGATAAAAGATGGGCCATCAGAATGCGAGACAGTCCTTCATGAAACTCATACATATCAGCACACGTGATTTCTGTTTACGGCCTCGCCATGTAAGATTTGTAAGTGTGTAATTTAAGATAATATGTACAATGGTATTATTTGTGTGAGGAGAAATGGTCTGTGTTGAGAACTAGTATCAAGTAGAATATGGTTAACGGGAACTTAACAAGACAGGGCGATTACGGCACAGAAATATTTGGTGTTATATGTAATGCACATTTACTGTTTTTTTTTCAGAAGTCAATATTAATTTAATCTACTTTAAAGAGAGATTAAGTATTATGGTCACGAGGCGCTGCCACAATAGTGTGATCGTGTGCTCAGTGATAAGTGGAATTAAATGTCACCATAAGGAGGGGACCTCCAGTGAAATTAGGAAGTTCTAAGGTGATATAAATATATCAGAACACCTTAAATGCGTGTGATATGACATCATAAATACATAGTGCTCACACATTAATTATGTCTATTTCTCCAACATAGAGAAATTTGAGAGGCGGAAATATCCGTGGAACACTATTCCATATGTAAAACATTGGACTGGTTGCAAAGTGCGATCCATTGTGACAACAAACTTTGACGCAAAGTGCGTGAAGAAAAAATATGAGTGTATATATCTGTAATTTAGGGTGATTTCATTTATGTAATATGTATTTTGGATGGGGTTTATTAACGTGTCTGGGATAATCGGATAATGGACCGTCGTCACGGTAAATCATCCGATGATCCGAGGCGAATATGTAACGTGTTTTTCGAGGGGTTTTATGCAACTGGCATAAGTCAGTAGGAAGCCATTCTATATTTATTTACGCGGCAAATTGTTCAGCCAAGAGAATTTTTCAGGTTAATTTATTATTATTATTATTATTAATTTATTATAATTATTATTATTAAGGTATTTTCGGAGCATTTTATAAAAATTATTAGCATACAGATAGGTTTTCTATGTCTTAGAAAACGCTAACAAGCAAATTATTACGAACGACGATATCATAGAAAATTATCTGATTACGGAATTTTACGGAGTTTTTGTCAGTTAGGGTATTTGAGAGAGACGTGACTCACTGGGAATTCTAATACAAGCTGATTCCTGTCGAGGAGCATGACGCAATCTTGGGTCGCATCGTCAAGAAGAGGCGAATTGTTGAAACGGAACCCTGTCGCCGAGTGTAATGACCCGGAGGAGGAGAAGATCGCGTGGTGGTGCAGCCAATCAAGGAGGACGACGTAAGCTAGATGTCGGTACCATGGTAGGGGAGCCGGCGTGTGGATATATCGTTCGACGCGCCGTGAAACGAGAACAATCTGTATAGTACTTGACGAGTATGGATGCGCGTGCGAGTGGCTCCGATGTTCAGTGGAGTTAGCGACGAACTTTTGTAAAACGTAACCAGTGCGGTTTTACGCGAGTTTGGGTCCGAGGTACGGACCATAGAATTATATAATCTACCAGGATATCATCAAATTTCGACGGAGATGACGACGTCCAGGAGACTGTGGGAAGCACACAGCATCATCAAGAACGAGGGAGATGCTTTGGCAATTTCCAATGGTAAGCGCACATGACGCAGAAATACGCAATCTCTCATTTTCTTTGTTTTATATTTCATATTTCAGTAACTTCATAGCTTGGAAATAAGAGTAAAATCAATTTATCAGACTCCGTTTTCACGTAATTTTCTATCGGTAATATTCAAATCACAACGCTCCAATTTAAATTTTAAACTTATTATTATTATTAATTTTGCTATACTTGTTTTATATAATAAATTCATTTCTTTTACAATGCAATCTTTGCTTTCAGTAGGTAGCATTAGATATAGACCAATTCCTTCTCCTGATACAATTGTTTGTTGGGTTAATGATCAAATCATACCACGATCTGAGTGAATAGAGTCTTGAAGGTGTTCTGCCAGAGCTAGACGTTGTTAAATACAAATTTAGATTTCAACATTGCATTGAGGTCTTGGCGCCCATTAAAACAACATAGCTTAGGCAAAGGTAAACAGTTACATTTCTCACCCAACAGTGTGGGCTAGCGAAACCATTACATTTGTCGCTACCAACATGGGGCACTAATTAATTACCGTTTCATTTGTACGCTCAACGTGGAGCAAAGTAAATACCGTTTCACTTGTCATCCCAGCCTAACTAATAACCATTACAATGTTTTAATTCCCGTAAGAAATTTTTTTCCATAATTATGGAAACACGTAATAATAAAGGCATTATCTGATGTTTTTATTCTTCAGATTGTTTGGAACTATTTAGTATTTCATGAATAAGACGAGGTATCAATTTGAAATGTTCTTATTAAGTCTTTATTATATCTCATTTGGATCCGGTTTTGATAATATTTAGTTTTTGGGATTTTATTTTCTAACGCAACTCATTCATTTCAGGACCAGTACAATATTAATGAAATTATTAAAGAAGCCGTTGACCATCAGCTTACCATAATAAGAAGCCTTGAATTAACCGTCTTCAATTCTATTGGACTGTTATTCATAACAACAGTCATTCTACTATAGCATGTTGCTAAGTATTATAGAATAGGAACACAAGAATACCTGATGTTCTACGAATGTAAAAATGACAATATGCAAATCTTGGATGCATTCAATTCAGCAAGATTCTCCATAGATTAATCACATTCAACTTTATATTTCGGAAACAAAGTGAACAAAACAAATGCTGTGAAGTATATTCTAATGTGTCCCATGACACAAATTTAACATGAACTGATTGACTGAAAAAATGCGAGGAGCATCACATGTTTTATCTTTGGTTGTTTATTGAATTTTAAGTGTGTTTTTAAGCTCATAGTTTTTAATATGTTGTGGTTGTGTAATTTATGTTGTGTATTCTGTTGTTTTATTATGGGATTTTGAATGTGACACGATGTTTGTAGTAACAAAGGAGGGCTGAAGAAGGAGACAGTAGGGTCTCCGAAACATGTACCCATAAAAAAAAATTACATAAGTAAAAGTATTGATTTGGCGGAAAACTCAGATTTTAAAGTTGCAGCAATTCTATGTCCTTGTCAAATACATTCAGGGAAAGTATCTCATTGAAAAACAGCAAATTCCTCTTCAAATTTGTCATGTTCACGTTCCTTGACCAAACTTGCGAATCATTGAACAAAATACTCAAGAGATGAATGAATAGGAAACCTTCATTCTAAGAGAAATATCGAGATGTTACAAGAACGGTGCTGGTCTCGGCCGTTTGACGAGATTCTTGTATTTTTCACGATAGGACACGCACAAATCGTGATTTACATAATTGGTGCTATGTTTAGTCAACCGACGAGATTTCCAAAATCCTTGAATAGGGCACGGGAAAATATAGCATAATTACGCAATCGGCGCCGCTTGCTGTACGTTTTACAAGAATCCAGTTGTTCTAGTCATCAAATGCGGAGAAATATCGCGATGTATCGCAATCGCTGCCGCTTTCGGCCGTTATACATAAATCACAATGTTCTTGTGGTTGGTCACTGAGAACACGATAATATGCAATCGGCGCCGCACCCGGCCGTTCAGCGATTGTCTGCCTATCTGTCCTGGCAGAATGGCAGAGGCAAGCTCGAAGTTGGGCATGGTTAAAATCCACGAGCAGTTATGGACATGTTGTATGGTCGGCGCCGTGATTCCCGCTGTCCCTATGCTGTGGTTGGGAGTTCACGGTGGATCACAAGGAGAAATGAGTATCGCGATGATACGTAGATTGTCATTTTTAAGTGGGTTGACGCACTTCTCGCTCCCCGTACGCTTTTAAGTATACGGTCATGGGAAGAGTGGCAAGTAGGTATCGGGATGTTTCGTGATGGGTGCCGAATCCCCTTTGACAGGATTCCCGCAGTCCTCGTGGTCACAAGTTCGCGATTGGGCTCGGGATTTATGATTTTACGCAACGGTCCGTTTGACGAGATTCCCGCAGGCAAGTCGTGCGGTCAGCCGACCGTCTTCAGCATGTGAGTTCGGAGGATGAACGTTCGAAGTAGGTATCGAATATTATGAATTATTCGGAGAGGATTGCATGAATAATACAAGAGGGCACATTTTCCTTCGAATTCGAATTATACATGTTATACAAGTTTTTGAGGTAACCGGTTAGATTATCCGACGGAACCAAAGTTCGAGGGAGAAATCGACATAACGAAATTTCGAATTATTCATACTGGATGTCGCAAATTTACGAGACAGGTTTTTAAAATTTATATATTTTGAAGCTTTTTCGTGGTTTGTTATTCGAAACTGTATCATTTTGCAAGATTGCGACATTAAATTATTTCGATTTAATTCTGGACTTCAATATGAGATAGTCTCCAAATTTAGAGGTCAATAACAGAAATGACAGGTTTCTGTTGAGTTTTGGAAGTTTTTGCGAATAAACGTCTCGCGGAAAGTCAGGTTTCCTAATAATACAGAAAAATATTTCACACAAAACTAAAAACTCTTCTTGATGACGAAAATATACGTTGAACCTTTGTATACCACTCAAGGTAACCTCAGTATGCATTTCCTTAAGGGCGGGCATGGGGAAATATAGCTTAAGCGATCGGCGCCGATTGCGTGAAACTTGCTCCATCGTAATCTGTGAGCCTAGCGGCACGAGTTTAAATGATTTAAACCGACCTAGGCAAAATTTTGTTACCTCCAACTATCCAGACATAAAGATTAGCTACTTTACGTTACTTTCATTACCTGTTTGTAAACTTAGCTACTTTTTCGTTACTTTTCGTTACCGGTAGACACCCTGTAACTTTCCTCTCTTTTCTTTTCATAGAAATGTGTGTTTTTTTTTTGTTGTTGTTGTTTTTTTTTTTTTTTTTTTTTTTTTTGTTTTTTTCCCGTAATATTTTCCCCTTTGACCGTAATGCCGTAATCATGAGGTGAAATCCGTAATAGTTGGCACCTCTGCATACATAAACTTACACAAATTTGTTTGTCCCACTTACCAATACTATTTTAATGAGGTTTAATATTTAAGTACATGTTTCGGCCTTTCATTTGGCCTTCCTCAGCCAAAACATTTGGTACTGTTGGGTTTTTATATCTTAAAATTACTAACATCTGTTTTGACACATTTTTTTTTAAAACATCACTTGTTAGTTTTGTACTTTGGACCTGCTTTTTGTTCTTCATTACACTCGTTTTTTCATCATGATCCACTATATGTCGAAATATTATGAGGCCATTATGTGCAACCTATTTAACAATGTTTCCAAAGAATGGTTTGTGCCTAAGACGAGGCAAACTGTAATGGGCCAGCAAAGACAAACATAGGGTTATTCGCAGATTTATGTTTGTGTCGCTGAACACATGTGGTACCCATGAACCCAATTTTTGCACTTTACCCAATGAATGCATATGGCACACAATGGTTGTATGATCGCATTCCATAATTCGTGCCAACATCTGTGTTGTTTGGCGAGGATTATTGTGAACCAACAGTTAGGCGGTTTTCATCAAAAAGAGGTCCTCCAGAACTTGGTACATCACACAAGTCCAATTTTCTTTCTCAGAAACGCAAAAACAGTTTCAGTGCCGTCCTTTACAAGACAAATAAGTCCTTTTTAAAAGACTATGAACATATTAATCACTATCGATTACTTCTCTTTAATTAAAATCCCTTGTGTGTTGGGATGTTTCATTTTTGAGCCCTTATTTCATTCTGAAACCACAGTAATTTATTGAGAAATAGAATACATGCTTATTTCCATTGGGGGCTGTGTTACGCTATTTACCCCAAGTCTCTGGATTAATTTTTATATTATATTATTTGTGATGTTTAACCTTTCTTAGAGCATTGTCATTAAAAAAAAATCTTTTAATGTAGTATTAAAATTAAGAAGTTCATTTGTAGGACATTTTCTGGCCTGTGTAATCTGTTGTCATTAATAATATTCAAATAGACATGATTTTCGGTGGTATAATTAGTGATAGTGTGTTATATTTTGCAGTTTTAGCACATCAATATTGGCCTTTTAAGAAGGCAACGGTCAAACAATGCGGACCAGAATATGAATCATCACTAGTTTATACCATATTTACTCAGCTATAGGACCCCCCCTCCCTCGTCTATGGTACCCCCCTTAATTTTCGAGAGCCAAAATACAACATTCTTGGAAATCGCTTATAGGTAGTAAGTAGGCTACCCCTCCTTAATTATTGAGATTCAAAATACAACATTCTTGGAAATTGGGGAATTCTTAAAAAAAAAAAAAACTATAACTGTAATTCATCCTCTTTTATGACAAAAATATTTTTCTTGTTACATTATTTAGTTATTCAGACGATATGACCGCCATTTTGCATACATATACTGTGTACGCGATTGGGCAAGATATCGAGTTGTGTAGCCAATAGGCTTAACCCAATATCCAATAGAAGATGCCACACTATCGGCCGAGTAGAAACTACAAGTTTAAAATCCGCCAATGAAAGTTATTGTTTCATATTTTGCCTGCATTCTTTTGTTTTGTAAATAAAGATGTATTGCCCTCCAAAGTGGTGTTCACAGCAGCCTTCTTCTCAGTTTTATTTTAAACACATTTCATTTGTTGTCAGAACCGTCGGCGTTTGTGTGACATGTTATTGGTGTATTAATGTGAAACATGTGAATAATCTCTGTTGTGTTTACAAATGTTAGTGACATGTTCAAATAAAAAATAAAGTTAGCATTTCCATGTCTGATACTTTGTCCATTCCATTCTATTTCTTTGATACTAAGATTTTTGCTTAGCAAGGTATAGTAGTGAAAGTCATTGGGGGATAGCCGGGAATAGTGGTGGATAAGTGAGGTTATGGCAGTCTCATAATGGGCTGATTAAAGATGTTAACTTCGTTTATTATGATTAAATATATTGTACTATGTAGCATCAAAATAGAATAGCTCATTTTTACTCTCATTCCTAAAATAATGGATTTTCGCAAAGTTCGCGTCTATAGTACCCCCACCTCAATTTCGGAACTAAAAATTTAGAAGAAAAGGGGGTCCTATAGCCGAGTAATGGTATAGAAATTTGCTTCAGACATCCCAGCAAGAAAGCAAACATGTAGTAACTAAGTTTTAGTGTATCAGCACTATAATGCAACTGAGAATTATGACAGTTCACAACAGTTCTCAATGGAATATATTTTTAATCGCTTGCACAATTCCCAACAAACAGGAACGTATGCTTCAAGACAAATAAGTTCCAAAATTGTTCCAAAATAGTTCCAAAATAGTTCCAAATAGGTTGCACATAACAGGCTCACAATATATCCACATATAGTGGTCAAGTTGAAAAGAACGAGTGTAACGAAGAACAAAAGTAGGTTCAAAGTGACTTTCTTACTTTAAAAAAAAAAAAGAGCAAACCTAACAAGTGATGTATTTTAAAATGTGTGTCAAAAACAGATGTTAATAATTTTAAGATTAAAAAAAGTACATTACCAAATGTTTTATCTGAGGAAGGTCAAATGAAAGGCCAAAACATGTACTAAAATATTAATCATAATTAAAACAGTATAGATAAGAGGGACAAGCAAATTTGTGCAAGATAGAAACAATGACGAAGTATCCAGAATATTAATCACTTTTCTACTCCTTCCCTTAGCTTTCCAATCCCTGCCCCGCATACCTTGTTTCCAACACAGACTGCCTCCTTGTGTCAATTAATAGGCCATTTTCTTGGTCCTCCTAGAAAACAATCTTCCAACGCCCATAACTCGATTCCAAGTTAGCTCCAACATTAAAAAAATATAGAAGAATTATTGAGATACATTATTTCAAAACTAACTTACTAGTCATATCTAAATAAGTGTTCATATTGAAAATTACTGAATATTTCAGTTAATCAGCCGAATTTACCATCACAACCAATATTGTATACGTTACTTACCATTATTCCCACGCCTCTCAAAATATCTGAAGAGAGTAGAAGCAGATGACTGACCACTGGAGGACTTGCGTGCTCGCCGTGTTTTAGATGTGGAAATAGATGGATGATCTCTGGAGGTTACACAAGCTTGACGGGTATTGACGACAGAAAGAGACGAACAATCAATGGAAGATCCTTGTCCCCGATGTGATTTTGGGACAGAATCATATAATTGATCAGTGGATGACGTTTGCACCTGTTTTGGTTTATGGGCAAAGAAACTATCGATGGAGTATCCTTTTAACTGATGTGATTTAGTAGCTTCCATTAAGCCCGAGAGAAGTGTCTGTTTAGTTCGCTTAGTTGATGCATTCATTTCAATAACCTGGAAAAAAAAAAACATTCAAATAATTAAATCTGTTTCAATCTCAGCATGAAAGGGATCGGTGACTACTCTTTGGTACCATTACTAATGAGTTTGGAATACGAAACTAACACTCAGGATAACTTGGTTACAATTACCTGAAGTTATTACTTAACCTTCATCCGCTCGCGCGGCCTGGTGTTATGTTCCCGCTTGCGCGGACATCAATTTGGCCGGCAATCATCTTTGATCATTTTCATGAACATTTCTCCACTTCACAAACACCGTTTCAAAATAATGAAGACTGCAACTCTGACAAAACTTCACAGGGATATTTTTGACTACAAATCTTTATTAATTAGCGCACAGAAATATGAATTACGAAATTCGCAAAAATTCTTTAAACAAGATCAGTTCTTCTAATCGTCGTCATCATCTTGCACAGTTTCCAGCCACTGGCCGGGTCTGTTTGGAACACAAGCCTCTCCAACGTCTTCTGTCTTCCCACCATCTCTCAGCCTCCACCCTTGTCCAGTCTTCTCCTCTCTTCTTCACACTTTCTTCCACCCCCTTCAGCCACCTGTCTCTCGGTCTTCCTTTCGGTCTCTTTCCTTCCCACTTCGTCTCGTGTATCCTCCTGGGCATCCTCTTCTCCTCCATTCGTTTTACATGTCCATACCATCAAAGTCTAGATTTCTCTATACCATCCTGTAATGGTTCCTCCTTCATTAATTCTCTGGTCCTCTCATTTCTTATTCTGTCTAACTTTGTAGCTCCAATACTGCTTCTCAAGAACCTCATCTCACCTGCCTGTATTCTGCTCTCCTCCCTTCCTTTCATAACCCAGGTCTCCGAGGCATACGTCAGGATAGGGACACAGTACGTCCGATATATGATCTTTTTGCTGTTCTGAGGGACATCCTTGCTCCATATCATGCTTCTCACACTCCTCCGGAATGCTTCTACCTGTCTCTTCTAATCGTATGGTTATTAAAATGGTAACACCATTTCAGTCCTTATAGTTTGTTTCTTTTATTAATATTTAACCCAAGAAATAAAGAAGAATTTATAGAAACATATACTGTATATACAAGTAAACATCGGTCAATATCTACTCTGCTAGTTTTTAGCATGTTTTTTAAGTGTTAGCAGGTAGGCCTATGCTATAATAACACAATAGCAAGGCCAGCTACAACAAATATAGAAATATGGAAAAATTACTATAGTTAACAAAAAATGCACATTGTGAGTACAAACTAAATAAAAAGAATCCTCCTTGTGTGATTTTATACACCACTTAATCTATGTCCTCACCTTGAGTTTGCTGACAAGTATTGCATGTAACATACATATTTGAGTGTTGTTTGCATACATTTTTCCCACAATCCTTGCATTCCAGTCTGGTTCTATTGTTCTTCCTTGATCCACAGATGTAGCATACACCTCTCCTGATTGGTTGGGCTGGTTGATGAACTGGCTGATTAGGTGAACTGCTGCTTGTTTGGTCTTCTTTATACATTTCCAGGAACACCTTCAAGTCTCTTGGAATATGCATCAGTTGAGCTCGCTGTTTTAAGTTTTCACTCATTAAGTCCAACGCCAATTGTATTATGTATATTCTCCTTGTGATAATGTTGACGTGAGCAGTGTTGCATTGTAAAATCCTCAATGAATTTATTCCTGCCAGGTCAAGTAATCTGAAAAATATCGTCAGGGGCCACCTTTGTGTTCTTCTTGAGATACTAATTCTTGAGCACATAACGTCCACCGTATCGACCCCACCCTTCATAGAATTATAATCCATTATTTGTGTCGGTTTTTGAGTTACTTCATCAACTGTGTCAGTGTTGTGAAGGGTTGACAGTACTAAAACAACTTTCTTCTTTTTGGTAACCAGGGATATCAAAGTTTTGTCGTCTTGGCATCCACACATGTAGTCCCCTTCCACAGCATTCATTTTTGTAGTCACGAATTCGAGAGGAATTCCTTTTTTATTTATTCTCATAGTCCCCAAAAATGTAAGACTTTTGCTGTGCAAATATTCAGCCAATGGATAACTTGTAAAATAGTTATCTGTTGTGAGGTTTCGGTTAGTCCCTTTTATACTTTCTACCACGCACACCACAACGTCATACGGTTTGTTTGAGAGCAACTTTGGCCCTGGTTTTTGTTTACCGCAATATACTTCCAAATCGTAAGTATAAAAGATGCGAGCATCACACAACGCATAGATTTTCAACCCATACTTAGCGGGTTTATGGGCCATGAACTGGATGAAAGAGCAGCGCCCTCTAAAGGCAACTAGTATTTCATCAACAATGGTTACTCCCCTAAACTACATGATTTCTGGCTGCTAGTGATAAAAGAAGTTAGTACTTCTCGAATAGGAGTCAGTTTGTCGTTTGAGATACGTTTTGCTCTGGTATTTATGTAATCAAATCGTATGGACCTTAGTAAAAATCTGAATCGACTTTCACTACAATTTGCACATAAAATTATCAGTCCAGTTCCATCACTTGTGAAGAACTGCGATAAATCTGCGCGATTTCCTCTCTTCACAGCAATGAGAAACAATGCACCAAATAATGCTGAAAGTTCCGTCTTTGTTGTAAGCCTGTAATCTCTCGCTCAGACCTCACCTCCTGAAATAACTTCTCGTTCCAATATTTCCTTTTGTATGAAAAGGTTTGTATACTTCGCAATATTTTCAACCATTTCAGGCGTGATTAATAGTGAAAAACATTCCAGTGGTGTTTTACAATGGAGAGCTTGTCCTCTAGAACCAGGAAGAATTTTTATGATATTTTTGGACCTAACTTTTGAAAGTACAGCAACGGGTTTGCTTGCTCAAATTGTCTCTTCATCCTTACCTAAGTAGAAACTAAAATCAGTCATTCCTTCTGCTACACCACCATCAACACCTTCTTCACGCGATTCCACGTCAATGTCTGTGTCACTGTCATGATTCTCCACTTCTATTTCTTCTTTATCGAAGTCCGGATCGTTTGAATCGGCACTTTCGATGAATTCATCGTGTGAATCGAGAACTGCTCCTTCCACTTCTTCCTTGTCCAATTCCTCCAGAATTCGAATAATGTATTGAGGATCAAATGTATTGAGGATAAAAGAGTTAGTATTTGTTAGTTTTTTCTAGTGAAAAAATGCTATAATTGGCGCCAAAAAAATAACATCGAAAAACATTATGCCAAACTAGTGTACTGAAATTTGAAAATAATTCCGAAATATTAGCAAAAAATAAGTTAATATTGACTTACATCTTCAGCTGAGAGATGGAAAAATAATTGTCACTTCCACTTGCAAGACAGCAGTTTGGTCGTCACCTTGACTTCGTGAGCGTTTGGACTGTACTGAGATTATGATTGTTTGGAATATTTTCCAGGTCCGTATTGACGCTTACAAAGTAAAGTTCAATGGGTGAAAAATTCCGCCCAATGGGCTGAGATGGCGGGAAAGAATGGAGTGGATAGAATCGTACTCCAACAAGCGACGAGATGACTAAGGAATACTTGCCCTTCCAGGCATCTCTTAACTCTTTGGAGGGAAATACGCGATATAATATATAAATGCGGCCAATTTGCCATCCATGCGAGCGGATGAAGGTTAATACATGTTATTTGATCGTTCAGAATTGAATTGAATCGGTCGGAGCTGAAAAGCATTAAGTCAGTTTTCACTACTTTTCAGGAGACAAATAAAGCGTCATTGATAGAACAGAACTTAACAAACACACTATATTAGTCATCGATGTTATGAAGCAACTATTCAGGTTATATTTGTGTTAGCGGAATATCAATTTTAATTTAATAAACATATTTTTCTAATCAATTTTGCAAACATGGCTTCATGCCTTTCAACTCCGTGGTAAGTTTAGTGCGGCATAAAGCCAACCAGAATGAATATTTCACATGTTATTTTATTTTAAAATGAATTTTTAACATAAAAACCACCTAAATCCATAAGAGATATAATTTACAATAACACTGTAACACGCAGGAATCTTGCAGTGCGGCCAACATTAAGGCTGTGCTACCGAAAAATAAAATATTTTTTTAATTTTATTTTTTCTTCTTAATCTAGTATATAGGTCTTCGGGACTTGTTATATGCCACTTTTGTAAAATATAGACTGTTCGTTTGTTCGGGGCATGGCTTCAAAGTGTCTACTTTGAGGGTTAAAGGTACATACGCCACGACAAATTTAATAACCGGAGAATTTCGAAATTTCTTTGCAATAACCCTTGTAATAGTAGCTTCATTATGAACAATTTTTATGTCGAAATTCAACAAATTTTATAAAAGGATCATATTTCAATAACCTTTTTTATTGTGAAAAAATTGCTATAATAACTTCAAACTTATTCAATTTGTAGAGGCTGTAATTCTGAGCAGTTCGAATGTTTGATGAAAGAAACTGTTTTAGTGATAAACCCGTTCCGTATGTACCTTTGACTAGTCTTCAACTCTGCAAAACGGTAACTACACAGGCTACACGATGGCTACCCGCACTACCACTTGCACAAGCTTCATTCCCCCACCCTACTACCTAGCACCGCACCACACCACACCTCCTGTTACGGGTCATTCCTTTCCTTACGCAGCATTTCATTCTACTTACAGTGGAGTGCAAGGAAAACAAAATAACTCTCCTTCTTCCAAAACCTTTTCCGGCGCGCTGAGTCACTGACTCTTCAGTCTAACTAGACCGAGTCTTGAGAAAGGAATAGAAGAATATATCTCGCCCCTTTCTTGTTACATTTCCTAATTCTGCGTTTGTGTTTCGTGATGGAGTGATAGGTCAGAAGTGTATTCCTATAACATTCACACTTTATTCTACAATACCACGAAATACAAGATTTTATAGTACGGTAGCTTTATATTGCGGTGTTAAAACACGTTTCAAAAATATAGTTTGTTTTTTTCGCTATCGTTTTACCCTCCAGGGTTGGCTTTTCCCACGGACTAAGCGAGGGATCCCACCTCTACCGCCACTGAGGGCAGTGTCCTGGAGCTTGAAAGATTGGGTCGGGGATACAACTGGGGCAGCCTCACCTGCAAAGCGAACAGGGGCCTGATGAAGGGATGGGAAGAGTGGGAGGGATAGACAAGGAAATGGGAAGGAGGAGGCCGTGGCCTTACGGTAGGTAGCATCCCGGCATTTGCCCGAAGACGAAGTGGGAAACCACAGAAAACCACTTTGAGGATGGCTGAGATGGGAATCGAACCCCCTCTACTCATTTGGACCACCCGAGGCTAAGTAGACCGCGTTCGAGTCCTCATACCACTTTTCAAATTTCGTCACTGAATCAGATTTGAGAGACGAGGTGACTAAGAAGAAGAAGAAAAAAAAAAGGTTTGTGCTTGGAACTGTCCGACAGAAAATGCAATTGAAACGAAGCCACAGCTACTTCTGCCAGCTCCAAGGTCAATTGAATATCACCAGGAGAAAATGGTGCGATATTGTAGTTTATACGAAGAAAGAAGAAAAAAGGGTAGAAAAGGATGAGATATTATGGCAAACAAAAATGCTTCTAAACCAGGTACAATTTTATAAGGAGTGTATTTTGCCAGAAATTGTAGACAGTCGAGTTGTTCGAGGCATGGAAATCCGAGATCCCTCATTTGTGCTAGAGGCACAACAAAAGCAGGCGACAAATAATACCGACAAACGAAAGAAGAGGAAACCATAAGATACATTCACAGACAAGTAAAACACAAACCACCTCGTGGTGTAGCTGCTAGCGTTCTTGGCTGTCACCCTGGAGGACCTCCGGGTTCGATTCCCGGCTCTGCCAGGATATTTTAATTCTGGTGTGAGGGCTGGAACGGGGTACACTGAGCCTCGTGAGATAACTCAGAAGAGGAGGGTTAAATTCCTACCTCAGCCATCCTGGAAGTGGTTTTCCGTGGTTGGGGTGGTTCCTAATTTAAGTCCATGACCGCCTCTTTATGTTCTATCCCCAATTAACAATTACACACAGTGGTACAGCCATCGCAATAACACAGGTTACACACACCACGATGTCTCAGCTCCTAAAATAAGCAACAACAAGAAGCTAATACGGTACTGTTGAATGATATTCGAACGTACTGTAAATTGTTCAGAATACGTAGCCTAAATATATATATTTTTTATCAGTTTCCTTGTAAGTTTCTTTGATTTGAGACGTGAATAATAGATTATTATATATTATTTGAAATGAAATAATAAATAACATAACAACTTTGACATACTTAAACAAGATGTTCAATAAGAACATATAGCCGACTTTCTCCTAAATGCATGGGTATTCTCATAACTCTTTGTCCTTTTCAAGGAGTATAATTGAATGTTGGTTGTAGTAACTTGTTGAAATACAACGTGCTATACGGATATTAAACATGAATATGAGGTGGCCTTTGCTAGTGCTACCTCTGTACAAAATTTCATTCAATTCGGTTTCACCGTGTTTGAATTGATATGGTGAATCGATTTGCACATATACATGGCCGCTATCTGCAAACTATTGGGCTGATGACCTTGTAGTTCAGTCAAACGATGCTTCCCACAAAAAGGTATGTTGTTGCAAAATTTGGTAGAGATCAAATGATTAGGTTGGTCGTAATTTGAATTAAGCTTTTAATATTTGGGTGGCCGCCATTCCTTTTCCGTCAAAATGGCGGCGATATAAAACATGACCCTGATGTGCCCTTTGATAGAAACCAAATTTCGTTCAATTCGGTTTCACCCTGTTCGAATTGATAGAGGGGGGGGGGGGGACATAATTCAGAGTACACACACTCACACACACACAGACACACAATTTTTCGCCTTGTGTTGATCTCATAAGTCTACTTTCATTTTTTGCAAAAATCGAAAGTAGGCTAATATTATAATTAGCTGCGTGTGATTGTGTTTTTCATGTTCTTGCTAGTGTATCTATGCAGCCGATTGTCATTAATCTTGCTGCTTACTGTACGTTTAAAAAATAATTTTTGTTGGTTAATAGTGCATAATTTAAGGGTATTTTCTGTAAAATTTCCCGAGATGGTTTCTTATTTCGAAATTATGTTATAATTTTGTAGATTAAGTTTCATTTACATATGTAGAAAAAATTATGTGTTTTCAGTGTTTTGGCTCTTAATTGTGAAAGTACGTGTTTTGTTCACAGAATCTTAAATACTTCATAAAATTCTGCATACGTGAACTTGGAATTTCATTACTGAATGAGCAGTCATTTTGTTTATACAAGGTATCCGGGTTAAAGGTATAATAGTCTAATATAAAATTTTATAACTTGAGAAGTAGTGGAAATATTTATTGGCGGTTTGTTTCTGCGAATAAGGAAACTCAAAATGTTTCTTTGCATACCTAATACATCTCGATATGCGCCCCATTAATGGCGCTACAGGCATCTAATCTGTATTCCACTTCTCTCCAAGTGTTCTGCAGCATTGTAGGCGTAACATTCGCAATAGCTGCACGAATGCGAAGACGCAGATCTGGTAGATCACGAACTGGTGTCTGGTACACTTGATTCTTGACAAACCCCCACAGGAAAAAAATCAAATGGCGTAATGTCGGGGCTTCTAGGGGGCCAAACAATTGATGGACTACCTCTACCAATCCAGCGATCAGGGAACTCACGATTAGAGAAATCCCATTTCTTGATTGTTACGTAAGTGGGAACATCATCAGTTGGTAACAGACCATACTCACGCCGAAATATACGTAGTACGAGTGTAACGGATTTTAGCTCCGCGAGCGAAAGAACACTGAACACTTTCTGCTGTGGAGTCCACATGGCTACTGGCGCGCTTCTCGTGAACAATGAAGTTACGCGCATGCGCATGTGGTACCACCGCAAGCAAACACAGAAAACGTTTTGAGTTACCCTAGTTGTAGAAACAAACCCCCAATAAATATCTCCATTATTTCTCAAGTTATTAAATTATATATTATTATATCATTACCCCGGACACCTTGCATAAATCACCTTTTGTGGTTTACTGCATTATTTTTTTAATAATGTTTTGCATTCCATTGCAGTTTTGTCAGTGCACAATAAAAAGGTTTATGATACATCCAAACACTTCTTTGTGTTTTAGTTTTATAGTTATATCACTGATATGCAACCACTTTGCTACAGAGAAACTCTTCCCCCCCATGGTTAGAAACAAAGCCCATATGTAGTTTCGTTTCAACGCGCGCAATTTTTTAAAGAAAGAACTCTTTTGGAAATTATGAAAATGCCAAACTACTGAAACTGATATATAGGCTATATATATCTTTACATCAATTATACTATTATTATTGCGTTAAAGCTGGTAATTTACACAAATGGAATCCCTGAAATCTTATAAAATAACTGGCATTAAACATTATGAGCAAAATATCCCTAGTTTATATTTTTTCTCTTGGTTAATATTAGAAAGAAACTAAAAAAACTCAATGTTTTTCTACATTTGTATTAATTCCATTCCTTGAAACTGTTAGGTATACTGTAAGCTATAATTGTGTCTTCATTTTGTGTGCCATATCCAGCACAGTAAATCTGTGTTCAGAAAATATGTTGTTCTTTTGTAGTGGATCTGAGGAGGTTAAGTGGTGTCATAAAATTAGTTCCTTTAGAACTGCACAACTCAAACGACAAATTGAACATCTGAATGGCTGGAAGTACTTTGTACTAATATAATTCAAGATTTTATAGTAGCTTTATATTGCGGTGTTAAAACACTTTTTAAAAAGCTATCGTTTTACTCTGCAGGATCGGCTTTTCCCACGGACTAATCGAGGGATCCAACCTCTACCGCCACTGAGGGCGTTGTCCTGGAGCTTGAAAGATAGGGTCGGGGATACAACTGGGGTGAGTGACCAGCACTACGCCCAGGCGGACTCACCTGCAAAGCGAACGGGGGCCTAATGAAGGGATGGGAAGAGTGGGAGGGTTAGGCAAGGAAGTGGGAAGGAGGCGACCGTGGTCTTACGGTAGGTATCATCCCGGCATTTGCCCCTAAGGCGAAGTGAGAAACCACGGAAAACCACTTCGAGGATGACTGAGCTGGGAATCGAACCCCCTCTACTCATTTGGATCACCAGAGGTTGAGTAGACCCCGTTCCAGTCCTCATACCACTTTTCAAATTTCGTGGCAAAGCCGGGAAAAGAACCGCAGACCTCCGGGGTGGCAGGTAATCACGTTGACCACTACGCAACGGACGTGGCTTTAAAAAATAATATGGTACTTTATTGAAACTCTTGATCAAATTTTGAAGTTTTTCGTTCTTATATCTAAACATTACAAAAGAAAGGGACACGATAGAGAAACTCTGCATACAGATTTGGATTCTACATTCCTCAATACCTAAGCAGTAATTTCAGGTATATTGTGTTACTAATATTATATGTATTTTTTTATGATAAACTTTGCCAATTTTGATGTTTTTTTTTTTCGATTTTCTTTTCAAAATTACAAGAAAGGAAACCTGACGTGATGCAGAAAATCTTAACAATCAGTAAGTTAATATTTTCCCTTGTAGCAGAAAAAAATTGAAATGCATAGGCCTATCAATCAAACGCCCCAACCACATTTTATCCAGCTGGACGACATAGATCAAGGTTCCAATAAGTTTACTGCTCGGAAACGATCGCTGTGTGAGGCTTATACAACTGAGAGAGGGGAAGATTGTGTGCCAATGAGGAGTTGGGGAAGGGAGGAGGGGAAGTCGCAATTCAACTGCGGTGGCAGGTAAGGGACAGCAGTGCTGCCATCTCTTGTCCAGCGTTTGTCAGCAGATGCAATCGCTCAGCCTTAAGTATGGAGTACGACGCTGAAAGGCAGATAGTCGTTAACTTAATGCTTTTCTCCTCTGATCGCACTATATGAAGCAGTGGTTTCTGGCTTAAATCCAAAAACAAATTGCTTTGTGATGGATTTTGCCTTGCCAGTGAGCTTCCGGACTTTTTCTCCTGAAGAAAATGATGTGTGTGTAGCGTTAACAGAAAGCTGACTTAATTCTTTCCTATGCCGTTCCAAGGCTCTAGGGTCGAATCTTCTAAATATTACTTCTTTAAAAAATGGCATGACCACCTTTTTACTTAATGCTTTTCAGCTCTGACTGATTCAATTCCAGCTGGTGAATTCTGGAAGTGATGACATCGTAATTCTTTTTTCCTAGGTGAATTATCCTGAATTTTCATCTGGGGTTACCTTCTTCTACTTTGGTCCGTATTGACAAAATGTTGAAATATATTGTTGCCATTGTCCATCAATCAATATAACAAATTATATTTTACAAAACTAGTGGTACATGTTACTGGGCTTCATCAGCCACTCAAATCAGCATACAATATCAAACATATCAAAGACACTCTAAAAGTAAACACTGGACACACATGTTAAAAACGTCAAAATAGGCATATTAGAATGCACATCATAAAAACAAGAAAAGTAAGTCCACTATTAAAAAAATGCAAATTGCGTGTGGATGCAACTCTGGCTGTGCACAACATTTAAGGAATATTTTAGATGAATGTTCAAAAAGCCAAAATATGGTCATAATCTTAAAAAACTTTGGGCACATAGAAAAACTAATGAGCCTTCATTCTTTTCGCAGTTTGAGTGCTTGTTGGTAGGCTAAACACGACGAAGAATCATCAAGTTCTATTTGAACGTAGTAAAATGTGAGATCGAAGGAAACCCCATAAATGCAGCATATTACGTCAGTAGTTGGAAAAATCATCTTGGGAGGTAATCCAAAACTCCATGGAGGTGTTCAAAGCCTCATGGAATGGCTTGTAAAACTGCACCAGGATGACAAGTGAGTGCGGCCTGCATTCAGATTCATTACACTCGACGTTGGAGCACTGCAACGGGGGTGGACATACCTGAGTCGACGGTGCGGCGCCGTCTTTTGAGGGCTGGACTGGTAGCACGCATGCCACTGCGTTGGCTTCCATTGACTGGGAACCACCGACGCTTCCGACTACAATGGGCATGTGCACGCCGACACTGGCAGGCTAAGTGGCGAAATGTAGTGTTTTCGGACGAGTCCCGCTTCAACCTGTCCTACAGTGATGGCAGCATACGCAATCAGGCAGACTGTATTGTTAAGAGGCATAGCGGACAAACACCAGGTGTAACGGTTTGGGGCGCAATTGCCTATAACAGGCGATCGAGCCTCGTACGTCTTGCGGGCAATCTGAACAGTGACCGCTACATCAGGGAAGTTTTACTGCCCACGGCACTGCCCCTCTTGCAGGCAGTTCCACAGGCCATATTTCAGCAGGACAATGCCCGCCCGCATGTGGCGAGGAATGTGCAAGCCTTCTTCGTAGAACGACGGATACCTCTGCTTCCCTGGCCTGCCCGTTCGCCTGACATGTCGCCCATCGAACATGTCTGGGATATGGTCAGTTGGCAACTTGTTCGTTCAGGTCCACCTGCCGCCACTGTTGATGCTTTGTGGATGCGCCTACAAACCACGTGGCACGGGATTCCACAGCAGCATATTCAAGCGCTGTATGATTCCATGTCACGACGTCTAGCGGCTCAGAGTGCAGCACGTGGTGGCACGACGCCATACTGAAGATCGACCATCAACATGCATGTACCGGACTGTCCTAATCAGTAATGTATTGTCATGTCCCTAATCTGTGGTATAAAGTGCAATGTGGTCACATCTCTTGTTCTTGGTGTTTCACTTTCTACAAACAGTAGTGTATATCCATTCAATACTTCAATACCGTACCTCCTCAGTTACTTCTGCAGTTTTTCGTATCTGCAACATCGCTCATACGTTCCATGTTGCCATTGTCAATGTCATATCCTTTTTCTTTGTCCTTAAACATTTTCCAGGTTCGTCATCATAATTTCCGTCCAAATTCCGAGGCTTCGTTGAGAGTTTCGTAACTTTTGAGGTTTTACAGTATGGGGTTGTTAGCCCCAACCTGGAGAACCAGGGTACTGCTCTTAGTCTAGCTCATCACTTTAGACCTGCCCAGCTTGGATGACCCTACTAGGAGCTTAAGCTCCCGCTGGCATAGCTCTAAAGATCATTTGAGCTTGCAAGCCCCCAAGACACCCAGCAATAACAAATTGCCTTCTTCAAGGTGGCAGTACCGGCGGGGGGGGGGGGCTACAAAAAAAACATTAGCCGCAAAAAACTGGGAAAACTGAGAAAATACAAAGCCACTATTAAAATCTAATATAATTATGCCACTACAGAAACAATTTCAGATATTATGCAGTACAGTGCAGGGTCCTTGACGATCAAATGTAAACATTGTTCTGCATTGTATTTTTCTTGCATGAAATCTACGCTTGGTTACTTTGGCCTTTGCTGTTGTAATGGTAAAAGTGATCCGCTGGAATATAAAATATTTGACAGGCTGCAACCATTTTTTACTCGAGATGAGATCTCAATGAATTTCAGAGAGAATATTCGGCAGTAAAACAATGCAATGCCCTTCATTTCCTTTGGTGCCAATGTTACCGTGCCAGGTCCATACTGTTTTAAAATTTATGGAATTGCACATCATCGCATTTCTTACTTAAATTCCAAAAATATAGGTGACGGATCTTACGGTCAGTGTTATATATTAGACTCCTGAGAAGCTAATCAAGCGAATTCTTGTATCAGGGAGGGTACACTTCATATTTTAAACAATATTTTGCAAGAGCATAACCCCTAAATTCAACATTCAAAATACCTCTAAATTAAATTGCAATCCAGCTTACGATATTCCATTAGCATGGCTCATAATATGGGATGAAGCTCCAATGGCAAATATATTCATTCATTAATATGTGTGAATCGACTTCTAAAAGATACGTAACGTCATTATTCCTTTTGGTGGGAAAGATATTGTTCTTGGAGGAGACTTCAGGTAGGTATTGCCTGTTGTGCCGCACATTTCTCGTCAAACAGTTAGCCTATTCACTATTGTATTAAATACTCTTCTCTCTGTCCTTCTCCAAAATATGCCGCCGCTTACACGCGATCGAAACCAGATGAAATTGAATTTTCTAACCTTTTGCTACATGTTAACGGCGACTACTCCTTTGTGGATGGTGAGGAATCAAAGTTACTGAATTAGCAGCCAGACTTTCAACGCATGATGATATTGTGCCAGATTTACGGCGAAACATTCACTTCTGCAAAGAATATAATTAATTTCTCGAAAGTTTGCATTCTTACACCAAAAAAGAAACAATGTAATGACATTAATTTGAAAGTCATTGAACTTATATCCAGTAGTTCAAAAACATACACCAGCGTTAACAGATTAAATACTGAAGAAGAAATCCAGTTACTTCATTTTCCTACAGGATTCTTCAATCCCTTGGAATTAAATGATTTGCCTCCACATAATCCAAACGTTTGAGCCATAGTAATGCTCCTTAGAAATCTGAACATTTCCCAAAGGGCTCCTACGTCATATATGTAACCATATTATTGTAAGAAATATGTAAGAAATTGCTTGGATTTGGAAATAATAAGTAGGCTACAGTTAAAATTAGGTAGAGAGGGCTAATCCTTCGAGTTGATTTAACAGCTTCCGATAAAACACTTCCATTTTCTTGTAAGAGGCAACAATTTCCGATTCCCTTGGCATACTTTATCACAATCAATAAAGCTCAAGGGGAAACTCTGGAATGAATAGGTCTCTACTTACCTCATCAAGTTTTCCGTCATAGCCAGCAGTATGTTGCAACGTCGAGAGTGCAATCTTTTGACGCCCTTAAAGTTGCAATAGTGCCAAAAAGTAATCGTACAAAGAATGTACAGGTATATAAGAATATTCTTAAGTAAATATTTTCCCGTTGACCATCATGTTTTGACGGGTTTCAACTAGAAAACAATAAAGATAGAGTCATAATGAGGGGGGATATCAATACTAGGATAGGAAATAGGACTGAAAGGTATGGGAAGATAATGGGTCAGTGGGGCGAGGATAGGGAAACTAATACCAATGGGAAATGTTTACTGAACTTCTGTGTTAGCATGGGGATATCTGTGGTGAACTCATTCCCAAAACATAAGGAGATTCACAGATACACATGATGATCAATAGGACCATGTCACTACTGATTTTCAATTTAGGAAATTGATAAGAAATTGCAGGGTATTCAGGGGCTGTTTTGATGTAACAGATCATAAACTGATTTGCTGTGAATTAAGCATTGTTAGGCCTAAAGTTCATAAGGTGGGGTCTGTTTGCAGATGGATTAAGTTTTGATGAATTACCCTTTCACGAATTGATTGCCGGCGGTCGAGATGGTAACTGTTATCTGTTTACTTGTGTCACACGTCACTCTGCTTCGTTGACAGGTACAGTTGCGCGATTAGGATATGGCTCAGCTCCAGTAGCTGTCCGTGGTGACATGAGCTCCTGTGACACCTATCTGCGCTTCTAAGACAGGTAGCACGCGCAATGCTGCTTGACTTGTGTGCAGACTGCACTCTGTCATTACTGTGTTCTCCTCTTTACCCTGCGGGGCTCCTGCTACAATAATCAACAAACGGTGGCGCAGCCATGCTCAGCGGCAATCAAATCTTAAATGGGTAATAGTACACTATACCAAAAGTGGTTGTCTGAACAGCCTGTAGATAGACATCAAAAGTTGTTGTTTGAGCAGCCTATAGACATTCCACAAGTCAGGTAAGTATCTGTTTGCATTTGCGAATAATTAATTTGTTAATTTTGTAAGTTTTCGTAACGTCAAAAGTCAGACCAGAATTTGATTTTTCATAACCTAATTTTCGTCACCATGTGCTTGTGACAGTTCATCTTGTGTTTCACTTTCTTGTTTAAACTGAACATATTTAAAATGATTTACATACTTACTTATTAGTGTATAAGTCATATTTCGCCTCTAAGACATTTTTTCTAAGTGTTAAGGTCTTTCTTCACGACTAGTGGCATACGCGCTCATTGGCCTTCGCCATGACGTGGCCTTGCTCCAGCCAATCACCGCGCTTCTTCCTTACAACGTGGCCTGATGTCTCCATTCTTGGCCGTCGAAGCTTCGAAAACCTTGGCCTGTCTGCTGTTTAAGAGGCTGGCAGACCCATCCTCGTTGTGATTTACCCATTAGCTGCCAGGCTAACCACCCGTCGTGCATACCGGACGAAAAACTGCAAGTTGTTTAAATGTACCATACCTAAATTCTGCTTCAAGAAGTGTTTATACATAACCTTCGCCATGTCTTCAAAGACATTTTCATGTGATCTAACATAAATCACCTTCAACGTGTTCCTGCGACATGAACATTAAGATGTCAATTATACATCTTCAAGTGCTACGGAAATCTATTCCTACGCAAGTTCTTACTAAGTGAATATTATCACTTCGTCTTCATGCTACAAGTCTTTAACATTTGCGATAGCTAAGGTCATCCTTACTACAATTAAGTACTTTTGTGAAAACAAACACAACTTGACATGAACTATGTCATCTTCTTTGCACTCAAGTGTTCTACGCACACGTGGGATGTTACCCACACTTTGTTCTAAAGATAAGTATTCTTACATAACCTGTACTCAGTGATATTTCACGTTCTTTCTGTTCTATCATGTTAGCTTTATACAAACCTGTTTTAGAAGATTCCTCAATTTTAATATCTCGGTTTTCTTCTTCCCACTCCTTCTGGGTGGTATAACATATCTGCTGGCTTTAGCCATTTATTTATTTTATTTTTCCTTTTGAGAATAATCTCGTTATTTCTTGTGCATATCTGCATCTGTCATTGCACCTTTGTGTACTTCACATTTCAAGGTTTACTTGCAGATAATATGCCTACTTGCCTACCTGCTTCTGCCATCTCCATTTCTTAGGAAATCTTTCATGATTAACTTACACGCAGTTCACGCATCCTGTGTCTGCCATTGCATTTACTTTGCAAACATTTCTGTTGCATCTTGGCAACTACCCAAGCATTTCTATTTCATAGGGTACTTCAGGATTAGGCCCCTGTTAGCTACTAGCTCCCTTCGTAGGCTATGTCTTTCTCGGTAACTTCTTCAGTTTCCCCTACTTTCTTTTCCTTGGTATGGTAGGATTTGCTCCCTGCCAGCCATTAGCTTATAAGCTGCGTTACTAATTTTCTTTTTGCACAAAGCAACTTAATTAAATTGTACTTTCAAGCATGTACCTGTTCTTAATATGTAAAGATCTGTACACTTATTTTTGTTGTAAGAAACACTTATGTTATCTCAAATTGTTAACCTGTATGACATGAAAATTTATAATTTATGAATATACATGTTAAAGCTACCTGCTTTCTCTATTCTTTTTTCCTGTGTCATATTGTCTAGCCCATGTTCCTTAACGCTCAAACTTTATTCCATTTTGAATTCACTCAAAATGCGTCTGATACGGAGACCTTTAATTGGTCGATCCGATGGTTATTGATCATTCAGTACAACAGTATCAATATAAGATATTTCTACACATTAATAGCATTCAAACATTATTTAGTATGTTGTATGTTGTTATAGTTTTTACTATCATCGCAGTAGAGTACTTATAGGTCATTTCCACATATTAGTTTACAATTCTACAGTATTGCTTTAGTCAATCACAGAAATAGTAGCTAAGGGATCGTCATGTCTAAGTTTTACAACATTAAAATAAATAGTTCTTATTTCGGGTGCTTAATAACTTAGTATTTACGTGGTACATTCATTAAGTTCTGAAACTGACCACATACGACGACGTTGCGGGGCACTATAGCACATAGATGGCACCGTTGTATGGTGCCATGTCAGTTAGTCTCTCATCCCTGCAAAAGAGAGTTGAGTGCATGCACTGGCAGCAGACGTACGGTCGTTGTTGTGACGGTGATTTGAATGCGCCAGTCGGACCTGACGATGATCAGACGTTTCTCAACCAGACAATAACGGGAGACGAAACATGGTGTTTCCTTAACGATCCGCAAATGAAATGACAATCAGCCACCTGGAAAACGCCATCATCACCACAGCAAAAAAAAACCACGACAAGACAGGTCAAAAGGCAGGGTGATTCTGGAACTGTTTTTTGATTCAAATGGAATTGTTCAAATGGAATTCCTACCAGACGGTGCAAGGGTAAACAAAACCCACTACAAGGAGATCCTTGGCCGTCTACGTGATGCAATTCGCCGTAAGCGACCTGGGCATTGGCATACAAAGAATTGGCTGTTGCTACACGACAATGCCCCTGCACATCACTCTGTCCTTGTCCAAGTGGAACTTGCAAGGCAACAGGTGACAGTTTTGCCCTATCCTCCATACTCACCTGATCTCGCACCATGCGATTTTTTCTCTTTCCTCGCCTGAAAGCACTCCAACATGGGCGCAGATTTCGGTCGTCCGAAGAGGACATGTCGGCCACAAGAGAACCCATACGGGACCTTCCTGTCAACTGCTTTCAGCGGTGCTTCCAGCAGCTATACCAACGTTGGCAAAACTGCATAACGGCCAACGGCGACTCTTTTGAGGGTGGAAGTGGTTCCGTGTAGGTGCACGCCGGGTAATGCGGCAGCGCGTGCAACAAACAGGGTCATATGGTGGCCTATCCTCCAGGCATCAAGTCTCAGAACTTAATGAGTGTATTACGTATAAGTAATAATTGCCACACTTACTAAGTTTCCGGCAGGTTTGACATTTTGATTTTAGAGGGCAGAGACTATATGTGAGTGTCAGTGTTGGTAGTGTTTTGTAGAGTCATTTGTCTTGTTAATTTGGACCTGATGAAGCTCTCATGACGAATGAAACATGCCATCCCTTAGTTTTCTCCTTTTCCAATAATCCTTAACAATATATATATACATGAAAATCCACAGCCTGCTTCCAGTCGACCGACCGGGTCAGGAATGGAATGAATGAATGAAGCCCCCATATAGCGGCGAGGATATGATCTGTGCCGGCTGCTGAAGCTTGTCGCTCTCCCCTGGGGGCAATGATTAAATGAATGACAGAGGATATGAAATGAGAGTGGAGAGTGTTGCTGGAATGAAATTTGCGACAGGGAAAACCGGAGTACCCGGAGAAAAACCTGTCTGCCTCCGCTTTGTCCAGCACAAAACTCTCATGGAATTGAACCACGGACCCAGCGGTGAGGGTCGGCGTTCTGCCGCCTAAGCCACGGAGGCTCAATATATATACATATATATCAAATGTAATTTATTTCAAGTTATTTTGCACATATTTCAGTAATTGTGACGTTCTCCAGGAAACCATTAAGTCGGAAAATCTCATTTTTGGTTTATTTTATATTTTGATAGTAGGTAAATTTGCGATCATTTTCGTGAAAACTAGAAGTATTTAACTTCAAAACTGATTATTTTGCGAAACATTGAAGTTATAGGACAGAATTTAATGAATGTCAAGAAAATCTATTTTAAAATTTAGTATAGTAGTCCAGTCAATAGAGGCTCAAAAAGGGGGTTCACCTTACATCAGATGCGGGATAGTTTTTTATTTTTTGATGTTGTTTAGGACCATTAGGTAGTTATTAATCCAAGTTTCCATCATCCCCCTCCCCTTGCTTCGTCGGCCATCTTGAAAAAACTGTCAGAAATCGACACTTTTGTCAGTTTTTGGTCTCTAGCTCATTCCCAGTTCATTTTTTGAGGATATTTCTTCCTAAGAAAATGTAGATTACTAAATTTCCAACAAATTTGATGGGGAAGTGTTTTTTGAAGGATCAAGCGTATTCGAGCTACGAGAAGGCGAAAAGGGCGAAAAGTGGCAATTCTGCAAATTTTTCACTTTTGCTCCACTTTCCATTGCAAAAACAGGGGGAAGACTTGATCTCAGCTAAAGTTTATTGAATGAAAGATGTAGAGAATTTAAATTACTTTAAAATTCATGAATCAAAAATATTTTACGAGCAATGGGTAGGAGTGGGGGTGAATTTAAGAAAACTAGAAGAAATGCGTTTTTTGTAATTCAACACTGGAAAGTTGGTGAAAGTTTTTAGTTTCCATTATATTAAAACCATTTTTTTAACACAGCAATGCATCTAAATAATATTTGAACCCATTTTTTGTATAAATGTAACTACACACACATACACTCACACTCTCACACGCACGCATATATAAAATTTATGACAGCTGTCCACAATTTGCAACGCAGAGGTCCAACAGCTCAGCTCTGGGTTCAGTACTATATAACATGGTGACTCTTAAGAAGAAATGTATTCAAGCAGAGAGGGTGGGCAACTTTCAACTCCACTTGGGACACTATCAAGATGATGATATCATTTTTCTATGCTGCTGGACATTGGCCTTATGCAAAAAGTGTGCATTTGTACCTTCAAGAAATGTCCTGTTTGGAAGACAGAATGAATCCGGCAGAGTTCCAAAAATTCATAAAAGAAGGTTATTTCACAATCCGAAGGTTAAACAAATTTTGGTCAGGCGTTTGGACTGACATTACAATCGTACAGAAACTCATGAAAGATATGATGGAGATGGCACTAGTGGAAGGGGAATGACAGACAGTACATTGTTGAAGTAGACTCTTGGAATGACTTCTCTTCAGGTTATAGCTCAACAAATGGAGCAGTACACTGAAGTTACAGCATTGTCTTCAGAACAATGTGGAGCTGAGGCCCAGCAAGATCACGCGGGACGAACAACAGCTGCTCGAATGGTTTTCAAAACACCCCCCCCCCCCCCCCCCCCCCCCCGTTTTTCCCTGAAGCAGAGGAAATTATGGGCATCAGCTCTGGTGTAGTTGGAAGTGAGCAGGTGAACTGCTACAAGGCTCAGCAAGTGGGTACGGCTGGACTCTTAAGAATAGTGGAAACAACCTTCGGTGAAGTGTCCTTCAAAAAGAAGGACAAAGTGATATCTTTAGCAGCTGACAAGAACATCTTGAAAGTTGGGGAGAAGAGATTGCTGTGGACCCACTCACACTATCACAGGATGTGCATAGCAAAAACAACCCAGGACAACCTTGAGGAATACCTCTCTTATGAGCTTGCACCGTACCCTATGTCGTTGTTCAACAAGGATGGCATGCGCAAGGGCACAAAGTCTACTTTATATGTAGCGTTCACACCCCTGCCCATTGATTTCGAGCTCCCCTCAAATCACCTCACTGTCATCGATGGTGGGCATCATCTCCACAAAGATGTGTGGAATCGAAATTCGACTTTTGGGCAAATTAGTGCCAATTATATCAAGTACAACCACCAGCATTATGGGACAGTGGTGATGGTCATCTTCGACTGGTACCCAGACAATCTTCCGACGAGTACCAAAAATGCTGAAGGAGCAAGAAGGCGCAACCTGAATGCCTCAGCAGATGTGATATTTGATGAATCCACAGTCAACACCACTCAAATTTCTGTCCAATGGGAGCAATAATAAACGATTTGTTGCCCTCGTCAGAACAACACTTGAAGCGTCTAACGTCATGAACAAGCAAGCTGAGGAGGATGCTGACGTGCTCATTGTGACCACTACAACATCGATGGCTTCTTCGTACGACGCTGTAATTATTGTGGGGGAAGACATCGATTTATTAGTCACCCTCACTGGGACAGCAAATACGATTAACAACGTATACCTTAAAAAAACAGGAAGAGGCAATTCACCTGACGTCATGTACTCCCCCTCATCATTTATGTAAGACTTCGCCGAGAACCTACTGCTCATCCACGCCATCAGCGGGTATGACACAACGTCAAACCTTTATGGGTTCGAAAAAAACAAATGTTGTTCCCTGCTCCGGAGGAATCCATTATTGTTGGCGATAAGTGATGTCTTCATGGACCCAGAAGCCACATTAGAGGACATCTGCAAAGCAGGAGAGCAAATATTGGTCGTAGTCTATGGTGGGGAAATCGACCAATCACTTTCTGACCTCTGACACACAAAATTTGTTGCCACCACGACAAACCTGAACCTGGAAAAGCTGCCCCCAACCTCTGATGCAGCGAGATACCACTCCTTGAGGGTATACCACCAAGTGATGGCCTGGATGAGGAGGAAGAAAGACCCGATCATCTTTGGCTGAACAAGAGGAAGCAGGGGCTTGATTCCGACAACAACCACCACAGCTGCTGCTCCTCGTACAATGCTGAAGACTGTATCATGCAGGTGTGTCACTGGCTGTTACGCAGCATATGGATGCAGAAAAGACGGTCTGCATTGCTCCACTTTCCGCAAATTCTGCTGCGGCGGAAAGTCCTGCGACAACCGTCCCTTGATAGTCGCTGACGAGGAAGAGGAAAAAATCGACGACCCGTCCATACCATTCGACGAAGACCCTGCCGAAGAGTCAGCCCTCCAGAACCCCTTGCAAAACGTCCCCCCTTCTTTTTTCAAGTTCTTATTTTAATGTGTTCATTATTCCCTAATAATTAATATGTAAATAATTAATACATAAAACGCATATTTTGTAAATACACACTGACTTTTTTAAATGAACGTGTAACGAATTTGTTCTCTCCCATCTATTCATAAACCCAAAAAAAAAAGGTTCAAATATTATTTAGATGCACTGCTGTGTTCAAAAAATGGTTGTAATATAATGAAAACTAAAAACCTTCACCAAAACGGCGCTCCAAGGCTGAATCATAAAAAACGCATTTCTTCTAGTTTTCTTAAATTTACCCCCACTCCTACCCATGGCTCGTAAAATATTTTTGATACATGAATTCTAAGTAAATTAAATTCTCTACAACTTTCATTCAGTAAACGTTTTGCTGAGATCAAGTCTTCCTCCTGTTTTTGGGATGGAAAGTGGAGCAAAAGTGAAAAATTTGCCGAATCGCCAATTTTCGCCCTTTTTCGCCTTCTCGTAGCTCGAATATGCATGGTCCTACAAAAAGAACTTCCCCATCAAATTTGTTGGAAATCGAGTAATCTCCATTCTCTTAGCGAGACATATCATCAAAAAAATGAATTGGGAATGAGCCAGAGGCCAAAAACTGACAAAAGTGCCAATTTCTGACAGCTTTTTCAAGATGGCAGACGTAGCAAAGGGGGATGAATGACGGAAACTTGGATTAATAACTTCCTAATGGTCCTAAACAACATCAAAAAATAAGAAACGACCCCGCATCTAATGTAGGGTGAAGTTAGTTTATTCACAGGACTATAGTGCTCGGACAATACATTAAATATTTAAGAATATCTGACTGTTTCATTGGATGAAGGAAGATCAGCATTGTGTATTAAAATAATATTTCATAAATATATCGGAGTTTTTATCCCCAAGAAAGTATTGTAAATAAATATGTTCAAGATAATGAAAGTGAAACAGAAAATTTTAGTCTTGCAAGACTCAAGTACAGTACAACCTCGTTTATCCGGACTAACTGGGAACGGACGTGATCCGGTTAATCGAAAATCCGGATAATCCAAAATTATAGAAAGATAAATAAAATAAAATGTAAAATGATAACTTACCACTTATTATTTCCTTTTGGTCAAGAAAAAACACAATATTTACACAGTCATTCAATTTACACAATACTGTAGGCCCCTACTGTACATCACAAAAAAATATTTTATTTACACACCTGAAATATTTACACACGCTTTTAATTTACACAGGGTTTAGTTGTTATTTGCAAAAAAGTCATTTATCATCCTCTGTTTTGATTTTGTGTGACGTTTCAATGCGGCACGATCACGTAAACGTTTCACCATCATTAGTTCAGCTGGCGTTGTGTCCTGCTGTTGCTCCATGTACGTCATGATGTTGTCCAGCTATGTCGTCGCGTCCGCCATCTCCGGCCGTGCGCTGTCTCCCTCTTCCTCGCTCTCGTCTGCTCCCTGCGTAGATGTACACGCTACAATTATCTCTTCATCTGTCATGACTCCATAACCTCCTTCGTTGTTGTCTGTCAACCTATCATTGACGTCGTTGATATCAACATCGGAATAACCGTCAATTCTTGCAAACATGCCTAACAATTGCTCTGAAGAGACAGTGGTTTCATTTGATTCACTTATTAGTGGAGTTGTAGGGTTCATTTCATCAATTATATTGCATATATTTGGCCACAATTCTTTCCAAGACTTTTGTAGAGCACTTTTTGGTACATGATCCCAAGCGTCTGCACTCATGTAAATCACGGCTTTGACATTTATAGATTTTAACAAATCAATCACGCTTTGTTCGCCTTCTTCTTCAAATAATTTGCTTAAAAGTTCCCTACGATAAACACGCTTGATACTTTCCAATACGCCCTGATCCAAAAGTTGCAAAATTGGAGTCACATTTGGGGGGAGAAATTTTACTTTAATATCCCCACTGATGAAGCCTCCGTGGCTTAGGCGGCAGCACGCCGGCCTCTCACCGCTGGGTCCGTGGTTCAAATCCCGGTCACTCCATGTGAGATCTGTGCTGGACAAAACGGAGGCAGACAGGGTTTTCTCCGGGTACTCCGGTTTTCCCTGTCAAAATTTCATTCCAGCAACACTCTCCACTATCATTTCATTTCATCTGTCATTCATTTAATCATTGCCCCAGAGGAGTGCGTCAGGCCTCGGCAGCCGGCACAGTTCATATCCTCGCCGCTAGATCGGGGCTTCATTCATTCCATTCCTGACCCGGTCGGAGACTGGAAGCAGGCTGTGGATTTTCATTTTTTTCATCCCCACTGATGAGATCTTCTTCTGCAGGATGAGATGGCGCATTGTCAAGAAACAAAATCGCTTTGGCAATTTTTTTTTCTTTGAGAAATTTTTTCACATCTGGGACGAAATTTTCAAAGAACCACTTTTTTAAAATAAAGCTGTCCATCCACGCACTTTTTTGATTTAGGTAAACCACAGGCAAGGATGCACGATTTACATTTTTAAGTGCTCGAGGATTTTTTGCCTTGCCAATTATCACTAGGGGAATTTTATGGTTTCCAGAAGCATTGCTACAAGCCATAGCAGTTAGGCGATCCTTGCTCTTTTTGTAGCCCTTGGCTGCCTCATTAGTTTTACAAGCGAAGGTTTTGCTCGGTAAAATACGGTAAAACAGTCCTGTTTCGTCCGCATTGTAAATCTGGTCCGGAGAAAGTTTTTCAGATGAAATAATTTCATGAAATGTTACCTTAAACTTTTCACTTGCTGCCTGATCACTAGACAGGCTTTCACCAGTCACAGATAATTGTCTAATGCCATGCCGATTTTTGAACCGCCCTAGCCATCCCTGGCTAGCTGTAAAATTTGGATCAGGATTTGGTAATTTTTTATTTAGGTTTGCCGCTTTTTCAGCCAAAATCGGTCAAGAAATCGGAACACCACGTTCTCGCTGAATACTAAACCACATAAATAATGCCTCGTCCAACGATTCATTTTTCGCATTTTTTTATAGTTGCTCTACCCTCTAAACTGTTTTTAGCGATCATTTTGAAGCAAAAGTCTTCAATATTTTTCCGATTTTTTTTCCAATCTGACACAGTTGATGTCCCCACTTCGAGTTCTGCAGCAAGTTTATTTAAAGATTCGCCCCTGTCTATTTGATTCAATGCGTCTAACTTTTGGGCCATTGTAAGCACATTACGTTTCCGTTTCGTCGCCATTTCCACGCACACATGCTAACACACGAATATTATACTGTACTATTAACTGTATCCGATCAAAAATGTAAAGAAACTACAACACTGCACAGCACGATATGGTAATGATGTATTCCGGTCGCTAGCACGTGACAGACTACACGCCGGCGTAGACAATATTGTAGACAAGGTCACTGTCGCGCCGCACCTTGGTAGGTGGATGGCGGCGCAGAGGTCATTGCTCCTCCACTTTCTCTTCCCAGCGCATCAACAACCCGCCCTACAACCTCATGGCGACACTGTAGTGATCAGGAAATAACATTTTTATCAACGTTAATTTTTTTATTTTTCTTTCCGGATCGATCCGGATAATCTGGACATCCGGTCGAATGAGGTCCGGATAAACGAGGTAGTACTGTAGGCCTACACAGATGTTCTGTCTTAAGAAGTGCAAACAATATCAGGAAACAATAATAGTATCTGTGATAATGTTAGTAATATTAATAATAATAATAATAATAATAATAATAATAATAATGATGATAGTAATAATTCTTTTAGATTTTGCCAAAGAGCATAACTAGATTTTTAAAAAATCTCGCGAACCAATAATTGTAAAAAGTCGTGCAGGGATTCAAATTAAAGGGCGTAAACACCCTCTTTGCCGTGAATTATGTATATTTTTCAAATTTTTCCAAAGGGCATAACTACATTTTTTAAATATCTTGGGAACCAATAATTGTACGAAAGGGCATAACTACATTTTTAAAATATCTCGCGAACTAATAATTGTACAAAGTTGTGCAAGGATTCATATTAAAGGGCGTAACACCCTGTTTGCCGTGGATTATTTATATTTTTCAAATTTTGCCAAAGGGCATAACTACACATTTCAACATTTTATTTTTATTACTATCGTTTTATTAATTTTATTTATTTAATGTTCTGTGTTAAGAAGTGCAAAAAATCAGGAAACATTAATGGTATCTGTGATAATGTTGTAACGGTCTCTTAATGCTCTTACTGTTGCGTGACAAATGTAATGCGTTTACAAGCCCTGCCTTGCACTTTGAAATATTTACTCTGACTAAGATATGTCGTTTGAATGGGCGCCAAGACCTCAACGCTACGTTGAAATCTAAATTTATATTTAACAACACCTAGCTCTGGTAGAACACCTCCAAGAATCTTTTCACTCAGATCGTGGTATGATTTGATCATTAACCCAACTAACAATTGTATCAGGAGAAGGAATTTGGTCTATATCTAATGCTACCTACTGAAAGCAAAGATTGCATGGTTAAAAGAAATGAATTTATTATATAAAACAAGTATGGCAAAATTAATAATAATAATAAGTTTAAATTTAAATTGGAGCGTTGCGATTTGAATATTATCGCTAGAGAATTACGTGAAAACGGAGTCGGATAAATTACTGATTTTACTCTTATTCCCAAGCTATGAAGTTACTGAAATACTGAATATAAAACAAAGAGACGAGAGATTACGTAGTTCTGAGTCATTCTCGCTTACCACTGGAAATTGCCGTAGCATTTCCCTCGTACTGGACGTTGAAGAGAGCTTCCCACAGTCTCCTGGACGTTGTCATCTTCTTCGTTAGTTGATGAGATACTTGTAGATATGATAACTTTATGGTCCGAACATCGGAACCCACACACGTGCAACCACACTGGTTAAGTTTTACAAAGATAGTCCTCGCCTCCATGGCGCGCAAACCATATATGCACTCGTCGCCTCCCCTCTCTGGACCCGGCTTCTTCTCGCCCGCTCTCCTTTGATTGGCTGAGCCATCACGCGCTACTCCCCTCCTCAGGGTCATTACACTCGGCGCGAGGATGATGTCGATTACCGTTCCAGACCATTTCGCCTTTTCTTGATGCTGCAACCCAGCTTGCGTCATGCTTCTTGACAAGAATAAGCCTGTAGCCGAATTCCCCGTGACTCATCTCTCTCACAATATCCTAACTGACAAAACACTGTAAAATTCCGTAATCATATAATTTTCTATGATAATGTTGTTCGTAATAATTTGCTTAATAGTGTTTTCTATAATATTGAAAACCTATCGGTATGCTTATAATTTTATAAAAAAATGCTCCAAAAAAATACCTTAATAATAATAATAATAAGTTAATGAAAATAATAATAAGTTACATGAAAACCTCTCTTGGCTGAACAATTTGCCGCGTAAATAAATATAGAATGCCTTCCTACTGACTTATGCCAGTGGCGTAAAATCCCCTCGAAAAACACGTTACAATGTTAATAATAATAATGATGATAATAATAATAAGAAGAGGAAGAAGAATAAGAATAATTCAGAACATATTAATGTTAGATATTAAAAACGTTCTGAAACGACACAAGGTTACTTGGTATCCAATTCTACAGGAATCTGTCTTGTATGTTGTAGTAGCAAACTGAACTGTTGCTCATATTTGTGGAATGTTTGCGTACTTCTTTTCCTTTTGCGCACACAATCCTTCGCACTACTTGGGCCATGTTCAGCGGCTTCAATGTTGGCTGGCCGTGGGCACAATAGATCCCTTGTTCTCGCTGTGCAGTATTCTCGAATGTTGTCGAACAGGTATTTCGTCCCTTCGGCAGTCATGCCTTTTACTTCAAACTTCTTAGGTAGGTTTGGAGGGAGATTATCTGCATTATCCAGTTCTCCGCCAGCTTTAGTGCATAACATCATACAAGCTAGAAAGACACCGGGAATTCCCTGACCAGGTTTCGGCGCTGGCGATCCACACACATTAAAATTACCATTTCCAAAATATGCAGCCCAGTACATGAATTCTATAATAAATTATTGTAACTATACATTATCCTGAAGCACGAGCTGGTTATTTCGTACTTTAGCCCAAGAAGACAGTGCAGGAATGTCATTGAATAAACCATACCTTAAGTCGCAATGTTAAATTCCCATTGTGACTTAAGGCTGTGCGGTCAAAAATTGAAATTTTATTTTTATTTTTATTCTTAATCTCTAATGTAGGTCTTTGTGAGATGATATATGCGTTTTGAAGAAAATAACGACGGCTCGATTGCTGAGGACATGGCTTCAAAGTGGCTATTTTGAGCGTTAAAGGTACAATCACCAAGACGAAACTAATAATCGGAAGACACCGAAATTTCTGTACAACCACCCCCGTAGTAGTACCTGCAATAGGAACAATTCTTATTACGAAATTCAAATTTTGTATTAACCTCTTCAGATTTGAATACCATTTTTAGTGAGAAAAAATTGTTATATTAAGTTCAAAGTTATATTAATTTGAAGTGGCTCTTATTCTGAGCAGTAGAAAAGTTTGATAAAGAAAATTGGTTCAGTGATATACCCGTGGTGCATGTACCTTTCAGACTACAAAACGCAGGCTGAATCAGTCACACACACGTACACACACGCGCGCACACACACAGCAGTAAGACAAGGTCTTGGGCAAGAGCGTGCTCGGGCACCTGTCTTCCCCTCTCCTTCAACACCTTTGCTATCGCAGCTTCCGCCCCCCACCCTCCCTGACTCATCCTGCCAGTCTACACGACCACAGTCTAGAACAGAGTTTCCCAACCTTTTGAAGTTCACGGCACCCTTGAGAATAACATTAAACACTAGGGGCACCCTTCCTTACAGGGTGTCTACTGTAAGGATGAAGTAAAAATTAGTTACTTTTTAGGTACCTTTTAGTTACCTTTTAGTTAATTTTAGTTACCTTTGAATTCAAGTTACGTCTGCGGTCTACAAGCATAGGCGCTCATCACGCGGTGAAGAAAAACAACAATGAACTGTTTATAAAGAAGGTTTTTTATTTATCGTATGGCTTTTAGTGCCGGGAGTGTCCAAGGACATGGTCAGCTCGTCTGAGTCTGTAGCTGCTTCCAACGGACACCCTTAGGGTGAGCTACAAGTTCCGTTCAATTTCAAGTTGCTACCAGATATCAATCATACCTAGTGGTGAACGTTGGAACTTTGATAGAGCGTTCCGACGAAATATAACCTAACAATTTAGCTTCACACAAGTTTTGTCTGTGGAAGAATCCTTTACATGCCATAAATCCATGACATGGGACCGCCGGCTTTACTTCCCCTCCGAAGGAAGGCATACTGAAGAATTTTTAACGCTTTAAAAAATCCAACGACTTCGGCCGGGTTTGAACCCGCTATCTTGGGCACAGCAGTTCAGCATGCTACCAACTACACCACCGAAGCCGCTTTAAATGAAATTCACATGTTATAAAAATTTAAAAAATAATAAATATATACTAGATATTTAATATCCAATTAGTTGTTTCAGCTAATATGTCGTCTTGTCCACAATATGTTGTTATTATTACGGTACCAAGAGGTTGCTCAGCTCTTGACCATTTGGCGAGATTTCCTTCGTCCCCGTGGTAGGTCACGAAGAAATGTATGCGATGTTACGCGATCGTCACCGAATTCTGTCTTCGCAGTCAAATGCGGAGAAATATCGAGATGTTACACGATCGGCGCTGGTCTCAGTTGTTTGGTGAGCTTCCCGTAGTTTTCACGATAGAACACGGAGAAAAATCGTGATTTAGATCATCAGCGTCACTTTTAGTCATTCGACGAGATTTCCATTGTCCTTGAGTTCGGGCACAAGAAAATATAGCATTATTACGCAATCGGCGCCACTTGCTGTCCGTTTGACAAAATCGGCGCCACTTGCTGTCCGTTTGACAAGAATACAGTTGTCCTCGTCATTGAATGCGGAGAAATATCGCGACGTATCGCAATCGCTGCCGCTCTCGGCCGTTTTACGTTGTCCTCGAGATATTATGCAATCGTCGCCGCACGCGGTGGTTCAACGATTGTCTGCCTGTCTATCTGTCCTGATAGAATGGCGGAGGCAAGCTCAAGGTTGGGCATGGTTAAAATTCACGGCTAGTTATGAACATGTTGTTCGGTCGGCGCCGTGATTCCCTTTGTCCCTATGCTGTAGTTGGGAGTTCATGAGTTCAGGGTGGATCACGAGGAGGATTTAGTATTTCGATGCTACGTAGGCTGCCATTTTTAAGTGGGTTGATGCACTTCTCGCTCCCTGCACGCTTTTAAGTATACGGTCATGGGAAAAGTGGCAAGTAGGTTTCGTGATGGGTGCCCAATCACCTTTGACTGGATTCCCGCAGTCCTCGTGGTCACAAATTCACGATAGGGGACGGGTTTTATGATTTTACGCAACTGACGTCGATCTCGGTCCGTTTGACGAGATTCCCGCAGGCAAGTCGTGCGGTCAGCCTGCCGTCTTGAGGATGCGATTTTGGAGGATGAACGTTCGAAGTAGGTACGGTATCGAATATTACGAATTGTTCTGAGAGGATTGCACGAATAATACGACAAGAGGGCACGTTTTATTTCGATTGAGAACCACAAATTATCAACAAGTTATCGAAATAATCGATTAGATTATTTATCCGATGGAACGAAAGTTCGAAGGAAAAATAAACTTATAACGGAATTTCGAATTAACCATACTGAATGTCGCAAATTTACTTGACATATTTTTTAAATAAGTTATAAGTATCTCGAAGATTTTTCGCATTTTTTTCGAAACGGTAACATTTCGCAAGATTGCGACATTAAATTGTTTCGCGTTATTTCTGAACTTCAATTTGACATAGTTTCCAAATAACAGAAATAAGAGATTTCTTTTTAGTTTCGGAAGTATTCGCGAATAAACGTCTCGCGAAAAGTCAGGTTTCCTAATACAGTAACACAGAAAAATATTTCACACGAAACTTAAGACTTCTTGATGCCTAAAATATACGTTGAACCGATGTATACCGCTCAAGGTATCCTCGGTATGTATTTCCTTGAGGTCGGGCACGGAGACATATAGCTTAGTACTATGCAATAAGCACGGCGCCGCTTGCGTGAAACTCACAATCTCTGAGCCTAGCGGCGTGAGTTTAAATGATTCAACCCGCCTTCAGAAAATTTTCGTTACCCGTTTGTAAAATTCGTTACTTTTTCGTTACTTTCGTTACCCATTTGTAAAATTCGTTACTTTTTCGTTACTTTCGTTACTTTCGTTACCGGTAGACACCCTGTAAAAAAGAAGAATTATGTTTCATATGTAAATTTATTGAAATATTTTATAATAAGTAACGAACCCCATAACATAATACAGTCAAATTTACTAGTACAGTCAGTGAGTAAAAATTCATCAATAATTATGTTCGATAAATCATTAATAAAAATAATATCGTATGGCCTCGGGGCCGGGTGCAAGCTTTGTAGTTTGACCCCCAGGGAGTAGCTTGCATGTCGAATTTCCTTGTTCCTTGAATCACTATTAAAGTCAAGGAGGTTAGATATTTAAGCTCCTTGAACACTAAAGCGCTTTCTAGTAGAGAAATGAGGAACTTTGTGTTGGCGGAAACTCCCGAGATTAATTTTGCCATTATGAACACGGCCTACTGAATTCAAATGGGTTCTTTGACATGCCAACATCGTATGACATGCGTGTCGTATTTTTGCCGCCTTTCAAAAATCACTTACCACGGCCAGGAGCGAACCTGCAATCTTGATAAATCATTAATGTGAAACTTGTGATTGATGCTTAGAGCACAGATACGTGATATCGGGCCTTGCAGTTGACAATGAAACAGGCAAATCATCCTCAAGGTTATTCAGTCTATATCTGGCTTTGGATTTTATTGTCACCAGAGCAGAGAAGGCTTGCTCGCATAGTAGTACAGTACAGCTGGAATGGTTTTGTTCCAAAAACTGTGCTATGGTTGGCTTTTTGTAAATCGTTAGAAAAGCACAAAAAAAGCTTAACTCTAAATTTTAGAATAATTTGCACGATCAATTTGTCGGAAAACTCAAAAAAACATTGAAAAGAGTTTTTCTCTGAATCGACGTATTTTAAAGAAAAGTTTTTTAGACAAAAAATGTAGAGGACATTGCCACCTACAATTCATCTCATTGAGGTCATGTCATACGTTTTGAAATGCAGAAGCTAGGTGGCGCCAAAGTTTCCAAAAAAGTGTATTTTCACTTTTTGTCCTAGAAAAAATAGTTTTTTTCACAAAAGAGTGAATCAGAAATGTATTCCTCTTAAAATTGTCTGCAATATTTATTTAAACGTTTGTTTCCTCAGACTTACCGTTCCAAAGTTATAGCGCAGCAAATGCAACACTGCGTAGTCAAGGCTACTATTGTTACTGCAGAGAGAGTGGTGGGCATAATTTAGACAGGGACTGGTGTCGGACAGCTGCCTAAGGCTCGGTCAAACAGGACGCGGGCTGTGTTTGTTAATTAGCTCAAACAATCATATCTATTTCAATCGCAACGTATCAATCATAACAGTACACATATGAACCTTTGTGCCATCTGAATAGTACAATTTTCACACTTCGGCAGACTATAACTATAACGGTAAGGCGGAGGAAAAAAATGTTTCAATAAATGTTGTAGACAATTTTGAGAGGAACAAATTTCTGATTCGCTCTTTTGTGAACAAAACATTATTTCTAGGACAAAAAGTGAAAAAACACTTTTTTGGAAACTTTGGCGCCACCTAGCTTCTGCATTTCAAAACGTATGACATGACCTCAATGAGACGAATTGTAGGTGACAATGTCCTCTACATTTTTAGTTTAAAAAAACTTTTCTTTAAAATACGTCGATTCAGAGAAAAACGCTTTTCAATGTTTTTTGAGTTTTCCAACAAAATGATCGTGCAAATTATTCTAAAATTCAGTTAAGCTTTTTTTGTGCTTTTCTAATGATTTACAAAAAGCCAACCATAGCACAGTTTTTGAAACAAAAGGTTTTTTTCCGTGCAGCTGTCCTGTACTATAGATAAAGCCCTGCGCGGATGCGGATATCCGCGGGTTTATCCGCGGATATCCGCAACATTTTTCACCATGCGGATATACTTTGCATGGCTTTGCGGATAGCGGATAATGTTTGGAGTAAATTTTCGGATAGTTTTTAGAATACAATCCAAACTTGTTGAATATCATGGGGAATGTTGGGTAATCGTGCGCACCTATGTTTTTCGAGTTGGTAGAACAACTAGCAACTCAGTTCCCTGCTACCCTTATTAAGCTGTCATCGTACCTATCAGTAGAGCTGGGATTTCTATGTAATTACATATTTTACATATGTTTTCATATTTGTGGGTATTCTACATATTCTTAGTGATATTACATAAAATTACATATTTCAGAACTTTCCTGTTTCTATACGAAATAAATTGCTGAATTGAAGTTTCACACTTAATGTGGGGTTATTGTCGGTCCTCTCAACAGGGGGATTAAGGTAATTATGAGTAACAGGTATTTGAGCGGATGATAGGATGATAAGTGCTGTGCATGGGGAAACTGGTGCAAGTGTATTGAGAAATTGCAAAAAGCGTTGAAGAGAAATCCTGGTTATTCAACATTTCACAGTATGTGCCGAATTCTAAATGGACACGACGTTGATCCTCTCGAAGACAATTCTCCAGCGAAAATTCCTCTCCTAAAATTTGCCACAGTTACATCATGTGATGTTGAAATATCTTTCGCTGCATATAAGAACATCCTAAGTGACCAACGCCTTTATATGACCCCAGAGAACATCGAAAAATACTTAAGGCTAAATGTCCCGAAGCTTTAGTATGAATATATTTCAACAGATGGCAGCACAAGCAAAGCTGAATTTATTTATTTACTTTTGTATCGAAGGGGAGCTTCGATCTGCGATCTGAAAACTGCTATGTACTCTGTCTAGTAGCAGAATTGATATTAATTCATTGCTTACTTTTTTTAATTTCAAAAACAGAAAAGTTGCTGTTTGTTTTTCAAATATCTGATTAAAATTCGAAAGAAACCGGGTAATACGAAAGTTGAGTTTTACTCACTGATTCCAAAGCCGCATCGAAAACCTAAATCGGTTGAATAGAATCGTCGGGATCACTTTGGGAAGTTTTTGAATAAAAAAGTTACTCTATTTGCAACGAAAGGCACGGCAGTAGAACAAGGTCATGGGGAGCGGGTTGACGGAGGGGAGGGGTGCGGATCCCAAGTGATTTGAGAGAGCGACAACCTTGCCAGACGTTATGGAATTCCCGAGCATCTAGTCCAATGTAGGGATTGACTGTGCTGGTTAGTTCTGAATTATTGTCAAGGTCTGAATATTTCTGAGTGATCCTTTGATATTTTACCAGTTCCTAGTTACGACTTCTTGTTTTTAGTTCATCGATCTCATTAATTACTTTTTGTTTAATTTATTTTACCTGCAACAGTATTATTTTTTAATGCCCGTTAGGTGTTCTATTTTCGGCACTTTATTTTTTGGAAATTATTTCTGGTAGAATAGAAATATGTACATATAGGTAGGCTACGACAGGTGGAGAACATTACGGTCATCACGAGGAGTTATATTTTCGTTTTTGTTGAAAAACTGAGCCACCACCAAAACCTATTCAAGGGCGTTCCACTAAATCCCAGACGAGATTGCGACTAAGTACCAAGAAAAGGAAGCAAGGCCCTTAAAAAAATCCAAGAAAATCACCTCTTCACACCCGTAAGTTTTTTTTCCTAGTTTATATTTGAAATTATATATTTCTTTACGCTTGGATTAGAGAATCTGTAATGCACTGAGCAGTTATGATTTCACTTATATTTTACCTGTAACCTACAAGTTGGATGACTAAGCGTCACCCCGCAATATGCAGGCTACATGGCTGAACAGCGCAGCGGTTGCTTGGTAGGCCTAGTCCCTTCATGGGCTGTCGCGCCACGGGTGTAGTTAGTTTTTTACTTCTAATACATAAGTGTGTGAGTACAAAATCACGAACTATTCAGAGTCAACTTTTTTCAGAGAAGCAAGTTCGACTTCAACTGAAAACAATGCGTTGTGTGGAAAAATAAAGGCGTAGGCATTGTGAAAATGGAAAATTAGTTTCCGGAAATACTGGATTGGATTGGGATCCATAAATACTGCAAACAGTACTTTTGAACTACCAGCGGGCAAGGTGAAGACAAACATCTAACTGCAACCAAACTTATGTGTTATTGCTTGCAGCCCCTAATTGCAAAAAGTTCCCAGCTAGTATCAAACACCACCAGCAATGCTGCCGAAAATTATACGTCCCTTGTTGCAAAATTCACGGGAGATAAGCAGATCAATCGAGGGAAACGAGGTTCCTTCAGTCATAGAACAAAGCTGCCGGGCTGGTCTTTCAGTTTGGGCCATCCAGGCAATATAAAACAATGCAATCAGTTTAGGAAATAAAACTGCCATAATAGTGAAGGACACTGCACTTAGCAGAAAGAGAAGAAGTGCAGCTTTCCGAAAAACTTTATTTGCGTCGCGACAAGGGAAAAGAATGTCCCGACAACAGTCTAATGAAATGAAACGTACTGTCTCACGTGATTATGGAAACCGATCAATGCAGTTGGATTTCGATGAGGTACTGTTGAGAGAATTTAGTGATGAGAAGATCAAGCAACTAACGCTTAGTGAAGGCCATATACAAAAACTGGAAAAGGAAACAAGGGGACAAAGGGAAAATGAAAAGTGGCACACAGCTAGAGAGGACAGACTTACGGCATCCAATCTATACTAATATCATGACGAATGAAAGAGAAAGTGAGAGAACTCCTCAAGTTCAAGCGCGCCCCGCCCGGCAGCGCTAGTGTGGGCAAGTTCCACGCTGCCGGTCAGCGCTAGTGTGGGCAAGTTCCACGCTGCCGGTCAGCTGGTCTTAGGGATAATGCCAAGGGAAACGAATTACCATACTTTGTAACTGATACTCTTTTAAAACGTAATTAGCGATTACAATTAAAATAACACGGCAGGGCACAATGGAAAATATAATTCACGGAAATAAGTACTACGGTCTCCATTACATGTTACGGAAAGCACAGATTCCTGGAGTAGGCTATACAGACTGTTACTTTTGTTGTTTCTTGTTGTGGCAATTTAGTTTCCTCAGATTGAGAGACTAAAGAAGGTGAATTTTTGGTTTGAATCTAATTAATGAAAATGGGGGAATGGCAGAGCGGCCCTTGAGAACACTAGTGACAGAGTTGAGATGGCAATTCTCAGAGGGAGTGATGCCTATGTGGTGATTACCTAATTCCTCAATGAGGGAAATAAATTGGGCTATGGGATTGAGCGCGTTAATTACTGATTGCCTGACTGATTTACAAAGGCTAATACCAATAGATGGGTGGATAAGGACCATCGTGGTCTGAAGGTTACTGCCATTGGGTGAAGCGTACCACAGCTCTTTCTCGAAATCAAATGTCGGGAATGAGACGTGGCCCGGTGAGGAAGGAGGTGAGCTAGAGAGTGAGGAATCTGATTTTGGTGAAGCTGGTTTAAGTGGAACGAGTGTACCATCTCCTTTGTGGTTAGGCCCACTCGGAATTAGTGTTTTTGGATTAACAGGGGTATAATTTGGGCTTTTAGGGTTATCAGGGTCCTGAGTTATCAGGAATGTTATGCCCTGGTACGTTAATGTGCGAGTTTTAGTGTCAGTGCGCGACATGTTTGTGTTCGTGAGTGTAGACTATAAGTGCGTGTAATGAGTAAGAGGTGATGAGAGATAGTGGTCAAATACCTTGGTCGACCAGAGAATATGGAATGAGAAAAACAAATTTACCAGTCACTCAAAGTTATCCAGTTTAAATACAGTTGGAGCTATGACGTTGAGTGCGCTGATGAAATTTGAAGTTACTTGAAATAATTAATTAAATAATTAAGTATTGGCTGCTTGGTAGGGAGAGGGGATGAGCTAAACTTGTATTAAAACTTGAGGGAGACAGGAGTTGCTTGACTAGGATGGTTACAGGTTGGGTATGGTGTTGGATATTTGAATGGTAGAGGAGGGACTTAATCTGCACTGTTACCAAGGGAGATGCAAATTAAGCCCATACGAACGTAGTGGAATGGCTTGAAATATCGAAGTCGAGGCGATAGCGAGGCCTAGGCTTGGTAGAAAGGCTGGCAAATCATCGATTTCATCAATTGGCGTTGGAAGACGAAGCTTGGAGTAGTGGTGTGCAGTTGCTTGGATGCTGGACTCGGAATGAGATAATCAAGCTTGTAGGCATGAATGCATTGCCTAATAGAATGGGAACCTGGTGCTCTCAATGAGCTCCTTACGCCCCTTTATATAGTGAAATTTTTTATTTTAATGAATTTTTAGGTGAAATTTGTTGTTATAAGTGATTTTACACCGTACCGATTTGATAGGTCGGCAGTGGGTGCAATGCTGATTGATTGAATATATTTGTTTGAAATGATATATATAATTAATTATATATATATATATATATATATATATATATATATATATATATATATATATATGAATAAGATTATCTCTCAACAGTAATTCGCCATGGCTTTGCCTCTCAGTTCCAAGACATATGAGTCAAGGTAGACCGTCCGTTCGCTGAGGGACAAACACTAAACAGTAATATTAACAAAGAAATAGCCTATGTTTGAAGTAGGCCTACACAATACATAGAACGCTGATGTACACAAGACATAATTAACTGAATTTAAGAACTGAAATCAAAGAAAATTCAATTTAATTCACACAAATATCTCACACAGTAGCTTCCCCCGCACTTTTCTATGACCCGGTTCGACGGAACAACAGGACATGTGTTGGCCATAATCGCTTGCAGTGCTTGTAGCGGCGGGACCACGAACTACCGTTCTATAATGGCGGAGTCCTCACACTAGGTCCTTCTATTCGTCATGCTAATATATTAATGCTGAAGAGTTTGTGTGTTTAAACGCGCTAATCTCTGGAACTACCAGTCCGATTCGAAAAATTCTTATGTGATAGCCAGATTCAAGAAGAGTAGTTTAGGCTATGTAGCACTAGGCAACGCCTCTCAGGTAACCTTAAAGATTGATTTTTGTTCAGTAAGTCGGTAGAACAAGCGCTCACGAACAGCTCTATCTGCATGCGCTGGCGTTATGGTTAGTGATACGTACACCCAGAGGCGGTTCTAGCCCTGGGCCGCCCCCCCCCCCAGTTTTTGGGAAATAATTATTTTAAAATTCCTTGGTTACTAAATAAATTGATAATTTACAGATACAATTTATTTGATATAAAACAAACTAATGCATTTAATTAAGTTAATTTTTCTTTCAATCTCAAGATTTATTTATTTTATTATATGTAATTTAAACACACAATTGAAATCGTGTATAAATATAATATTTTTTAAATGCGTAGTGCATACACCAAGAGTATTAAACTCTTTTCCCAACTTTATGACACGGAAGTTCAGAAGTTTCCAATGTAGACAAACCTCCATGCGATACAAGTGCATCGATATCTCCCCAACTCTGTGACAAAAATGTGAGTGCAACTGTTTCTAATATAGACAAACCAGTACCATTTTATATCAGTGCATCGATCTATGATGGTCCATGCCAACCACGTAAATCAGTTTATAAACAAACGTTACTATACAATAAGAACAGAAGTTTTAACAGTAAATGGTTTGATAGGTATACATTTATTGAATACTCTGAGAACAAAGATGCTGTTTTCTGTGTCGTCATTTCGTTCATCTGATTCAAGCATGCTGAACATGTTTTCAGTAAATCTGGATTTTGCAATTGGAAAAGAATATGAGAAAAACATACAAAGCATGCTGATAGTGAATGTTATAAATCTTCAATAGTAAAGTGAAACAGTTTTCTGGTAAGTGAACATAACGGCACAGTGATTTCGAAGCTAAGCGAGAAACCTCTGGTTATATTGCATAACCGCTCAGCTGTGGCAACAATGGCCCGAGTCGCATTACTTTGTGCTCGGCAAGACATTGGGCTTAGAGGTCATCGCCAAACAGTTTCGGATGATGATAGTGTTAATAATAAAGGGAATATTGATGAAATTTTAAATGTAATTAAACTAGAAAGTGAAAGTACAAGTAAACAGTCTACCAAAGAATGCAACTTACTCATCTAAAGATTCTCAAAATGAATTTCTTGATATCTCAGCTAATATAGGCTAATAGTTCAACATATTGGAGGAGAGACGAAAAAATATAACAATGGTTATGTTTCCTTAATCCTGGATGAAGTTAGAGTTGTTAGTAAAGTGGAACAGATGTCCGTATGTGTCAGATATGTAGGGCAAAATTCTATAGAGGAGCGTTTCATTGGTTTTATACATTTGTCTCAACTGAATGCTGAAATTGTAGCTAATTCAGCTTTAGAGTACCTTGTTTCAGTGGGTTTCGATCCATGTAAGTGCATTGGACAAGCATATGATGGAGCCGCGGTTATGTCAGGGAAGATAAACGGTGTGCAACGTTTATTGCGACAAAAGGTCAATAACCCGTGTGGTTATGTGCATTGTTATGCACATCGCTTAAATTTAGTTTTGGTGGACGTTTCAAATCCAGTTTGTAGACGTGGTAGGGGACACTTTTGGTTTACTGGAAGCAATTTATGCTTTTCAGTCTGTATCTACTGTAAGACACCAAAAGTTTGTTGAGATACAGAGTGATCATCCAGGAGAACGTGTTTTAGAGATAACTCTTCAATGTGACACGAGATGGGTATGTAAATATAGAGGAGTAATATATTTTCAGAAACGTTCTGCTTCAGTTAAAGCAGCTCCAGAGTATTTTTGAAAGTCAGCTAACAAGAAAGAGGCAGCAGAAGCAAAAGGTTTGTTGAAACAGCTTTGGAAAGTGAAGGTGATGTTTGTGTTACAAATCTTTTCTGATATTCTCGAGCTTGCCAATAGAGCCTCTATGTTCTTACAACAAAAACATGTGGACTTCGGAGGGGCATATAGATTGATCTATGGTCTTGTAAAATCGTTGCAAGAAAAATGAAATGATTATTTTAAGGAACTATGGGTGGTTACATGTGACTCTGTTCAGTCGTTAGGCGTGAAAGTTTTTAAGCAATCTAGCTAGAGTCTCAAGTATTCCAAAGAACTTTTCAGACTACGTTTTATTAATGCCAGTCTCTGCGGAGAAAGAAGAAAAAAATGTCACATTATCAGAGACATGTAAAAGAAATCTTTTTGAAATATTAGACAACATGGTAGAAGAGTTACTGCGTAGATTTACTGAAAATGATTTTGTGTGTAATGCAATGGATGCCTGTGACCCAAGAAGTGAAAACTTTTTAAATTTTGAATATATATTCTCACGTTCTGTGAAAAGTATAATCTAATCTTCACAGACCGTAAGGTTCTACAGACTGAAATCAGTTAAGCTAAGAATGTATTTAGAGGCAAATATCCAAACACTTCCTCATTATTTTTTTCTGAACTTCTGAAAATGGAAGTTGCTTTTCCACAGCTACTATTATTTTTCAAGTTGATGCTGACTTTTCCTGCGTCATCTGCTTCTGCTGAGCGCAGTTTCTCTCTCGTGAAACGAATAAAATCCAATTTAAGAGCAACAATGGCAACAAAGAGGCTTTCCAATCTCGCAATTCTTTCAATTGAAAGAGAATTAAGTGGAAAATTACTTCACGACCCTTCTGATATAGTGAACCAGTTTGCCCAGAGTGGAAACAGAAGAATAAATTTATGTGACAGTGAAATATGCTATTTTTCTTACCAATGATAGTTTTTAGCCTACTTTTCTCATTTTGCAAAAATGAGGAAAAAGTAGACTAATGAGATCAATTCGGTAAAATGTCTGGGCCCCCCTAGATTTAAGCTTCTAGAACCCCCACTGCGTACACCTTTTCACCAATCTGAACCAAAATTTGCATACCTACCCATTGGAACCCTGCGAGTGACACTGTTTACATGAAATTTCGGACAGACCTCTCCATTCCCTGCATTTAGGCCTTTTGGCACAAATCTACACAGTTTCACCAATCTGAACCAAAATTTGTATACTTACCCTTTGGAACCCTGCGAGTAACACAGTATGCATGGAATTTCGGACAGGCCACTCCGTTTCCTGCTTTTAGGTTCTTTGGCACAAATCTACACAGTTTCACCCATCTGAACCACATTTTATATACATACCCTTTGGAACCCAGCGGGTGACACTGTCCACTTTAAATTTTGGACAGACCACTCCATTCCCTGTATTTAGGCCCTTTATCACAAATCTACATCGTTTCTCCTAATTGCACCAAAGTTTACATACACTTTGAAACCCTGCTGGTTACACTGCCCACTTGATATTTTGGACAACGCTCTCCATTTCCTACATTTTGAATAACAGACAAAATGAACTTGAAAATAGCGTTTTAAGGTTCTAGAACCATTCATGTCCGTAGTAGTGTAACTGTAAGATAATTTTAATAAGTCTATTGTTGACGGGCAGTTCTGGCTGCATCACGTCAACCATACCAGTGTTCTGGTTCAGAATTGCGAAAAAAGTTGCATCTGAATTTAGTAAAGCTTATTATATTCCACCCTATTCAATACAATTCAAAGACTTAGTTCATGAAAAACTATGATGATACATGTTTCGGGAACGTATGTTCCCTTCTTCAGTCCTTATATTGACCTAATTTAACATTTGAACATCATAAGACATCGATAAAATCTGGATAGATTAACCATAAAATTCTAAAATAATAATATTATCACAGAATTCACTAAGTTACATGCCATGTGTAAAAAATACTTATTGTACTAAAAACATGTAGGTTATTATACTAAAACAACATTAATGTATATGGCCTTGTGTAGCCTAGTATGTACATATTGCACTGTGAATTAAAAAAGAGGACACACTAAAAATTATTAAAATGACACAATATTATGTTATAGACTTTTTTGGTTTTGGGACTGCTATACGTCCGTTCATTTGCAAACTGTAAATAGTTCAAAAATGTGAGTTCCTCTCTGGAGTGGCGTTCTCCAACATATGCTGGCCCCATTTTATCATTGGTTGTAGGTAAAAGGAAAGAAAATATATTGGCTGACTTACTCGTGAAAAGTTGAAAAACAGCGGCATCCAATTCGCTGGTTCAAAGGATTGAGGCGTAGAAAAATTGCTATAAAAATAATGAAAATTTATTATAAATATCACGCAAAAATAACTTATTATGGTGGTGGTGGTGGGATATAGACAACAAACTTGATCTGGAGGTTACATGTCAAACAAATGCGCATCTTACCTTGCATGTGTGTGTGCCGTAGCTGAAGCCAATCTGCGTACTGATGGACTAAGTTAAGAGCTCTGTAGTGTAGCGTGCGGGGAAGGACACGTCAGAGGGAGAGGGGAGGGGGAGTCTGGATGAGATGCGCGATGTGTTGGGAGGGGGGAGGGAATGGGGTTGGAGTGCGGTGGTAATTGCCGAGAGTAAAGAGATGTTGAACTTCCTATTATGGTCCTGTGCTATAAATAATTGACCTATAGTAGAATTACCTGTTGTCATATATTAATCCTATTAGGGTGTCAAATAAAATGTTGGAATCGAAATTAATTTCGTTGATGTTGTGTGAGGGATTGAATCTTTGTGCTTTGTTGATTTCTATTTGTTCTAGTATGTTCATGAGAGATCCTTTCTTTTCCTGGTGTAGTATTATCAAGTCATTTTCTATGGTGGTAAATTTGTGTCCTGTTTCTGTCATGTGGTTCCCCATTGCTGAAAATCTGTTGTGTTAGACTGCATTAACATGTTCCATATATCTGACCTTGAACCCTCTCCCGGTCTGTCCCACGTAATCGGTATCACAAAGGTTGCATTTGAGTTTGTATACTCCTGAATTATTGTATTTGTTGGTAACATTAATATTTTTGGAGTTAAATTTTTTTTTCTGATTGGTGTTTTTCGTTCGAAATGCTGTTTTGATTTTATATTTTTTAAGGGTACTTGTGACGTGGTAGGTGGATTAGTTGGTGAACGTGAAGGCTGCATATGTGAGAGGTTCTTTTTCTTCTTTGGTTAGTTTTGTTACGGGTCTGCTTTTGATTTTATTAATTATTCTGTTAACAAATTTCTTATCGAATCCGTTAGCTTCTGCTATTTGGTAAATTATGGATAATTCATTCAGGTAATCTGTTTCGGTGAGTGGAATGCTTAGGGCTCTATTGATAAAACATGTGATTGCTGCTTTTTTGTGGGATGCTGGGTGGTTGGAATCGTTCCTAATTATGGTGTTGGTTTGTGTTGGTTTTCTGTATATTTTATAACTGAGGTGATCCTTATCTTTAGTGATCATTAGGTCCAGGTAACTTATAGAATGGTTGATTTCACTCTCAGACGTGAATTTGATGTAGCTGCTTAATTGGTTGAGGTAGGGTAAGAATTGTTCCATGTTTGTTTTTGAGTTGTCCAGAATTACAAATATGTCATCAACATATCTTCCCCAAAAGAAAACTCCTTCATGTTTGTTCTTAATAATGTGTTCATATTCTAGGTTGTCCATGAATATATTCGCTATGGTACCTGACAGCGGTGAGCCCATTGCTAAACCTTCTTTTTGTCTATATATTGTCTCATTAAACTTAAACTGATTGTTATCCAAGATGAAAGTTAGGATATTAATGAACTCGGATATCTCGACCTGTGATAGGTTACTGTTATTCTTTAGATTACTTTCAATAATTTTTATGGTGACTGCTATTGGTATGCTTGTGAACATGGCCTTGACGTCTATTGTATGTAGGGAGTGAGTTTTTTCGATGTTTAGTTTGCTGGTTGTTTCACAAAAATGTATGGAATTTTTAAACGATATGTTGGCTTTGAGTTTATAATGAGAATTGAGGAATTTGTGGGCAAATTGAGCTAGTTTATATGTTGGGCTATTCTTGTAATTCACTATTGGTCTGATGGGTATGTTTTCTTTATGTATTTTGGGCAACGATCTTAATGCTGGGAGTCCTGGGTTCATGTTGATTAGTTTATTCTTTTGTTTTTCATCTAGGATGAAAATTGTGTTTTAGGATGTTTTTGAGTTTCCTTTGTATGACTGTGGTCGGGTCTTTACAACTTATTTCAAAATTAGGGTTTTTGAGAAAATCTGTTGTTTTATTTGAATAATCATTTTTGTTGATGATAACCGTGGTATTGCCTTTGTCGGCTTTAGTTATAATTAATTCATTCTGTTCTATTTTCGTTTTTAGGTTCTTGAAATCTTGTTGTGGAAGATTTTTTACCCTGTGTTTGTTTCTCTGTTTGGCTATATTTTTTATTTTCTTATTTATTTCGTGTCTAGCGCCATTTTGTTGATCAAGGGGTAATTTCCTAACCGCGGCTTCAGATTCACCTATTAGGCTAGTTAGATTGTTGTTATTGTATTTGTCTTCCCAGTTATGTTTGAAACCTCTTTCTAATATTTGTGTTTCGGTTTGGTTGAATTTGATGTTTGTTAAGTTGACTATTGGTTTTTGGAAGATATGTGTGGTTTTTTCAGGTTGCAGTTGAAGCCGCGGTTAGGAAATTACCCCTTGATCAACAAAATGGCGCTAGACAAGAAATAAATAAGAAAATCAAAAATATAGACAAACAGAGAAACAAACACAGGGTAAAAAATCTTCCACAACAAGATTTCAAGAACCTAAAAACGAAAATAGAACAGAATGAATTAATTATAACTAAAGCAGACAAAGGCAATACCACGGTTATCATCAACAAAAATGATTATACAAATAAAACAACAGATTTTCTCAAAAACCCTAATTTTGAAATAAGTCGTAAAGACCCGACCACAGTCATACAAAGGAAACTCAAAAACATCCTAAAAAACACAATTTTCATCCTAGATGAAAAACAAAAGAATAAACTAATCAACATGAACCCAGGACTCCCAGCATTAAGATCGTTGCCTAAAATACATAAAGAAAACATACCCATCAGACCAATAGTGAATTACAGGAATAGCCCAACATATAAACTAGCTCAATTTGCCCACAAATTCCTCAATTCTCATTATAAACTCAAAGCCAACATATCGTTTAAAAATTCCATACATTTTTGTGAAACAACCAGCAAACTAAACATCGAAAAAACTCACTCCCTACATACAATAGACGTCAAGGACATGTACACAAGCATACCAATAGCAGTCACCATAAAAATTATTGAAAGTAATCTAAAGAATAACAGTAACCTATCACAGGTCGAGATATCCGAGTTCATTAATATCCTAACTTTCATCTTGGATAACAATCAGTTTAAGTTTAATGAGACAATATATAGACAAAAAGAAGGTTTAGCTATGTGCTCACCGCTATCAGGTACCATAGCGAATATATTCATGGACAACCTAGAATATGAACACATTATTAAGAACAAACATGAAGGAGTTTTCTTTTGGGGAAGATATGTTGATGACATATTTGTAATTCTGGACAACTCAAAAACAAACATGGAACAATTCTTACCCTACCTCAACCAATTAAGCAGCTACATCAAATTCACGTCTGAGAGTGAAATCAACCATTCTATAAGTTACCTGGACCTAATGATCACTAAAGATAAGGATCACCTCAGTTATAAAATATACAGAAAACCAACACAAACCAACACCATAATTAGGAACGATTCCAACCACCCAGCATCCCACAAAAAAGCAGCAATCACATGTTTTATCAATAGAGCCCTAAGCATTCCACTCACCGAAACAGATTACCTGAATGAATTATCCATAATTTACCAAATAGCAGAAGCTAACGGATTCGATAAGAAATTTGTTAACAGAATAATTAATAAAATCAAAAGCAGACCCGTAACAAAACTAACCAAAGAAGAAAAAGAACCTCTCACATATGCAGCCTTCACGTTCACCAACCAATCCACCTACCACGTCACAAGTACCCTTAAAAAATATAAAATCAAAACAGCATTTCGAACGAAAAACACCAATCAGAAAAAAAAAATTAACTCCAAAAATATTAATGTTACCAACAAATACAATAATTCAGGAGTATACAAACTCAAATGCAACCTTTGTGATACCGATTACGTGGGACAGACCGGGAGAGGGTTCAAGGTCAGATATATGGAACATGTTAATGCAGTCAAACACAACAGATTTTCAGCAATGGGGAACCACATGACAGAAACAGGACACAAATTTACCACCATAGAAAATGACTTGATAATACTACACCAGGAAAAGAAAGGATCTCTCATGAACATACTAGAACAAATAGAAATCAACAAAGCACAAAGATTCAATCCCTCACACAACATCAACGAAATTAATTTCGATTCCAACATTTTATTTGACACCCTAATAGGATTAATATATGACAACAGGTAATTCTACTATAGGTCAATTATTTATAGCACAGGACCATAATAGGAAGTTCAACATCTCTTTACTCTCGGCAATTACCACCGCACTCCAACCCCATTCCCTCCCCCCTCCCAACACATCGCGCATCTCATCCAGACTCCCCCTCCCCTCTCCCTCGGACGTGTCCTTCCCCGCACGCTACACTACAGAGCTCTTAACTTAGTCCATCAGTACGCAGATTGGCTTCAGCTACGGCACACACACATGCAAGGTAAGATGCGCATTTGTTTGACATGTAACCTCCAGATCAAGTTTGTTGTCTATATCCCACCACCACCACCATAATAAGTTATTTTTGCGTGATATTTATAATAAATTTTCATTATTTTTATAGCAATTTTTCTACGCCTCAATCCTTTGAACCAGCGAATTGGATGCCGCAGTTTTTCAACTTTTCACGAGTAAGTCAGCCAATATATTTTCTTTCCTTTTACCTACAACCAATGATAAAATGGGGCCAGCATATGTTGGAGAACGCCACTCCAGAGAGGAACTCACATTTTTGAACTATTTACAGTTTGCAAATGAACGGACGTATAGCAGTCCCAAAACCAAAAAAGTCTAAAACATAATATCGTGTCATTTTAATAATTTTTAGTGTGTCCTCTTTTTTAATTCACAGTGCAATATGTACATACTAGGCTACACAAGACCATATACATTAATGTTGTTTTAGTATAATAACCTACATGTTTTTAGTACAATAAGTATTTTTTACACATGACATGTAACTTAGTGAATTCTGTGATAATATTATTATTTTAGAATTTTATGGTTAATCTATCCAGATTTTATCGATGGCTTATGATGTTCAAATGTTAAATTAGGTCAATATAAGGACTGAAGGAGGGAACATACGTTCCCGAAACATGTATCATCATAGTTTTTCATGAACTAAGTCTTTGAATTGTATTGAATAGGGCAGAATATAATAAACTTTACTAAATTCAATTTGCATCAATACGGGCCAATATGAGCGAAATGACGAAAAGTTGCATCTTGCGCTGTTTATAAATTGCAGTTACGGGGAGTAATTAGTGCAAAAAGATTTCTTAGGCCCCTTAAAACAGTTATCATCATGAAAATAGTATGTATAAGTGCAATGGTGTTAGTGCAGTATATTGAGGTTACCAGCTGCAATAAACATTGGTGCTTTCAGATTTACCTTCATTTATTCCGAACCTTATCGTTGAGCGCTATGTGGCTACCTCAGTAGCTCGGGACAACCGAGGTTTTCCTAAGTGTTCTGATTATTTTCCTACGGCGCTATGCGACAAAAGACGACACTCTTGGTCTCTACATTTCTAACCCCCAATGAGATATAGGCCCTAGGCGGTGTCTTTTATTTCACTTACTCCTCTTTCCAATTTTTTTAAATTTGTTTGTAAATTACATGTGTCAGGGCTGTAGTTAGTAAATAGCTGTTTCCCCATTCATAATTATCATTATCTTTGCGGGAAAATGACGTGATTGTTACGTCCATTATACTATACTACTTATCACCCCCACCCCCACCACGAAAAGTTATATTTTTCAAATATTTTTTTCTGTTAGTTTAAGTGTCATGTGCCAGTTCTGTAGTAGTATTCATTATCATCCATAAAACAAATAAATCCACCGGGCGAAGCCGGGCACTACTGCTAGTTTTGGATATGTATGCAAGAGGAAACCTACTTTGAAATGGGCTTCAATAGCAAAGAACATTCTGTACAGCGAATTTCACTCAAAAGCAATGACTGTGATAATGAGCGAATTGCAAAACGAAATTTAGAGGAGAAATCAGTAGAAAAGTCGAAGAATGTGGTCTTTTCGCACATAAAACTTATGGGTTTTTAGGTGCCTCCCCAGACGGATTAATAGGAGACGACGCTATAGTCGAAGTCAAGTGCCCTTTTTCTGCACGGAATATGACCATACTGCAAGCCTGCAAAAACCTAAAGTGATTTTGTTTGGCAGAAAGTAAGCGAAAAAACAAAAAGCCTAGAGAATGTCAAGAACAGTGCCATTCAGAAGAGAACATATTGATAACTCTCTAACACTCACATCATTTTTATTTCCAGATCCAGGGCCAGTTGGAAATAACACAGCGGGAAATATGTTATTTTGTGGTATGGATGCCTAAGGACATTCACATTCACAATAAAGAGGGATGAAAAGTTCTGTAGACAAAAAATGCTTATGTAACTGACATTCTGCTGCGAGAAAATCTTGTTGTCTGAGATCATTGATCCCAGGATGACCAGATCAATGGATATAAGAGAATCTGAGGTGAAGTAAAATACTGATTAGTGTGTGTAAATCATGAAACGCTATCTTTGGTATGGAAAAAATTGAAGCATTGATTTCAAGAACAGGAAATACTTAGATATAATATTTTTTGTTTGTTTATAGTACGCTGTACTAGTACTGTGCTAACAATAGGCAGATGAGAATATCTTAGAAACTTACATTCTATATATGTACATAATAATTTTGCTCTTGGTATGCATTTTCATAATTTGTCTATTGTAATAAAATGTCCTAAATAAATGAACTTTTATAATTACTTCCATGAAAATTGAAGTGATTTATAGTGATTGGCCTCACGGAGTCGTTTCAGATCTCACGAAAAAAAAAAGAGAATTAGAGCCCCATCCCTGACTCTAATACAGTTACACACATAATGAACTACACGGAACTGATGATGATGATGATGATGATGATAATAATAATAATAATAATGATAATAATAACGTTATTGGTTTTACGTCCCTTTAAGCTACTGTGGCTTTTAGAGACACCGGGGTGCCGGAATTTTGCCCCGAAGGGGATCTTAAACGTGCCAGTAAATCTAATGACACGGCTCCCTCGCATTCGCGCACCCTCAAATGCCAACTGGCTGCACCAGGATTCGATCCTGCAACCTTGGGAACAGCAAGCAAGAAAGTTACCGCTGAGCCACGCAGCCAGTCAAAGGGACTGATGACCAAGATGTCCCAAGCCCTTACAATGTATTATTATCAACAAGAATGGTTGAGAAAGTAAGAAAGGAATCTGTACAAATACATTGTGTCAACGTTACATATTGTGACACTAGACTACGACAGTATAATTGCATTGCAAAGATATTGTTCCACGACTAGGCACTTGAACATGTAACTTGCCGAACTATAATATTTATGACAAGAGGAAGACAACTCCTTCCTGTCGTCAAATTGTTCCCTTCTCCCTCCGCCCTGTCAGCGTGCTCATCATTTTCCTTGCGCAGAGATCTCGTGAAGCCTACCATCCTTTTCAAAACAATTCCCAAACTAATGCTGTCGATTCCATTCACCCAATTTTAATTCTGAAAAATGCATTGGAATCAGGAAATAAATCTCCGTTTACGTATTACCAGGTTTTTTTTTCATATTTTAAGCAAAGATGTAAAAAACTGTTGGTAACTTTTTTGTTTTCCATATTTTGGAAAATGCAACGAATTAATATCAATTCAATTGCAGTCGAGTATACATAGTGGTTTTCAGATCGCAAATACGAGCTTTAGTTCAGGAGAAAACTGCAAAAAGAAATTGTCTCACTTTGGTGCTGCTACGTGGTGTCAGAATTACAAACTAAAAAACGGGACATTTAGCCTTAATAGTTCACTGTGCTACAAAATTTAATGAATAAACGTGCTTTGAGTTATGAAAATAATAAGTTTCTATTGAATATGTGTGTGATATATTCGTATAATATGACTCCAAAGAACATAGAAAAATACTTAATTGTTCACTGTGCTACAAAATGTAATATAAAGCGTGGTTAGTGTGTTGTAACTGACAAAATGGTAAGTTTATATTAATTATATGATATTACATATTTTGCCCAATCTACATATTTTGGTGATTTTTGTTACATATTTATGTACATATTATGCCATTTGATAATACATAAAAATCCCAGCTCTGGCTATCAGATAGGGACAGTCAGCATGATGCCAGTTGCTATGTGATAACCGTGAGGCTTGGATGAAGAAACTGAACACGTTGCATAATATTTTCTGTAGCCAGCAAATAAGAAGGTAAGCCTACAGTTGTGATTCAATTATTATATTCTAATATTAATGCTCAGTGCAAGTTTCAGCCAATTAACATTGTACAGGGTGATTCTCTATGTAGTTTACAACTTCAATAATGTGTAATTATTTATTGGAACCACTTACAGACTTGGTTTACATGTTATTATATTGCAAAATACTTCAAGTTTTGAGTCACGTAGTTTGTAGTTGCACAGTTGTCCGTCACGCGCGCCACCTGTTCCTTTTTGGAAATGGCGTCTTTCACTGGAGCGGAAAGAGCGAAGTGCGTGTTCTGGTTTGAAGAAACCAAGTCAGCAAAGAGTGTACAGTGGAGGTTTCACACAGAATTTGGCAAAGACCCACCCAGCAGACCAACAGTGAACACATGGCACCAGACATTTATCGAAACAGGTTGTTCTGTGCCACACACAAAGTCGCCAGGCCGCGCACCTGTGACTGGCGATGTGGTGGAAACAGTTAGGGAGAGGTTCGTCCGCAGTCCGGACAAATCGAAACTGGTATCCCTCAGACCACTGTTTGGCGGGTGTTGCGCCGACATTTGGCCATCAAAGCATACCGATTGTCCTTGGTTCAAGCACTAAGTGAAGCGGATAAACATACCCGACATGAATTCTGTGTTGAAATGATGGATCTCATCAGCCGTGATGCGTCATTCTTGAACAATGTGGTCTTCAGCGATGAATCAACATGCACCTTTCTAGCCGAGTCAACACAATTGTCGTATTTGGGGCACGGAAACACCAAAGGAAAGGAAGGAAGATTGTAGTTTTACGTGACTGTGAATCTTGTGATTATGAGCCATGGGACCTCCTTTTTACGTGGAATCCGAACCACAGGACATGGCATTTCACTTCGAAAATCTCACATGCACTGACCGGGAATCGAACCCGGACCGCCTTGGTGAGAGGCATACAGCTAGACCGCTGAGCCACCACGCCCCTTCCCATGGGCACCATGTGACAGCCCCAAAGTGAACGTGTTCTGCGCTGTTTCGAGAGAAACAATTACCTGGCCGCCACGGTCCCCAGATTACACTCCACTGGACTTCTTTCTGTGGGGCTTTGTGAAAGATAGGGTGTACATCCCTCCCCTACCTGCAAATCTTGATGAACGGAGACATCGCATTACAACAGCCATTGCCTCTGTTACCCCGGAAATGATGGTTCATACGTGGCGGGAAATCAACTTCCGTTGGGATGTGCCCAGGATGACAAATGGTGCACACATTGAACCGTAATGGATTTGTCAAAAAAAAACTTGGAAGTATTTTGCTATGTAATGACATATAAACCAAGTCTGTAAGTGGTTCCAATAAATAATTACACATTATTGAAGTTGTAAACTACATAGAGAATCACCCTGTATTAGTATGGCTTTCCAACATTCATCTCATGCGCACAATTCCCCAACCCATGCGCATGATTACCCTGCAGGGTGGGTAATGGTACGCAAAAGCATATTTGTGAAATTTCGAATTAGAGTCCACCTAACTTATTTTTGAATTAAATTTGTTTCTGCACATCGAATATGGAGTTACTAAGGCTCCTTATTCATAAATGCAGTTGTGTTATCTATCATCATAAGACCGATTCTAGCTTAAGTGCGCACAATTCCCCTCCTCCTCACTATCCCTTACTAGGGCCCGGATGTTCATGACGTATCATATTTTCCGTTATGTTTATTTCATGCCAAACGTACGTAAGATGATGATTTACGCTAATCCCATTCAAATTATGTCATTAAGCACAATCAATTCTGGCTGTGTAACATTCATTTTAAACATAGCACATGACATACAGTACATAGTCTAAGGGTTCGACTTTCTGCTGAAATGTCTAAAAGTGAAAGTATAAAGCAACACATTGAAAATATTATTGTAATGCCAGTAGATTCGGATAACAAATTTGTGGATAAAAGTCACGTGGATGCGGGGCGGATGCGGTTGAAAGTCGTGCGGATGCGGATAACAGTCGTGCGGATGCGGATAACAGTCGTGCGGATGCATGGCGGATGCGGATAACAGACGAGCGTATGCGGGGCGGATGCGGATAACGTTTTGTCTATCCGCGCAGGGCTCTAACTATAGATAGGATGTTGGAAAGGGCGAAAGTGTGTTAATTGCTTTCTTCATTAGGTTAGGATACTACTATCTCCGCTGAAGCCCAAAAGTAGTCACCGACGCCTCACTCTTGGTGAACCTACCTTTGAGTGTGGAATCAGCACAAAGATCAATAAATTCATCTCGTTCGCAACTAGTGAAATCTATTTCCTCCGCAATATCTACGAAATCAAATGGTGAGACAACCCAGTCGACATTCATAGTGGAAATAGATGGAAAGTATGTATCTATTGCATCTTGCAATCTTGATAAGTGATCACAAATGCGGTCTTTCAGTTTACCCAGATCGTTATCTACTGCCAGATGAAGAAAGTTTGAAAGATCTCCTTTCTGAACTGCAGACTTCCAAGAACTAGGTTTTCTTTTAAAACCTTTCATTTTATTGGTTGAGGAAATTATTGTTTCCTGTCGACCCTGCATTGAAACATTCAGTTCATTCAGTTTATGAAAAATATCTGCCAGATACGACAGTTCCAAGCACCAAGAATCAGTTAGTAACAGCTCATGAAATGTGTCTTGATTTTCATCCCTAAAAAGAGTTTTCACCTGTTCTCCAAGTTCAAGAAACTGCTTCAACACTCGACCCAGCGACAACCACCTTACTTCTGTATGAGGTAACAAAGAGGTATGAGGTGCATCCGTTGCGAGACATAACTGTTTAAAAATCCTGCACATTAAAGGTCGAGACTTGATGTAGTTCACCATTTTCACAACTTCGTTAAACACTGCAGCAAAATCTTGAGCTCTGGCAGTAAAAACCTTTAAATTTCCCAGACATAGATTGTGCACCATCTGTACATATACCACAACAGTCTTTCCATGCCGGCCGAAGACGTCGAATTTTTAAGAGCGTTAAAAATCCCTCAGTATCCCTTCCTTCGGTGGGGAAGTAAAGCCGGCGGTCCCATGTCATAGATTTATGGCATGTTAAAGAACCTTCCACTAATTACACCTGTGTGAAGCTAAATTGTATAGGTTAATAATGTAAACAACGATCTTAGGTTCCTACGTTTGTTGCCAAGAGCCGACTGCGGTGGCGTCTGGTAGCCAAGTTCTGAACTAGTAGTCGTTGATGGTGGAGTTTTTCAGCAAAAGTAGGAACTATTTGAAAAATTCAAAAGACTGCAGTCCTTACTTGAATTAAAAACAGATAACACACACTAATACAGTCATCACAATTAACACCGGTTATCAGACAGATTCTACACACACCAAAGTACACGGGGCTACATGGCTGCGCTGTCGCAGCCCCTAAACTTAAGAACCAACCAGTCATTCCATGAAAGATTTTGGTCATTGAAAAAGGAATTAATAGAAACGAAAATATCATGGCCTGAGGTTGTAGTCTCCAGCGGTCTACAGAACAGAAACTGCTCATTAATATCTTTATCATCAATATATCTGGTAAAACCAAGGAGTTGCAGTTTGTCACCACTATCGATACTCTCATCTACTTGAAGCAAATGCTCTATCAGTTTTTATTTTCCCCACGACTTGTTCGTTGATATTGCAAACATTTCAGATATCCTGCTGATGACATCGTCATCTTGGCCGACACGCCTGAGGATTTTAATGAGTTTTTGAATGGTATGGACACCGTCTTGAGGAAAGAATTCATGATGAAAATTAATAAATGTAAAACAAAAATATTGGAATGCAGTCGCAATAAATCAGAAACCTCTATGGACATCAAATTGGCAGGGGGAAAACTAAAGGAAGTAGGAGACTTCTGTTACTTAGGAAGCAAAATAACCAGTGATGGAAGAAGCAAAGAGGATATAAAAAGTAGGTTGGCTCAGGCAAGGAAAGCATTTCTACAGAAAAGGAATCAGTTGACATCGAATATAGATTTAGGTATTAGGAAGACAATTTTGAAAACCTTTGTCTGGAGCGAGGCACTCTATGGAAGTGAAACTTGGACTATTGGTGCAGCAGAAAAGAGGAGAATTGAAGCGTTTGAAATGTGGTGTTACAGGAGAATGATGAAGATCAGATGGCTAGATAGGGTTACAAACGAAGAGGTATTACGACTAGTGGGAGAGGAGAGATGTTTCTGGCGACTGCTAATGAAGAGAAGAGATAGGTTGGTAGGACACATACTAAGACACCCAGGAATAGCAAGCTTAGTTATGGAAGGAAGGGTCGAGGACAAGAACTGTAGGGGTAGACCAAGGTTAGAGTATGTTAAACAGATTGCCTCGGATGTAGGGTGTGGTAGCTATGTAGATATGAAACGATTAGCTCAGGACAGGGAGGCATGGAGTGCTGCATCAAACCAGTCAAAAGACTGAAGATTCAAACATCAACAACGATTGTGTTGTTGGAAAGAGGAAATTTCGAAATTTGATTAGCTGCTCCTTCACCAAGTATTGTTGAAACTGTAACTTCCCATGCAGGACCTATGATTTCCTCTCCAAGAGTATGAGGTGTGTTTTGTTTTTTTCCTATCAGTTCTGCTACTTTCAACGAGGCTTCAAGAGCAGTATCACTTATGGTCATTCTCTTTACCATTCGCACAGCTGGTTTTTTTCTCCCCTTTTAGTACACGTGAAAAATACATCACACTCTTCTCTGACCCACTAGGATGCTTAATTGTGAGATGCCGCTTCAGTTTGCTAGGTAACATGGCCTCGTTGCTAAGTGTTTCACCACAAACTAAACACACAGGGATAGGGTTTTCCTCGTTCTTATTCCACGTAAATCCATACACTACGTAACTGTCCTGGTATGTTCTTTTCTTTCGTTTGTCTTCTTTATGTTGAATTCGACGGTTCGGGAATAGGAGCCGACTGTTCACTTTCACTGTCCAGGCGTTTACGTTTAACAATGAACTTGTCCATAGCTAAACACTGCTAATCAACGCCAAGAAAACAAGTTAAAGTGGCGTAAGATCGCGTACACTTTAATATATTTATATACTGTATATGTAAGTGACTGATGTGAAACAGCTATTGTCAAAGCATTTCGGCCCTGAGTGGCACAACAGAGAGGATCTAGGCTTCTACCGAGACTTGCTACTATGTGGCGAAGACATAGCTCGGCAAAATGTATCTGATGAAAAAGACTACAACCCCATGGAATATGACGTTGCTGTGCAGTCCAATGGACTATTCCCCTTAGTTTGAAAAGCTGTGAGCATATTGTGAATGGAAATTTAAGGTTGAAAAGTTACTTTTATTGTATAGTTTCTATGAGAACCTTAACATATAGCAATAATTTCACTTTCACATAGAAACCATAATTACTGACTTTATGAAACTAATCCAAAACTACGGTACTTAAGTCTAGATCCTGTATCAAAACTGCTTAAGTGAAATATATTTTCTATTATTACGTAAAAACTGCTTTTACAGTATTTTAAAAACATACATAAAATGAAAACTAATCGTATTTTGTAACTATTATACAAACTGTTTCTATTTAAACGTGCACGGATAACTCACCACAGTTTTTTGCCCTTTCTCACAAATTTCATGAAATTGACTTAGGTAGTTCTGGAATTGGACGACTCATATACATATCTTTATAACCTCTGTTATTTATTTTATTTGTTATTTAATTTCCAACGAATGTTATTATTAAGTCCCTTTTTTTTGTTGTTAAATGTTATTGTTTGTTTTCTTACTGTCAATACTTTATATTGTTATACAGTCAGTGTAAAATGGTATACTTCGTACCTTTATCAGATTATTACTAAAAAAAGATGTTTCAATATAGCACAATATGATATGTAAATGATTTTTCAAAATCTGAAATAATAAAATATATTTTCATGAGAATTTAAGCCTCCGTGGCTTAGGTGGCAGCACGCCGGCCTCTCACCGCTGGGTCCATGGTTCAAATCCCGGTCACTCCATGTGAGATCTGTGCTGGACAAAACGGAGGCAGACAGGTTTCTCTCCGGGTACTCCGGTTTTCCCTGTCAACATTTCATTCCAGCAACACTCTCCCCTATCATTCATTTCATATGTCATTCATTTAATCATTCCCCAGAGGAGTGCGTCAGGCCTCGGCAGCCGGCACAGTTCATATCCTCGCCGCTAGATAGGGGCTTCATTCATTCCATTCCTGACCCGGGCGGAGACTGGAAGCAGGCTGTGGATTTTCATTTTTCATTTTCATGAGAATATTTGCTCATAATAAAATATGTGTGTGTTTCGTTTACAGAATGTTAAAAATTATTTATGAGTTACTTTATAAAACTTCTGCTGGTTATATTCGCAGAATAAAACATGTTTAAGATCAATAGAACTTTATGCGAGTTGTAATCTTATATATATTACAATTTGCCTTACGTTGCACCGACACAGAGACTGTAGGTCTTATGGCAACGATTGGATAGGAAAGACTAGGAGTAGGAAGGAAGCGGCTGTGGCCTTAATTAAGGTACAGCGCCCATTTGTCTGGTGTGAAAATGAGAAACCAGGGAAAACCATCTCCAGGGCTACCGACAGGGGGATTCGAACCCACTATTTCCGGAATGAAAGCTCACAGCTGCACAACCCTAACCCCAACCTCTCTCCATCAATCATATCATACTATACTATATCAAAATATTATCATAATAGGCCTATATCATAATATAATCTTTTTTATTGGGCTGGACGGAGGGAGAATGCCTAGTCCACAAATTGGCAATATGGCTCGGAAAGCAAGTCTGGTTTGTTTTTCAGATGCAAAGCAATGCTATCAGTGAGAGAGAGATAAGACATTGAGTAACGAGGAGAAGCGGTGGGAGTAGGGGCGGAAGGGTAGACACGTCACTAACACAAATGCAGCGGCTGCCATCGGTAATACAGTAGTGCTGCCATCTCTTGCCTTGCAATTGATGGCGGTACTGATCGCACAGCCTTAAGGTATGGTGTTGTTAAATTACACAACCTGTTTCCAAGGTTATTTTGAAGACTTTACCGTATCCCGTATCATGACGACACATCCAATGCTTGCATCATCTAGTTCAAAGATCCGGCTAACAGATGGTGCTGAAATCTAAAAATCGATATTTCTCGCCCTTCTCGGCTCTTTGCGGCGTAGCGTAAAATTTTGTCACACGACTTATGGTATGGTTTCTTGGAGAGCGTCACAATTAGAATTATTTTGAGTTGACCGACAAAGTTATAATATCATTTTTTTAAATTTTTTTTTTAGCATATGGCTTTTAGTGCCTTGAGTGTCAGAGGACATGTTCGGCTCGCCAGTTTGTAGCTGCTTCTAGGCAGACACCCATGGGGTGAGATACAAGTACCGTCGCGTGTGGAGGAAAGTTTGAATATAAGGACGTGGAATTGGAAGGTAGCAGCTGTGGCCTATAGTTAGGGACCAACCCAGGTATTTGCCTGGAAGGAAGATGGGAAACCACAGAAGACCATCTTCAAGGTTGCCGGCGGGGGGATTCGAACCGCCTCATCTTTCGGATGTGAGTGACTGCCTGCAGCCACGCCGTAACGACCACGGCTAACTCACCCGGTATATCAATTGTTAATAAGGCATAACTGAAAATGGCATCAAAACTCGCTCTGTATGCATGTGTTTGTTATTCATAAACACTATTCTTAAATTCAAGCACATTCAGTACACAATTAAATTCAGCAATGATCTGAGCTTTGTTTAACCCTCTTAGTGCCACTCGCCGATCAGATCGGCTCATGCTGCTCGCGCCAATAGTGCCAAAAGCAGACTGAATCGGCGCACTGTTTATCTTATATTGGCAGATTTCTTTAGGAATATGTCCGTGATTATTTCGTACTGTTGGAAAGGTGAGGTTCCAAGCTTGCCTGTGCGGTGTTTACTTTTATCCTTCGGAGTCCGTTACACGATAGATTTGAGTTTGTATTCATGCCCTCCCTTAGCGCTCCCCCAATCACGCACGTTCCCGCCAAAATTGCGGTGCAGTTGTTTTCTTCTTGTTGAACTTTTCTGCCTAATGATGTATCTAAGAACATTATACAGCTGGAAATGTAGTGTTTCTTCGAATATGTCTCTTAGGTGTCCTTAATTTAGGATCAAAACTGGTTTTTTACAAAGAAAATTGAAAAATTGAACAATTATCATAATAACCTCAGTTAAAAAGGTTTAGATCCAGTATATACTTTTATGAACATAATGTATGAAAGAATGAGGTATTGGTTATAAAACAAAGCAAAAATGATTCGATCGTTGAAAATGTGGTATTTAAGACATTTTTTCGAATAGTCTGCATGACCATTGAAAATGGCTTCGCATTCATGGCAAGTATTTCAGGAAATGGCTTGGCACTAAGAGGGTCACACTAAGAGGCTCAATATAACTATTATTAATATGAACTTATTCAGATGAAAATCATTGATATCACAAGTCAACATAAATTTTGAGTCATGGTTCTGTATGTCTGATTTTGATTTGAAAGAAAAAATAGTTTTACCTAATAAAGTTTGCTTTTGGAGCTACAAAGAAAGTTCAAATTTGAAGGAAATTCTTCATTTTTATAAGTTCAAACAAAAACATACATTAATATATATATATATATTCACATCATGTTTATTTACAAACTATAGATAACATAAATCTACAAATCAAAAAAACAGCCAAAACAAGCTTTAAAAATGAATATTTTTGGTATTTCTCTGTGGGGGTACGAACTTTCTCGTATTAGCCCCCATCATGTTCTCATTATATAGTCCTTGATAACGATGATGCTGAACGTTGCTCAAAGTCCATCACGTCTTGGTGAAAACTTTCCCCTTGTTCTTCTCAATACGCCCCCAAGTTAAATTTAAATTGGTCAAAGTGAGCATTTAACATGTGACTTGAACACCCCAGCGCAGACCTTTATACGTGGTATAAACCCTCTTCTCTTCCGTAGCTGCCGACCTCTATACGTGGTATGGACCCATACATGGCTTCGCATTTACGGTAGTAGCGTGAAGAGTTTTGGAGTTATCAAAATGCAAATGGTTTTGATTTCAAGAAATGTTGGGGTTTATGAGTGATGTGAAATAAGAATTTATTGTAGTTCATTAAAATATAGTTGTTTGTGCAAGGATAAAAAAGAATTGAAGCAAGTCTGAGGAATATTCTCTCGTTTTGTTTGCTTCATTCTTTTCCACAGAATAAAATAAAGAAATCACGAGCCGAGAAGTTTGTCTTTTCACGTGATATTCTTTGCTTCATTTGTACACTACGAGTCCGGATTATTTTATTGAATTCATCTTTTTTCTTCCCCCCTGTGGGTGGGGGGTTTAGAATACACCCACGGTATCCCCTGCCTGTCGTAAGAGGCGACTAAAAGGGGCGACCTTGGCTATACTTTAAGGACTCCGCGTTGTTTTGTGAATTGGACCCCCAGTGGGTGGGAGGAAGCGAATTCATCCACGGTACTCCCTACCAGTCGTAAAAGGCGACTAAAAGGGCTTCTCGGAACGGTCCCCTTTCGAGGGTTTGACAGTCAGCTCTAAAAGACATACACCCGTGCGGTATAACTCTCATTAGGTTATATCGCACTTCTTTCCGTCACTGCTTTCAGGGTCTGGCAACCAAAATTTCTATATGTGCGTGCTGTTAGGGGATGGGCCACTTACGCTAGCGACTACGCTCAAAAGCCTGTTCCGGTCTTGGCCGCGCCGACAGGTGGGTGTGCCATGTACCCGTTCAGTAGTATCCGCCTGACTACGCAGGTCCCCGCACAGCCGAATGTCTGAGCTGTAAAATCCAGTATATGCCAAGGGGTACATGCCGATACGGCATTGTAAAACATCGGACCCCCGGGCAATGCCTTCCAAGCTAGGCGGGCCTTGCCCTGGCTGGGTAGCGCCTACTGTGACGGCCCGTGATCGGATGTCGGTGGCATTCGGGGAGGATGATCTGGCCATGGGTTCTAAAAGAAAAATCCCCAACCAGGGTGGACGTACACCCAAACAGGGTGGTCCTACACCCAAGTCTTTAACATTTGATTCCCTACGGGGATCAATCCCCTGGGAACAATCTGTGCGTGAAAATCTGGGTACTAACACCCCCAAGTTTCTGGTAGCTACCAGAACAGATGGGGGTGATTTCAAGCTGGTAAAGAGTATTTTGTTTTCTCGCCACATAGAAGGTGTCTATGGTGAGCTTGAGAAAGTACAAAAGATGAGGAACGGTAGCTTGTTGCTCAAGACTAGGACTGGAGAGCAAGTTGAACAACTTTTGCAATGTGACCACTTTGGCGACATTCCCGTCAAAGTGGAAAAGCACACGTCCCTGAATCTGGTCCGAGGAGTTATTTTCCACCGGGACCTGATTCTGAACACTGACGAGGAGCTCAAGGAGGATATGCGGCACCGTCACGTGACTGATGTCCGGCGCATTACGCGCAAGGTCAATGGTCAAATCGTGGATACTGGTGCTTTCATTATTTCCTTTGAGCTTTCGGTGCTCCCGGAGAAAGTCAAGGTTACAAGTTACCGTTGTGACGTACGGCCTTATATCCCTCCCCCAATGAGGTGTTATAAATGCCAGAAGTTCGGGCACATGTTATCCCGATGCTCGAACCCCGCAATCTGCGGAACATGCGGTAAGGTACCACACGAAGCGGAAGAGTGCACAACACCTTATCAGTGCACTAATTGCCCTGGATTTCATTCTCCTCGGGACAGGAACTGCCCTGTCTTCCTGAGTGAGAAGAAAATCCAGGAGATCAAAACCCTGGATGGTCTGACCTACCAGGAGGCCCGCAAGAAGTACCGTACCACGACTTCGCCTTCTCCAACGATTGATTATAGAGCCATAATACCAAATTTGGTCCCGGCTACCTCATCTTTTGTTCCAGCTGTGAAACCTGCAACTGAGTTTCCTGTTCCAAAACCAGCTCCTAACATTATAACGGAAAGCCCGAAGGTGACTTCAACTCCACCTTCGGCCAGCACGAAGGCTGTGCGAGCGAAGGCTGCTCCGCCCGCACAGCAGGGGAGGAAGTTGAAGACTTCCTCCCCACTCGGGAGGAAGTCGAAGTCTTCCTCCCCATCCAAACGGTCGGCGAAAGCCGCGCCGAAGCCGGCGGAGGCGGCATCGTCGACCAGGGTCAGGACTTCGGCTCCTGACCCGTCTATATACCTTAAAGAGCCGGGGGCGGGTAAGAAGGGACCCCGCACTACGCATTCCCTTTCTCCAAAAAAGGGGAAGCCATCCGCGCCAACACCTGCGGATGCTTCTGCGCCTGGGGACGTTTCGGCCCCCAGATCTTCGCGCTCCCCACGGAGATCCCCCCGCCGCCGAACTGCGTCCAGGAAATCATCTACAGAGTCGATTCACTCCATGAACTCGCCTGAGGACATGGAGATTATAGTCGACGTAGTGACTGTAGATTCTCCAGAGTCAAAGTTGGAGTAGCTTGCTGCTCCAACTTATTCCCTAAGTTCACACAATGGCACTGTTACAGTGGAATTGTAACAGTTATGACAGGCATTTGACAGAGCTCCGTCAGCTTATTGCCCAATACGCGGCGAGTATAGTCTGCCTACAGGAAACAAACCTCAGACCTGATCACGAGACTGTTCTGAGAGGTTTCCGACTATACTCTAAAGAGCGACAAGACGCCGCCCGGGCTTCCGGGGGCGTTTGTACCTTCGTTCGCTCTGACTGCTATAGTGAGGAGTTTCCACTCGCCACTCCTCTGGAAGCTATTGCAGTTCGCGTGTCCTTGCCTGCTATGACAACTGTTTGTAACGTGTACCTTCCACCGAACCAACCCCTTGATATTAATGACGTCTTAGATCTTGTTGATCAACTTCCAGTCCCTTTCCTACTCGTGGGTGATTTCAACTCTCATCACCCCCACTGGGGATCACCATCTTCCTGCCCCAGAGGAAGGGACGTGGAAGGCTTAATTCAAGGGTTGGATTTATGTCTATTAAATACAGGGGAAGCTACACATTTTAGCTTAGCGCACGGCACGTACTCACACATTGACTTGAGTGTGTGTAGCCGTGCGCTGGTCCCCTTATTTGGCTGGTATGTACACGATGACCTCTGTGACAGTGACCATTTCCCGATCGTTCTTACCCTTCTGAACCAGACGCCCGTTGAGTTCCCCAGTCGTTGGGTTCTTAAGCGGGCAAATTGGCCCTCGTTTCAGGAACGAGCTGTATTCGTTGATCTTGGTTGCCGGAGCGTCGATGACGAGGTACAGCACATCACCGATGTGCTTCTTGCTGCCGCCGAGGAGTCCATTCCATCCTTTTCTGGGACTCCTCGTTGCAAACTCGTCCCTTGGTGGACAGAGGATATTGCAGCGGCAATAAGAGACCGTCGTCGAGCTCATAAGCACTACCGTCGGCGTCCAACCATGGCCAATTTGGTGGCGTTTAAGAAATTCCGTGCCAAGGCACGGATTCTTATTCGCCAGAGTAAGAAACAATCCTGGGAACGGTATGTGTCTTCTATTACGGCACATACCCCCTCCTCTCAAGTGTGGACTAAACTGCGACGCATTTCGGGAATTCAGACATCTTCTACTGTACCGGGAATTTCCATTGCTAATGAACTGGTTACAGATCCTTATCGCGTTGCAAACCATCTCGCCTCGTATTTTGCGGATATATCCGGTTCCGGTAACTATGACCCTGCCTTCGTGGCCCTGAAGCGCGAAGCGGAACGTTTCCATCTTAGTTTTGCTTCCCGCGCTTCGGAGGAGTACAACGTGCCCTTTACGGAGTGGGAACTCCGCGGAGCGCTGGCGCTCTGCAGGGACACGTCTCCTGGCCCGGATAATATTCACAACCAAATGCTTAAACACCTTAACGATGAGAGCATTCGCTATTTGCTCAGGGTGTTTAATCGTATCTGGTTGGAAGGTGTGTTTCCAGCGCAATGGCAGGAAGGTATCATTATACCTATCCTGAAGCCCGATAAGGATCCCAACTTGTCAGGGAGTTACAGACCTATTTGTCTCACAAACGGTTTGTGCAAGCTCTTTGAGAGGATGGTCAATCGGCGCCTGGTGTGGGTCCTGGAGAAACGGGGACTCCTGTCTGAATACCAGTGTGGTTTCAGGGCGTCACGGTGTACCAACGACCATCTGGTACGCCTGGAGACTGCCATACAGGACGCTTTTCTCCGGAGAAAGCACCTAGTCGCTGTTTTCTTTGACCTCGAGAAGGCCTATGACACCACTTGGCGTTACGGCATCCTCTCTACCCTGCATCAATGGAAATTCCGAGGTAACTTGCCGGTTTTTATTGCGAATTTTCTGTCCCTTCGCCTGTTCCGTGTCCGAATAGGGGGGACATATTCGCAATATCATATACAGGAAAACGGAGTCCCACAGGGATCGGTGCTTAGCGTAACATTATTTGCGATTGCCATAAACGGTATAGTCGCTGCTGCTGGTCCAGCAGTGGTACCGTCGCTATATGTAGACGACTTTGCTCTACATTATAGTGCGCAAAATATGGCGGTCGCTGAACGACAGCTACAACAAGCTATTCGGAGAGTGGAACGCTGGACACTGGAGCATGGCTTTCGATTCTCAACCGCTAAGTCCTCGGTTGTCCATTTCTGCCGAAAGCGCACCCTCCATCCAGATCCTGAGCTTTATCTGGGCAATGTAGCTTTGCCTGTTGTTGCTGCGTACCGGTTCCTTGGGCTCCTTTTCGATCAGAAATTGACGTGGGAACCACACGTGCGGTGTTTGAAAACTGCCTGCGCTAAGAAACTCAACATGTTGGGGTTTCTTAGCGGCACATCATGGGGGCGGACCGCGTGGTGCTCCTGCGCTTTTATAAGTCACTGATTTTATCTAGGTTAGATTATGGCAGTGTAGCATATGGTTCGGCCCGTAAGTCTGTGCTTGTTAAACTGGACAGTGTCCACCACGGCGGTGTGAGGCTGGCGACGGGTGCCTTTCGGACAAGCCCAGTCGTCAGCTTGCTCGCCGAGGCTGGCGTACCTCCTTTACACCTGAGGCGCCAACAAGTACTGCTGACCTATGCTGCAACTATTCGACAGATGCCACTTCATCCAAGCTATCCATGTTTGTTTTCCAATCCGAATCGCCGGCTGTATGATGTGCTCGCCCGAGCCACTCGGCCGGCGGGGATTCGCTTGGATGACTTATACCGTCAGTTCCGATTTCCTTCTGTCTCCTGTATCGTCCGAGTACCTAGCAAGGCCCCTCCGTGGATGGTCTCTCGCCCTGATATCATCCTGGATCTGCACACCGGCCCCAAGTCGGACACGGAATCCTCCGTCCATCGGAGGTTGTTCCAGTCCGTGGTGACACGGTATCCGGGATCAGGGCTTGTATTCACGGACGGTTCGAGGGTAAACGAGAAAATAGGCTGTGCATTTGTGGTTGAGGATCGTCGGTTTCTCTTTTCACTTCCCGAGGCGTGTAGCGTGTACACAGCGGAGCTCTATGCCATCTTAGAGGCTCTGCGGTACACGTTATCAGACGATCACCAGCACTTTCTTTTGTGTACTGACTCTCTGAGTGCGCTGCAGGCGATCGATGTGTGTTTCCCGACGCACCCGTTGGTCCAGCGTGTGCACGACCTGCTAGTCAGTTCGCGTAACGCTGGAACCGGGGTGACCTTTGTGTGGCTTCCTAGCCACATGGGTATTGCGGGAAACGAGCTTGCTGATCAGGCGGCGAGAGAGGCAGTCGCACTGCCCTCGCTACCGTATAAGGTGCCTGCTAGTGATGTGCGCTCTCAGTTGCGGCATACGATCCTGTCGCATTGGGAGGAGGCATGGCGTGCCACGCCTCCACCCAACAAACTGAGAGGCATCAAGGAGACAACGAAGGTGTGGAAATCTTCCTTCCGATCTCTCCGGAAGGAAGCTGTGGTACTCTGTCGACTCCGGATCGGCCATGGGATTGCTACGCACTCCCACTTGCTAAAGAGAGAAGATCCTCCTGTGTGTACTTGCGGCGCCCACCTAACCGTGGCACACCTTCTCTTGGAGTGTGTGGATCTGGCCGATCTGCGCAGGACTCTTAAACTGCCTAATACCCTCTCCCTTATTCTCCGTGATGACGAGCCGTCAGCTGACCTCGTCATCCGGTTCATGAGGGAGAGTGGTTACTTTTTTAAGTTTTAAGGTGTAGTTACGACTTTTAATTGTGGTTAAATCTGTTTTATGTTTTTTATTGTGTTATGTATTGTATTGTTCCCTATGCCTTATTTGTTTTATCCTTTTTTACCATCCGCCTTTTATTCTTTTTATTCAAATAAGGCATAATTTTTGGGGCTCACTGTCTGTTTTATAAACACCATTTTCGCTTCATCCATGGCAGTGAGTTGTTTTTTATCTACATCCTTTCATTTCACGTCATTCCATTTCATTAGGGGCCGATAACCTCGATGTTAGGCCCCTTAAAACAACAATTATCATCATCATCATCATCTTTTTTCTTGGCTTTAAATATTTCCGTAAAATTCTACCAGCGCTGTGTGTAGGTATCAGTTGTTGTTGTTGTTGTTTGAGTCTTCAGTCTTTTGACTGGTTTGATGCAGCCCTCCATGCCTCCCTGTCCTGAGCTAATCGTTTCATCTCTACATAGCTACCACACCCTACATCCGAGGCAATCTGTTTAACATATTCTAACCTTGGTCTACCCCTACAGTTCTTGTCCTCGACCCTTCCTTCCATAACTAAGCTTGCTATTCCTGGGTATCTTAGTATGTGCTGCTTTTTGTCATATGATATGAGAACTAGGTGTGCACGGTATGTATCTCGTTTGATAGATGATATCTCGATCTTTTATCTGAAATATGTGTCCAGTGTCCAGTTTGTTTCGTAATAAATGTTATTCCCCCTCACTCAGTTTTGTCATCCTGCTTTTGGTCACGCCGCCCGCAATGAGATTCTCCAGCTGTGGTTTAACTGACAGTAACGCGCTTGAAATATCGTAGGCCTTTAATTCAGATTAAAGTTTAGTCTCTAATATTATTCTCTAATAATATTTAGGCAAGTGACAGGGACAAGCATTGAGCAATTATCTGATCTTATCGGGTTTGTTTACAAAATATGCTCACTCGGGTGCGGAACGAAATACTCAAGGCCAGCGTGCATCAAATAATACAGTTCCAAGGCTACAGGAAATACATTTTATAAGGAAATTAGCACCCAAAACTGGGAAATCTTAACCTCAAGAGACGGTATGATCTGTGTTAGTTTTCAAACATTCCCGAAAGAAATATGATGTTAGTTTCCGATCTATTATCAAATAATATGATAAAATGGTCCTGTTAGCTCAAATTATAATTGCAAGTGTTGTGCGTTCGAAGCATCGGTATAGGAAGACATCATTACATGCTACTGCTGCCAAGAATATGACGTGGGTCTCTGTCTCGAGGAGTGCTTCGAACTCTATCACAGCAAGCTGAAATACTAAGCTAATGTGAAACAATTATGTAATTATGTGCATGTACATAATTTCTTCTTAAGGAATTCAAAATTTCGTAAAAAACAGGCTACTCTTATACTTGTAGAAACGTTTTAAGTGAATCAATGTATTTCAGTCGAGAGTATGTGATGATACGTTCCCCAAGCCTGTATATTAATTGTAATCAGTTGTGTTTCATAATATCTAGTATCCTTATTACTTCAGACTTCACGCTTTAGATTTTAACCTATTGTAAGCGGTTCCAATTAGAGTGAATAGATTTTCGTTTACGACGGGCTATTAAACATTTGTAAAGAGACTAGAGAAAAGGGTAGTGTCGCTCGAATCTTTACAATGGATGTTTTCGCTTGAAGATGTGTCCTGCCCTGGGATAAAGACGTTGGAGGGTCCGAGCCACCATTTGTTCCGGTGACCATATATCTTTTGAGTATAACAAATTTCAACGTTTCCGCCTAATCAACACACATTTAATAATTAGGCGGAAACTTTGAAATTTGTTATACTCAATTCTAAACGTCAACACGGAACCAGCAATGGATTCTTCTTCGAATAGACCATATATCTGCCCAAACCCCCTAGTGTGTTTACAAGTCTTCGTGCTTCCGTATAGAATTTACTTAAGACTTGGTATTATTCTACAATGGAAATGTCAGTAGTTCTGATGAGTATTGTTCTTTAAGGAGCAGTGACTTATGAACTGTAACTAATCGAAGAGGGTGGAGAAGAAAAATCTTGTTTGCATCAACAACTTTTGGAAGATATAAATACTAGCAGTTTCGTCAAGGAGGGGATTCTCACATTGACATTCACAAAGTCAGTCCGTCAGTGATTCTGCTCGTACAGACGTCCACTTAGTTTAACGTGGGTCTGCAACGAGAAGTCGCTCATCGTGCAATGGTTTCACCGTGCAAACTATTTGCACTCCAAACCACATCATGTCCACAAAAGATTCATAGCAGCCAGCAAATGGGTTGCCAAGTGAAGTTACAGTAAATCCATCAGCTATAATAGATATAGCTATTATAACCCAGCTCCAATGAGATATTACAAGCTTTCACGTAAGAGGAGGAGCATCAAGGCCATCGGGCATATCATCTACTGTGTATAACAAGAATTCAAGGGTGAGCGAACATCTTGATACATCTCAAGTCTCTAAAAGCCATATAAAGCCAAGTTTGATTTCATTTTTTTTTTAAATTTAAATAGTCATTGTTCTTTATTTATTGGAACCGCAGTAATTAATTTCAAGTCATTTGTGTGATTATTCTTATTATGCTGATTTTTTATTTAGATTCATTAAATTCATTTTAAACCAATGTCAGCACCCTCATTTATAGTAGTTAGTAATATTATATAAGGCAATCCCACTATCCTTCATAATACTGAATCGGTTTGAGTACTTCGGTTTCACTGCGACCGGGGGTAAGAGATCTTGTTTTCTGCTAATGAGTAGCTGTGCAAACCCCTTTCTTTTGATTATCTAATTAGTCTGGCGCCCAAATCATATAATTTTTAGTGTACTCTAAAGGGTTCAGAACAAAAGTGCATATTTTAATTTTGTCTCATTTTCATTTCATTCATCATTTTATGTTAATTTATTCCCCATCTTGTTTACCGCACCGTTACATTATGACTCCTCATCGTGGGGATTCTTATTTATATTACATTCAAAACCCGATCCGTTACATTATAAAGACTCAACGTGTGGCTTTGTTGTTGTTGTTGTTTATAGAATATTAATATTTTTCCCACCTCCGACCGCGTGGTAGGAAGCTCTTTAAATGGCTACGATGCTGAGAGGTTAAGGGACCTTCTGCAACCCACGACTTTAAAGTTCTCAAGCATAGTGGAAATAAGCTCTTTGTAATTCTCAGCTTTCTTATTTCCAAGGAAGCCATGAATCACTGCTTTAAGGCTGTACCATGCTTGTTTTTCCTGGGTGTTGAGTAATTGTGGAAATTATTCTATTGACCATGAGGTAGAAACTGAGACTTACGATGATTTCTAATTCCTTAGGCTCAAAATAAATTATGGGAACAATAGAATTGCATTGACAGGCATATACCATTCATCAAAATACAATGAACAACTATTTATTAATAAGCTTCATGATTATGTCCAGCAAAAATGTACACTAGAAACCGAGTTGATTCTAAGCAACACTAACATAGACCTATTTGATGAGTATGACTCTAATGAATATTTTAACTTACTACATGAGCATAATTTTAGATCGTTGATATATGGCACTACTAGAAAAACTTCAACGAGCAAAACCTGTATTGATCATGATGCACTTATTCATAGCAGTACTTCTTACGATAACATCTTACCCATTATATCTCAGAGCAGAATTACAGATCACTATCCTATATTAGTTAGTAGTGTTGTGTGTCGCCGGGGGCCGGACAGGAGGCTCTTGGGGAGGAGAGGTGACAGATACATCAGCTGGCAAGACAGTTCCCAGACCCGCATCCCTCTCGCTCCCCGTGTTCACCGTCACAGTAAGAATAGCCCTATGAGGCGGATAGGCCATTGGCACGCAGGCTACGAGACTGTTCTGTTTCCCGTAGGCCGCTAGGTGCGATGTGAAACATCGAGAGCATTCGACAAGGAGGGAGTCGACGCTAGTGGGAGTAGTGACATTGAGAATCTTCCAGGCCAGGGGCGGATTGCATATATACCAGCGAGCTGCGGCGAACAGAGAGTCAGTCTAAGTCCGAATTAGTCAGTAAGAGTTTAGGGTCAGAGTCTGAGTGGAGTGAAGAGCGAAGACTGTGAGTGAGTGCGGAGCAGTGCAGCGATTATTACTGGACGTCTACGGTAACAGAGTGGAAGCCTATCTGCCAGGGCGCAACTTCAACTTTGAATCAGGACTGTGAATGCTCGGTGGTGTCGCGGTGCTTCGTGGAAGACGTGGTTGAGGATCCGGGTTCGACACGGGACGAGCAAATGCCCACAAGAAGCAACAAGAGGACTCCGATAGTAAATGAAGTGGCAGGTGCCAGGCTGTAGAGAATCTGTGTATAATGTACGTGTAAGTGTAAGCTGGGACACTGTAATGACTCACGGACAGAGTGAAGATAAATAGAGAGGACAGTGGTGTGAAAATAAATGTGGAGATAAATAGTGCCTAGTAGTTTGTATGAAGTGAGACTCACAAGGAGAGGTCGCCATGTGGTTTGCTAGAAAGGTGTTCAAATTAGGTGGGTTTGCTCCTCATAAAAAAATAGTTTACCCCTGTTTGAGCGTTTTTGCCAATGGGCTTTAGTGTGCTCAAAATTGAACATTTAAACTTTTGTAGTCTCATTCCCGCACTCGTCTCCGTGGCGCTAGCATATTGGCGTTGGAAATGGAAGATACCGTGATCGGAAGTTACCGTGATCGGAACCTACCTTGATCTTTTTGAATTATTTTCTTAATCTTTCTTTGACATTTTTTATTTTATTTTTATGTTTGTGGTACAGTATTTAAGTTGGCAGATTACATCAAGTACTTTATTATTTGTTGTTGCTTTTTCTATTTAAAATTTTAATAAATTAATATTTACGTTATTGTTTACATACAGAAAGTTTAGCTTGATGGTGGAGCAGAGTGGAACAGAGGGAACGGCTCTTGAGTTTCTGCATTAGACTCGGCGGAGTGCGAATGAACGCTGCGGCCACGCTGCATTTAAATTCTAAAATATAAAACTTACAACACATATCTCCAAATCCGAAGAGACCACAGCAAATACATAATAGAAAATACAAAAGACAATATAAGCATGGTGTCCACAGAATTTTCAATGTCAATTTTCCTGACTCTTCCTGACTTTTCCTGACCATTTTTCAACAAAATTCCTGACTCGCGAAGTCATCGTAACATCGGAAAAATGGTTTATTGAGCAAATATACAGTATATATAATTATCTCTCTTATTTGCAGCCTCCACCATCCCCATAGCTGCCCAATGCTCACCTCTTTATTCATTTAAAATACAAATTTGAGTAAATTGTAATGCAATAGCACGTAAATCAAAGTTCTTAATAACCTAAACTACAGTGATGGGGTTGCCACATCACTACGCCAACACCAAAAAAGCGTACAAAAAATAGGTTAAAGAGGTTTTTACTATGATTTACTGTAAAAATGGAAACTTACCATAATGTCCAGTGAGTTATTGCTTTTTATTTCAGAGATTAGTTGAACTAGTAACATCAAAATATGGCTGGTTAATAAAAAAAATCCTGACTTTCCAATACTTTTCGCCATTTTTTTCCTGACTCGCGCCATTTCTTCACACTTTTTCCTGACTTTTCCTGACCAAAAACAAAATTCCCGACTTTTCCTGACTGTGGACACCATGAATAAGGGATATATCATTAGAAGAAAAAGAAAGTACTGACCAAGGTCGGACTCGAACTCGAAACCTTCAATTCCCCACGCCAACGCGCTAGCGACTACGCCACGGAGACGAACTGGGAACGTGTTCTAACGTTTTTTTTTCGAGGGGTTTTCATGCCACTGGCATAAGTCAATAGGAAGCCATTCTATATTTATTTACGTGGCAAATTGTTCAGCCAGGAGAATTTTTCATGTTAATTTATTATTATTATTAATTTATTATAATTATTATTAAGGTATTTTTCGGAGCATTTTATAAAATTATAAGCATACAGATAGGTTTTCTCTGTCTTAGAAAACACTATCAAGCCAATTATTACGAACGACATTATCATAGAAAATTATATGATTACGGAATTTTACGGAGTTTCGTCAGTTAGGGTATATTGAGAGACATGACTCACTGGGAATTCTGATACAGGCTTATGCTTGTCAAGTAGTATGACGCAAGGCTGGGTCGCATCGTCAAGAAAAGGCGGATGTATGGAACGGCAATCGACTTCACCCTCCCGCCGAGTGTGTATTGAGCCTAAGGAGGGGAGTATAGCGGGGTGCTCAGCCAATCAGTGGAGACCACGTAAGCTGGGAGTCGGGACTGGAGTGGGAGACCGTCTAGTGCATATATCGTTTGGCACGCCGTGGAGCGGGGACAATCTGTGTAGAACTTGCCGAGTATGGTTGCACGCATGAGTCGCTCCGATGTTCCGTGGAGTGGAGGACTATCTTTGTGAAACTTAACCGTTGTGGTTGTACGTGTTGGTTCCGAGGTTCGGACCATAAATCTTCAAATCTACCAGTATATCATCAAACATCGACGAAGATGACGACGTCCAGGAGACTGTGGGAAGCACACAGCATCATCCAGTACGAGGGAAAGGCTTCGGCCATTTCCAGTGGTAAGCGCGAATGACGCAGACATACGCAATCTCTCGTTTCTCTTTGTTTTATATTCAATATTTCAGTAACTTCATAGCTTGGGAATAAGAGTAAAATCAATAATTTATCAGACTCCGTTCTCACGTAATTTTCTATCGGTAATAGTAAAATCGCAATGCTCCAATATACATATTTTAAACGTATTATTATTATTAATTTTGCAATACTTGTTATATATAATAAATTCATTTCTTTTAACCTTGCAATCTTTGCTTTCAGTAGGTAGCATTAGATATAGACCAATTCCTTCTCCTGATACAATTGTTGTTGGGTTAATGATCAAATCATACCACGATCTGAGTGAATCGAGTCTTGAAGGTGTTCTGCCCGAGCTAGACGTTGTTAAATACAAATTTAGATCTCAACATTGCGTTGAGGTCTTGGCGCCCATTAAAACAACATAGCTTAGGCAAAGATCAACCGTCACATTTATCACCCAACAGTTAGGGGCAGCAAAACCGTTACAACCGTTACATTTGTCATGCAACAGTGAGGGCAATAGCAAAACCGTTACAATTGTCGCCGACAACTTGGGGCTGAAAACCTAATAACATTTGTGGAAGGAGAAGGGTATATATTTCTGTGCCTGTATTTTGGGGGGTTATTTGTCTTTATCAGTGTATATCATTATGGGGGATGAGAAAGAAAAACAGATGAGGTTACGTAGTGGTCATCAACTGGAGAGTGATGATACGAGCAGTATGTCGAGTGACGGTAGTACCGGGGTAGCGGAGGTAAATCCCGATACTGAAACAGGGAGTGTAGGCGGCCAACCAGAATTAAAAACTTTACTTCTCGAGTTCATGTATCAGAACAAAGTTAGTAGTGATGCCTTAAATGCAAAATTAGAACAGAATAATGCAAAATTAGAACAAAACAGTAGGGAAAATAAAGAAAGTACAGAAGCTTTAAATGCAAAATTAGAACAGAATAATGCAAAATTAGAACAAAACAGTAGGCAAAGTAAAGAAAGTACAGATGCCTTAAATGCAAAATTAGAACAAAACAGTAGGGAAAATAAAGAAAGTACAGAAGCTTTAAATAAAAAATTAGAACAGAATAATGCAAAATTAGATAAGAACAACAAGGAAATTAGGGTGAAAATGGAGCAGATTAGAGGAGAAATCAGAGGAGTAATGGAAGAGAAGGTTAAAGAGATCATTGCAGATGTAGACAGGAAATTAGGAAAACTACATGAGGAGTTGGAAAGTAGAATCAGCACACAGGCTGAAAATTTAAAGGAATTAGTTAAATTAGAAACACTGCAGGTTAAAAAGAAATTGGGGGGGGGGGGGAATTGACAAGATTCAGGTATCAACTAAAGAGGTAGAATTGAGTAAGTCCACTCACAAATAGTTGCAGAAGTAAATGATTTAAGAGAGAGTAATAGAGAGAGCATAAGCAAGATTGAGGAGAAACAAGCAAAGCTATATGATAAAGTAGAAGAATCAGAAGGAAACATTAAATTAACAGTAAACAGTATTGAGAGGACGGCTGAGGAGAAAATCGCAGAATTAGAATTAAAATTAAAAGCTAGGATCAGGCAAGAAAATAGTCAGAATAGGCCAGTTTTTGTGAATAGCACACACAGGGAAGTAGAGCTGGGGAAGTTCAGCAATCGACAAGGGTGCCCAATGGAGTTCATGAATTCTATAGAAAATAAATTTGGGGAGAGGTTGGAAGATGGTAGTATTGAGTGGTGCCAGGTAGTTGAAATTTTAGAACAAGTGTTTGTGGGGGAAACTAGGAATTGGTTTGCTGTCTATAGAGACAAGTTTACTGATATTAATGATTTTAAAATGAAATTCTGTGAAAAGTTCTGGAATGAGGTTATTCAGTCGCAGCATCGTGAGGGAGTAGTGTGTGGTAAATATAACCCTAAAGGAAGCTCCACCATGACCGAATACTTTTTAGGGCAGGTATTAGTGTGTAAATATCTGGATGGCTTGAAGGAGGAAAGTGATGTGGTGAGGTTGCTACTTAGGCACTTTCCCTATAGGATCAAGGAGGCTGCTTGTATCCAGAATGTAAAGACTATATCACAAGTAGAAAATTTGTTAAGCACATTTGATGCACTAGGGAGAGGGGGTTATGAGGACAATTTCAATAGGAACCAGGGTAATAATAATAATAGGCCGAATGAAGCCAGGCATCAGGAAGTTCAAGGGAACGGTGGCGAAGGGACCAACGCTCAAAACAGAAATAATAATAATAATCAGCTAAATCAGAATAGAGGAAATGGCTATGGTAATCAATATCAGGGGAGGAACAATGATTTCAGGGGGAATCAAGGGAGAAACAATTGTAACCGAATTTATTCAGTTACAGTAGCTCACCCTCGGGTTTTGCTTCGTGCATTTAGTTTGGGGTATTTTATTCATATCTTATTATATTGGGTTAATGTGGGGTTGCAGAGGTGATTTTTATTGTGCCTGTGTGTTTTTGTGTGGACGGATTCATTTTTGGATGGTCCGGACAACCTAGGATCACTGTTTATTAATTATCGGTTTTTGGATATTTGATATTATAAAATACGGGGTTTATTGAGATTTATTACGTTTTGGGAACAGGGATATAAAAGACTGTATTATTACCTGTAGTAGAAGCATTATTTCATTTTGGTTTGGGGTTAATGTGTTTATTTTAACTAGAAATGTTAAAAGTTTCTATTGCTGGCTGTACTATAGGTACACGAGTCAAAATTTTCGAAGGCTGGAAGTTGGGGCATATGGAAAAGTTAAACGGTAATTTGACTTATTTGTGTCAAGCCAGGAAATGCCTGGGCTAAGAATAGCCTTAACTCTGATGACCCGGCGTAGGAAAAGTACTCAGTGAAGTTAGTGTGCGCTCAGCAGAATTACGATCGTCAAATGTTCCAATGTTGCCACGAATATCCGCTTGGAGTGGGCGCGCGCCAATGGAGTTCCGGCAGGCAAAAGGACAGGACTGTGTGGAAGGATATTGCTTCATGTGTGTTTAAAATGGCGTGTTTGATGCTGTTACGATGTCTTCTGGCGAATCAGGGTCGTGCTATGTCATAGTGCGGTAACCAACAGCAAAGGCAGTTATAAGCCTCCTCTGAGCTTCGGCTATTGTACCATGGGTTGTTGGTGCAAATCACGCCCGAAGGACGATTATAACACATGATATACATCTAGGCCTAACAAGCTAATTGTGGTCCACGTGTTGGAAAGTGGTGGCGAGCGACTTATCGTGGATCGAGCAAAAAACCGTGGAACAACGCTATAATCGCCGACTGTTGGAACTTGTGCACACTTTCCGTACAAACTACAAAAGTGTAAAATTGATAGGAGGCTGAATGCCTGGGGTCAAACTGACCAGAAGTGTTGTTGCTCTAAGAGCGTAGAAGCAGTGAACAAAAGGTACTGTACAAAGTTTTATTGCAAGTGTATTTTGTGTTGTATATTTGTGTACATATGTGTTAGAACAGCCAATAGATTATTTCGTTAAATTCATGTGTGTTTATATTCCTGTCTTGTATGAACCTGGTACATCAGCAAACGCATGCCAAATGCCCTACTCCTGGGGGAAAGAGTTTTCATAGTCGGGGCAACAGCTTTATATTTATTTCTATTTTATTCAGGAAGACCCATATGGTCAACCTTGGCGCCCATTAAAAGTCGGGAAGTAACGTTAAAATCACTTGTGGCCTGTATTTAAAGGCAGTAAATTCTGTAGGTTTGTAATAAATGAGGGTAGTTAAAGTTAAATCAACTCCAGCGAGGAGGTGAGAGAGTTTCAGTGGCGCACCCAACGTGAGGCCTTAGACATGCTGATGTGTACCAGGACACAGGAATTAAACTGTAGGCATATTTGCATAATTTCACGTATTTCAATTAGGGATGGCTACGTTAGAGCCTGGATGCAATTCTGCTTTGTTGGTGGACGGTGCTGGTGAGCGGCAGAATCAGGCAGGGGCTGATAGGCAATTTGCTGTAGGGATGGGGGAAAACAGTAGAGTCAGGGGAGATTTGCCAGGCAAGGGGGGAAATGAATTAAGTATGATGGACATGTTGGAGAAGCTCCTGTGTCGTAGTAACAGTTCCGTGGAGAGGATAACCAGTCAAATGTCCTCCCAGATGAAGGAAATATCAGCAAAGATAGATGAGGTCAAAGAGCAGGTGACTATCCTAGACAGCAGTGTTACTCGCCAGTTTAGTGAAGTCAGAGTAGAAATCACTAATCTGGAAATTAAGCTAGGTGGTCAGATTGCTGTTCAGGAAGAGAGCGTAGACTCGGAAGTAGATGAGTTGGATGCTCAACAAGTGATGTTGGCAGGGGAGATTTCTAGCCAGACACTGGAGACTAGCCAGAAATTTCCCAGGGTAGATAGGAAGTTGGGAGAGCAGAAAGTGGAAATTGTAGGCATTGTGGAAGAGAACGTTGTGGTTAGTGATGCCAGTGCTGGGAGAGTGGAGAAGGATGAGAGCGCTGAAGTTAGTGGGGAGAGTGCTGGGAGAGTGGAGATGCTTGAGAGTGCTGAATTTAGTGAGGAGAGCGGTGAGGTAGTGGAGATAGATGAGCGAGTCGAGATTAGGTTGCTAGGGAATGGTATGAAGAAGGTAGATGAGAATATTAGCCAGGTTAGCGAGATAGTGACTAGTATGGAGGAAGATACTGTAGGTAGAATTCTACGTGGTCAACATTTGGAACTAGGAGGGAGTGGCGGTTTTGTTAGAAAGTTAGTATGTAATTTCTCTGATGACATTAGGACTGCAGTGTGTGTGCAGGAGATAGTCGCTATTACAGGCATAGAGAGGTCACTTGGAAGGTTAGGTACCTTGAGAAAGACAGGTAGGCAACGTCAGAGAAATGGGGGTAATCGTAGGGAAGGAAATTATAATCAGAGGAGAGAGAAGAACTGGGATCCAGGTAGGGGAGATAGGTACATGTGGTATAAGGATCATGGGAGAGGAAGAAATAACAATGTGTGTCAGGGGTACGGGAAAAACAATCAACCGGGGAACAGACCACGTGAGGTAGAGCAGGCGAATAGGGGGCGCGGCATGGAAAGGCAGGTTGAGAGAAGCAATAGGCCAGGAAGTTTAAACTTCGCCAGGACTCACTATATGGAGCAGGGGGAGAGTCCTTGCATAGTATTCCTGCTCACGCTCTGGAAGAGAAACATAATTTAGAGTATAATGTCAATGTAGGATCTGATAGGTTAGGAGACCAGAGCTGTAAATTAGGTTACAGTAAGGCGCAAGTGAAGTTTGGGTGGAGTGAGCAACAGGATTGGGTTAGGTTAGATTATCAGGTTGGTGGTAGAGATTTTGTTAGTGTCGTTGGATGCATTCAGGTGATAAAAGAGGTTTCTGAGGAGGAAGAATTAGGTGTCGGCATGGTATCAAGTTGTATTTTGGTCATGAGAGATGATCATGTGTTGAGTGATGTGGATCACTGTTGTTTCTGGATCATGGGAGATGATCGTGAGTTGAGTGATGATGATCACTGTGTGGAGGCAGTTGTTAAAGATACCATGTTGGACGAGGGTCAGAAGTCAGAAGTGTTTGACGTTCTGAGGGAACACAGGGAGGTGTTCTCGGGGAAACCTGGATGTACTCACGGCTACGGGCAGAGTTTTGACATCGCAGATAGGTCTGGCTTGAGCGGTCCTAGGTACCCTATAGCTCATTCTTACATGGAAGGTGTTGTTGAGGTGATTGGTCAGATGCTTTTTGAGGTTATATTTGAGATTAGTAACAGTCTGTCTGTTAGTCTTCTTGTGGTGGTGACCATGTGGTATGGTACCATTAGGTTATGTTTGGAGGGCGTGGCAGTCAGTAGTTTGCAGGAAGGATTTCTTTTTGTGTGTGTCGCAGGATTTTGGGATTTTCAACCGGGGAAGCTGTACCCTAAGAGATTAAATAAATTTAGGATTATTGTAATTGTAGGTAAGATGGTTTTGAAACAGCAGGGAAGGGAGGGGGTAAAGATTAAGATAGGTGATCTGGTGTTGTTGCGAGCTGAGCGTCTGCTGTCGATAGAACAGAGTTGCATTCTTGAGGTTTTTCATTCGGGTCCAGTTGCTATAGACCGCAGAGTAGGTGCATGTGCCTACAGCTTGATTTCCAACGATGACAAGGTCCTAGGTACATATAACGTTGCTTACCTCAAGCTATATGTCACCTAGAGATCTTGCTCACGATGACAAGACAGTAGTACTAGTGTATTTGTGTGAGGGACAAGGATAAATCTATAGCCTTGTAGTTTAGAGATTGATCCTTGTGGGGGCGTCTGTAACCGAATTTATTCAGTTACAGTAGCTCACCCTCGGGTTTTGCTTCGTGCATTTAGTTTGGGGTATTTTATTCATATCTTATTATATTGGGTTAATGTGGGGTTGCAGAGGTGATTTTTATTGTGCCTGTGTGTTTTTGTGTGGACGGATTCATTTTTGGATGGTCCGGACAACCTAGGATCACTGTTTATTAATTATCGGTTTTTGGATATTTGATATTATAAAATACGGGGTTTATTGAGATTTATTACGTTTTGGGAACAGGGATATAAAAGACTGTATTATTACCTGTAGTAGAAGCATTATTTCATTTTGGTTTGGGGTTAATGTGTTTATTTTAACTAGAAATGTTAAAAGTTTCTATTGCTGGCTGTACTATAGGTACACGAGTCAAAATTTTCGAAGGCTGGAAGTTGGGGCATATGGAAAAGTTAAACGGTAATTTGACTTATTTGTGTCAAGCCAGGAAATGCCTGGGCTAAGAATAGCCTTAACTCTGATGACCCGGCGTAGGAAAAGTACTCAGTGAAGTTAGTGTGCGCTCAGCAGAATTACGATCGTCAAATGTTCCAATGTTGCCACGAATATCCGCTTGGAGTGGGCGCGCGCCAATGGAGTTCCGGCAGGCAAAAGGACAGGACTGTGTGGAAGGATATTGCTTCATGTGTGTTTAAAATGGCGTGTTTGATGCTGTTACGATGTCTTCTGGCGAATCAGGGTCGTGCTATGTCATAGTGCGGTAACCAACAGCAAAGGCAGTTATAAGCCTCCTCTGAGCTTCGGCTATTGTACCATGGGTTGTTGGTGCAAATCACGCCCGAAGGACGATTATAACACATGATATACATCTAGGCCTAACAAGCTAATTGTGGTCCACGTGTTGGAAAGTGGTGGCGAGCGACTTATCGTGGATCGAGCAAAAAACCGTGGAACAACGCTATAATCGCCGACTGTTGGAACTTGTGCACACTTTCCGTACAAACTACAAAAGTGTAAAATTGATAGGAGGCTGAATGCCTGGGGTCAAACTGACCAGAAGTGTTGTTGCTCTAAGAGCGTAGAAGCAGTGAACAAAAGGTACTGTACAAAGTTTTATTGCAAGTGTATTTTGTGTTGTATATTTGTGTACATATGTGTTAGAACAGCCAATAGATTATTTCGTTAAATTCATGTGTGTTTATATTCCTGTCTTGTATGAACCTGGTACATCAGCAAACGCATGCCAAATGCCCTACTCCTGGGGGAAAGAGTTTTCATAGTCGGGGCAACAGCTTTATATTTATTTCTATTTTATTCAGGAAGACCCATATGGTCAACCTTGGCGCCCATTAAAAGTCGGGAAGTAACGTTAAAATCACTTGTGGCCTGTATTTAAAGGCAGTAAATTCTGTAGGTTTGTAATAAATGAGGGTAGTTAAAGTTAAATCAACTCCAGCGAGGAGGTGAGAGAGTTTCACAATGATTTCAGGGGAAATCAAGGGAGAAATAATGATTTCAGGGGAAATCAAGGCAGAAATTATAATGACAATAATTACAACCAGAATAGGGGTCAAGGAAGAGGACAGCCTAGTGGTAGTAATATACAGCCAAACAATGACAACACAGCCCAGAACAACCAGACCAGTGCAGTAGTTAGTAGTACTACAGCCAGCTGTAGCGGTTCTTTAAACGCGAACCAGGCTGCGAAGTAAGGTCAGAATCTCAGTCTGTAGCATGCCCTGTCCATACAATTATACAGGAACCCTATGACCTAAATGTAAGAAATGAATTATTACATGAACTAAATGATGAAGGTATTATTCAGGAAGTGGTTAGTAAGAGCCCCATAGTTAAATTTAACGTGTCCGAGGCGTACACAGATGTTTTAATTGATAGTGGTTGTATGAAGAGTTGCATAAGTAGTGCATTTTATGATCAAATGAAAGGAACTGGAGTAAATTTTGAGCAGATGCCAATTAAAAGTACTTTTGTTATCACAGCTGTTGGGAAGAGGTCTAAAGTAATTTCTAAGCAAGTTTTAGTAGACATTAAAATTAATAATCATATAGAAAAGCAGATTTGTCTTGTAATTCCAAATTTAGTATTCAGTGTTATCTTGGGTTCAGAGTGGCTAAGTAGAGTGTCTGGTAACTTATGTTATGATGTAGGGAGTTTGAAATTTAAATGGGGTGATTCTGAAGTAGAAGTAGCGTTCAATGACCATATTAAGAGAAGTAGTATTGTAGGTGTAATTTGTACTTTAAATGAGATATCGCCAGCCGTAGAGCGGGGTTCTCCATGTTTTGTGGGCAGTGTGATTACGAACGGTAGTCTAGAGGACTCGTTACGTGATGCTGCATTTCAGGGAAATATAGAGGATGAACAGTGTGTTCGGCTCTATGATGTGTTATTGTGTAATAGGAGAGTTTTTGAGGATCGCAATGGTATGGCCAATTGCTATACACATTCATTGAACGTTATTGATAGGTCAGTATTCACAGGACATAGATATCCTGTACCTTTCGCTTATCAGAGTGCAGTTGAGGCACTAATTAACCAGATGCTTGAAGATGGGATTATTGAGCACTCTAACAGTCCGTATGTTAATTCTTTGATCACGGTACCCAAGACCGACGGAACAGTTCGTATTTGTTTAGACGCTCGTTTGGTTAACAGTAGAATTAGTTCAGATCAGCTGAAATCTACACACATCAAAAAAAGTTTTGCATCACCTCGGTTCCAAGAGTTCCGGAACCGTTAAATACAAAGGGAATAGAGATCAACACAAACAACATTTCAGCTCGTTTTATTGCTCATGAGACCCACACATTGCATGTTGTACCATCATACAGCTAGACTTTCAGCATTTGTGGTCCAGATTGCAGTACACACCACTACCTCTAATACCCAGTAGCACGTCCTCTTGCATTGATGCATGCCTGTATTCGCCGTGGCATACTATCCACAAGTTCATCAAGACACTGTTGGTCCAAATTGTCCCACTCCTCAACGACAATTCGGCGTAAATCTCTCAGAGTGGTTGGTGGGTCAAGACGTCCATAAACAGCCCTTTTCAACATATCCCAGGCATGTTCGATAGGGTTCATGTCTGGCGAACATGCTGGCCACTGTAGTCGAGCGATGTCGTTATCTTGAAGGAACGCATTCACAAGATGTGCACGATGAGGTCGAGAATTGTCGTCCATGAAGACAAATGCCTCTCCAATATTCTGCCGATATGGTTGCACTATGGGTCGGAGGATGTCATTCAGGTATCGTAAAGCCGTTTCGGAGCCTTCCATGACCACCAGTGGCGTACGTCGGCCCCACATAATGCCACCCCAAAACATCAGGGAACCACCACCTTGCTGCACTCGCTGGACAGTGTGTCTAAGACGTTCAGCCTGACCAGGGTGCCTCCAAACACGTCTCCGACGATTGTCTGGTTGAAGGCATATGCGACACTCATCGGTGAAGAGAACGTGATGCCAATTCCGTGGGGTCCATTCAGCATGTTGTTGGGCCCATCTGTACCGCGCTGCATGGTGTCGGGGTTGCAAAGCTGGACCTCGCCATGGACGTCGGGAGTGAAGTTGCGCATCATGCAGCCTATTGCGCACAGTTTGAGTTGAAACACGACGTCCTGTGGCTGAACGAAACGCATTATTCAACATGGTGGCATTGCTGTCAGGGTTCCTCCGAGCGGCAATCCGTAAGTAGCGGTCATCCACTACAGTAGTAGCCCTTGGGCGGCCTGAGCGAGGCCTGTCATCGACAGTTCCTGTATCTCTGTACCTCCTCCATGTCCGAACAACATCGCTTTGGTTCACTCTGAGACGCCTGGAAACTTCCCTTGTTGAGAGCCCTTCTTGACACAAAGTAACAATGTGGACGCGATCGAACTGCGGTATTGACCTTCTAGGCATGGTAGAACTACAGACAACATGAGCAGCGTACCTTCGTCCTGGTGGAATGACTGGAACTGATCGGCTGTCGTACCCCCTCCGTCTAATAGGCCCTGCTCATGCATGGTTGTTTACATCTTTGAGCAGTTTTAGTGACATCTATGAACAGTCAAAGGGACTGTATCTTGGATACAATATACACAGTCAACGTCTATATGCCGGAGATCTGGGAACCGAGGTGATGCAAAACTTTTTTTGATGTGTGTATGTCAATAGAGGAATTAATGCAAACATTTGAGGGTAAGAAGTATTTCACTTGTGTAGATTTGAGATCCAGTTTTTGGCAAGTGCCACTTATGTACGAATATAGACCATTTACAGCTTTTAGTCATAAATTTAACCTTTGTCAATTTTGTAGAACACCTTATGGGTTAAAGAGTAGTTCAGCAGCTTTAATTAGGGCATTAAACATCGCATTAGGGGATGACACAGGAGAGTTTGTAACCATTTACATAGATGATATGGTAATTAGTTCACGCAGTTTTGAGGAGCATGTACGTCATTTAGATATAGTTTTTCAGAAGTTAGATCAGGCAGGGATCACTTTGAAGCTGTCTAAGTCGTCATTCTGTCAGTCAGAAGTGACATTTTTAGGTCATAGAGTGTCAAGTAGAGGTGTTAAACCAGAGGAAAGTAGGGTTAGCATGTGTGGACAGTAGCAACAGGGTATCGTTACAGATACTGAGAAATAGGTAGGTAGAGTAACGTGATGACGTTCATTTAAGGGAGCCACTGGCAAGGTTGGGAGCAGGTGACGCAGTAACATTTATGGTTTCCAAACGTATTGGCAAAACAGCATATGTGCTGGAGAATAGTGAGGGAAACAGATTATATGGGAAGTATAATATACATAGTCTCCGAAAGTATGTGACATAAAGTGAGGATGATTAGCTGGGGAGCCAGCCTATCAAATGAGTAAGTGTGGTATTTGGTGCGTGGAAGATGTGGTCTTCCAGGCAGGCGTATCAGAAGTCACACAGGGGGGTAGTATGTAAGTAAATGAGAGTTTTTAAGGTACAGGGAAATATGACGGGATTGTCGGATGCTCTTGAGCAGTAAAATGTCTCGATACACCAAGGCCAGAATTTGGTAGCGCTGGTGAATTCCCATTTGCCTCCAAGAGATGGGTGAGCGCTTGAACAGGGTATTTTTGCTTAAGGCGTCCACGAGGCAAAAGATAGGCCATCAGAAGGCGACAGTCCTTCATGAAACTCATACATAACAGCACACGTGATTTCTGTTTACGGCCTCGCCACGTAAGATTTGTAAGTGTGTAATTTAAGGTAATTTGTACAATGGTTTCATTTGTGTGAGGAGAACTGGTCTGTGTTGAGAACTAGTATTAAGTAGAATATGGTCTACGGGAACTTAAGAAGACAGGGCGATTACGGCACAGAAATATTTGGTGTTATATGTAATGCGTATTTACTGTTTTTTTTTTTTTTTTTTGTTTTTTTTTTTTTTTTTTTTTTTTTTTTTTTTTTTTTTTTTTTTTCAGAAGTCAATATTAATTTTGTCTGTTATAAAGAGAGAAGTATTTTGGTCACAATGCGCTGCCACAATAGTGTGATCGTGTGCTCAGTGATAAGTGGGATTAATTTCACAATAAGGAAGGAACCTCCAGTGACATTAGGAAGTTCTATGGTGATATAAATATATCAGAACACCTTCAATGCGTGTGATATGACATAAATACATAGTGCTCACACATTAATTATGTCTATTTCTCCAACATAGAGGAATTTGAGAGGCGGAAATATCCGTGGAACACTATTTTATATGAGAAACATTGGACTGGTTGCAAAGTGCAATCCATAGTGACAACAAACTTTGACGCAAAGTGCGTAAAGAAAAATTATGAGTGTATATATCTGTAATTTAGGGTGATCTCATTTATGTAATATGTATTTTGGATGGGGATTATTAACGTGTCTGGGATAATCGGATAATGGACCGTCGTCACGGTAAATCATCCGATGATCCGAGGCGAATATGTAACTTGTTTTTCGAGGGGTTTTCATGAAACTGGCATAAGTCAGTAGGAAGCCATTCTATATTTATTTACGCGGCAAATTGTTCAGCCAAGAGAATTTTTCATGTTAATTTATTATTATTATTAATTTATTATAATTATTATTAAGGTATTTTTCGGAGCATTTTATAAAATTATAAGCATACAGATAGGTTTTCTCTGTCTTAGAAAACACTATCAAGCCAATTATTACGAACGACATTATCATAGAAAATTATATGATTACGGAATTTTACGGAGTTTCGTCAGTTAGGGTATATTGAGAGACATGACTCACTGGGAATTCTGATAAAGGCTTATGCTTGTCAAGTAGTATGACGCAAGGCTGGGTCGCATCGTCAAGAAAAGGCGGATCTATGGAACGGCAATCGACTTCACCCTCCCGCCGAGTGTGTATTGAGCCTAAGGAGGGGAGTAAAGCGGGGTGCTCAGCCAATCAGTGGAGACCACGTAAGCTGGGAGTCGGGACTGGAGTGGGAGACCGTCGAGTGCATATATCGTTTGGCGCGCCGTGGAGCGGGGACAATCTGTGTAGAACTTGCCGAGTATGGTTGCACGCATGAGTCGCTCCGATGTTCCGTGGAGTGGAGGACATCTTTGTGAAACTTAACCGTTGTGGTTGTACGTGTTGGTTCCGAGGTTCGGACCACAAATCTTCAAATCTACCAGTATATCATCAAACATCGACGAAGATGACGACGTCCAGGAGACTGTGGGAAGCACACAGCATCATCCAGTACGAGGGAAAGGCTTTGGCCATTTCCAGTGGTAAGCGCGAATGACGCAGACATACGCAATCTCTCGTTTCTCTTCGTTTTATATTCAATATTTCAGTAACTTCATAGCTTGGGAATAAGAGAAAAATCAATAATTTATCAGACTCCGTTCTCACGTAATTTTTTATCGGTAATAGTAAAATCGCAACGCTCCAATATACATATTTTAAACGTATTATTATTATTAATTTTGCAATACTTGTTATATAAAATAAATTCATTTCTTTTAACCATGCAATCTTTGCTTTCAGTAGGTAGCATTAGATATAGACCAATTCCTTCTCCTGATACAATTGTCGTTGGGTTAATGATCAAATCATACCACGATCTGAGTGAATAGAGTCTTGAAGGTGTTCTGCCCGAACTAGACATTGTTAAATACAAATTTAGATCTCAACATTGCGTTGAGGTCTTGGCGCCCATTAAAACAACATAGCTTAGGCAAAGATCAACCGTCACATTTATCACCCAACAGTTAGGGGAAGCAAAACCGTTATAACCGTTACATTTGTCACGCAACAGTGAGGGCAATAGCAAAACCGTTACAATTGGCGCTCAACGTGAGAGCAAAACCGTTACAGTGTGTGGGAGTAGGACTGCAAAAGTTAGAGGATTGATTTTAATCGTTCAATTTTTAACACACTAAGGCCCATTAGCAATAATGCTCCAACAGGGGCAAAATATTTTTTTATGAAGAGCAAACCCTCCAAATTTGAATGCTTTTCTACGAAACCACATGGCGAACTCCTTTTGTCAGTGTATGTGTACGGTTTATGTTCTTCACCTGCAATAAAACTAATATTTTTAAATGATCAATTGTGATTTACCTATTGTAATCCAAGTAACGAACGTGCTCCTAGAGGTAGCACGTAACAGTATCAATCTTGAGAAGGGCCGTGACTTAGAAGCAGCTCAGCGTAACATGCGTGAAAATACAGTTATACAGTGAGATGCTTAAAAAGAAATTGAGCAATATCTATTGGGACACAGTATTAGGGAACAACCACTTGGATTCTAAAGTAGATTAGTTCATTCAAACTATCCAAAATTGCATAAAAAATTCTTTAATACAATTAAATTCAAAGCATCGAAAGAGAAAGGAGCGGATAAAGCACGCGCTAAGTAAGTCCATTCACACCAGATAGGTTGTATCAGGAATATATCTATATATATAAAGCACAAAGTTTGTCTGTCTGTCTGTCTGTTTCTCTGTTATGTATACAAATCCACACTGTTTCACCGATCTGAACCAAATTTTACATACTTACCGTTTGGAACCCGATGAGTAACACTGTCCACTTGAAATTTCGGACATATCACTCCATTCCCTGCATTTAGCTCAGGAATCCCTCGGGGTTGCCAGCTTCCTAACTCACCAGCCATAAGCCCTTGAGGGTGTACGAGAAGTGGTGGGGCTATACACATCCTGCCTCTTTCAGGGCCTTGAGCAGAAGACAGGAGATATTATGAAAAGGAATAGAAGGCAGACCCCTCGAAGAATGAGGGTATCAGGAAATGTGAGACAACGGCCAGTTAAGGCGGGAAAGTGAAAGACTCCCTAGCCCTCGGATACCCTAATACAGTTGGGGTCGGAAGAGAACAAGAGTTGACCAAGGGAGGCCGACAGGAAAGAGAACTGACTGGAGCCCGGCACCAGGAAGTAGAAGTGATTCCAGACTCAGCTGGGGTCCCGTGGTCGCCAATCCATGCCCCACAAGTTGTGAGACCCTGGGGGGGGGGCAGTTGAGACAATAGCTTGCTGATGCATCGCGAGGTGACATGAGACGACTTTCCAGAGCCCGCCGTGTTATCTGCTGTCTATGCTGATGCCAGCACAGGGCCGTTGGTCAAGCCACTGTGGTGTTGCGAAAGAGTAAGCGATTCCCCGGCCAATCTAAATAGGACGGTAAACCCCGAACGTGTGTCATATTTCGCCATCATCTGCGATCATCTCAGGTTCGTGCAGCTTGGACCCATATTCTTTGCCTAGCAGTACGCCATAAGCTCTTTCACTAGACGCATCCAGTACAGGCCTAAGCCAGAAAATAAGGTTCAGACTTTGGAAGACATCGAAGCTAGACATCTGAATTACCTATATCAGTTTTAAAATTACACCATGTTCGTATAGTAGTCATTTTTTCATTACCTTATTATTATCATCGTAAGTGCATATGACCTAGATGTTACGCGCATCATACCACTAATCACCGCCGCATAAAGTCTTTCTCGACTGCGATTTTTAAAATATTTATTTTTATTACAGTACATTGTGTACATTATAAGTTGAAGTGTCAATTCAATACCGGTAGTAGTTTCCCTTATCATCCTCATCATAAAGGCAAATGACCTAGATGTTACGCCCATTACACCATTAATCACCACACACAATAAGTCTTCCTCGCCGGTGAATTTTGAAATATGTATTTCAATTACGGTAGTTTGTAAGTTTGACGTGTCAATTCAACAGTAGTTTTCATTATCATACTTATCAAAAGGGCAAATGACCTAGATATTACACACTCATTGCTAGTAGCAAATAAAGAGAAGAATGCCATGAAGGAGATATAGAAGAGGTATACTAATAAATTAAATTAATTGCTTCATAGAGCTAAAACTGACCACTATAAACTATTAATAAATTCCAATTCTAATAATCCAAGAAAAGTATGGGGCACTGTCAATGAAATAAAGAATAAATCATGAGGAAAAAATAACAAAAATAAGATCTCAAAATCTTGTTTACGATGATGACTTCACTATAGCTAATACATTCAATGATTTCCCGGTCACTCCATGTGAGATCTGTGCTGGACAAAACAGAGGCATACAGGTTTTTCTCCGGGTACTCCGGTTTTCCCTGTCAATCTTTCATTCCAGCAGCACTCTCCACTATCATTTCATTTCATCAGTCATTCACTTAATCATTGCCCCAGAGGAGTGCGTCAGGCCTAGGCAGCCGGCACAGTTCATATCCTCGCCGCTAGATGGGGGCTTCATTCATTCCATTCCTGATCCGATCGGAGACTGGAAGCAAGCTGTGGATTTTTACCTACACTAAATAAGCGACACTAAAGCAATGAGAATAGATACCATCCCAGCTCAAATTATTAAGCAGAATTTTAATTCTTTAAAGAGTCCTTTGCTAGCAATAATAAACGAGTCACTTTCACTTGGATACTTCCCAAAGCAATTAAAAATTACAATTGTAAAACCACTACATAAAGCAGGCAGTCCTTCAGAACTAAAGAACTATCGACCTATATCGTTAACAACAATCATATCAAAATTATTTGAAAAATTTATTAAAAAAAACATATTTATCAGTTTTTGAAGAAACACAATAAGCTTATTTCAAATAGGCAATTTGACTTCATAAAAAAATGTCAGCACCACTAATGCTATTGGGGAATTAATAGGCGAATTTATGAAAATATGAACAGTATGAAACCAACCTTGGGCATATTTCTCGACTTGGAGAAGGCTTTTGACAACCTCACCATATTCTCCTTCAGAAGATGGAGAGATATGGCATCAGAGGCATAGCACTGAAATTGATGGAAAGCTATTTGACTGAAAGGATTCAATACGTTAGAATAAATGGAACAACAATCTACCTCTAAGAATGAAAAGAGGAATACCACAAGGCATTGTACTGGGTCCATTATTATTTTTGATTTTTATCAACGATATTGAATCATCTATACATCGAATTGAAAATGTTAATGTCATATCATACGCAGATGATTCGGTAGTTTGTGTTGAGGGTAGAACATGGGGAAATGAAAAACAAATTGCAACTGCTGCATTGAAAATGTTAAACATATGGCTAGATGGTAACAAACTATTTTTAAATATAACTAAATCAACATTCATAAGATTCACTTTAAAAGCGGTTGAAGATGATTTTAATGAACTAAAAATACACACTTTGAACTGTAATCAGAACTGTGACTATTTTTTAGTGTATACAGCTATTATACAATTTTTAGAAATAGTAATCAATGATATGCATGCCACACACAAGGTTGCACCTTTTAGTGGCGTATGTGATATCTCTTCCTGCTCTGTATGAATTTTATATCCTATTTCGACCTGTCTTTATCATAATTATAGAAATAATATAATTTAATAATTGTAAATTTACAGGTTAAACAATGTGTAAGGAAATTCATAAAATGTGTACAGTTATTCTGAAGTTTGTAAAATGTGTGTATTTGTAACAATTTAATAAATAATTATAATAACAATAATAACAATAACAATAATAATAATAATAATAATAATAATAACAATAATATTCAATGGCTATTAGTTTATTTGAGGACCGACGAAAATGCCAGCTTTAATTTTAGCTTCTGAAATATTGAAAAGTTTCAGAATCTTGACATGTTCAAAGCCGTTACCCCTTAAACAGTCTGCTTAAACTTCAAATATTTATTATTATTACAAAAGCAAACTTTATTAACTCTGAATGGCGTTTTTGGTTACTGTTCGACGTAGACAGTCAGAATATATGCATTAAATAATAGACCCATCATAAACTGTTTTGTTTGTTGACTTGTGTAATTGGTTTATTTCTGTGTTCATGAAAGCAAACTCCACATCACCTGTGCAATAATCTGTGAAAACGATTATATTCTGTTTTAAATATCTTATGCATACCTGCCAACTTTCAAAAAGGGCTTTCAGTAAAACTCTCGCACGGCAAAAAAATTAACAAATTTCGACATACCCCGAATTGAAACAATAATTCTCCTGGGCCACAAATTACAGTAATTCAGGCTTTAAACGGGATATTTTAATGAAATCTTATCTACTTACATCGTATGCCAATTATTTGTAGACGAGCATGACCCTCAAGAAGCAGCAGGTGTGGTGAATTTTGGTTTGGAGCATAAATATAACAGGACTTCCTTGAAAGAATATAATACACTCATCAAGTCATCACTCACTGGAAATTACTTGCACTTTAGTCCGATTTTAAATTTATAGCCGTGGCTTTTTTAGCTGCCTGCAAAACATCTGGAAAAAAGGTGCTGGCAAAACAGGGACTCCAGAGATTCATTTGACATGGATGATCTGAACTGTGTTCTATTTTTCTTTGCCAGACTGAAGACACGTTCACATTCTGCATTGCTATGAGGTATGGTGAAAATAGAGAGCATTACTCTAGAAATTCGGTTGTATTTAAAAAGTCCATCAGCTCCACGAATTTTTGATAATTGTGCCCAACTGGAATCGCTTGTAGTATCTTTATTTTTAGGCAAAGTGTCATCTACCTGCAGAGCTGTGAACTGCCTCAGTAGCTCATTCACCGCATCATCTTTAGTTTCATTCTCTTCCTTGCATAACATAATGGGGAAGTTTTCCAAGAAAAAACAAATGGAAGAAAACTGTGCATCTTCAATTTGGTCTAACCTAGCGACTTGTGCATGTTTTAGCACATCATCGTCGAGTGGAAACTTGTTGATGATGTAGTCACAAAGTAGTTTCTCACTGATGAAAAGAACTGAGACTTTTCTGCATCTTTGAGATCCTTCACTAAGTCCCAAGTCTGAATGCCAATAACTAACTCATCATCAATTTTTTGATTTTAAATGATGATGTACTCAACTTCAAGCAATGAGGAGCTTTTGACAATTTTGGGCTTAACAAACTTCGTGAACAACTGGTTTAGCAAATCCATCATTAGTTCTAATAAAACGTGAACTTGTTGGGAAGCAGCCTGAAGGGCAACATTGAATTTGTCAAATACAGGAATCGTCACATGAAGGAATGTACAAAAGACTTTGTTCAAGTGTTAAGACAGGAACATAAACAATTCTTCCTCGCGTGTTTTAGCAGAACTCTGACTTTTGAGGATGGGTTATGTCACATTTGGAAGAATATGCTATTCTCTTAGGGGTGAGTGCAGTAAAAGAATCAAGAATTCTCTTCTTCTGATACTCTTTGGATCCACTTTGTTCAACTCGACATATTCTGAAAGATGACAAGCTTGTGGAAATGTTTTGAGTGAATATTACCGGTAGTACCACATCCTTGAAAAAAGAAATAAGTGGATCCTACTGGTCTAGTAGTCTATCAAAAAATCTCTGCCTAGGGACAACCACCTAGTACATACATGCTTCAGAATTTTCTTCACCTCTTTATTGTGCAAGATCTGAAATTTCTGAAACCATTCTTTTGCCACTCTTCTCCAAAAAATAAAATATATCCACAAGGATCTCATCAACTTTAAGTGGTAATCTTCCAGCACCTTTCTCAGCTCCTAGATTAATCAGATGGCCAATGCAACCTATAATGAAAACACCTGGTTGAACTTCCTTGAGAAATGCTGAAACCCCATTCTTGTGTCACATCATAACGGGAGCATTGTTGGAGCAGATAGCCGCACACATTTCAATTGGTGTGGTATGTGAACTTAGCTGCGAGAACATCAGATTACCCACGTTTCACCCTGTTGATTCACCATCTAAGGCTGGTATGGATAGCACAGTGCTCACTATTTTATCCTGGTATCTTAGAATGTAACAAGAATAGGATACAACTTGGCATTCGTATCATTGCTTCCATCCGTTGCCAAAGAAAATGGTCCATTCTGAAGACACTTAAAACTTCTGATGTTGCATTCTTTTGCCATTATTTTTACAATGCTTGTAGTTTTCGTCCTAACACAGCCATATTTCTTTGCGACTCCTGATGTCAGTAACATCTTCTCAAATAAAGCACCAGCAGGATCAGCTGCACTTAAGGGCACATTGTGTTCCACCAAAAAGGAAGTGAACAGACACTCTGCTCTTATTAAGTCACAGTCAACATTTCCAAACTTGGCAAAAGAGGTGTTTATTTTCTTACCTTCCTTCGATTTAACATAACTTACATGTTTAGCACACTTCACATGATTACTTAAATCGTTTCTTCCACCATGTGCAATATTAATGTCCAAAGCGCATACTGTGCCAAAGGCAAATTTTTCTCCTTTTCTTGATTTCAGTATGCACGGAAAATACACGGAATATGTTTCTTTAAATTTCTGGAAGTACTGTTTCTTCTTAGATTTATTCATTATTCATACAATAGGATTATAGCATACGAAAATATCCAAGTAGAAATGTCTCAATATCTACTGAAACATCGAAAGGAACCAGGAAAACGGCACAGCACACAAAGTTATAAAAACATTAAATGAACAGGAAGCTACACTCAGGAACAAAGAATAATACGCACATGGTGGTAAAAGAAATCACACACGAGACACGAACGTGATTAGACACAATGTCGAGAGAAACACGTAAACTGCGAAGTACGAAAGTTATAACACAAAAACTCAAAACATTCCGTAAACACTTCACTAAAACATGATAGAGCACGAAGAAGAGTCCATTGCAGGTTCCGTGTTGACGTTTTATAATTAAGTATAACAAATTTAAAGTTTCCGCCTAATCAACACTCATTTATTATTTTAGTTAGCTTCTGGGTACATGTTTCGGAATTAGTACAATTCCTTCTTCAGCCCTTTATAATTCATATTCGGAACATCATAGACTAAAAAGACTAAAAAAGACCACGTCCATGTAGAAACATATCACACTGATATTAAAATACTATAAAAACTAAATAAACACTTTAAAACATGACAAGCTTATGGACATTACAAACAAATAAAGCAATAAAACATTCCTGCTGTTAACAGTCAACTTGATTAATAACTATTATGCACATTCTTGAAAGGTGTGCGACGGTCAAATTGTGCAGTCGTTAATCTCTTTTTGTGAATAAAAACAAAGAGCACATTACATTAGTGTCCAGGACCCAAATAACTTGCTGTACTGATAAATGTTGACATAAGTGGAAACTTTGTTCGGCACTTTATTGAAAGTGCGCTGACATGTGCTTTATAGATACAAAACGGAGAAACTCTTTCGATTATTTAACTTGTAATTTGCACATTAAATGGATGTGTTTATCTTGTGCTCCACGGACGTATCAACGATTTAAGAGCAAAGCGCCAAGGTCAATGATATGGTGCTGGGTGATCGGCTCCCACACCTGAAGCGAAAATTGATACCAAAATAAAGGAAATGACTTTGAATAAAGAAAAATTGCGTGGAGTAAATTATGTTAGACTAACTTACCGGGGTGACTGCTAATGCAATGCACATCGCGTTTGATTAATAACTATTATGCACATCGCGTTGCATTAGCAGTCACGCCGGTAAGTAAGTCTAACATAATTTACTCCACGCAATTTTTCTTTATTCAAAGTCATTTCCTTTATTTTGGTATCAATTTTCGCTTCAGGTGTGGGAGCCGATCACCCAGCACCATATCATTGACCTTGGAGCTTTGCTCTTAAATCGTTGATACGTCCGTGGAGCACAAGATAAACACATCCATTTAATGTGCAAATTACAAGTTAAATAATCGAAAGAGTTTCTCCGTTTTGTATCTATAAAGCACTTGTCAGCGCACTTTCAATAAAGTGCCGAACAAAGTTTCCACTTATGTCAACATTTATCAGTACAGCAAGTTATTTGGGCCCTGGACACTAATGTAATGTGCTCTTTGTTTTTATGCACAAAAAGAGATTAACGACTGCACAATTTGACCGTCGCACACCTTTCAAGAATGTGCATAATAGTTATTAATCAAGTTGACTGTTAACAGCAGGAATGTTTTATTGCTTTATTTGTTTGTAATGTCCATAAGCTTGTCATGTTTTAAAGTGTTTATTTAGTTTTTATAGTATTTTAATATCAGTGTGATATGTTTCTACATGGACGTGGTCTTTTTTAGTCGTTTTAGTCTATGATGTTCCGAATATGAATTATAAAGGGCTGAAGAAGGAATTGTACTAATTCCGAAACATGTACCCAGAAGCTAACTAAAATAATAAATGAGTGTTGATTAGGCGGAAACTTTAAATTTGTTATACTTAATCATGTTAGAGCATACCACGTTATAAACCTAAAAAGTCTAAACATTCAAGTGAACACAGCTTCATGTACAAAGAACAATACACACGTGGTGAGGAACAAGTGAAACGAGCGGGAACAAAGAATTACGGGAGTGTACCAATCGCACCCTTAAAAGCACCAATAATATCAAAGAATGAGTTATCAATTATTCTGGATTCGCCTTCGACCAGCGCAAACAATAGATCATAAGGAACGGAGCGATTGTCGAAGTTAATGTTTCCCTTCGAGAAAATCAACCTCATCTACTGGCAGCCTGAAAAAGTAATTTCAATTCTTTGTCCGTAAAATCGTAAAATGACACAGTCCGTCCATCAAGCCATAAAATACCCCAAATTCCGTACATTTTGTGGATAAACCGTTAAAGTTGGCAGCTATGCTTATGTATGGCATACAATAACACCATGAATTGAGTGTTTGAAATCGTACGGAAACCTCCACAACCGGTAACAAGTAGTTGTCGACCGAATATAAAAACCGAGCCAAGTGCCAAAATCTAAATTCTGAGATAAACGGAAAAAACATTGTCATTTTTCAGAGTTGTTAGTTTTTTCTTCCAAAATAGCGTAAAAAAGTCAGAAGCACCTACATTATAAAGACTCATGAAAGCTTAATGTTATCTACGGAATATTATTCTTGCAATTACCTGTTTTGTCTGAACATTTTATGAAATGAGGTATGTGCCAACTCATGTTTCCTTAAAACTGAGCTAGGTGCCCTAACGTATCCCGATAATGAATGACAACATTTTCAAGAGCAGAGTTAGCAACTACCAGGTTATGGTTAACAATATTTTGGTAAAAAGGGGATTTTTTTAATGAAATTTATTCAAAAAATATAAAAAAAACAAGTACTCAAGTCTTAATAATATTAGGCCCTAAGTAAAAATTAGTGTTCTTGAAAACTTTGTTGTTGAAAAAAATAATAAATAATTTGAAAATAATGTAGTGTACAGTACTTTTCTTTAGGCTATAATAATTATTATTCAAATATTAAATTTTTTATAAGTAAACAGTGTTCTTCAAACCATGGCTACTGAGTTATTTCAGTGTAAAAAGGTTTGTTTTCTTCCTTTAGATTAGGTATGGAATCATATTTTTCAGATCTTCCTTCTTTTCAGGCTTCAATCTTGATGTCATTCCCAACCGTGGCAGTTCAAAGTTTTTTATAGTTCCCTTGGTTACCGCTCTTCTAAACACTTTTGTTTTTGCCCAAAGTTCAAAATCAACGAAAGTTCTTTTTGTGAATACGGTTCCTGGCTTTTCCTTGGTGACTTTGACCCAAACAACCTCAGAAATTTCTAAAGTTGTCGTATTAAGGGAACTTTTAGCTGCTGCGCTGAAGTCATAAAAATCTTCATCCATCACAGTTGTTAGAAATGTTGTTGGTGTTTTTTTTTTTTGTTTTTTTTTTTTTTTTTGTAAGCAGTACAGAGAAGTCTGACAACATCCAAGGGAACCTCACATTTCTCAACTTTTTTTTTCTTCTATGAGACCAAAGTCGCGGTCGCAGCTTAAGTAGGAGTGGCCTGGGACAACATACTTATGTTGAACCTCATCAACATAGTTGTTAGAAACCAAATATATCCAAAGAAACTATAACATCTTATTTTTATTTTGGCCCCCACAGTTGTTGCTCCATATGATTAATTTTTTCTTGTTTGTTATGTTACTTTTAATGCCTCTGAATATGCAACTGGCGATTCCATTGCCTCCCCGGCCACTCAAACCCTCATGCCAAACAAACATAAATCCCTGATTGTTGTCAGCCATGTGCACACCCAGATTAAAACAAGACAACTGTCGTAAGTAATACATTTGGCAGTGGGTTAATGTTGGTAAAGAAATCACTTGCTGCAAGTCGACTGAAATTGTACTGGTATCGCTTATGGGAGCAGCTAATTCATTGTGATCTAGTTTCATCATTTCTCTGGCTTGCTCTGCTTTCCTGTGGTGAATTTCCAGCGAGGTTGTTCTTCTGGTCATTTTGTATTTTGTTGTGTAAAAAATAGCACGTATTACAAGTGTCTTTTCTCGGTATCCCAAATCTAAAGTTTGGAAAGTATTTTCTCACCGTTTCTCTGTAAAACCGGTGCTGAACTGTAGTATTATGATGAAATTCTCTAAAAGCTGTATGCAACTTGTTATATCTTAGTTCAAATCTTCACTTAAAAACAAATTTGAACACCTGGCCCTGGTATAGTGGCTTTCCTCCTTCGGTAAACTTTCAATATGATCAATTATTAGTTTTATATCTTCAGCAGTGTATTTTCTTTCTTTAGTTTTGTTACCCCTACGTTCAATATAGGTAACGTCACCCCGCTTCTTTGCTGCAACTAGGGTTGCTACTCTTCGCTTTGAGATGCCATGAACTTCAAGGAATGTTCGTTTACACACCTGTGCGTGTTCCCCTTTGCCATCAGGAAGTGAAAAGTCAACAGTTGCCTGCCGACGACTTTCTTCTGGAGCAATGTACGAACCATGTCGCCTACGTTTAACGTCACAAACACCTACAGAGTCCCATTAAATATGAATTTTGCTTCACATGGTCTGCCAGACTAAAACTGGTTAAATATATTGATCTTTTGCTCATAACCAATGTTCTCGCATTCATAATGGCATCGGCATACAACCTAAAAGTAAAAGTAAACCTACAAGGCATTAGAGGCTTTACTATTATTGCCTGTTTGCTACTCAGCACAGTACAACTAAAACACTAAAGCCTTAAAACAATCTCAGGCCTACTCACACAATCTTGGAATAAAGATTGCCTATAGGGTTAGCATTAGCGTTCTAGGCCTACCTCATTAGGAGGAACAGTTTGCTTGTTATTTCCCTCATAACTTTTCCCCTCTGACCTCCGCTTCTTCTTTAATTGGTAAACACTTCCTTCTCCCCTTTTACGGCGTTTCTTAGGTACATCCATTCTTAAAACACCACAACACACTAAAAACACGGGAGTCGCGCGAAAATGCAGCACACAATATAACACCAAGACGTCCTAGTAACTACAAAACCGGTCACACGGCGCTTGGCACATAGCCCAGATTTTGATACGCAGCAGGTGTCGCTTGGACCAAGGCGAATTCTTGTGGCTAAAGTTTGAACTACTTGGAGACTGAATATTACCTAGCCCGGTTTTTACCGCACAGGCATAGGCACATAGCCCACATTTTAGCAATAAAATGGAATTTGATAGTTTTGGCACTTAGCTCGGTTTTTATATTCAGTCGACAGTTCCGCTCGATTTAATAATACGATTGGTTTTGCAGCAGAATTGAGTGATCTAACTAACATCTACTAAGTTTTCCTTAATGTATAAGGACTCATATAGTAAGTGTTTGAACTCAAATTTAATTTTCTTTTCTTTTTCTTTTTTGGTCATATTTTGAAATTTCATGGTAAGAAATTATGGTAATTTCTTTGAATTTATTATAATTTCTTTGCAAGAAGCAGGTTTAATTAAATACATATATAAATATATTACTTTTTCTTATTATATGCCTTTTTCTTAGCCTTTTTTTATTAGGGACCCGATACAATGTCCGGAATGTGTACTTATATCAAACAATTAATAATACTAATATTTTTTCTAAATCAATTGAATGTATAAAAATAGATTCACTTACCCCAGGCATTTGCTGCAGTGGTTTTATAGAATATAGCCTGGGGTGGTCCAGTTATCACGGGGCAACTGGGCCACTAGGATAACAAAAATTAGAGAGAGAGAGAAAAAATATAAAATTTTAAAAACATGCCTCAATTGGTATGTAATATGTTGGTTTGTTTACTGCTAAATAATCATACAATATTTTGCAGCAAACAATTGCTTGTTACTTGTTCCAAATTACAGTTTTATGAAGGTAAGTGGAGGTTATGATGTAAAATCATGGCCCTGTTACCCCAGAGCACCTTACATTGTTACACCATTCTTGTGTCCAAGCCTGTTGGAGAATAAAATTATGCTCTCTGAGACTGCTGGCTGTTCTCATTGGTGGTCGTCTGGAACGGAGCCTGTCTATTTCTAAGCTCCTAAGGTCCTTGTGGATTGGCAGCATATTGATTTATTGAAATTTTCTTATATTCTCTCGGAAGAGCATTTTTTCCTTCTGAAGTGAGGGGAAGGAATTCATCACAGAATGACCCATTGTGTGGTGCATAGTAATATTAAGTATGGTAGGCTTGTATGAAAATATACGGCAAGGGCCATTTATGTGAACATCCTACCTGGAGCAAATCTTTAATGGAGAGTGAGATTCATTATGTCTTTCATTTAGATTAACTAAGGGAAAGGTTTATAATTTAGTGTGTTACACGGTGAAATCCTCTTCAAGAGTTTTCTTCAATGGACTAAATAAGCATTGGATATACTGTAGTTCTAATGCTAGGATGTTCAAGCTGCTGGACGGGGAGACTAATTTCTGTTGGGATTATACGCCGTGCAAACAAGTAATGGGTTTTCATGAATTTCCACAAATGACGGACCAATATCTGGGCACTCTGTCAATAGCAAGATATAGCCTATATATGTCACATCAACAATCATCAGTGTTCGGTAAGGTATTGTGCTGAATGTGGAAAATCAAGGGGAAACTAGATAAGTCATAGGATTGATGAAGGAGACATTGTTTTACAACTAAACTATCTATTTAATCTTTTCCATTTTGAAAGATTCGTATGATTCGTCTAAGTGCCAATGTCAAATTATTAAATATTGTACAAAATTAGGAGTGTAAAGCATCGTTGGGCATTTTATGTATTATTATTTTGGAAGCATCAATCAACATATACAGCCCACCATAGTAACCACACACACTAAATCTCACAGACGATAGGGCCAGGTTATATTTGTACTCACATGAGATGTGGGTTTGAACCCCATTGCCAGCCATCCTTGAAATGGCTTTCTGCAGTTTCCAATTTTCATTCGGCGGTTGGACATTATGGTCAATTCAGCCCCATGCACTTTGGGTGAGTTTGTGCGCACGCATGTGCAGAATTACTCTGATAACCTTGCTATTGCGGTGCCTGTAGTTTGAGTCTAGGATTGGCAAGGAGATGACCATGGAGGTACCATTCCAGCATTTGCCCGAGTAGAAGTGAGAAACCACGGAAAAACACTTCTAGGACGGCTGAGGTGGGAATCAAAACCACCTCTTCTCAGTCTTGTCTCACGAGGGTGAGTGAACCCCATTCCAACCCACATACCAGAATTAAATTTCAAGGCAGAGCTGGGAATCCAACTCCTAATCCAGTTTCATGAATATAATCTCTCATCTCTGATACAAGGGAAGCGTGAGCTGTGTGAAAGTGGGAGGAGAGAGATCTGACTGGTTGGAACAAAGAAACGGCCTGAAACAAGGAAGTGCACTGTCACCGTTACTTTTCATTGTGGTGATGGATGACATAATGACCCGAGTGGCACAAGTAATTGGGGACGGAAAGATGAAAGCAATGGTGTTTGCAGATGATTTGATGATTTGGGGAAACAAGGAGGAGGAGGTACAGGAACAGTTGGACGTGTGGGAAGGAGTAATACAAGGATATGGGATGAAATTTAGCATAAATAAGAGTGAGATGGTGATCACAACAAGGAAGAAGGAAAGAACCACAACGGGAATAACAATTGGTGGGGAACAGCTGAAGAAAGTGGAGAGTTTTAAGTATCTGGGAAGCCTGATACAAGATAATGGAAGAAACGATAGAGAAATAAATGAGCGGGGGAGGCAGGCAGAAGCATTTCGGAGGAGTGTGAGAAGCATGTTATGGAGCAAGGATGTCCCTCAGAACAGCAAAAAGATCATATATCGGACGTACTATGTCCCTATCCTGACGTATGCCTCGGAGACCTGGGTTATGAAAGGAAGGGAGAGGAGCAAAATACAGGCCAGTGAGATGAGGTTCTTGAGAAGCAGTATTGGAGCTACAAAGATGGACAGAATAAGAAATGAGAGGACCAGAGAATTAATGAAGGAGGAACCATTACAGGATGGTATAGAGAAATCTAGACTTAGATGGTATGGACATGTAAAACGAATGGAGGAGAAGAGGATACCCAGGAGAGTACACGAGACGAAGTGGGAAGGAAAGAGACCGAGGGGAAGACCGAGAGACAGGTGGCTGAAGGGGGTGGAAGAAAGCGTGAAGAAGAGAGGAGAAGACTGGACAAGGGTGGAGGCTGAGAGATGGTGGGAAGACAGAAGACGTTGGAGAGGCTTGTGTTCCAAACAGACCCGGCCAGTGGCTGGAAACTGTGCAAGATGATGATGATGATCTCTGATCAGAATTCATCAAGCCATGAAAAGAACATCCAGCTCGTCCTCGACTCCATAAAACGATGATAATAATAAGAGGTAGAAATACAAACAAAATACAGGATGAATTCTTAATTCATGTCACCAGAAGTTTCAATGTAATTCCTTGTGTGCATTATGACGGAAACACTCCGGTCAAATATTAGCTTTCGAGAAAGATACCTGACGTTGAAGCTAACTGGGAATGTTGTTCATAGCAGTGTGGAAGGAAATTATATAGAACCACAACTTTCATGCCTAGCACAGTTCAATTAGAAATTTTAGAAATCAAGAGATTCCTTTGAACAATTTTACAGTTAACAGAATCATTAATTTGTAATTGTTACCTTAAAACCGAGGTCACTTGCAATGGCATAAATGGCAGAGGTCTTTCCACATCCACTTGGTCCATGCAGTATCATTCCTTGCTTATGCTCCATCTTTAAAATATCTCTACCTTCGTCATCATCCATAAAATCACCATCACTATCATCACACACTATGTAACAGAAAGCATATTCAACATTAACATCAACACAAATCAAGTAAAAATATACCAGAAGCACCTAATAAACAATGCAATCTACCTGGTTGTTGAACAGGCTTTAAACTTTTAGCTTCCCCAAGCCAAGCTGTGAGTTTGCGAAAGCTCTCCTCATTTCCCAACATTTCCTTCAATGATGATGGTCGATATCTTTCTGTCCATGCATGGTTCGACATACCTAAATTCTCTCCAGTAGAGTCATCTTTACAGGCTAGGCTAAGATGTTTCTGTTTCAACATTTCATAGGTTTGGGAAACAGAAAATGTAACCGTTTCCTGACCAGATATTTCTTTCAGTGCTTGCTGAAGGGTGCAAGTCTTATGAAGGACTTGGATTGCATTCAAACTCTCATTGGTGCCCACATTAGTAGGTATAACAGAAGATTCCAAAAAAGTAGCACTTGACAACTCCCGTAAGTGTCTCCATGATGGGCCTTTTTCTTCCCTCTGATCAGGATCATCAATACCGCAACAGAACCTTTAAAGTACAAAAATCTTCATCACAACACATATACTGTAAATAAAATTTCACATTCGAATATCAAAATGCTGCACTTATTACTGTAATCTTCAACCTGTCTTTACATTTCTCTGAAGAGTTACAAATCATGGGGACAAATAAATGAAGAGGCAAATACTGTATGTCAATGACAAAAAAAAAATAAGAAGAAAACATAATTATTCCACCTAGTCAGGGCTTATTATTGTAATAATTTAAGAAATGAACATGTTTTGGATCCTCTTGGGTCCTTCTTCAGCCCATACAATTAGGTCAGTGCTTACATACTGTATAATAAATGAATATCTGTCATTATAAGCCTCCACAAAAACAAGATGACGAAATGGTTCAGATCAAATGGATCCTATGAGAAACCAAATAAATACAAGATATTCAAATCTAGGCGGCTTATACTGTATACAGCATGTACGGCTTGGATTTACAGTATAGTACAACAAAAATGAATATCCTGAAAACTAATAGAGAATGGCAATTTATTTCTCCGAGCAGAGAGACTCAAATTGGTTTTTTTACACACCTAACAACTTCTTCAGAAACTGAAACCTGACGACTAGCCGCGACGGAAGGCATCTGCGGAAGCAATTCTGATGAAATTTGACAAAAACGAGGCATTCCTTGATATGTTCTGTTATTCAAACGAGGCTTTATTCCACATTTCCAGGAAGGCAAAAAGACACAACTGCCACATATGGGGAAGGGAAAATCCCTAACTGTGGTAAAGCATGAATGTGACTTTCTAAAGCAATTGGGTGGTGTGGATTTTTGAAGGACAAGGTCATAAGACCATTCTTTTTTATCATGGATCACCCGGACACATTGGAATTGTACACTTTGCCTTAACTTCCACGAGGTGTGATCTTCAACAAGATTTACACCATGTCTTTATGCGGTTATTGTGTGAAATTTCTTGGACCGTAACTTACCAGGGCACTGGAATGGGAGAGAGAGTCATCCAATATCTTGGGCTCCCTAGAAGACCAGACCTTACAAAACTCGATTTTTTCCTGTGGGGTTTGTCAAGAATAGAGTGTACCAAACACCAGTTCGTGATCTACCAGTTCTACGCCATCGCATTTGACCAGCTATCAAAATGTTACACCCACTATGCTACAATTCCCATGGAAAGAAGTCTGTCACTCCAAAAATGGTACGCATATTGAGATGTATTGAGTAAGTATAAGTACATTTTTAGTTTCTCTACTTAGAGAAAAAATTATTATCTCTATCTATGTTGCTCATGGTGTAGACATGTCCTAGTTCGTGAACCATGGGAAACAGCTGAGTGGCCTAATAAGTGGTCCTCACAGTCAGGATATCAGTCATTAGGCCACTCAGCTGTTATCCATGGTTCACGAACTAGGACGTGACTACACCATGAACCACATGGATAGAGAAAATAATTATTCTTTCACTGAGTAGAGAAACTAAAAATGTATTTTTACATACTCAATACATCTCAATATGCCTACCATGTTTGGAGTGACAGACGTCTTTCCATGTGAATTGTTACTATGGAATAGGAGCGGCACTCCTAGTGCTCAGGTGGCTAGGAATATCCAACTCCCTAGTTTGTTCCCTGAGGTGAAACTAGGCGGCCCTCTGTAAGTAAGGCTAGAGACCAGCAGTCCCACTCTCACCAAACAGATCAGGCCATCAGACAGATCAGGGACTCCTTGGAAACAAACAGGCAATCGGACTGGTATTCGATGGGGTGCAATCTATATCACGGGTGGTTATGGAAGGAAAAAAGTAGAGCTAGCTGTGTCAGCAAGTACAATGGGATTGGATATTCTAGGAATTAGTGAATGTCAGATAAAGGGAGAGAGAGAGGAGGAAACAGGAGATTACTAGGTATAAATGTCGGGAGTAAAACGAGGCAGGACAAAGTGGGGAGTAGGGTTGTATGTCAAGAGAACCTTGGAGTGCAACATAGTTTCTGTGAGGTATAAGAATGAACGATTAATGTGGATAGATTTGGTAATGTCAGGAAATCGGGTCAGGGTTGTTTCAGTGTACACTCCATATGAAGGGGCGGATCAGGAGGATGTAGACTGATATGAGGCATTGAGTGATGTAATAGTGAGAGTTAACAATAAGAATAGTGTATTACTGACGGAGGTATTCCAAGGCTAGTATAGGAAATAGAACTGAGGGGTATGAGAAGGCAATGAGTAAGAGGGGTCAAGATAGGGACGCTAACACCAATGGGAAATGTTTACCGGACATCTGTGCTAGCATGGGATTATCTGTTGCGAACTCATTCTCGAAGCATAAGGATATTCACAGATACACATGGGAGGGTAGAAGAACCATGTCAATAATAGACTATGTCATTACTGAGTTGGAATTCAGGAAATTAATCAGGAAATGCAGGGATTTCAGGGGCTGTTTTGATGAAACAGACCACAAACTGATCTGTTGTGAATTAGGCATAGTTAGACTTAAAGTGCAGAAAGTTTGCAGACAGATTAGGGTTGAAAACCTCCAGGATAAGAAAGTTACGCAGAACTAGATGGAAATGATTGATGAGAAATTTCGAAGAGTCGATAGTAGAGAATTACAGGACATAGAACCAGAGTGGACAGGATACAGGGATGCAGGTCTAAAAGTAGCAAAGGCATGTCTTGGGACAACATATAAAGATAGGAAAAAGCATACATACTGGTGGAATGACATAGTAAGTCAGCTTGTAAAAGTAAAAAGAAGGCTTACAAAAAAAAAGGGCTTCAAACAAGGAATCTGGCAGATAGAGAGCTATAAGTAGTAGAAAGGAACAAACTCAAAAAAATAATAGAAATGTCTAAAGGGGAATCATGGGAGGAATCACTGTAGAGTATAAAACCAAGTCTCCGATTCTTGGATATAACGGGTAAACTCGAGAACCACTGGATGGATTTAGATGCGGTTTTCACCATTCTGTAAAGGATTTCTCGAGGAAGGTTTCTGTAGAAAATCATTCATATAACCAAAGGAAGCCAAGCAGAAACGATTTCAGTGTCTCGAGTCGAAGAAAAACCTGCCATCCGTGCGCCTATTAAGCTTACACAGGGTAAACCATTAAAAATATCTATATACGAGGGCTGTCTTTTTATAAAGTTCCGATGGACTGTATAAAATTAACAGATTGACATACCAAACTGATTTTACTACTAAATGTTTGCTTGTTTTAATTCTTATGTCTCAACATTATCGCCAAAACTAATGAAACATTTGCCATATCGTTACACCAGCTTTCCAATGCCCGCGGCAAAAAATTCTGCTACCACTGAGGTGGGTACATCTGGACAGTCACCTTAAGTTTCCACTTTGAGGTGTTGCCACCCAACCATACCTTCAATTCTCGAAAAAGGTGAAAATTATTCAGTGCTGGTTTGACTAAACAGCAGATGGTCCAAAACTTCACACTTGAATTCTTTGTAAAAGTCTATCGTAACGTTGGCACAGTGCGTTCGTGAATGATTTTCACCTCTTTCGAGAATTGAAGGTATGGTTGGGCGGCAACACTTCGCCAAAAACGAAAAACTTCAGGAGACTCTCCAGACGTACCCACCTCAGTGGCGGCAGAATGTCTTTGCTGAGGGTATTGGAAAGCTGGTGTAACAATACGACAAATGTTCCAATCGTTTTGGCAATTATGTTGAGACATAAGAATAAAACAAGATTACATTTTGTTGTAAAATCAGTTTGGTATGTCAATTTGTTATTTTTATACAGTCCATCGGAACTTTAAAAAAAAAACAGCCCTCGTACTATGAGTGTAAGAATTGTTCAGCATGCTAAGTACTACAAAAAAGTCCACAACAGCATATCCCCAGCTTTAATACATCGCGCACAATACCATATTTACTCGGCTATAGGACCCCCTTTTATTTTCTAAATTTTTAGTTCCCGAAATTGGGAGAGGGTACTATAGATGCGAACTTTGCATACATCCATTATTTTGTGAAAGAGAGGGAGTAAAAATAAGCTATTTTATTTTGATGCTACATAGTATGATATAGTTAATCAACATAAACGAAGTTTACATCCTTAATCAGCCTATTATGAGACTGCCATAACGTCTCTTATCAACCACTATTCCCTACTCCCCAATGACTTTCACAACTATTCCCTGCTAAGCAAAAATCTTAGTATCAAAGAAATAGAACGGAATGGACAAAGTACCGTATCAGGCACGGAAATGCAAACTTAATTTTTATTTGAACATTGGGAGGGAGAATGCATCAATTAGGGAATGAGTGATGATGCTGAACGATCACATCTCACTAACATTTGTTAACACAACTGTCACATCTCACTAACATTTGTTAACACAACTGAGTATGTATTATTCACATATTTCACATTAGCCTAATATACCAATAACGTGTCACACAAACGCCGACGGTTCTTACAACAAATGAAATGTGTTTAAAATAAAACTGAGAAGAAGGCTGCCGCAAACACCACTTCGAAGCGTAACACAAAGAATACAAAACAGACTAGACAAGATATGAAACCATAAACTTTATATTCTCCGCATACCCCACTGCAAAAACACAGCTCACGTTTATCCAACTTGCAAAACATATTTCTACTACCTACCTCCTCAAACTTTATATTCTCCTCATACCCCACTGCCAAAACACAGCTCACATTTATCCAATTTGTAAAATAGAATTTCATTGGCGGATTTTAAACTTGGCACTTCTACTCGGCCAATAGTGTGTCATCTTCTATTGGATATTGGGTGAAGCCTATTGGCTACACAATTCGATATTCTGCCCAATCGCGTACAGTACATGTACGCAAAATGGCGATCATATTGTCTGAATAACAAAATAATGTAACAAGAAAAATATTTTTATCATAAAAGAGCATGAATTTCAGCTATATTTTAAAAATTTGTAATTTGTCAATTTCCAAGAATGTTGTATTTTGACTCTCAATAATTAAGGAGGGGTACTATAAGCAATTTCCAAGAATTTTGTATTTTGGCTCTCGAAAATTAAAGGGGGGTACCACAGACGAGGGGGTCCTATAGCCGAGTAAATACGTTAAGTGTTTTTAAGTTTTCATTTCGTCACACATTCTCCATTCAGTGGAAATTTAAATTACTAGCTTCGGAGCGAGCCTATCATCCCAGCTTCGGCCAGCATCAAACTGTTGAGTCGTGTCTAGTTAAGACTTCAGAGAAGAGTATATGTGTTTGGAGTTGAATTGCGTCCTAGACCTGCTGTCCGCGCGTCTTTTAAGCTTACACTGGGTAAACCGTTTAAGATACCAGGCGAAGCTAGCTTTTGCTAGAAATGTTAGGTTAAGCAGCAGGAAAACCTTTCTTAAACCTTCTTAACCCTAGAACTGCGGACCGTCTTCCAGGAAGACGGTGTGTTGTTTAATCAAGTGCGACCGTCTCTCTGAAAGACGGTCTTGGAATTCAAATATAGTACTACTGTTAGCCTTCAGATGGCCCTAATTTCAAGTTATGCTGGTTCCCGATGCTTTTATCTTTCGTAGTGTAAGTCTTTGGCAAACAAATGACAGTATGCAAGCTATTATTTGGCTGCAGAAGTGGAAGTACTTCCATGTTGATATTGAAGTTGCATTGAGCAAAATGGCCGCCATTTATGTAGACGATTCAGAAATTTAGCACTTGATTTTTGACGATTCGTGTGATAGTATGGACGATGACAGTGATTATTGTGTGGATTCGTATGAAAATGAATATGGTGAAAGTAGTGGCAGTGATACCGGCGAACAGGATGTCACACAAGTTATGGAAATCCCCATCAATGCAAGCGATGTTTATCATGTTCCGACAGACCCTGTACACATGCCTAATGTTAGCCGTGAAGTGGTAAGTGTGAACTAGACTGATATTCAACCCGAAGAAAGTGACTTTCTAGGTAAAAATGTACCGTTTATCGTTCATCATCCTGGGCCTGTGAACATGCCTCCCCGTAATCGCGCGCCGATTATGTACTTCAAAATCGAGAAATGTCATATATTTGTAAAAATAATTTTCTTTTTAGTAAATAACAGGAATTAATTGAAACTGGTTCTTGAATTAGTAACAAAAAACTATGAACTTTTCATTTATGATGTCTCTTATGAACATTTAACTCGGCAATATGGTTTTCTAGAGCAGAAAAGTCAATAATTTTTTATTTTTTTATTTTTTATAAAATACTTTTTATGATTAATTCAAAGTGACGAGTCTGAATGATTCACCTATATCAATATAATATAGAACAGTCTTTCAGCTTTATATTGGTGTATGATAAGTCATATTCATGAACACAGTTTGCTTACAGATACCAAATTCTTTTAGTGTGTACTTTATGGGAATTTACTGCAGCATTTGACAGATAAACCTGCAGCAGTTCTAGGGTTAAAAAGGGAGGGAAAAGAGAAATGAGCAGTGTTCTGGGTAGTTGAGGGAAACTTACTGTAGATACCAAGGAAGCAATGGGAAGATGGCAAGATTACTTCGAAAACTTGCTAATTGTTAATGAAGACTTATCTGGCAATGTGCCAAATTTTTAGATTATCCAGAAGGAGAATGAGGACAGGAATAGGATCACGATTGAGGAAGTAGAAAAGGAGGTAAATAAACTACAATGCCATAATGTGGCAGGAGTAGATGAAATTAGGCCAGAAATGGTAAAGTATAGTGGGATAACACAGCTGAAATGTTTGCATCATAGGGTAATAGAATTGGCATGCGATTATGGAAATGTACCCTCTGACTGAAAAAAAAAAAAACGGTAAGCAAGGTAATAGGAAATATTGCAACAATTATAAAGGCATTTCTTTGATAAGCATCCAGGGCAATGTGTCCTTGGGAATCGTAGAAAGGAGAGTTCGATCAATGGCCAAGAGTAAGAAGGCTGAAAACAGACGAGGATTTAGACCGCAACGAGGATATAAAGATCAAATAAAACTTTGAAGTATGCGCCAAGTTATTCAGAACTGCTACGAGAAAAATAGACAGTTGTGTTTGTGTTTTGTAGATCTAGAGAAGGCGTACAATAGAGTACCCAGGGAGAAGATGCTGAGCATCCTTAGGGATTATGGTATCGAGAGAAGGCTGCCAAAGGCAATCAAAAGTATTTGTGTTGGTAATCAGCCTGCAGTGAGAGTTGATGGTAGGAAAAGTTCTTGGTTGTTACAGGAGTGAGGCAAGGTAGTATATAACCTCTCACCAATACTGTTTATTTTATATATGGACCATTTGCTGAAGGAAAAAAAACTGGCTGGGTGGGATTCAATTAGGTGGAAACCAGGTAAGTAGTCTGTCCTATGCTGATGACCTGGTTGTAATAGCAGACTCCGTCGAAAGCTGGCAAGACAACATGTTAGAACTTGAACAGAAATGTAGGGAGTAAGGTATGAAGATCAGCATTTCAATGATGAAAATTTATGACGGTAGGGAAGAAACACAAGAAAATAAAATGTTAGGTAGGAGGAACTCAATTGGATCAGGTGGAACATTTTAAATACAGGATGTATCAAAATGAATATTAGGGGTTTAAGTCTTTATAGTATTTATTACAGTTAACTTACAAATATAAATAATACAACAAATGAAAGAGCAACTCAAACAGTTTGTCCTTAAAGTGTTCAATGTGAGCATTATTCGTCACACGGCACACATCGAGTCGATAGCCGAATTCGTCCCGAACCTTGTCAGTGTCTCTGGAGTAATTGTTGCAACAACTGCTTCCATCCTGTTTCTTAGGTCAGCTGGTAGCGGAGGCACATACAAATGACCCTTTACGAAACCCCCAAAGGTAAAAATCACATGGCATCAGATCGGGTGAACGTGGAGGCCATGCAAAACAAGCTCTGTAATCCGGAACATAATACGGAACGCACGTTGCACTATAACAGCAGATTCAGTCCTTGCGAACTGAAAAGTCCAAAGAACTTTCTGCTCCCTAGACGCCATCTTGGCTACTAGCGCTTCTAACGGAAGACGGAGGAACCAGTGCATGCGTATGCGCACAGATACGAACACTTGTAGGACAAACTGTTTGAGTTGCTCTTTCATTTGATGTATTATTTATAAACGTACGTTTACTGTAATAAATACTAAAAAGCCTTAAAACCCCGATATTCATTTTGATTCACCCTGTACTTAGGCTGTATATTCTCTCAGGATGGTAGTATGGGGGAAGAAATAGGTTCTAGGTCTATAAAAGCCAATGCAGTGAGTTCTCAGTTGTGATTTACAGTATTCTGCATGAAAGAAGTTAAGTGTTGCCACGAAACTTTCCCTGAATTTCGTGAGGGCGTTCGGCGCTATGGAGGCCAGAGAAAGAAGTAAACAAATTGCCTCAAATCCACCCTGAAGAAATGTAACATCGATGATGGTAACTGGGAAATGCACGCGCTGGATTGTCCAACATGGAGAAGCACCATTCATGAAGGGGTTGCTGTTTTGGAAGAGCAGAGGCGTAGCACTGCAGCAGAAGTGCGCACAAGGAAAAAACAGCGTAAAATCTTTAGGCGGAATGGTCATTTGACAGCTGGCTGCTCAATATAGGGTTCAGCATGTGTGTCATCACTGCAGTAGAGTGTGTAGCTCACGGATTGGACTGATCAGGCATCTGAGGATACATCAGTAGGGGGACTAATTCATACTCACTCACGAGTGAATGCCAATATACATATATAGAGAAGCGAGAGCTAGGTAGTTTCAGGGTATCTGATATAAGGGTAGCACATGTGATTGCTGGAACAAATCGATGGCAGCAATGGCAGGAAGGTACTCGTAATGAAGAGATAAAGGCTGAGTTAGAAATAAACACGCTAGATAATGGTGTTCGTATGAGCCTACTCAGATGCTGGGGCCATATGATTAGAATGGGGGATGAGAGATCACCTAAGAGGTTAATGAGTTTGACTCTCAAGTTTCAAGACCCAAAAACCACTGTCAGATCAAAAGTTTGTGTATATGTCGCAGTCAGATAGTGAAATCCGTCATTTCATGAAAATCCGAGGCACTTCATGAAGAGCCGGCATATGATGTAAAAAGGTACAGTTGCACTATCTGACGCGTGGTTTCATGAAATGACTAAATTTCGCCCTCACATAATGTAATTCATTTTGTACATCATCTGACGGGAATTCCAGCCCGTCACTTCATGAAGTACCGTAGCGGCAGCGGTGATCACGTGTGAGGGAAATGTGATTTCCAAGAATTAATCGGATAAAAATGTGGACACTAAAGGGCCGTTATTTCCTCAGAAAGTGAACACTGTGACATATGGTACAAATGTCTAATGGTCTGGACCTCAATTATGCCCTAATTCCCTCCCCAGCATCTTGTTTGGCCTTGCGCCTAGAAGGAATATTGTGCTGCCGTACTGTGAACGGAAGAAGAATGTCGTTCAGATCCATTTTGCTTTTAAAACATGAGAGATACAGTAGATAACCGATATGATAATATGACTTGATTTCGCTGTTCCACCCTTTAAAACAACAAGCACTAACTCGGTTACAGACGCACAATAAAGAGATCTTGTACAGCGCTTAGCAGTCGATTCTTTTAGTGAATTTGTGGTGTCGGGGTATGGTGTTAGCTTCCGGAACGAAACGTGGTGAGTTCGAACCCCACTGAAGGAAGAAATTTTGCCAAGTAACTATTTCAGTATTTTTTGTTCAATCTGCACATTTTAATATAGTTCAGTTGTTGCCTTGTTTTATACTTGTTTTCTTGCATATTTATTTTGAGGGCTAGGGTCATCTTGGTCATCAGCCCAGTGTATTTGGGTGGTTGTTTTCTGATAACCGATGTTGGTGATGAATGATTACAAACGCACATAATTACTATTATCACCAAAACATGCAAACTCTCCTTCACTTGTCTCCCAAAATAAATATTAGCCGATATGAATACAGCCTTTAGGCCACAACTATTTCCTCTTTGGTTGATTGAAATTCCAAAGCTAATTCAATCGTTCAACTTTTCTTGCGTGACAGCGTATACTAGCTTGCTAACGCCCCCACCCCTCTCCCTTCCTGGCCACCCACCGTCCTTCAGACAAAGAAATGAAGCTGTTGCCATTTTTAACACAGCAGAAATCACTCGACAAATATTTTACAGTAGCCTACAGTATACTATTCAATCGAAGTATTCTAAAGTATGTGTGTATTCATTTATTTATTTAACAATACTAAGGTACACAGGCATAAGCCCAATTATGTTTCATCTTGACATATCAAGTTCAAACATGCAAATTGCATCAATGAAAGAAGGAGAGAGAAAAGAATACACAATTGAAGAACAAAAATAAAAACTACAAAGGAAATTATGGAAGTATGCGTTACAGATTAGAAGGATATACTCAACAAATAAAAATAAATTTAAAAAAAGGAGAGATAGAGAGTAAAGTTAACCGGTATTCCACGATTAGATTTAGGTTGTTATGTGAAAATTAATTTCGAAAACCATAATAAACAGCATTAAATTATTTCTTGGAATAGAACAATTAAAAGACTTAATGAACGGCTTGATTGTGTCAGTCATTTCATGAAGTGCCGAATCAACAAACACCGGATCTTCATGAAGTGCCTCGGCTGATAATGTAAAATCATTTCTTACACCATCTGCCTAAATCGGTCCGTCACTTCATGAAGAGACGCGTCAGATGGTGTAACTATCACTTTTTACATCATATGCCGGCTTTTCACGAAGTGCCTAGGATCTTCATGAAATGACGGATTTCACAATCTGCCTACGACATATACAGGGTCTTTCATATAAAGTAAGAACGGCGAGCGGCGGTTTTGTTATTCGCTGCTGAAGCCGGCTTGTTTGAGCTTGTGACGTGCCACGGCCCCCTGCTGGAGTATTGAAAGCGCGCGCATAGTACAAACTTGACCTTGCAATAAGCGTGCAGGTGTTGTCAGTCGCTAGTCTGAACCTCAGCTGCTAACATGTTGAGACAGTTATCAATGCAACATCATATTTTTGTATGTAAAATTTATTTTAATTACGATTCGGCTCGGCGGGTACGTGATGCATTTGTTCAGCAATTTCCTGATGAAGTCCCACCTTCACTAGCACAGATTCACGTAATTGTAAATAACTTTGACACTACTGGTTCAGTGCTCAATAAAAAACACAAAATAAAAAATCAGAAAAAATACAGTGGCATGACTCACTCGCGTCAGCCAAAATGTGGTTACCAGATACAATGCCTGTACAACCCAGGAAGGACGACACTTCCAGCAACTTTTATAAGGTAATATTTCATAGAGGATTGTACACACGCTTAGAGCAGGGGGCCACGGCTCGCCACAAGCTCGGTCAAGGCCACTACACTAGCGGATAACAAACCCGCCGCTTGGCGTTCTTACTTTATAAGAAAGACCCTGTACATAATTTACAGTGTGTGCACAAAGTCCGTATACCCCTACTCATTATTATTTATTTCTATTGTCAGTACACATAATCATTATTTATTTATTTCTACTTTCATTGTCAGATACCCATTGTTATACACTTCGATTGTTGACGGCAGTTGGTGCCAAGATATTGAAATAATGGCTGATACAAGTTGATTATACGATTGAGTAGCGGTATACGGACTTAGTGCGCACACTGTACACTGACTGAGCAAATGTCATGGGATAGTAGGTGTGTTGTCTCCACACCACACACCCCCTGTGCCAGCGGCAGTTGTATAGGGGACCTTGTGAGGAGTGGTTGAGCAGGTGACAAGTGTAATATGCAACTGATTTATAACATGCAACGTCGTCGTAAGCTGACGCTGTTCGAACGGGGTATGGTAGTCGGTGCCCAACGGATGGGAAGTGCAATTTCGGCAGTGGTGCGGGAATTCGAATCCACACGGTCAACCATGTCCAGGGTGTATCGTGAATGGTTGAATGTGGGTGTCACCGGCTGTCTAGCCACCCTCGCGACATCTGAGACGGATTTTATCATTTCAAATGATCTTGTCGACTTCGTCGTTATGGTTGGGGTCCATCGTTATGCATTACGGACACGGACACGGTGACGGACTTGACGTCATGCAGCCGCGCGGGAAGTGACGTCATGCAGACCTGGCTCATAACATGTCATTTCAGACTAGCGCATGAAGCGTTCACGTGATTCTTGCACCTCCCACTACCCGTTGTTCCCCGCGCGGGAAGCCGGTGCGTTAGCTCAGTGATAATGCATGACTTGCAACTTGTCGATCATGAAGCGTTCAACTGCTGCTCAATGAAATAAGGAATATAAGGCACGTAAAAAGTTAGAAAACATTAAATTAACTGATAATACTGCTGCTCAACGACATAAGGAATATAAGGAACATAAAAAGTTAGGGGTGACCCTTAAAGAGGTGCCCGCGCGGGAAGCCTAAGTTAATGGGTAATGCAGTCTGTTGAGAAGCCCTCCTGAGCCTGTCTAACATGTGTAGCATTTGTAGCATGCGTCATTTGAAATGATACAACATCTAGTCTTTCAGACTGACTGTGATTTTTTCAATACTGACAGAAGGGCAATAGTGCAGCAAATCACTGCTCAATTCAACACAGGCCGTGCTAGACACGTCTGCCAGTGGACAATCCGCTGGAACATGGGTTCCATGGGGTATGGGAGCCGGTACCACACTCTGGTTTCACTGTTAATCCAATGTCATCGGACATAACGGCGTGCATTTGTCGCCAATCAACATGGATGGACACTGGAACAATGGCATAACGTGATATAGTCGGACGAATCAAGATTTCAATTCCACCATGCCGATGGGAAGCACCTTGTGTGGTGCAGATCACATGAATCGATGGATCCCGCCTGCCTCGAAGGTGTGGTCCAGGGAAGTGGTGTCTGTTATGGTCTGGGGTGCATGTTCCTGGTATGAAATGCCCCCCCCCCCCCCTAGTTTTTCTGGAAGAGACTTTGAATGTTCTGCGATATGTTGAGCAGCCAGAGGCCCCACATCCTATTAGGTGACTATCCCATGATATTTGCTAAGTCAGTGTACTGTATAAACAGATATATATGTATCACTTTCTTGTGGACACAATAAATACCATCATTGTGCACCAATCGTTTTCAAATTTACAGGGGTGTATTCTACGATGCATTAACCTTAAATTAGTCGCGACACGGGATTCTCTCCAGGGTCCTATTTGTTTTGCGCAGACTGTACTGGTTGAAGGTGGTGGCAGGGTGGCTGACACAACAGCTCACCCCCTTCCCTTTCGCATATTTCACTTCTATTGTTGTCAGTGTTCGGCAAGAGGCGTGCTTGTCAACAACGATTTGCTAAATGACCTGGTCTGATCTTCCGTGCGCGACTATTTGTGCTGCCAAAAGTGAACGGTAGAAAGTCCCGAGTGCGACTAAGTGCGTGTATACTTTTTTAGATAATATATTTTAGTTATATGTAATTTTGGGTGTGTTTTACTTTGTAATGGATTCTAGAGAAGAAAGCAGAATGAATGCTCTGTTATTGGAGCCAATATCAGACGAAGATGATATCTTTTCTGACGGTAGTGAGGTTGAAGACAATTTAGAAGTTTGTGACCACAACACGGGCACGGAACAATCTGAAGATGAAGAACAGCCAGATCCAGTGCCAGATGTTCATCCAGTTCGACAGCCAATCCCTATTTTTGATGTGGATAGAAACACAAAACTTTATTTTGGGTAAAGACAAACTAACTCGATGGTATTCGTGTAGCCCACTTATTTATAGGAATGCTAGACGTAGGCCCCACTACATTCTGAGAGTACATCTACCTGGCCCACGAAGAAGCTCAAGAAGCTCGTACAGCCTAGGATTGTTGGAGTTAGTTTTTACAGACCCCATGATAGATACAAATGTCCCCTACACAAATGACCGAATTACAGTAAATTGACAACAGTACGAAAGAGATAGAGATGCAAAGGATAGAGACAGTATTGAAATGAAAGCTATGTTAGGGCTACTGTATATGGCGGGAACCCTGAAATGGTCGCACCTAAACCTGGATGACTTATATGCAAATGATTTCACTGGTGTGGAATATTTCCAATCTACATTGTGAAAAGATGGAGGTTTCTATTGAACAGTCTAAGATTCGACGATGCTAATACAAGACAAGAAAGGCAACAGCTTGACAAACTTGCTCCGTAGTGAGAAATATTTGAAGTCTTCAATGAACAACACCCTTGGAGAAAACGTCATTATAGACGAAATGTTAGAACATTTTAGAGGCCGGTGCCCATTTAGGCAGTATATGAAAACAAAACCTGCTAAATACGGCATAAAAGTATACGCCCTGACTAATTCTAAGACATTTTATGCCAGCAAAATGGATGTTTACTGTGGGAAGCAACAACAAGGACCATTCAATGTAAGCAATAGAGCAAAGGATGTTGTGCTTAGAGTAACACGGCCTATTTACCAGTCGGGTAGAAATGTGACTGTAGACAATTACTTCTGCTCTATACCGCTCTGTGAATTGGCAAGTGACCATCAGCTCTCTCGTCGGAACCTTGCGTAAAAACATTACCACCAATAGTACAAACGACCAGTAAACAGTAGTTTGTTATTTTACGGTTATGACAAAACTCTACTTTCTTACAAAGCAAAGAAAAATAAGGTTGTCTTGCCGCTTTCATCATTGCATGATTCAGATGACAGTGACGTTGAAAGTGGTGATGCACTGAAGTCAGAAATGCTGACTTATTATAACAAAACAAAAGGGGAAGTTGACACCCTGTACGAGTTGAAGGCAGCCTACAATGTGGGAAGAAAAACAAAAAGATGGCCATTGGCTCTGTTTTTTGCTCTCATGAACATTGGTGCAGTGAATGCTAACATAATATACACCAAAGAAAATGAAAATTGCAACACCCAGAAGGAGTGGTGCTACATTGCTGCAATTGAATATGCAGGACGAGTGTTCGGTTGTGATTGGATGATTACACTTTCAGGTCCCTCTGACAGCAAGTTTGGACAACAATGAATACAGGATGTGCCCACCACGAGCTGCAATACATTGATGAATTCGACAAGGCATGCAGTCAATAAGGCCCTCGATCGCTTCCTGAGGAATTGTGGCCCATGCTTGCTGCACTGCATGCGTCAGTTGTTCCACAGTTGTGGGTGGCTGAGTACGGTTGGCCAGTTGTCGACCCATCATGTCCCACACATGCTCAATAGCATACCTGCCAACCTTCGGAAGTCAAAAATAGTAAGATTTTTTTAAATTATAGATTTCATCATGCGCAGTATACAGTGGCGTGGGCGAAAGAGGGTACTCAAAAGATCTGCGTGTCTTTATTGGCAAATTATGAATTCAGCATAAAATTCACAAAAATGTAAACAATCATCAATCATCGAGTAGTATGGCCAACATTTAAACGTAAGAGAACATAATTGTGTGTTTAAAGAAAATGCATACAAACATTCTGATGGATTACACTTCGCATTCGCTACCACATATTCACGTTTTGTCAGACTCAAGTTGATTACCATGGACAGCTTATCTAATTATATACATGTGGATGGTTATCTTGCGACTGCTTACTGATTTAATGCAGACCTTGTAGCCGACTTTGCTCTCTTCAAAAATGACCCGTCATACTGCTGCTCGTAGCAATTTCCACTTAGGCTTGATTTAACCACCAACAGTTTGTTGAGGTTTTCGTCATTCAGAGATGATCGGAATTGTGTCCTCGTCTTCTTCATCTGGCTAAACAATCTCTCACATTCAACGTTGCAGTGTGTGATGTTAATATTGACAGCATTACTCCAGTTAGTCTGTCATATTTCAGGCACCCATCCCCTCCTCGTATATCCCCTACAGCAGACCAAGAACAATCTGCTCTAACATTGTGCAATATTTCTTTATGGCCACTGGCTTAACAAACCTACAGAGAATTTCCGTCAGCAAATCAATCAGTATGGATCTTAGGACATGGATGTGAGGTGCTTGCGATTGAAGAATATTGTTATATTTTTCAAATGTAGGGATGGTAAATGCCAGAAACAAGCAAAATGCCTCATTTAACTTAGATGGCAGAAAAAGAAACAGTCACTCCTGTCTTGAAATACCAACAGTTTGACTTGGTTCCGTCAGTTTGTTCCTTACAGGCGGAGAAGAAGAACTGCTCTCCAACTTCCTTTTGCCAATGATAACACGTGCTTGATCTTGTACTCTGTTGTTCACACTAACACCAAATTACACTTCTGCAGGCTTATCTTCATGTGCCTTTACTTTTGGAATTTGGAAATACTTGAGAGATGTGTTTGTGCCAGTGGACTGGTTCACCTCATCCTTAAAAAAACTCAGCAGTGGCTTCCACTGTGAAATCAGTCTTTCTAAGCATTTACCCAAGGGCAACCAACGCGTGCACACATGCTTGAGTATTTTACTGACATCAGTTTGATAAAGAGCTTGATATAACTTCAGATGATCTTTCCTCTTGCAGTTTTTGTTTAAATAATAATAAAAAATATCTATCATTATCTCAACAATTTTCACAGGAAGGGAATCAGCACTTTTCTCAGCAGCCAGATGAATTAAACGGCATGAGCATCCTACAACAATGATGTTTTTACACTGCTCTTATAATTTCGCAGCAACACCATTTTTCCTCCCTATCATAACAGGGGCATTGTCTGCACTAAAATCTATACAGTTTGCCATTGAAATGGCATGGCTTTCCAGAAGACGCAGAAGCAAATTACCAATGTTAGCACCAGTCAAGTCACCTTCCAAATTTTCCATGGATAGCACATGATTTTCAATCATCTTCGATTTTTTGTTGAAAATTGACACGACGATAGGATACAGCTTACTATCTCTATCATTGCTACCATCAGTGGAGATCACGAAAGGCCCATATTTAAAATATTAAATCGGCGTCGCGTGCCATTTCATGAACAATGGTGGATGTTTTTGCCCTAACACAGGCATATTCCTTCGCAATTTCGAATCCGGGAACATTTTTCTAGACAATTGTCCCACGTGATCGGAACATGATAACGAGAGGTTATGTTCTACGATGAACGCCGTGAACAAACATTCTGTTCGAATGGCAGCATTGTCTTCATTCCCGTGGACAAAATACGTACCTAATTTTTGGTTCTTCTGCAAACAACTAGCACTGTCCTTGTGTTTTAGAGTGTTGCTGTGAGTTACAATGTCAGTTTTTCCACCATGAGAAATATTTATATCGCAACGACACACGGAACAAAGAGCAAAATGGTTTCCTCTACTAAGGATGGAAATTCAGTTTTATAGCTCTCTTTGAACACTTGTAGATACCGTTTCCGAGGTTTTGTCGCCATAACGTGTCGAGAGAAACTTAAAACAAAAGACACGAAACAATCATCGACAGAACTCATTGAAATAATTATCTACCGACGCACACATTAATACCTAATTAAATGCACTAAACGTGACGCTAGCAGAGTATAAACCTGTGGCGTCAAACGGAGGAAGTCACAATCGCCGCGCATAACATACAAGGTTTCACCCATTCTGCACAGTCACGTGGCCAGCATCAACTAATCAGCGTAGGCTCGACACCTGTTTGTCCTTAAAATACCACCAATCAGTATGCGGTAGGCCGATCAGCTGACTAACCAATCCGAGATCGCAACTATGGAGCTCACTGCCAAGCGAGGAACTTACACCAAAAAAACAAGGTTACGCAAGTCACAAAAGCAATTACGACTTACGAGAGAATCTCCTTGAGAATAGAAATTATTTGCAGTTCCTTTTTCTTTTACAATATATCACTGGGGCCCGAAATTCGGAAGAAATAATAGTAATTAAGAAGATCGGAAGACGAGGTGAAAATTCGGAAAGTTTACGAATAAGTCGGAAGGGTTGGCAGGTATGCAATAGGACTGAGGTCCGGGGATCTGCCGGGCCATTCTAAGGTTGCGATGTCATGGAGAGCTTCTCTGGAGATGTGTGCAGTGTGAACCCGGGCATTGTCCTGCTGAAACATCCCATTAGCAATGTTCACCATCATAGGGACAACCACTGGATTGAGTACCCTATCAACGTAATGTCGAGCAGTCATAGTGCCCTCAACAAGCACTAATTGTGATTTCACATTAAAGCCAATAGCTCCCCAGACCATAACGCTTGGTGTTGGCCCTGTGTGCCTCTCGACAATAAGGTCTGGGCGGCCCCTCTCCCCGGTAAGTCGGCGCACACGATTCCGGCGATCACTGCGGGCAAGACAAAAGCGCAATTCATCACCAAAGAAGACCCTATGCCATTCGTCGACCCACGTCGACACCAGGCCAGCCTTATATGTCGCTGTTGTGGGGTCAATAGAACACCTTCTGCAGGGACACGGAATCGTAAACCAGCTGCACGCAGGCGATTACCAACTGTTTGTTGTGTAACTTGCGGTGCCACAGCTGCTCGAATTTGTGCTGCTGTTGCATGGGGTTCCATCCGGGCCATCCGAATGATGCAGCGATCCTCTCTCACAGTTGTCTGTCGCGCTGGGCCTGTGCCAGGTCTACGAGTGTGGGTACCTTCATTTGACCACTGCTGCCGTACACGTACCGTAGATGCCTGTCAGCCAACACGTGCAGCGACAGTCCTTAGCGATAATCCAGCCTCACACAGCCCAATTATCCAAGCCCTCTCAAAGGGCGACAGTTGTTGATAGCATGCTCTTCTCTGTCGTCGAGGCATGTTTGACGGGGAACACTTCACTGTACAGACTGCAAGTCTACTACGCTACACCAGAGTCCGTATACTGGAGTTGATTCCTCCGCGACCAATCACGTGGAGAGACCTGTAGCAACAATCCAATGGGTCTGAAACTTTGATCGTTTACATACCTACATGGCATCGTTCCATATCTTGAAAATCAACACAAACGACCAATGCCTTCATGGTGTTGCATTTTCCATTTTCTTCAGTGTATTTAGCCAACACGCAGGCAAATATTGTCTGCAGAAACTTTTCAAAAACTCTCTCAAAAGATCTGTCAATGGATCATATCAGGCGAAGAGCTCTACAGGAAAACCTAACTCGGCAAGTGAAGCGACAAGCAAGACAAATCGCTGGTATTGAAGATGAAGATACGATAAGGCCACGTGCAGCTGGAGCAGCCGGGCACTGTGCATATTGTACTTGGAGGGGGAACAGAAAAACTTTTGTGACATGCTCAAACTGCTCAAGATACATTTTTTGTGGTATACAACTTCTCTCTGTACCAACTGCAGAAGATGGCAACCAAGACAGCAGTGATGATGAAGTGTAGAGACAGATTTCAGGTTTCTTGTTCTGTTCTTTTTACTTCATGGTTTATTTTTTGTAAATATTAGTACCTGTAGGTAGAACTACGCTTTATTTTTCAAGTTTTAAGTTTTGTAGTTTAAAATTTTTTATACTTTGTTTTTGACTGAGGTGGGCAATAGACAGACTGAAAGATAAGGATGTAAACGAAAGATTCAAGAAGAGTATAAAGGAAGGACTAATGAAAAACCCTAAACAAGCTTCAATTGGAGACGAATAGGCTCTTTTGAAGAATGAAATAACAAAATCCGCAAAAGAAAACATTGTTAGGAAAGAAAGAATAGGTAGAAAACCGTGGATCACTCAGGATATAATAGAATTAATGGATGAAAGACGGAAACACAAGAATGTAAGGGATGAGAAGGGGAAAGCAGAATACAGACGTCTGAGAAATGAGGTTAACAAGAAGAGCAAGGAAGCGAAAGAAGAATGGTTGAAAGAGAAATGTGCTGGTATAGAAAATTGTCTGAAATTAGGAAAAGTAGACACAGCTTATCAAAGGATTAAGGATACTTTTGCGGAAAAAAAGACTAAGTGCTGTAATATTAAGGACACAGATGGAAAGCCTCTAACAAATAGGAAAGAAATGGATGAAAGATGGAAAGCTTACATAGAGGGTTTGTATAAGGAAAAGGAGATTGAGAATCATGTAATGGAAAGGGAAGACTAAATTGATGAGGAAGTGAAAGGAGATTTAATATTGAGATCAGAATTTGACAGAGCATTGGAAGACTTAAGCAGGGACAAAGCACCAGCCATAGATGATATACCCATTGAGTTTCTATGCTGCATAGGTGATGATGGTCTGATCAGGTTATTTCACATGGTGTGTAGGATTTATGAGACAGGTGAGGTACCCTGTGATTTCAAGAAGAATGTTGTCATCCCTATACGGAAGAAAGTAAGAGCTGACAGATGTAAGATTACCGTACACTCAGCTTGATTACTCATGCTTCAAAGATCCTGTCTAGAATAATTTACAAGAGGATGGAAAGCCAGATAAAAGCGGAGTTCGGTGAAGACCAGTTTGGTTTCAGGAGAAATGTAGGAACAAGGGAAGCTGTAGTAAGTCTTAGGCTGATTTTGGAAGGTAGAATAAGGAAAGATAAGAGAACGTTCATGGCATTTGTAGACTTAGAAAAGGCTATTGATAACGTTGAATGGGCAAAATTGTTTGAAATTTTTAAAATGATTGGAATAAAGTACAGGGATAGGAGCGTGATCTACAATCTATACAGAAACCAGACAGCAGTCATTCGAGCCGAAGGACATGAGAGAAGCTGATATTCAGAAAGGTGTAAGGCAAGGCTGCAACTTATCACCCATACTTTTCAATCTTTACATTGAACAAGGAATGAAGGAAATTGTAGAAGTGGGAGTGAAGATTCAAGGAGAAATAATTTCAACTCAGATTTTCCGATGACAGTCATCTTGGCCGACACGCCTGAGGATTTGAATGAGTTTTTGAATGGTATTGACTCTCTCTGTCTTGAGGAAATAATTCATGATGAAAATTAATAAATGTAAAACAAAAATATTGGAATGCAGCCGAAACAAATCAGAAACCTCTATGGACATCAAATTGGCAGGTGAAAAAATAAAGGAAGTAGGAGACTTCTGTTACTGGAAGCAAAATAACCAGTGATGGATGAAGCAAAGAGGATATAAAAAGTAGGTTGGCTCAGGCAAGGAAAGCATTTCTATAGAAAAAGAATCTGTTGATATAGAATATAGATTTAGGTATTAGGAAGTCATTTTTGAAAGCATTTGTCTGAAGCGTGGCATTCTATGGAAGTGAAACTTGGACTATTGGTGCAGCAGAAAAAAAGGAGAATTGAAGGGTTTGAAATGTGGTGTTACAGGAGAATGATGAAGATCAGATGGGTAGGTAGGGTTACAAACGAAGAGGTTTTAAGACGAGTGGGAGAGGAGAGATGTTTCTGGCGACTGCTAATGAAGAGGAGATGGGTTGGTAGGACACATACTAAGACACCCAGGAATAGCAAGCTTAGTTTTGGAAGGAAGGGTTGAGGACAAGAACTGTGGGGGTAGACCAAGGATAGAATATATTAAACAGATTACCTCGGATGTAGGGTGTGGTAGCTATGTAGAGATGAAACGATTAGCTCAGGACAGGGAGGTGTGGAGGGCTGCATCAAACCAGTCAAAAGACTGAAGACTCAGATAACATTTTCTTTATTACTTTACCAAAACAAATATAAGGTATAAGTAGTATAAATAAAACATTTTTTTAACTTCGGAATAATAATTGTAGAATTTTAACATGTTAAAAATGGCCAGTTGTACAAATAAAAAATTTTTTAAAGACAATTTCTTTCCATTTCTCAAACCTGGGAGTTTCTTCTGTGCGCGACTACGTTAATTTTTTCACGCGACTTATTGAAGGTTAAAATAACACTTTATTACAGTTTCCACAAAGCACTCAATCAATCGTGACTTTCATGCACATTCTTCTTTATCGAAAGAAATGTTGGTTAGTGGGTATTCAACGCAGCAACGTTGTAGAAACCGACAGCCTTATGCCACTCACCCCATCTCTCTGACCCACCCTTGTTCTGTGCAGGCTCAATGCTCATAGCGAGCCAGCTGCCGCTACGGCCAGCGGTTTCTTACGAAGTTTAAAGCAACAAATAGCCTACAATAAATATACTATCTACTAGGCTATAGGACCCCCTTTTCCCCCAAATATTTAGTTCCGAAATCGGGGGGAGGGTGTACTATAGACGCGGACTTCGCAAAAATCCATCATTTTGGAAAAAAGACAGAGTAAAAATAAGCTATTTTATTTTGGTGCTACATATCCTTAATCAAAATAAACGAAGTTTACATCTTTCAACAGCAATGATACACCACAACATCCACGCAGCAAGTTCCGCAAAGACTGAAGATGGGTGTGGCCAGTAGAACATACAGGCTGAATAAAAAATCGCTACCTATAACAAGAAAATCATTGTTTTTAATATTGGTATTGTGCCCATTCAGACCAAAGTCTAAGGACCACATATGCATTTTACCAAAAATCAGTCAGCACGAGAATCAAAACATCTCAGGGCGCCATATGGGTGAAAATTACAACAATAAAACAAGATCTAAATTGCTTTACTAATTTTCGGCTCGATGCAGCAATAAGGATAGAAGGGAGATTTGGAAATACCACAATTTCTAAAAGAATCACATTTTATTTATATTTAAAATTGAATCTAAAAGAATTCAGAATTTTTGTGGATGCATGAAACAGTTTCACACACATTATATACAAGACAGAATTATCAACACATGAAACACTGTTTAATTTGAACAAATGCCAGAATATCAGTCCTGTTGGCATTGTCCAAATATTTTATGTACAATTGTAGGTTATTCAGGGCAAATTCAATCGTCCAGCCTGAATCCTACTTGACGAGTATTCACTTGTTCAATGAAATCATATTTTAACTAATTCACTTGTTTGTCAAAAATCACTTTTGTTTATATGTTCATTTGTTGAAATGAAAATCTATCACTTTCCAAGAATCAACATTTGCATTCAAAATCGGTACATTAAATATCATAGCAATGAGTAATCACAAAAATAAGATTTGTAGGACATCTGAGCATCAATTAACTAACAATTGTTTAAACATGATGAGCATGGATTCGAAGAACTTCGATTGTGATAAAAAAAAATACATCATCTGTTCTCGATCCAAAAATACAGGATTCATCAAACTCTATATTCATGGATCGAATCATTAACCAAAATATTTCCAAATGTCAATTAAAATATAAAACATTAATTATTCAAACATTAAGCTTTCAAATTATTGAAAAGATCCTTCTGATAATTTTCATCAAAATAGTAAAAGAATACCATCACCCATAAATTATTCTTCATCTGAATATGAAAATATTAACTTCTACAAAATTTATGCTTTTAAAAGATTTGGAACTTCAATAGGATCACAAATATCCTTGAGATGGTAGTGACTGTTCATTAAATAACAATGACAATATAATCTTTTGCACTGGCCCATTCTACTAATGTGTCAACAATTACCTGATCACATTCTATTTGACTAACGGCAAGGCATCGTCAAAACTAAAGGTTTATCTGTAATAAACTCTGGTTAACAAGTACTGGGAAAAATATGTAGAACACGAGTAAAATCAAATGTGAAATATAACCGTGATGGTTGCATGAAATAACCATTGGGTCATCCACTTCGACGAGAGTGTGATTCGTAATTATATTTTTTTTTTACTTCCATATTTTTTTATCAGCATATTTTATATAAGCCATCTAAACATCACTATGGTAGATGCTTCACGGAACAACATATTCATTCATGTGACTTAATTGCACAACTGGAATGACAAATTTCATCTTTTATAAAACACAATATTTCTCCACATATTATTATTCATATCACACATTATTATTTTAATCAAGCCATCGCTTGTTATCCAACTGAAAAACTAGGAAGCTAATAAGCTCCTCCAATAAGTTTACTACAAATTTCACCATCACATTAATTACAGGTATCTTTAAATCGTGTCTACTCATGGTCAAAAGTTTGTCATATGACGACGTTACCCAAATAATTTACTATTTATATAATTCAAGAAAACCCTAATTTATACAAGCATCTTATTTCCCATTTTGATAACCTTCCGTGTCTCCACAAGATTTAATTTTATAACGCAACTTTCAGAAGCTTCAAACATTATTCTGTTACTTCAGAATGTGGGCGTGCGTCTAACCACTAACCTTCGGAAAAAGAAACGATCCGAAGTAGCTAAACCGTTCCAAATATCAAACTGATAATCCAAATGACACGACATGATTATTAGAAATTATCAAATTATTATTTATTTTTCAGAAAATGAAAATTATTATTATTAATCAATTATTATTATTATATTTGTATTCACTTCCAAACTGGAATTAGGTTAACAAAAGAACTCGAGAACAATCAAGCTCGAATTCTTAAATAGGAAAATATCCATTCCACAAACTAAATAAATATTAAGATCAACAGATCCTACGGCTGATGACCGCGATTAGAAAAATGAAAAATCAAACTAGATGCTCATGATGCTGTCCATAGATTCAATTCAACGAATCAAGGTATCTGAACACAGAAAATGTCCATACCTAGGCCTCCAATGCCTCGTAGTCTAATTTGCAACAGCAAATTACAAAAGAAAAGTTGTGTTGATAGTTCTGTAGAAATGGAGAATTCCAAATAACTAAGCATAAGAATAATTCAAATGTAGCTTACATTCTTGTAGATGTTGATGTAAATCTGGTTAGATCCAGATTGTCCCATTCTTCGGTCCCATTTGGACCAGTACCTAAATCCTCGTATCGGCCATCATTCTACTCGTGGTTAATCTAGCAAGACATTACTGCTAGTTCCTTCGTTGCCTCGAAATATTCTTGACTGATAATGTTCATGATGAATGTTTTAATAGCTATGGCTATTTGCGTTAAGGGGACTCGATCTTTGAGATCCTTGGTAAGAAAAACCAGATGTAACATTGATGCAACTGTGACACATTTGGTCCAATTTCGATACTCTTACAATCTTATTGTGCTTTGGTGTAGACCTGATGTTCCTACCATAATTATCCTATGGGTGGAATTATGCATTCCCCAGACAGCGTTAGACACAGCTGGACCCAGTCGTCGGCGAAGTCCTAACTTTGGGAAAGGATTTCTCCCAACGAGCTAGAGAAAGGTATATAGAGAGGCAAGGAGCCACGTAGCAGCGCTCTGGGTGGAGGCAACTTGAGTTAAGGCGGCCATGATTCAGAACGTCGTCTGACAAGAGCTTGTTGTGATTGTTCGCGCTGAACGGGAACATGTCTTGAATGAAATTTATTTAAAAATACATTGACCATGCCATCAGTGTGTTCGTCATTCAATTGTACGAATAGAAGTTATAAGACAACAGGAGTGTTGTATTTCAGGTAAGAAATGTCATCCAAATTCATAAATTAATGAGGTAGACCCTTTGCGAAAACGTGATGCAGCAGTTTAAGTTTGTGTGATATTTACATTTCAGATTTCCTTTGCAGAACCAGGAACTAACAAAACAATGGGTTGTCAACATGAAAAGCAATAAATGGCACCCCACGAGATACAGCTTAATTTGTTCTCTACACTTTGAAGATAAATATATGTATGTAGCAAATGAAAGGCGACGTCTACTACCTAATGCAGTACCTACAATTTTCAATTTTCCTGCACATCTGCAGAAGAAGCAGGCCTGTAGATCTTCGCCGAAGAAGCGTAGTTTCCAGGGAACTACAGAACACTCGCATTCAGATACGGTAGCATTGTTGCAGAAGACCTTGATAGCAGTAGGTAAATATATTAGGCTGTCTTAAAATTTAAGCAAAGATAGTTGTGAGCCATAATCATAATTACGGTAATAATAATATCGTATGGCCTCGGGTGCAGGGTGCAAGCTTTGTTATTTGACACCCAGAGGGTAGCTTGCATGTCGAATTTTGTTGTTCCTTGAAGCACTATGAAATTCAAGGAGGTTAGATAACTAAGCTCCTTGACATTATAGCGCTTTCTAGTAGAGAAATGAGGAACTTTGTTTTGCCGGAAAATCCCGAGATTAATTTTGCCATTATAAACACAGCCTACTGAATTCAAAAGGGTTCTTTAACATGCCAACATCGTATAACATGCGTATCGTATTTTTGCCACCTTTCAAAAATCACTTACCACGGCCAGGAGCGAACCTGCAAGCTTGGGGGGTTAGTAATCAGACACGATAACCACTCACCCACCGTGGCAAGCTATAAAATAAAATATATTGTTCAAATATCAATCTTCGTAAGCCAACGAGGTATACTTTATCTAGTTCGTTGTTTTGAACTAATTATGGGAAACGTAAGAGGCTTTACTAATCTTTTATTTTTTCTTTCTTTCTTTCTTTCTTCTCAGAAATTCCAGATGGAAAGCTTATTTGCGATTCCAGCAGAAAGATGCCAATATACGGTTTGATTATTGATTTCTTAAGTGTGATACAACTAGCAGAAACATACGTGTGGGGACAAAGATCTGTATTAATTAATTTTATTAATGCAGCCAATGGCCATGAACTTTTCTTTTCAGGACGGGTCAGGGATATTGGAAGGAAAATCGGCCGTGGACCTATTGAAAGGAACCGTCCCGGCATTTGCCTGGTGGTGAAAATGGGAAACCACGAAAACCATTTTCAGGACGGCCGAGGTGGGAATCGAACCCACGCTCTCCCGATGCCAGCGAGGCACGAGGTAGCGCTTTAGCGCTCTCGGCCACCGCGGCAGATACTTATTAACACGCAGATTGAGTCAGGATCACTTAGAGCTATTTTTTCTTCTATTCGCTCCAGAAGTGGGTATAGAAATAATCCAAATGCAGTACAATTTAATTCATCTAATAGGACGTGTTTAATTGCGAGGGTACGCCCATACATGAATTCCAACTGTAAGCCTGTCACCTACTTGTGACAACTGCAACAGCAAATATTCATGGTGTCAATGGGAAGGACGATAATATGCTGACAGACAGATCATGGTTACTGTGCACATTATAATTCACCGAGGAAATGTTGTTCATTACATAGCAGGAAGTGTCGTTCACCAAGTGTCTAAAAAAATTTACTTGTATTGAATGCCTAGAAGTGCTTTTATCAGGTCAAGATGTTCTGAAAGAAGGACTGATTGAAGAGAAAGACGTGAAAGTATGCCCTTTGAATCCATCAAATGATGTAGTGAAATTATGTAAAACAGCTGAGAGTGTCATCAGGAAGAATGAGTGTATGTTGCGAAATAACACGAACAATCTCATGCTGAAGTTGCAGACAGATGTCTATGATATGCTGCCGGGTTATCTGTTCCTGAAATCTGACCATCTATTACAGCTACTGAACCTGGGGAAAAGCCTCACTATGCTTCACTCATCGAGCGAATTGTGAAACAGTATTATAAATGCAGGCTTCACACTTCTGCAGAAATACAGCTCAACGTGAGAGGTCAACAGGTGCGTCAGTTGTAAACAAAACGTTTTATTTTTAAAGGAGAATGGAATCATGCAATGTACTGTGCATAAGCAACGTAGCTTATTGTCTTGTAAGATGATTGTGTTAGTTTTCGTTCAATGTACAAATTAAATTGTCAGGCCTTACGTAGGTCTAATCTTACGCCTCGTTAGTCACGCCTCTCTCTCCCTGCCTCCCACCCTCTTGACAAAGTATATCATGGCGGCTGCCAGTTCAACCTTCTTCAAATATGGCGGCGCCATTTCCACTCTATATACCTTTCTCTAGCTCGTTGATTTCTCCAGCCCCCTACTCTCCTACCGGGCGAGATTATGCATCCCCCAGACAGCGTTAGACACAGCTGGTCCCGTACGTCGGCTAAGTGGTCTTTCCAAGCAAGACTGGTATCTAGTAAGTACTGGCATGATGTCGTGGTTGTTCTTACTGTTACCAAGCCACAGGCATGTCTCTGGTGAATTGGAAATAAAATATTCCAAATTAATAATTAAATGTGGTTTTGTAGACTAAGTCTACCATATGTCCTGATGCAGCTGAATTTCACTAAGTGTTGACTGCATGTTGATGTCTATCACTTGAAATATCTCCACTGAAAAATATTCTAAGTTACACTGAACGAAAAAACGACTAAAACTTTTGACCATTACTTGGTCCGAAAATTTTAAAGTATTTTCACAAAGTAACGGCGACCATGCGCCTAAGTTTAAACCGTAGCGTAGTATCAGTAACCATGTACTGCGATGAAGTGAATCTCACGAAGTAACAGTGACCATGCGCTATGTCGAAGTGCTTATTACGAAGTATCAGCGATCATGCGCTATGAAGAAGAGAATATGCGACGTGTCAGCGACCATGCGCTGCGAAGATGTGCTTAATGATTCTGGCTAGGCCCTCAATTTATACTCCACGGAGCTACACGCTGACGTCACAGTGGAGGAAATCCTCAATCACAAAACTGCCAATATCTCGGCTTCTGATGATCAGATTTTCTTCCGATATGGTTCTTTCATCTCCTTTTTCCCGTGCCAGTAAAATGATATGCATTCCATGTTTCCATAAAATCGGGAACTATTTAATCAAAATATAGCCTTGATGATGACGCGGCATGCGTCACTAGCATCTCAGTTGCCTGCATAAAGCTTCGAAATGCTTTGAGAATAAAAGCCGCGCACTATTCAAACTTGCGCCTGGACTTTAAATATGTGCCTGTGATCTCCAATATGCACAAGTGGATAAGGGCACAGTATATGTTCATGCTTCACATCCAGGTGTGTCGGCCAGGATGACGATGCCATCAGCAAAACTCAGAGTTGAAATTATTTCTCCTTGTATCTTCACTCCCATTTTGATTTCTTCTCTAATTTCCATCATTGCTTGTCCAATGTAAAGATTGAATACAAAATCGTTACCTATAACAAGAAAATCATTGTTTTTATTGTTTTTAATATTGGTATATGTTCATGCTTCACAATTTAGGTCTAACAAAGGGAAAATAATACCGGTAATATCAGCACCGGGCACGTCCACCCAGATGTTGCCCGAGTATCGGCACACCTCAGCTCATGCAACGGCCGTAGTTGACGTGCGGTGGCAGATGCAGCTGACGAGAGGAGTGCGCATAGAGATAGCAAGGGGAATTAAGTCATCCGAGATCGGACGATACAAGGGCAACAGCCGAGTGGACGCGCGACGGTGCTTACACATAAACATAACCCTGTAAAAAATTAAGCCTACCTTTTTTTGCAGTGGGAATCACAAGCTATCCTCATTGCTGTCTTCACTGCCGTCATCGTTGCTCGAGCCCGGGTCTTCATTCTCTTTGCGATCCTTCCATAGAAAGTCATCTTCAGAGCCATCGAATGCACATGATATGACGTTCTCCTTAAAACCTTTATCAACTATATCATGAGTGATCAATCCCCATGCACATACGATCCACTCGCAAACACATTGTAGCGAAGGCCGCTTGATTTTCCCAGCTTTTGTTGTCTCATGCACATTGTTCGCAATTCAGTTGGAATAAAACGTTCTCATATGGTCCTTAAAAGGCTTATTTATGGAGACGTCTAATAGCTGCAAAATTGATGCGAGTCCTCCCGAGATAATCGCTGGATAGGCGTTAGTGTCATTTGTTTTTATACGCCGTCAACTATAAGTGGCCGAGAAAGCTTTTATTTAGTAGGGCTCCTGGTCGTCGTTCCCATACAGTTTTTGGCCAGTCTCTTACCAGATTCGCCTCCAACCACCCTTTCTCCTGTACATGGATGTGAATTCCTTTCGGGAAATCTCCTTTATTAGGCAGAGTTTTTCGCTTGAAAATACAGTACGGCGGGAGTTTCCTGCCGTCTGCAGTCACAGCTAGCATTACTGTACACCGTAGCTTCTCAGTGCCAGATGTTTTCACTAACACTTGTGCTTGTTGGCATGGCAAAGTAAACAAGAGTCTGATCAGCTTTGCCAATTTGAGATAGAAGAAATTTATGTTCTTTTCGGAACCCTATCACGAAACGATGACATTCTATTAGTGTAGTCTGCTGGAAGACGTTGGCACAGTGAAGTTCTCCTCCTCAAACGTAAATTGTTCCGACGCATAAATCGTACAGCCCAGCATCGGTGCACCTTAAATTGTACAGCTTGAATTCCTTGACTTTTCGAATTTTCACGCGCTTCGAACTGTAGCATTTCATGCGTCATGGCGTGACCATTGTTTCTTGTTTCAATGATCCACAGTAACACTTTTCGTCAACTTCTTGGTACTTTCCTTTCCGAGTGCCACGGAGAGACTTATGAGTCCTTTTTCACTAACGTTAGTTGGTCCTTCTGTACGCCAATAACATATCATTTTAGGCTGAACATTGAATTCACGAGACACCATTTTTACGTTGTTTTTCAATGCTAACTCGACAACACTTAATTTAAATGAGGCCGTAAAACTCATTCTGCGATTACCGGTACTCATTTCACAATTCTTCACAGAACGTATCTGAGATAAAGACCGGACGTGAATGCTATGGCCCAAGCAGCCAACAATGATCTAACATCTGGTAAACAAAGACAAGTAACTTATATTGTCCATGATTACTGTATAGCCAACCACCTCTGCGATTGTTTTGCCTGACCAACCGTCGGCAGTACCCCCACCCGCGCCGCGCTCATTAGTAGACAGTGACTCTCAATAATTTAAGATGGGTGGTATAAACGATTTTTTATTTTTTTTTATTTTGGCTCTCGAAAATTAAGGGGGGGGAGTACTATAGCTGAGTAAATACGGTAGATTATCGCGCACATAGATGTGAATAAGTTTTAAAAGTTGTTGTATTTGCGATGTGCGATTTATTTTAGTGTGTGTATGCTGAAGAATTTTTATTTAGTGTCTTGATTTAACTGTGCCAGTTGTGATTTTGTAAGAAGATGACGGAACAAACACCAGCAGGGGCTTTAAATGGCAATGACTGTATAATAGAGAGTTTGTTAGAAGTTCCTTTCAGCCATCGTCCATACAGTGAGAAAGTTCATATTATGAATATGACATGGCCTATACCTGAACTGCAATTGTGTGCCGATGTGAAGGAAAAGCAGAGTGAGTATGCAAGTCATGTCACATCATCCGATTATACTACGTGGAACTGGTTATCTGGAAGTTCTAAACTGTCTAAACTGTATTGCTGGTCGTGTTTGTGATTTAGCTGTGAAGTTAATGTATGGTCAAAGGAAGGATTTTCAAATATGAACTCTTTTGGCACGGCACACAGTGGTCCGGATCCGCAAAAAAGCGGACAAAAAACGATTTTCAACTTTATTTTAGAAACGCCAAACCACCTTCCAAGTGAAGTATGTTAATCAGTGTACATTAATTTCACTTTTTGTTTGGAGATTGCTTCTGTGTTTCTCAGATATAATACTGCAAAAGTGATACAACTCTTTGTTTCTGAACTCCGCACTCCGATAAGTAAACTTTGAAATATCATTCTAACTTCAAAATGAAACTCGGGATCTACACACATCAAAAAAAGTTTTGCATCACCTCGGTTCCCAGATCTCCGGCATATAGACGTTGACTGTGTATATTGTATCAAAGATACAGTCCCTTTGACTGTTCATAGATGTCACTAAAACTGCTCAAAGATGTAAACAACCATGCATGAGCAGGGCCTATTAGACGGAGGGGGTACGACAGCCGATCAGTTCCAGTCATTCCACCAGGACGAAGGTACGCTGCTCATGTTGTCTGTAGTTCTACCATGCCTAGAAGGTCAATACCGCAGTTCGATCGCGTCCGCATTGTTACTTTGTGTCAAGAAGGGCTCTCAACAAGGGAAGTTTCCAGGCGTCTCAGAGTGAACCAAAGCGATGTTGTTCGGACATGGAGGAGGTACAGAGATACAGGAACTGTCGATGACAGGCCTCGCTCAGGCCGCCCAAGGGCTACTACTGTAGTGGATGACCGCTACTTACGGATTGCCGCTCGGAGGAACCCTGACAGCAATGCCACCATGTTGAATAATGCGTTTCATTCAGCCACAGGACGTCGTGTTTCAACTCAAACTGTGCGCAATAGGCTGCATGATGCGCAACTTCACTCCCGACGTCCATGGCGAGGTCCAGCTTTGCAACCCCGACACCATGCAGCGCGGTACAGATGGGCCCAACAACATGCTGAATGGACCCCACGGAATTGGCATCACGTTCTCTTCACCGATGAGTGTCGCATATGCCTTCAACCAGACAATCGTCGGAGACGTGTTTGGAGGCACCCTGGTCAGGCTGAACGTCTTAGACACACTGTCCAGCGAGTGCAGCAAGGTGGTGGTTCCCTGATGTTTTGGGGTGGCATTATGTGGGGCCGACGTACGCCACTGGTGGTCATGGAAGGCTCCGAAACGGCTTTACGATACCTGAATGACATCCTCCGACCCATAGTGCACCCATATCGGCAGAATATTGGAGAGGCATTTGTCTTCATGGACGACAATTCTCGACCTCATCGTGCACATCTTGTGAATGCGTTCCTTCAAGATAACGACATCGCTCGACTACAGTGGCCAGCATGTTCGCCAGACATGAACCCTATCGAACATGCCTGGGATATGTTGAAAAGGGCTGTTTATGGACTTCTTGACCCACCAACCACTCTGAGAGATTTACGCCGAATTGTCGTTGAGGAGTGGGACAATTTGGACCAACAGTGTCTTGATGAACTTGTGGATAGTATGCCACGACGAATACAGGCATGCATCAATGCAAGAGGACGTGCTACTGGGTATTAGAGGTAGTGGTGTGTACTGCAATCTGGACCACAAATGCTGAAAGTCTAGCTGTATGATGGTACAACATGCAATGTGTGGGTCTCATGAGCAATAAAACGAGCTGAAATGTTGTTTGTGTTGATCTCTATTCCCTTTGTATTTAAAGGTTCCGGAACTCTTGGAACCGAGGTGATGCAAAACTTTTTTTGATGTGTGTATAACACTGTAGCTGTATGTAGTTTGTGATTTGATATATTTGCTCATAGCATGATTTTCGATTTCAGATCACTTATAAGGATTGTTATACTTATTTTTATAGTGCATTATTTTCTTCAAGAAAAAAAAAATACTTGACCTACAAAAAAATGTATACATATTGTACCCGATACCTAGTTTAGGCTATCAGCTACGCCAGCAGACATTAAGCCGTAGTTGAGGTTTTGGGAAGAGTTAGGAAAAGATAGCGCACCGATCGAGTCAAGAAGAATGTCAAGATGACGTAGGAGGTCTAGGATCAAGGAGGCACTGACATCTGTAAGAAGATGGAATTATGGATAGAGATGTGAAACTTTATTGAGATATGTGTGGAATATGGTAATTAAACATCTTAGAAGAGGATATATAACATGCATTATATGTGGAAATAATTGTAAGGAAGTTAGATAACCCTTAAGTTATTTTATAACGGAATAGCCGAGATGATGTGGGTTCGAGACTATGATCGTGACGCGAGAGCACTGTGGTGGGGGACTACACCACGTGTCTGCGCCAGGCAGATAAGAGTGAAGACAGTGCCAGCACATTCAGTGGAGCTCTGTCAGTCGAGCAAGTAGGGTCGAGCTCTATAGCGCAAGCGAGACGCACGGTGAAGGTCGCGTAGCATACCGAAACTGTCACGGCAGAGTGTAGGCGACAGTTTCAGCATCGCCGAGCAGCGAACGCCAAGCAGGTCATTGATCCAGGCGGACTTGCCGAGCAAGCAATCGCAGACGGCCGGGATATGTTAGAACAGCACTGCAAGTAGTTGGAGACTTTATTACAAGCTACATTTCAACGCAGTTTGAACACAGTTCTTCTGAAGAATAACTTTATGACTATGCTTTTCTATAACGCATTCAAAGTTACTTTAACAATTTCAAGCAACGGAATGTTGTTAGCATAGGCACTGATGAACATTAGATCGTGCATTAGTGAAATTTATTTCTTATGCAGTTTCATGAATTACCAAATACAGACAACTACAGGGTGTTTCGTAAACTTGAACACTCTTATGTAAAATTTTATTTTACGAAAGTGAGACTTAGCAGTTGTTGGAGATTGATCTTTCAATACTCAAACTGAACATTTAACGGAACAGTGGCGTAACTTAGAGGAGGAATAGGGGGTCCGCTGTTTCCATGAACATTTTCGAGAGGAGTTGGACAATATCCGCTATGGGTAATCCGGAGTTCAACATGTCAGAGTACACGCAGATAGAGACAAGATGGCACCGCAGAGCGATGGATTCGATTCCTGACGAGAGGAGTCCACCAGCTGATTCACTTGGGATTTCGAATGCAATCGTCATTTCATGGATGGAATGATATTCACGCCGATCTTTCGAGAAATTCATTATGTAGGGAAAATCGACGATCTTGGAAATTTAATAACAGCTGATTATAAAAGGTACTGTAAGAGTCATAACTACCTGATACGATTATTTTCATGAATACTGGGCACACATGTATATTTTTCTAATAGGAGTGATACGATTATTTAGACATGGTTTGACTTTATATACTTCGAATTTGCTAGAATATGGAGTGACCATATGATATGGCAGGCATCATTATACGAAATTCTCACCATTGATTGGCTTTATTAAGCAGATGTTTGGTCTTTTAGACATTTTTCCAGCTAGGATATTTTTCATAAATAGTTTTTTTGTGTAACGAGTATTTCGAACTCGTGATCTGCAATTGATTATCTAAAATTACTTCGTCAGTTCATTGCATACTAGCGAGTGTGTATTATTCATCAGTAGGGATTTTTTCCATTGGATTGTTTGGAGATATTAAGAAGTTATTCACTTTAGTGAATGAACATCGCTTTTATATGACAACTAGAAACTTGTTGATTCCTATCTGGTACATTCACTCATATAGTCTACGAGATGGGGTCTTTCGTATTTATACGATTGTATGGTGGTACTCATCTTACCCATCGTTCAGGGCAATATCATCCAAGTCGACGGGGCGAGGTCTTTCGTATTTATACGACTGTACGGTGGTTACACATCTTACTCGCCATAGAGGGACTCATTTTTATCATCCGAGTGTACACGAGATTGTAAGTGAATCAAACAAGGAACTACTAGTCACATATCAGTCGAAATTTTGTTAAATAAAGTAACGATAAATGTCAACAGGATTGCATTTAGTAATTCTTGTTTGCCAATCCAATATTTTGTTGCTATACTCTTTTGAGAGTAATTTCAGTTTAACAGCTGTTACAGCTGATGCTTTTGATGAGTTTTTATAATTGTGTTTGATACCTTTGAGAAGGATTTAAAGTAATTGAATCTTGTAAGATTAATCATTAATGGTCAGATTTATTTTAAGGCAGATCAGTATTGCAGATTTAGATATGAGAGATTATAGCACATTGGTGTTTTTCTGCGATGTGAATTATGAAAATTGTAAGAGAATTTATGCTATTTGAAAGCAGATCTTAAATTACTGAGGTAATATTTTTCCAATTGTTTGAGAAGTTGTCTAGATGTGATCAGAGTAATTACAGTTATTGGAGATTGTGTGCGTTGATAATTTGAAGCCAGTTATATATTTTTTGTAGATCATGCAACATGGTTAAGTGGAGTTTATGATAGGCATTTTGTGGAAGTTGCCATGTGATAGTTGCAACGTTGATAATGTATTTTGAAGCAGACATGAGGTCGTCGTACCCATTCTAGCGTAATTGTTGAGATTCATGCTGTATGTGCTGAATATTTATGGAGTTTTGTGGAGTAATTGTTGTATTCAAATGTGATATTTGAAGTATTGAGGAAATGTAATGTCGTTGTGGATAAGTTAGATCCAACGTGATGTCGTGGAGGCAATAATATTTTTTGGCATGATAAATTAAATACGAGATATAACTTGGAAGTGATAAAACTGTAAGACAACGTTCTATAAACCATATTAAACAATTTGTTAGGAAATTAAACAAATAAATAAAGTTGATAATACAAGATTTTCTGAAAATAATAATTAATGAAATAATAATCTGAGATTTAAGCATATTAACGATCTGACCTAATGAAATAAAAATCAGAATGACTAGATGAAATAATGAAAATCTAAATAACCAGAAGATTGAAATTTAAATAAGTTGATAAATTAAATTTTGGAATAAATCAATGAATTAAATAGATGGATGAATTAAAGATTGGATAAATTAAACTGATTGAAATAAATTAATAGACGATTGTAATGATGATGAATTAAATAAATGGATGAATTAAAGATTGAAGAAATAAACTGATTGAAATAAATTAATAGACGATTGTAATGATGATGAATAACTGAATTAGAAGGTGATAATTAATTAAAGAAGCTGATGATTAATGAATTTATATGGAATTAAATAAATTTAATTAAGATATAATTTGAAGGAATTGCAACTTGAGTTGAGAATTTAAATGATGTAATGGTGATGAATTAACGATTCTGACAGGAATATGTAGAATTTTGAAGTGAGAATTAATGTGAGGAATGTTTAATTTTGATGATGACGATAACGATGACCAATGAGCCATGAATTTTCTGGAATTCACAGATAAGTAATTATTAATGACAATGTAAATGGTGTAAATTAATTATTCGATGTTTAGGAGCATTTGACTAACATGTTCAACATTCAAATTATGCCATGCAAACCATAAATTACTTGATATTTAATATATGTGATTATAATATGTGTATGTTTAGACAGATTAATAACTTTTTTAAATCCACATTGATGATGTTAAATTTAAGAGAAATTAGGTCTCAGGTTTCACAAATGTCAGTGACGAAAGACATAGTGCTACAGTGATCCTGAGAACCCAAGAGAACTTTAGAGATTTTTCTTGTTATGTGGATAAAATAATTTTGGATTAGAAAAGAGATGGTTCGATTTTTGGACAATGACAATTTAACGTTGGCATTCGACCATACTCTCAGGTAGGAGTTATATTTAAAATGTCTGTCTGACTATCCAAGTAAAATAAATTTGTTTTTATCTTAGTTGTGATCTGTTGATGGTGTGATGTTCCTTTTTCTTTCCTTGTTTTGAGTAAGGCTTATCCGGAAAGGAAGTGGTTTGCTAGGAATTCAGTTGATGGCGCCCATTTATATTTGCATTATTTCTATTAAACTTAAGCCCGTAACGACCCTAGAGATACTTTGTCTCGTGATACCCACTGCTTTTTCGATAACTCAGCTGAATTTCCGACACATTCCTTATTTGACTGGAGGTTCATTTAACTCCGCTCTGTCCTGGAACTCCAGGAATGCGATGTTATAGCAGATGGGTCATCGCATCCCCAGGACGAACGGGTACAATATGTATAGCATGAAACTGATGCAAGTATTAAAATGAAGACTGGAGAATATATCCTTAAAGGTTTCATCGCCAGAACACGCCAGATGCGTGATTGAGAAGGGAGAGAACATTACTGCGCGCTCTGAGGATAAACACTCGCGCGAGATAAGGGCCTGTTGAGACATTTGTTTATGCCACGCAAGGGATACCTCGAGGCCAGGAAACCAAAAATTATCTTCAATGGCGAGAAGTAATTGATTAGTGTTAGTTGTGTGTGTTGTGAAGAGTGAAAAATGAATTTCATTGTTAGTCGCAGTGAACTTCATAACAAGATTCGAGAGAACAAAAATCAGTCTCGCGCGCGTCAAGAAAAGTTTGTGGCAACATATCTCATTTACAAATTCTAATTAAATGTTGACGAGAGTGTTGAGAAAACATTGTGTAATAATATACGAACGTTTTTCTCTTTGCCTTATTTTCACCGGTGGAGAAAGTGTCACTTCTTAGAGCATGCTTTTTTGAAGAACTATTCAGACTGGTTGAAAAAAGAAATTGTGATATCAATACCGAGCATGCCTGGCTCCGCAAAATCAGAAGATCGAGGTCGTCCTTCAAAAGAATTTGAAGAACTAACGGAGAAAAGCAAAAGACGAAAAATTAAAGACCTAAGGGAGAGTGCCACTTCATCAGAGCTTGCCTATGCGACTGCTATGAATTTAAGGACAGAGGGAGACGATTCATCAGCCAATCTATTAAAAGAAGCTACCACGACTACTACAACAAGGGGGCAAACGAATACGGGATGCATAGAGAAGGGGGGGGGGGTGTCAACAATCTAGAAAAATATCAGTGGAAGAAGCCTTATCATTCATAATTAAAGCAAAGATATCCAAGCACCAGTATGTGACATTGAGAAGATTAGCTAATAAACATAACCATGACTTATACCCTAGCTATTATGCTATTTTGAATGTTAAAAAGGCCACTTATCCACAAAATGTAATAATTAAGAAAATGAATGTGAAGTGAAAATACAAGACTTGCTGGACTACTCTTCCTCCAGAATTTTATCAATGTCTATATTATAAATGGGGCTTTGATGGCAGCTCCGGCCATTCCCAATATAAACCAACCTGGTCAGAAGCTGGAAAGAGTGACCAGAGCCTATTTATGTCATCTGTCGTGCCTCTGCGCCTCGTTGACAGTAAAACAGGAATTATTGCGTGGAAAAATCCAAGAACCTCATCTACACGATTCTGCAGGCCTATTCGAATACAGTGGGTTCATGAAACATCGGAAATTACACGGACGGAAAGGATGTATCTAAATGATGATAATTGAGAATTTACATAATTTGGTTATAAACAACACCGAAGTGCAGTATTCCTCAATATTGTCAATGAAAGATGGAAAAATATGTAATTCTTTAGTACAGTCTTCAAGGATGAAGTGCTATCTATATTGGTGGTGCGAAAATTTCTGAAATGAACAATCTACAAAAAAATGGCACAATAGCCCGTTCACAATTTACAGCTTGAGTTTGGATTTTCAGTTCTGCACGCCCACATCTGATTTTTGAAAGTCTCTTGCATATTTCATACCGCCGGGTTTTAAAAAGTGAAAAGTGAGCGTGAAAGATGTTAATCGAGACTTATTCGAAAGAAAGAAAACAATTGTGCAAGACTCATTCAGAACGATATTAGGTCTTCTAGATGATATTCTGAAGCCTGGATATGGAACAACAAATTATGGCAACACTGCCAGAAGGTTTTTTATAACCTACAGTAGCATCTGAAATAACAGGGGTAGACTGTGAGTTAATATCTAGTTTTGGAATAATTTTAAAAGCAATTTCATCTGGTCATGAAATTAATAGTTCAGAGTTCAATTCCTACTGCAGCGAAACTGCAAGCTTATATGTACGGTTATATCCGTGGTATTACATGCCTCCAACACTCCATAAAATACTTATCCATTATAGAAGCAGCTATTTTGCTGATGGGAGAACTTTCAGAAGAGGCCTTAGAGTCTAGAAACAAAAATATAAGAAAATATAGGGAAGACCATACCAGAAAATCCTCAAGAATTTCCAATAATTTTGACTTGTTCCATAGACTATTGCTAAGCTCTGTTCCAGTAATTTCAAGCACGGGAGGTCTACCGAAGAAGAAAAGAAGACAGTTGCCCCAGGAAGTGTGTAATTTATTGTCAATAACCGAGGACGAGACGGAGCAGCAAGGGGAAGAAGAAGTCGACTCATCCGGATCAGAGGATGAATAAGTAAGAAATGTTATGCACTGCGACAAATTTACCTCATAGTAACATCTAATTTAATGTTTTACTCAAAAGTATTTCATTTATTTTCACGGAAAATATTGCTGCCCGCTTTTTTTCGAATCCGGACCACTGTGCGGCAGTTCAAAACCATGACAAATCGAAAGCCCACATTTGCAGTGGCATGAACTTTGCAAACTTTGGTAATACAAGAATAGATTTACAGCTAGATAAACCACATGCTCTGCACATTGACCAACATAATGCTCTTGTGAGAAAAATCATGAAATTTTACTACGTCTTATCAACGCAGTTTGTTTTCTCGGAAAGCAAGAATTACCTTTTCAGGGCCATAACGAAAGTATGGAATCGGACAACAGGGGAAATTGTATTGAATACTTATATTCTCTAAGTGAATTTGATCACTTAAATGCCAATCATCTTGCGAGCTCTACAGTATTTCCTGAAATTCAAAATTTCAATTTCCGACACATTCCTTATTTGACTGGAGGTTCATTTAACTCCGCTCTGTCCTGGAACTCCAGGAATGCGATGTTATAGCAGATGGGTCATCGCATCCCCAGGACGAACGGGTACAATATGTATAGCATGAAACTGATGCAAGTATTAAAATGAAGACTGGAGTGGAGATATGATCAAGAACATACAATCTGAAATAGAAGATGCACCTTCCGTATCCGTTATTATCGATGGAAAAAAAAGCGGGCAGCAATATTTTCCGTGAAAATAAATGAAATACTTTTGAGTGACTGTTCAAATCAGAGTCAATTATCCACTGTTTTAAGGTACGTAGTCAGTAACGGCGATACTGAAGAAAGATTTATAGGTTACACAAATGTCAGTTCAGGAAAAACAGCAGCAGATTTGTTTCAGCATGTGGAAAATGTAGCCTAATTGCAGAGTATAATATCGGCAGCAAGGTAATTGCACCGACTTATGATGGTGCAGCAGTGATAGCGGGGCACATGAATGGATTGAAAACTGAAGTTCAAGAAAAGTACCCGCAAGCACTTTTGGCCACTGTTACAGTCATGTTCTCAATTTGGTTTTGCAACGAACGGTTTCATCCATTCCATAATGTTGACTTTTCCAAAACAGTATCTGGTATAGCTGCTTTTTGATGTGTAACATCTTTCCGCTCGGTTGCTGGATAGTTTTGTGGGAGTGATTTTTAAAATTGGGGACGGAAGTGGATCAGAACGATCGAGCTGGCAGTGGTGGATCGAACGGAAGTATGCACTGCCCGCTCGATCGATCGAACGGAAGTGTACTAGCTGGCAGTGGTGGAAAACGGAAGTATGCACTGCCCGCTCGATCGATCCAGCGGGCAGTGGTAAGACCCAGCTGGCAGTAGTATGAGAAACAATGAGCGCGCGGTGTCGGAAATTGAAACCATGGTGTACTCTCGGCCATGTGGAATGTATATGACATACTGAACGGAAAACGCTCGTGCGAACTCTGGTGTCAAGGGTTTGAAACAAATGACATGGTACATGTTCGAAGTCTTCGTATCAGTATTTAAATGGTAAAATGCCTTAATATCAAACATTGTAATTAGTCGGCATTGCCGGTATTATGTTTCTGCACAATGGCTATTGAAATATTAACCCACATAACGGTAATGCAGTCATCAATATAATATAATCGTTGTGGTCATACGAGAATTGAACAAGCCTTCGTGAACTATTACTGAATACATTCTCTTAAATCACAAGAGGGCCTATTCAGAAGGCATTTTAAACTCAATATCACGCAGGAACATTATCGAAACAAGCAAAATATAAATGAAACTTAATTCCGCAATGCATTATTATTGGAACGTGACTGTGAATCTAGAGATCTTGGGTTCGAATCCCGGACGGGATAGATATTTTTGCTACCAGATTATCATTTTAAACAATATTTATCATATCAATATGACTCATTTTAACAGAATCCATAGGAAATTACGTGTTGGTCTGTCAATGAAGAGGACCTGTTTATAAGGAATTTAAGGTTATGAGCGGTGTCGCGTCTATTAATCCAGTTGATCCATATCGTATTCTTTATTTAGGCTAGTGCTGGTGGAAGCTACAAATCATCTAATAAAATGAGTTCCTACAATATCTGTAAAACGCTCCCTTTCACAATAGATTAATATTTGTGCCAATAATAGTATAAAATACCGGTGTATCAACAATTTCACGTGAGGTTTCTTCTATGTCAGATGTTACACATCATATGCAACTACTGTAAGACTCGTTTTGTTTTTTTGTTTTTTTTTTGTTTTGTTTTTTTTTTTTTTAGTTTTTTTTTAGTATCCCCCAAAAGATCGGAAAAACTGAAACAATTCATGACCAAGAAACTTCCGAAAGTAGCACAGACTAGATGGAATTTTACATCTCGGCTTGTAAACATAGTAAACGAATACCAAGAGCACCTCATTGCCTTCTTTGAAAATATGATAAGTGATGACTCTGAAGAAAACTGGGATGCAGATACAGTTGTACAGGTTCGAGGATATTTGTACTTTTTAGGCAGCTTCGGAACATATTTCTGCTTGAAGTTTTTTCTAGAATTTTTGCACATTCACATGTTTTCTACTATCCTTCAAACTAAAGTTCTAAATATAGCATACTGCCTACAAGAGGTATTCAAGTTCAAAAGCACTATAGCTGGGTTCAGACTTGATGAAGTTTCTTCAGTATGGAATTATATGATTACTGCGCATTCTTCAGACAGTACAACAGAGCCATCAATGAAGCGAAGAAGAGGTGATGATGAATTAAGATATAAGCAGCTTTATAACTGCGTACTAGATCGGCTGCTCATGGAAATTAACGACAGATTTTCTGACTAAGGAAAACTTCAGTTTACACATCTAGATTCAAATAAATTTTCAGTTTATAAGGAAATCTTTCCAAATGAGGCAATTGTCACGGGTCTGAACCCGAGACCTCTGTCCCAACTTGGAAGTCAATCATATGAAGCATGGTAATCATATCACAACTAAATTCAAGGGCAATTTAGATGGTTAGTAACAAAGGGTATAAATCTAATTTATAAGTGGATTCATATATGCAATTGAATTGATGTAAAACTGTTCTAAATAGTCATATTTTAGGCATTAACCATGGTCAGCATGAGTCGATTGATTAGGCGACCCTTGTCTCAAGTGATTAACAGGATGTACAATCACTGCGGTTAGGCAGTGCTCAAGCGGTCAAACTTGACTCACAGGGGATCACGAGGTTGACCCTTGAACCATGACTGTGGTAGGACAGTTCTCACTCAGGTCAGCCACTAAATCAGCACTATGCAGGATTCTCTCCCTGCGTAGTGGCATGTCAAAGTTCATTCCCCAAGGAGTGGGAATTGGTGTATAAATGACCTGTCCACAGTTCATACGAGGCCAGACTCAATAGGGAGAAAGTCAGTGTGAGGTTAGCGCTCAATCATCGAGCACGGGTCAATTGTGATCTAGCAGTCGGTCATTCCGACCATGAGAAGGAAACTACACTAGCTGTAGCAAACAGCATATAAGGGACTATGGTGCAGAGTTTTGAGACAGTTGGTGTATTTCTCGAAATACACGGTCAGTCAGAGTTAGCTCTTGCTGCTCTTTGGTTTTCTATATTAATTTGTTTATTTAATTTCCCTTCCCGCAGACACCAACAGCGAACCCTTACCTTCTATTTTCCCCGTGCACTTGCTTATATTTTGTAGGCTATAAGTTTGTTCTAGAGGTGCATCCTCTACGGAACCAACCTGGCAGCGTCTTACCGCTAGCCTCTGAAGCTCTTCAATCGCCTAAGGTCAAGAGGACTTCCTCAACAATCCACCAGGAGTCGTGTTTGTCGCCAGCTAACTACTCCATGAAGAAGCCTTACTTGTACAAAATTTTTGGTTTTGCAATGCTGCCTATGCTTGTATAAACTCTTTTGTTTTCTTCCCCTACCCCCTCGCCCGCCTACCTCTGACGTGTGCGGTATCGCTCGCCTCTCCGTGCACCGCTCAGCTCTCACACTTATCATAATTCGGCCGTCGAGTACAGTGCATAGCCCTCCCACGGGCCAGTCTCCTGTTTTAATGACACATTTTAAACCAGACGCCATGTCTACTTTTTAAACCAACCATCACCAGGAACCATCGCCTGTTCTACATGAAAAGAAAGCTAAGTACAAAACTTCAATGTTTTTAACATATTTTAAAGGTTTTTAAAGAGCTAAATGATTTTTAATTTTAATTCATAGACAGCGTGGTATTGCTCACTGTTGTGCAATAACCGTCTTCGAGGGATTTTGCTTGTCATGCTCTAGCTATCTAAGCTGACTTTAAAACATGAAAATTTTGTACTTCTTGTACAAATTAAATGGGAATACCCTCCCACACCGTTGGATTCATGTTAATTAACCGCTGTCTATAAAACTTAGCTTTCCACCGCGGGACCTCTCTTGCCCCATTTAACTGTCATCATTTCTGGAATTTTCTACGTAAACCAATCTTTCTAATAGTCAAGAAACGTAGCATTTCCTACAACAAATAAGGGAATACGCTACCCCACCGAGGGATTAATACTGCATCAATTAACTGTTGCTGCAATTCTGGAACTATCATGTGCATCTTAAAACTTGTACAACGCAAGTAATATGTCAAAATTCAACTAAGTGATCTCCATAACTGCAATAACTTTTCGCTTCATAAACTTTCTGTGCTGCAATAGTGAACTTTTCCAATCCATCAATAGACTTAAGTGCAAATCAGTGCCCGTTCAACTATCAACCCCGCCGCGTTCGTTAGAGCAATAAATCTGGCCAGGACTATATCCTAAAGCTCCTATTTCCTTTTCCCAAATACCTTTTACTAACAAAAATTGAATTTAACCATAAGGATTTTTTTTTTCTGTACGAGGCTTAGCCCATGGAGGCTCCCTCCCAATTTGTTGGATTTACAATACCTTCATTCTGCATAAACTGTGGCTAGTCCACATTTTAATATGTATCTTTCCATTCTAAAATTAGGGAATCGTACTTTTTCTAATCATAAAGCAGTTAACTAATTGTAATCCAGGTTTCGTTAATACGGCCTGTGCATTTTTTTGTCTATTACCTCTGGTAATCTCTATTTAAAAGTAACTGTAATTTCCGCTTGTGATTTGTCCTTACTTTTCTGTTACAATCAGGAATCTAATACATTTGTTTATAGCCTTTTCGATAGCCTTAAGGGCATTCCAAAAGTGCTTGAATCATACCCATTAAACTTTCAAAGTTACAATTGCTTTACAAGTATCGTTACATACTTCAAATTTCTTAATCGTAAGCACACTTCTGTTAAAAAATCTTCGAAAGATTTTAGTGCTTTAACAAGTTCGAAACTTGTACACTGTTGTTTGTGAATTGTAAACTTCTTATTACTAGGTCTTAGACCTTGGCATTTTACAACAACTAAACTGTTGTTCTTAACTCAAACTTAAATTAAAACTTAAGTATTGTTATTCAGTTCACCGTTTACAAATTGTTAAATGAATTATTTGTTTTCCTTTGTTCTTTATCTTTCTCAGTAGAATCACCATTAGACAGGACCTTCTCTTCCCTGATTCTTCCTCTAAGCTTAAGCCGTCTTTAAGAAAAAGTATAATTTCTAAATCAATCAAGTCCTTACTACTTGTTGCATTTAAACTAAAACTTCAAGTAACAACAATTTCAAAGTTTCTCTTGGTTTTCATAGCCAACTCTAACGAGCCATTGAGGCAAGTACAGCTTGCTCGCAAGCTTCCTACTTGTAGAGATTTTCTCTGACTTATGGCTTGTTTTCAAAATTTAAGTTTTGTTTGAGTTAGGTTTGAGCTCTTCCCCTGTTCTAAACTTTTATTCGGCATCCTGCTGGGTAAAAGCTTAGTTTTCCTGAAGTGCAACAATTGATATTCATGTAAGATTTTCGCAAAAGAAAATAACAACATCGCTAAAATCCTTAAAAACATTTTTTTCTCTTCCCTCTCTGGGAGCATTCGGTCGGTTTGCCAGAGATCCAACAGTGCCCAGAAATAAAATTATCATACAGGGTGTCTACTGTAAGGATGAAGTAAAAATTAGTTACTTTTTAGGTACCTTTTGGTTACCTTTTAGTTAATTTTAGTTACCTTTGAATTCAAGATACGTCTGCAGTCTGCAAGCATAGGCGCTCATCACGCGGTGAAGAAAAACAACAATGAACTGTTTTAAAGAGGTTTTTTATTTATCGTATGGCTTTGAGTGCCGGGAGTGTCCGAGGACATGTTCACCTCGCCTGAATCTGTAGCTGCTTCCAGCGAACACCCTTAGGGTGAGCTACAAGTTCCGTTCAATTTCAAGTTGCTACCAGATATCATTGATACCTAGTGGTGAACGTTGGAACTTTGATAGAGCGTTCCGACGAAATCTAACCTAACAATTTAGCTTCACACAAGTTTAGTCTTAGTTCCGCCCCTTAAAACAACAATAACTAACTAAGTTTAGTCTGTGGAAGAATCTTTTACATGCCATAAATCTATGACATGGGACCGTCGGCTTTACTTCCCCTCCGAAGGAAGGCATACTGAAGGATTTTAACGCTTTTAAAAAATCCGACGACTTCGCCCGGGTTTGAACCCGCTATATTGGGCACAGCAGTTCAGCATGCTACCAACTAGGCCACCGAAGCCGCTTTAAATGAAATTCACATGATGTCATAAAAAAAATTAAAAATAATAAATATATACTAGATATTTAATATCCAATAAGTTGTTTCAGCTAATATGTCGTCTTGTGCACAATATGTTGTTATAATTACGGTACCAAGAGGTTGCTCTGTACTTGGCCATTTGGCGAGAATTCCTTCGTCCCCGCGGTAGGTCGCGAAGAAATGTATGCGATGTTACGCGATCGTCACCGAATTCTGTCTTCGCAGTCAAATACGGAGAAATATCGAGATGTTACACGATCGGCGCTGGTTCCCGTAGTTTTCACGATAGAACACGGAGAAAAATCGCGATTTATATAATCCGTGTCACTTTTAGTCATTCGACGAGATTTCCATTGTCCTTGAGGTCGGGCACAAGAAAATATAGCATTATTACGCAATCGGCGCCACTTGCTGTCCGTTTGACAAGAATACAGTTGTCCTCGTCATTAAATGCAGAGAAATATCGCGATGTATCGCAATCGCTGCCGCTCTCGGCCGTTTTACGTTGTCCTTGAGATATTCTGAAATCATCGCCACACCCGGCCGTTCAACGATTGTCTGCCTGTCTATCTGTCCTGACAGAATGACGGAGGCAAGCTCAAGGTTGGGCATGGTTAAAATTTACGAGTAGTTATGTACATGTTGTTCAGTCGGTGCCATGATTCCCTAGGCTGTGGTTGGGAGTTCATCAGTTCAGGGTGGATCACGAGGAGGATTTAGTATTTCGATGCTACGTAGGCTGCCATTTTTAAGTGGGTTGATGCACTTCTCGCTCCCCGCACGCATTTAAGTATACGTGATAGGTGACCTATTACCTTCGACAGGATTCCCGCAGTCCTCGTGGTCACAAGTTCACGATAGGGGCGGGTTTTATGATTTTACGCAACTGACGTCGATCTCGGTCCGTTTGACGAGATTCCCGCAGACAAGTCGTGCGGTCAGCCGGCCGTCTTGTGTATGCGATTTTGTAGGATGAACGTTCGAAGTAGGTACGGTATCGAATATTACGAATTATTCTGAGAGGATTGCACGAATAATACGACAAGAGGGCAAGTTTTATTTCGACTGAGAACCACGAATTATCTACAAGTTATCGAAATAATCGGTTAGATTATATATCCAATGGAACGAAAGTTCGAAGGAAAAATCGACTTATAACGGAATTTCGAATTAACCATACTGGATGTCTCAAATTTACTAGACATATTTTTTAAATAAGTTATATGTATTTCAAAGATTTTTCGCATTTTTTTTTCGAAACGGTAACATTTCGCAAGATTGCGACAGTAAATTGTTTCGCGTTATTTCTGGACTTCAATTTGACATAATTTTCAAATAACAGAAATGAGAGATTTCTTTTTAGTTTCGGAAGTATTCGCGAATAAAGGTCTCGCGAAAAGTCAGGTTTCCTAATACATTAACACAGAAAAATGTTTCACACGAAACTTCAGTCTTCTTGATGCCGAAAATATACGTTGAACCGATGTATACCACTGAAGGTATCCTCAATATGTATTTCCTTGAGGTCGGGCACGGGGAAATATAGCTTAGTACTATGCAATAGGGACGGCGCCGCTTGCGTGAAACTCGCAATCTCTGAGCCTAGCGGCGCGAGTTTAAATGATTCAACCCGCCTTCAGAAAATTTTCGTTACCCGTTTGTAAAATTCGTTACTTTTTCGTTACTTTCGTTACCCATTTGTAAATTTCGTTACTTTTTCGTTACTTTCGTTACTTTCGTTACCGGTAGACACCCTGTCATAGCAAATTCAAATCTTTCCAGCATTCTTGAATGCATCATAAAAACTAACCCTTCTGAAGTGATAGTACGTCCTTTACTTTCGGCTTACTTTGCCTTGCCAGAGTGCCACCCGTCCCCATAGTACCGGAATACCGGCTCGGGAGGGAAAGCGCAATCGCCGAGAACTTGCAGGCAACCTCAACTTACGATACGCTCTCCGCTTGCCTTAAACAGTTCCCCACTAAAGTTAGGTTCCTCCTAAGAGTTGCACAGCAAAATTTCCTTCTATATATTAATTTACTTAAATTTCTGTGGTGGATTCTCATCCTATCTACCAATACTTGTCTCTATGCCGAAACCTATCTTCTTTTCTCTCTTATCATCTTCCCTTAGGTAGTGTTAATCCTCAGCAAAAACCTACCAACAGTCACCACTTCGACCCCAGGGCGGGTCAAGACTGTAATTAAGTAGTCTACATTAGTACCAAGTCAAGGAATAACTCAGCTGACCATGTGCATTCAAGTAACCATTCAAACTTGTATATATGTACAACTTGTGGCACCTAGTGTCTTTTGTAAATAAACTACCATACGGGCAACGAACTACAGTGTATTCAGTTCCGGGGACACACCACTCTACGTGCCAAGGCCATTCAACCGCTCGGCTGTCCTTGGTAAAGTACTACCTTGTCACACCTAAATAACAGGGTCACGACACAATAAACAGATTATTTCATTCATACCTAGGTATAATAGTCACTTTGATCAAGTAAGATCGAAAAATGAGGTGTCATATGCTCAGAAGTAACTTATTTGATTTCAAAAAAAAAAACAGTCCAGGAAATTATTTCTGCCATATATGAAAACAGACTAAACCAAGGGATTCCTGAAGTCCTAAAATTGGCAACAATAATTGTGACAATACCAGCAACCTCAGCATCTGTAGAAAGAACGTTTTCAGAAGAGGATAAAGTCATATCGACGTTCAACGCTAACACAAGAACGTTTATGCGGGTTGGCATTAATGTCAATTGAAAGTCCTTTGTTCAGAAACTTCGCAAGCGGCCCGACTACAACTTCGATGACATCATCCAGGATTTTTCAACCCAAACCAGACGTCATGACTTAACATATAGATAGGTAAGATTTAAAAAATATAATTTAATGTTTTGAATATTAGGAGGCTCAGTGGTAGCCCAGATCTTCAGACCAGTATACGCCACTGCAAATTTATGCAAACATTTAGCCATTCACCCCGGCATGAACCTGTTTACACCACTGAATGTGAAAAAAGATAAAGGCTGTAAATTTGATGCATTTAGGCCTTGAAAAGTGAAGATATGTCTAAATCATCGAGAAGTCTCAACATGAGGCCCATTGTAGTAGGTAGCTCTCTCACGAGATCTACCTAAAATTGTAGTGGTGTTGGTTACTCTTTCCCGCAAAAACTACCCAACCGATTAGACTGAAATTTTGCATGAACATAGTTTTTATACCCGGATCAGACATAGCACTACTGCAGTTTTGATATACAGAGTCTGTCCTGAAAGTAGTCGGACTGGATTTTTCCCGCGCAGACGGACAGACTGCCCGCGGCTTCTCCACCGGGGGTTGGTGTTGGGGGGTGTAAGGAAGATTCGGAGCCAGCCACACAGATGGTTCCCAGCTGTAATGGAGAGTAAATCACTCGTCTCCATAACCTCTGCAAGTGCAATCGTCACGCTGCGTCATGGTTCGTCTGTTGAAACAGCGCGCTACACCATCAAATTTTGTGTTAGGCTCTGCAAAACCGGGAAAGAGACTCACGATATGATCAAGACGGCTTACGGTGAAAACGCCATGGGCAGACTGAGTGTTCTTGACTCACACAAGCTGTTTCGGGAGAGGAGAGATGAAGTTGAAGACGACGCACATTCAGGACGGCCTTCGAGCTTCAAAACGGATGAAAATGTGGCCAGAGTGAAGAATTTTTTGGGCAATGACCGCAGAGTAAGGTACGTAGAGATACTTAAACGACTGAGAAAACTTATCGTCCGTGACCGCCCAGCGATCGCTAACTCCTGGCGGCTCCATCACGACAATGCACCGCACCACACAGCCTACCACGTGCTGGCGTACGTGGCCCAACGCAACATCGCAACCCTGCCTCAGCCACCCTACAGTCCCGACATTACCCCAGCAGATTTTTTCCTCCTCCCCCACCCTTAAAGGACATCGTCACGGCTCAGTGGAAGCGTTGCAACAGACCGTGACGAGGGAGCTCAACAGCATTCCGGTTACCGCCTTCCAGAAAACGTACGAGGGTAGGAAATCCCGCTGACAGCGGTGTGTGGATGCAAAAGGGTCCTACTTTGAAGAATATTGAGCGCAGGTATCATTTCTGTCAACAGTTTTTTTTTAATTGACTCAGTCTCGCTACTTTTAGGACAAAAAATGTATAGCATATTCTTCCGACTTTCACCATTTTTGGCATTCGGGCAGGCTAAAACAGGCAAAATATGGAGGTTTTCATAGCAGGACCACACACACCTTATTTTATACCCGTGATTGTGAGAAACTATCTTACAATTAACGCTTAAATAACTTTGTTTTTCGATGCTCTTAAATGTAGTATCAGGTATTATCATGGTTAGTCCTAAAAATAAAGAAAGGGGTATCAGCAAGGGTAGTAAATCAAGAGAACATGATGGTCAAGGACGCATAATAACTGTAATAAAATTATGGGTGTTACTTACCTTATTAAATCCCTCTTTTCTGTGGCAGTTTTCAATGGTGTACGGACTGATTTCTTCCCAGGCAGAACTGGTGAAATTCACAGCTTCCAAAAGTGTGATAGGTTTCAATTCCCCTATCAAGGTCGTTCAGATACTGCAGAACAATCCATTTGCGATAAAAAAAAAAGCTTCAGCACCTTCATCATTCCTTGATAAATGCTAGTTGTGTCATCATCTTGAACAGTTTCCAGCCACTGGCCGGGTCTGTTTGGAACATAAGCCTCTCCATCGTGTTCTGTCTTCCCACCATCTCTCCGTCACCACTTTGGTCCAGTCTTCTCCTTTCTTTTGCACGCAGTAATCCACACCCTTCAGCCACTTATCTCTTGGCCTTCCTCTTGGTCTTTGTTCCTCTAGTTTCATCTCGTGTATCTTCCTGGGCATCCTCCTCCCATCCATTCGCTTAACATGGCTATACCATTTAAGCCTTGATTCCTCTATCATATCCTGTAATGCTCCCTCCTTGATTAATTCTCAGATCTTCTCATTTCTTAACCTGTCCACCTTTGTTACTCCAATACTGCTTCTCAAGAATTTCATCTCACTAGCCTGTATTCTGCTTCACTCCCTTCCTTTCATAACCCAGGTATCTGAGGCATACGTCAAACTTGGAACATAGTACGTCCTATATATAATCCTTTTGCTGTTTTGAGGGGCATCCTTACTCCATACCAGGCCCCTAACACTTTTCCTAAATATTTCTGCTTGCCTCCCCCGCTCATTTATTTCTCTGTCGTTTCTTCCATTTTCTTGTATCAAGCTTCCCAGATACTTGAAACTCTCTACTTTCCTCAATTCTTACCCACCACCTGCTTTTCCCGTTGTGACTCTCTCCTTCTTCCTGGTTGTGATCATCCACTCACATATGCTTATGCTAAACTTCATCCCATATCCATGGATTATTCCTTCCCATACATCCAACTGCTCCTGTACTTCCACCTCCTTGTTTCCCCAGATCATCAAATCATCTGCAAAAGCCATTACTTTCATCCTTCTCTCGCCAATCACTTCCGCCACTCTGGTCATTATATCGTCCATCACTACAATAAAGAGTAGCGGTGAAAGTGCACTTCTTTGCCTCAAGCCATTCTTCTGTTCCAGACAATCTGATCTTGTGTATGGTTCCAAAAAGGTAGTTTTCTACGTTTAGGTCCACCTTCCTAGGGTGCACGTGGCAGCTGTCAACAAACAAAAGAATCTTACGTCTCCCCTTTGTCCTTTTGTTGTCCAAATCCGTTTACCACATGACCAATAACTTTCTGGACATTTAAGAATAAGGTTAGCCCTCATAAACACACGGCAAGTTCTGGATGTTTTTATAAAAACGTGGTGTAGTGGACTTTCTTAACTTAGCCAGTGGCAGATTTTTCGTGGCAGTAGAATTCACAGTGACAAGTACTGTTACTCTTTCCTTGCTCACCTTACACCCATTACACTTGTAATTATTTGTCTGGTATTACCTTAAAGCACAAGCCACATTTATCTGCGTTGAAAATACAACTGGGTTCGTATCTTGAATTAAGACCCGATAGTACTCCGTTTTGCCACTCAGGAATGTATCTTTCTCAATTTTGGCAGTAAACAATTCTGTGCCTTTTATTAAATCGGTCAAGCCAACAATTCTATGCAGAAAGTTCAGTTTAATTAAAGTGCCTTTTCTTGAATGATAGGCCAACTTATTGGTACCGGTGCACTTCTATATTGATGGAGCGATTCGATCAAAATCTTCTCCACATCTTCACGTTTCCCACATTTCACTTTCATCCGCTCCACCCTCCCAATGTTGCAACTGAGGTGATTGAATCGCCATTCTTTATTATCATTCTTAATGCAGACGAAAGGAATCCCCATCTCAGTAAGTTGCTCTTGATTCAGATTTGTGTCTTCATTGTGCTTCAGGAGGATTCTAATTTATCCGGTATTGAAAGCATTTTCCCCGTATAAAGCACAAGACAACAAGAAATTGACCACTGGTAGTATGACTTCAGTGTAGGGGGACAGACAAACACATGAATAAAGGTGAATTCGTTAGCCTTTTATTTAACCCCACAATTCAGTGTATAGTGATTGTTGGTGGGGTTTTATTTTTTTAACATGATCAGCCAAACGTAGCTTTTAAGGATAATGACCATATATGTTACATTCAAATGCCAATTCTAGATTCTGGAACATCCAATAATGCCCAAACAATATAGCAGATACTGCCACTTTAATTCAAGGAGATGTAACTTACAGTATATTTAGGAACATCACGTGGCTCCACTATGAGTAACTTCTACCATTTGTAATGATTCCTATAACCAACAGTGGTGGCTATGCTCGCTAAAGCGCAGCGTTAGGTCATGGGGCCAAGCTCTCCGCTGACTCGGTAGACGCATGGGTTCGAGCCCCACCGTCGCCCGTCCTTGAAATGGTTTCCCATTTTCAACACCAGGCAAATGATGGGACGGTACCTTCTGACAGGCCACGGCCGCTTCCTTCCACATCCTTGCCCACTTTCATTCATATTCATCCAATCTCTCACCCCGACGCGCAGGTCGCCCACGGGCGTCGACTAGAAAGACCTGCACTCGGCCTCTCAGGAGACCACACAACAACAAAAAAAAAAAAGATTCCTATCACGGGGGTTCTCAAAGTGGGGGCACGCCGGCTCTGATTGAAATATTTATATTTCATATTCTGTAACAAATATTACTATCCTCATATTCATGAACCTATCATAGGCAGGTACCTCCCAAGATCATTCAAGAATAATAAACTCGTACCTTTGCTGTCTTATTTCACAAGAACTGACCAGTAGATCCTGCCAGCAGGAATTCTGAGAAAAGGTGGCGAGTAACATTTCCCACACAGCTCCCTTTCACTCGCCACCCACAGTGACATCTCCTCACCAAACACTTAATGACAATAAGCCGCTTGACAATATGACCGCCACTTCCTTTCAAAAATGTATTCCAAGAATGGATTCTTCTATTTCTGCCGTTGCCGATTCGAATTCAGCTAGGCCTTTCCAGTCAGTTCAAAGACAGTGAGTGAACAGGTGAATTCTTGTGCATGGTTAGCCAACTTTACAATAAACTGATACGAGTGACGCCATTACCCATGGATAAGTGGCTTATTAGAAGTGGTAGAAAGAGACCCCATGAAAGTGATAGTGCTTGCCCTCCTTCGGAAAAAGAACTAGGTTCGAATTCATACGAGGTCCATTGCTCTTCCGCTACTTCTGCTCCCATCAGGATTATTAATTCTACACACAAAGTGAAAGTGCATAAATATCAAGACGATTATCTGACATTAGGCTTTACCAGCATTCTTTTGAATAATAACCAGGACCAACCTCAATGGGTTCTTTGTTTGGAGATTTTAGCAAACGACAGTTTGAAGCCTATGAAACGAGACACTTGCAGACTAAACATCCAGACTGTGCAAGTAAACCTTTAGCAATTTTTAAGCGCCACGAGCAACAACTAAAAGGAAATGTTAGATTCCTAGAAAAGCACACAACAGTTCCTAAGAAAGCGCTAAGAGCATCCTTGGAGATCATCATCATCATCATCATCATCATCATCATTTCCCCTTATCCAGCTCCTGCCGGGACGGGGAATTTATGGCACTTCTCGACTTTCCTCTTTCCTTCCACCATTCTTCTTCCACGATCTTGTCCCAGTCCAGATTTCTTTTTCTTACGCTGTTCTTCACTGAATCAATCCACCTTGTTCTAGGTCTTCCTCTTGCTCTCTTACCCTTGCACTTAGCCTCCAGCATCTGTCTTGGTATTCTATTTTCCTCCATCCTCTTTACATGTCCAAACCACCTTAGTTTACTCTTCTCAATTCTCTCATTTAGTTTTCCCATCCCAACTTCCTTCCTAACATCTTCATTCCTCACTCTGTCTTTCCTTGTCTTTCCTATCATACTTCTAAGGAATTTCATTTCACTGGCTTGGATTCTACTCTCTTGCCTGCTTGTCAGGGTCCAAGTCTCAGCTGCATAAGTTAATATGGGAACATGGTACACTTTATACATTACCTCCTTGCTTTTCCTTGGTACTTCCTTATCCCAAACAAGTTTTCTTACACTTTGATAGAATGCATTGCTCTGCTGTACCCTCCTGCCAATCTCCATGTCCAACCTACCAGTTTGCATCAATTCACTTCCCAGGTATTTGAACGTGTCCACAATTTCCAAACTCTGACTTCCAATTTTCACAGTGCCCTTTCCTTGTCTTTCCCCTCTTGTCATCACCATGGTCTTGCTTTTCTCTATACTGATTTTCAGGTCGTACTTCTGAATATTTTCGTTCAGTGCATCTAGTTGTTTTTGCACTTCTTCGGTGTTCCTTCCCCAGACCACAATATCATCTGCAAATAACAGTAACTTCATTTCTTTATGTCCATATGCTTCCTTTGTTTCCCTTACAATTTCATCCATCACCATTATGAACAAGAGAGGTGACAGCACACTCCCCTGTCTTAGTCCAGTCTTGTTCCTAAACCAATCTGTCTTTCCAACTGGGGTCAGTACCTTGCTAACACAGTTGTTGTACATTGCTTGCACCATTTCCAACATTTCTCTTCCCAGTCTCTTCTTAACCATGGTTTCCCATACCTTCTCTCTGGGGACACTATCATATGCCTTTTCTAGATCTATGAAAGTCATGATCAAATCCTCTCCATATTCCCAGTTCTTTTCCATCACCTGCCTCAAGATAAAGATTGGGTCCACTGTGGATCTTCCACTCCTGAAGCCATACTGTTCCTCTTGCAACTCTCCTTCCACCTTTCTTCTCATTCTTCTTTCTAATATCCTTTCCAGTATTTTTACTATCTGTGATAAGAGGGTGATCCCTCTATAGTTATCACACACCTTCTTGTCCCCCTTCTTAAACACTGGTATTATTAGCCCTTTCTCCCAGTCTTCTGGTACACATTTCCGTTTCCACACACACTTCAGCAGTCGATACAACCATAGCATACCAACAGGTCCAGCAGCCTTTATCATTTCTACACTGATTTCATCCACCCCTGTTGCTTTTCCCATCTTCATTTTCTGTACTGCTAATTCCACCTCCAGCATTGTTATATCATCTTCTGTTATAGAGTCGTCAGGTTGTGTCACTTCTATCTCACCAGTACAATTGCTCATATTCAATAGCTTATCGAAATACTCCTTCCATCGTCCCTTTATCTCTTCTGGGTGTGTTAACAACTCTCCATCTTCCTTTTTCACCAGCTTTGTGGTAACTCTTTCTTTCCTCTTACTTCTTAGAAGCCCATACAGCATCCTTTTACTGCCACTTACATCTGTTTCCATTCTTCGTGTAAATTCTTCCCAACTTTTCTTCTTTTCTTCTCCTACCACTTTCTTACACCTCCGTTTGCTGATGTGATACTTCATTTTGCTTTCTTCTGTTTGATCTCTGTTCCATTCTTTCCATGCAGACTTCTTTTCTTTCACTGCTTTCCTCACTTCCTCATTCCACCACGGAGTCTCCTTCTCTTTCACTCTTGTTGACGTCCTACCACAAGCACTCTCTGCTGCACCAACAAATGCCTTTTAAAAGTGGGACCATTCCTCTTCTATGTTTTCCACTTCAGTAACTGGGATTTGTTCCTTAAATCTCTCCTGAAAATCTTCCTGTACAGTTTTGTCTTTCAATTTCCATACTTTCATTTTACTTTCTCTGATCTCCTTTAGGTTTTCCAATTTTTCCCATCTAAATTTTGCCACCACAGCTCTATGGTCCCCCATCAAATGCTTCTCCTGGTAAAGCTGTCACATCTATCAGCTTTCTGTGATTAGTCCTTTCCACCAGAAAGTAGTCAATTACTGATTTTGTTCTTCTATCGCCCCAACCATATCTCGTAATTTTCCTGCTGTTTTTCTTCCGAAACCATGAATTACCCACTATCAGTCCATTCCTTTCACAAAAGTTTACAAGTTCCTCTCCTTCCCGGTTCTTTTTCCCATATCCATATAGTCCAAAGACTTCTTCCTTTCCTTGTCTCTCGTTTCCGACTTGTGCATTCATATCTCCCATGATCACCACTTCTACATCTGAAATTACTCTTTCTACATCCTCCAGGAATACTTCAATATCTTCTTCTCTGTTTCCAGTCTGTGGTGCATACACTTGTATGAAGTCCATCACGTCATTTTTCATCTTCATTCTAATTTTCATTATTCTGTCACTCACACACTCGACCACTTCAACATACTCCTCCAGTGGTTTCGAGGTTATCAGTCCCATGCCATTTTTTGCCTCTTGGCCACCACTCCAGTATAATGTATATCCTTTCCTCAATTTCCTCCTTCCTTTACCTTTCCATTTCACTTCACTCAGCCCCATCAATCCAACATTCTCCCTCTCCATGAAGTCTACCACCTCCTCCACCTTGCCTGTCAGGGTCATGACATTCATGATTCCCACTTTCATTTCGGTCACTGGTCGCCCATTTCTCACAGTTCCCCCAGTACTAAAAGAACTGCGCGACGCCAGCAGGGTACGCTCTAACCTTCTCCGAATCATTTGAAGTGCCATTTCCATTTTAGGCTATTATTACGATGGGGTCGCCACTCCTAAAGGCATTTTATGAAGCTACTGCCAGCTATTATACAGGCCGCCCCTAACATGGGAAACAGACGCCCTTGCAGCCGCCCCTAACCTGGGAAACAGACGCTGCCGATTGATGCTGAACTCTTACTATTCCCTGAGTACTGGGTTGCCTCTTCCGCAATCTCCACCGTTCCGAAGTCCATCTTCTCCGCTGCAGATTCCGTTGAGGTCTTCGCACGTAACCCTGTGCACGGGGCCTATGTTATACCCCATAGGACTGGGTCCTCACCAGAACATAGCCGGTACTGTAGTTCCATGGTATATGACAGTACCGTTGCCCACCCCCGCGACGTGGACGCGCCTGGCAAGAATTATCCATGTAGCCAATTATAATTGCCTCATGGACCGGGTTAAGTAGCTGTCTAAGTCCAGCCTCCAAAACAAAATCCAAATCACCACATATTATTGGTGAGAAATTACATCTTCCTGCAGCCGTGAAAATGTGCGCGATCATGCATGGAGAAAAGTTCGGCGAGTGTTTGAAGTCGATACCACTCTCAAATGATACAGTAACGTCGTATTGATGTAATAGCCTCAGACATAAAAAATCAATTGCTACCACGTCTGCATGATAGCCCAAAATTTGCCGTGCAACTTGAAGACAGCACTGATATCGTAAACAATGCCCAGCTTCTTGTTTTTGTACGCTACTGTCATGAAAATGAAATGCACGAGGATTTTTTAAGCTCTGGAAGGGCGGACTACAGGCGAAGATATTTTTTTTTCTCTTGTGAATTCCTTTTTTAATGGCAACAATCTCTCATGGACAAATTGTGTTGGTATATGTACTGATGGGGCGTCAGCATTTACTGGAACTAAAAAGGGTTTCAGAGCAAGAGTGAGTGCTGTTACTAACTCTGTAAAATTCACACATTGCATGATACACAGTGAGGCATTGGCTTCAAAAGTACTACAACCAGAAGTCAATAAAGTGCTGAACAATGTAATTAGTGTTGTAAATTTTGTGAAAGCAAGAGCTTTAAACAGTCGGCTATTTTCCATTCTTTGCGAGGAGATGGGATCTACACGAGATTCGCTTCTATTGCACACGGAGGTACGTTGGTTGTCTCGTGGTCAAGTCCTTCATCGCGTTGTGGAGTTGAAGAATGAACTTCGTCTTTTCCTATTGGACAGCAGTCCTACACTCGCAACCCTGTTTTTGGATGAGAAATGGCTTCTAATACTGTGCTACTTGGCTGATGTATTTGAAAAACTGAATGAACTTAATGTGTCACTTCAAGGACGAAATAGTAATATTTTCATTCTAAGCGACAAAGAGAAAACTTGAAGTTTGGAAATCCCAGATGGACAAAGGTAACTATGAGATGTTTCATTTTCTGAATGAATTCCTGGAAGTGTAAGTGTCCGTAAGTGTCTGAGAATTACCAAATTCTGATCCATGTACACTTTTATTCTCCTGATTTACTTTTTCATGGGTGAAGAGTTTTTGAACATAACATTTTTCAAATTCACAGTGAAATATTGAAAATTGTATACATTAATTCTATTGTCATTTATAAATCACAAGCTTTCAAATAAGAAAAGCATCACTGAACACAGGTGTCACAGCTAAAGAGCTAATTAGTGAAACAAACAAAATTTGCTCAATTCCAATAACTGCACGTGCAGCAGTTGTTTATATTTTTATAAGCGAAAGTAATACATATGCATGACATTTTTTTTTTTTTTTTACAAAACGTTGTTGTACTTTGATGTGCTCTAAGAATAATGAATAGTGTGGTATTATTATTATTAATGTAACTGGTAGTTGAAATCCTAATTAGGCAGTAGCATACACAGTAGATCTTGTGTGATCTATTTTTTTTTTTTTTTTTTGTGTGTGGGAAGTAGCCTATGAGATGTGCTAAGAAAGGAAATGAGAATAAGGGGGTGCCACTAGATATTTCATGTTTCAGAAGGAGGGCGCGACAGAAAAAGTTGAGAACCCCTGACTGCATGGATGTTCCATTAAGTAGCACAGTTTGAGACAGGAAGAAAACATAAACACTGAACTCGGAAAGTACCCACAGTAAAAAAAACCTTGCCAGGATAGGAAATATTACAGTAGTCATAATCAAAAAAAATGTATTCTTAACACATAATAAAATGTCATCAGTCTTAGTAAGAGCTGAGCAATACTAAGACGAGGTGAGCATGAACGGTTCCTCACTTGGTGCTCATTTTTGGCAGATCCCCTTACCTGCTGCCATTATTTAGAGACTTTTATATACAACTGCATATGACTTTTGTTGTCGAAGAAAATGTATTTTTAAGTATCAATGGTGAGCTGTATTCTATGATAGGATTGATCGCATATTCATTTGGATGGATTTTAGCAAATAAGACATTCATTAGTTCACGGAAAATCATAATTTCCTGGAAAACTGAAATTTTAGTCTGCTTGGTGGGCATCATTTCATGATAGGACTGACAGTAACCCAATATTCTGGTTCATGAAAATTCCAGCTCAAACAGTTAAACAGATTTTTGCATGAAAGTAATTACCATGCTATTTTATGAAAGCAAGAGCTTTAAACAGTAGGCTATTATCCATTCTTTACGAGGAAATGGGATCTACACATGATTCGCTTCTATTGCACACGGAGGTACGTTGGTTGTCTCGTGGTCGAGTCCTTCACCGTGTTGTGGAGTTGAAGAATGAACTTCGTATTTTCCTATTGGACACCAGTCCTACACTCGCAACCCTGTTTATGGATAAGAAATGGCTTCTAATACTGTGCTACTTGGCTGACGTACTTGAAAACTGAATGAACTTAACGTGTCACTTCAAGGACGAAATAGTAATATTTTCATTCTAAGCGGCAAAGTGCTTGCTTTTAAGAGAAAACTTGAACTTTGGAAAGCCCAGATGGACAAAGGTAACTATGAGATGTCTCATTGTCTGAATAGAAGTGGCTACGCTGGCTAAAGTGCAGCTTTAGGTCATGGGGCCAAGCTCTCTGCTGACTCGGTAGATGCGTGGGTTCGAGCCCCACCGTCGGCTGTCCTTGAAATGGTTTTCCGTGGTTTCCCATTTTCAACACCAGGCAAATGCTGGGACAGTACCTTCTGACAGGCCACGGCCACTTCCTTCCACATCCTTGCCCAGTTTCATTCCTCTTCATCCAGACACGCAGGTCGCCCACGGGCATAGACTAGAAAGACCTGCACTCGGCCTCTCAGGAGGCTACATGACCAAAAAAAATTGTCTGAATGAATTCCTGGAAGTGTGTGTAAGTGTCTGAGAATTACCGAATTCTGATCCATGTACACTTTTATTCTCCTGTTCAATATGGCTTAATAAGGAAAACATTAAGGTTACATAGAAAATGGAATTACGTTTTTGTAGGCTCCATTTCATGATAGGATGACAGTTTTACTAATTACATGGAAATCCATTATAGTTATGAAGAAAATGCATACGACGTTTCTTATAAATTAACTTTAAGTACACTTGTTGGGCTTCCATTTTATGATGGGATTAACCGTTAACCCATTATTTTAGTTTTTAGTAGAGACGACATGAGCAAATTTAGTTTTTTTAAAACTAGATATAAATGGCAGGCATTCTAATATGGTGGTGGACTAAATCAAGATCTGAATATGCATAGGTGTTAGCCAACTATAAAAACAATATCCAAGCAAAATTTGAAAAAACACGGACGAACAGACCAACTTTCAGATTTATATCGTAGTATATGCATTGTGTATAACGGAACACACGACATAAAGTCAAAGTCAACTACTAGAAGAAAAAATATGCTATAGAATACTTATCTTACCTTTTTGGAGGAGGAGTGGCATACACTGATGGAACTTTCATATCACCATCAGAATACATTTTCTTATCCATCTGGATTGTTGTATGACAGTGTAAATTTAACAGTATCTGTAAGACAAATTAAAAAATTAACTCCAGACAGTCACATCATTCGGAGTACAGTAAGTTAATTGACGGGCTGAGAATAAGAATGGTACAAGTGGCCTTGAAATCTTCAATTATTCCAAGAATGGCATATGTTTGTAAAGTTCAGAAAACCTCTTGGATGGAGGAAATAAGAGTTGGTTACTGGATGGAACTTTCATAGTACCATCACAAGAGTACATTTTCTTACCTATCTGAAATTTTAGTATAACACTTCCATTATCAGCCCCTCAATTCTCTATGAAACAGTTCATATAAACTAAGTCCATTGCATACTATGAAGAGGTAAATTGGTAGTGTGTTGCATACACAGAACTGTAGCAGAGGTTTATGAAGCCAGGTGCAATATCATACCCCCATTGTTCACATGTACCTAATCTCTAGTTTAGTAGGGCACATAGGGCCTGTTTTTCAATTGCTGGGCTAAGTTCAGAGTAGTGTACTCCCAGCATTAAACTCCATATTGCGTTTCCAATCGCTAGGCAGCGCTGCAAAGGAAAGTTGGTCATATTTACTTGGTGCTATTTGTGCTGGATAAGCATTAAACCTTTGGGAGTAGTGACACTCCGTAGTTGCTTGTTTTTCTACCAGCTGTGAACACTTTATGATTTGTATCATGGAAATGTATTCTCTTTAATCTTTATTTCTTGGCTTCTTTCCGTTTATCGTTTACGCACACAGGTGACGATATTTGTATACTATACAATATACGGCAATAGAATACCAACAATTACAAATATCTCGTAGGCCATACTACACACACAGCTTGGACATACTTACGTTCCGCTTCATACCGGTACTATAATGAATGTATAGTTTGAATTGGGAGACATGCTACTGTCACTTGTCTCAACAAACATCACATTATTTTACACTGTAAATTAAGAGAAGTGATGAGACCATAGTCACTAGCCTATCTACTAGAAATGAAGTTCAATACAATCAAATTTCTCAAATCCTACTTGCTGCACACATTGTAATAAAAATGAGATAAATTGTAATTTCATGTAAATTCTGTTAAAATGACCCATAATAATATGATAAATATCTTTTAAATCAATAATCGGGTAGCAAAAGTAATTGCCACGACTGGGGTTCGAACCCGAGACGTCATGATTCACAGACCAAGACGCTATCACCGAGGCCATTACAACCACGGGAATGTTGAGTACAAAGCGGTTACTTATTTCCATGTACCGGTAATACTATGGAAGTAATATTTTATTAAAACTCAGCAATTTTTCTAGGCTTGTGCCGTGTTTTGTGTGGGGTTTTGCCTAGGACACCAAGCTGCCTCATCAGAGGGCTCTTGGTGTCCCCACCCGGAACCCCACGGGAGTAGCGATCAGCGTGCTACCTCCCTTCTTAGAAAGCGCACCTGCGCCTCTTTACTGAAAGAACTAAAGACTCAAGCAGCCATAACCTCCCTATGAAGGCTTTCAAAAAGACGGTATATTGGCTTTCACTGCCAGTGAAGAAAAAATCAGCAATTTTTCTAGTTTATGCCGTGTCTGGTGTGGGGTTTCGCCTAGCACACCAAGCTGGCTTATCAGTGGGCTCTTGGTGTCCCCGCCCGGACCCCCACAGGAGTGGCGAACTGTGCTCTACCTCCCTATTTATAAAGCGCACCTGCGCTTCTTTACTGCGAGAACTAAAAGCTCAAGCAGGCATAAATTCCCTATGAAGGCTAACAAACAGATGGTATATAGGCATTTTGGGCCAGTGAATTAAGACTCAGCAATTTTTCTAGGTTTGTACCATGTCTTGTGTGGGGTTTCACCTAGGACATCAAGCTGGCTCATGTAGATTCGCCACTGCTTATTAGTACTTTTTCTTGTGGGAAATTTAGTTTGAATTTTGGAGCACAACGATCATTCTCTTTCCAAAATTTTCAAGTTCAATCCTATTTACTAATATCTTCAACTATTGTAAATTGGCCACAGGCTCCCCCTTCCCTCACACTACTCTGCATGAGTTGCTTAGAGGTTTCACATTATTATCACATTTAGATCTCAATACATTTTCTATCTCAATTGTCTGGCTGCGTGGCTCAGGGGTAACGTTCTCGCTTGCTGAGCCCAAGGTTGCAGGTTCGAAACCTGGCGCAGTCAGCTGGCATTTGAGGGTGCGCAAATGCGAGGGAGCCATGTCAGTACATTTACTGGCACGTTAAAGATCCCCTTCGGGGCAAAATTCAGGCACCCCGGCGTCTCTAAAAGCCAGTGTAGTTAAAAGGGACGTAAAACCAATAACATTAATTATTATCTATCTCAATTTGGGTTTTTTTTTCTTACTTTTGTTAATAAAATTTGTCTCGATTTGGTTCTTCCCCTGTATCCAAACTTCTTATTTCTTTCCCTACTCTGTTCCTCATTCTATTTCATCTTCCCTATAGTGGTGATTGGAATCTCCCTCCAATTGCCCCAAAAGGGCTCTCGGTGTCCCCGCCCAGACCCCCACAGAAATAGCTTCCAAAAAGGTGGTATATTCTTAGCAAGGTTATGGCTGCTTTAGCCTTCAGTTCTCACAGTAAAGAGGCACTGGTGAACTTCATAAAAAGGGAGGTAGCGCGCAGTTTGCTACTCCTGTGGGGGTCCGGCCAGGGACACCTAAAACCCGCTGATGAGCCAGCTTGGTGTCCGAGACCAAACCCCACACAAGACATAGCACTAACCTAGAAAAAATGTTGAGTTTTAATTCACTGGTCTTGAAAGCCAATATACCATCTATTTGAAAGCCTTAATGGAGAGGTTATGGCTGCTTGTCCTTTTAGTTCTCGCACTAAAGAGACGAAAGTGTGCATCATAAAAAGGCAGGTACCGCACAGTTCGCTAATCCTGTGAGGGTCCGGGCGGGAACACCAAGAGCCCGCTGATGAGCGAGCTTGGTGTCCTAGGCGAAACCCCACACAGGACACGGCACAAACCTAGAAAAATTGCAGAGATTAAATTCACTGGCCGTGAAAGCCAACATACCACCTGTTTGGAAGCCTTCATAGGGAGGTTAAGGCAGCTTGAGGTTTTAATTCTCGCAGTGAAGAGGCGCAGGTGCGCTTCAGAAAAAGGGAGGTACTGTGCAGCTCGCTACACCTGCGGGAGTCCGGGCGGGAACACCAAGAGCCCGCTGATGAGCCAGCTTGGTATCCAAGGCAAAACCCCACATCGCACACCGCACAAAACTAGAAAAATTGATGAGATTTCATTCACTGGCCATGAAAGCCAATATACCATATTTTTGGAAGCCTTCATAGGGGGGTTATGGCTACTTTAGCTTTTAGTTCTCGCAGTAAATAGATGCAGTTGCTCTTCATAAAAAGAGGCAAGGCGCGCTGTTCGCTACTCCTGTGGGGGTCCGGGCGGGGAAACCATAAACCCACTGATGAGCCAGTTTGGTGTCCTAGGCAAAACCCCACACAATACACAGCATAAACCTACAAAAATTGCTTGAGTTTTAATTCACAGGCAGTGAATGCCAATATACCATCTATTAGGAAAGCTTCGTAGGGAGGTTATGGCTTCTGTGCGTTCAGTTCTCGAGAAGGAGGCACGGGTGCATTTCATAAAAAGGGAGATATCACGCAGTTCACTACTCCAGTGGCGGCCCGGGTGGGGACACCAAGAGCTCGCTGATGAGCCAGCTTGGTGTCCTAGGCGAAGCCCCACACCAGACACGGCACAAACTTACAAGACTTGCTGAATTTTAATTCGCTGGCCGTGAAAGCCAATAACCATCTATTTGGAAGCCTTCATAAGAAGGTTATGGCTGCTTGAACTTTTAGTTCTCACAGTAAAGAGGCTCAAGTGCGCCTTATGAAAAGGGAGGTAGCTCGCAGTTCACTACTCTGTGGGGGTCCAGGCGGGGACACCAATAGCCCGCTGATGAGCCAGCTTGGTACCCAAGGAGGAGCCCCACACAAGACACGGCACAAACCCAGAAAAATTGCCGAGTTGTAATTCACTGGGCGTGCAAGTCAATATACCATCTTTTTGGGAGCCTTCATAGGGAGGATATGGTTGCTTGAGCTTTAGTTCTCACAGTAGAGAGGCACAGGTGCGCTTCATAAAAAGGAAGTAGCTCGCAGTTTGCTACTCCAGTGGTGGTCCGGGCGGGGACACCAAGAGCCAGCTTGTTGTCCTAGGCAAAAACCATAAAAATTGCTGAATATTAATTCACTGGCCGTGAAAGCCAATATATCATAGTTTTGGAAGCCTTCATAGGGAGGTTATGGTTGCTTCTGGGCGGAGACACCTAGAGCCCACTGATGCGCCTGCTTGGTGCCCTCGGTGAAACCCTACACAAGACACGGCACAAAACTAGAAAAATTGCTGTCTTTTAACTCACTGGCCGTGAAAGCCTATACACCACCTTTTTGGAAGCAATCATAGGGAGGTTATGGGTGATTGAGCTTTTAGTTCTCGCAGAGGCGATGTGCAAGTGCGCTTCATAAAAGGGGAAGTAGCGCGCAGTTCACTACTCCTGTGGGGGACCAGGCGGGGACACCTAGAGCCCGCTGATTCGCCAGCTAGGTGTCCTAGGCGCAAACCCCAATCAGGACACGGCACAAACCTAGAAAAATTGCTGACTTTTAAGTCACTGGCCGTGAAAGCCAACATACGAGCTTTTAGGAAGCCTTCATAGGGAGGTTATGGCAGCTTGAGCTTCTAGTTCTCGCAGTGAAGGGGCGCAGGTATTTATTTATCGTATGGCTTTTAGTGCCGGGAGTGACCAAGGACATGTTCGGCTCACCAGAGTCTGTTGCTGTTTGAAGCGGACACCCCTAGGGTGTGCTACAAGCCCGCTGATGAGCCAGCTGGGTGTCCTAAGAGAAACCCTACACTAGACACGGCAAAAACCTAGAAAAATAGCTGAGCTTTAATTCACTGGCCGTGAATGACAAAATACAATTTTTTTTTATGCCTTCACAGGGAGGTTATGGCGGCATGGGCTTTTAGTTTTTGAGGTAAAAAGGAGCGCCTCACAGAATGGGAGATAGCGTGCAGTTCTCTACTCCTGTGGGGGTCTGGGCAGGGACACCAAGAGCCCGCTGATAAGCCAATTTGGTGTCCTAGGCGAAACCCCAAACCAGACACGGCAAAAACACAAAAATTGCTGAATTTTATTCACTGGCCGTGAAAGCCAATATATCATCTTTTTTGGAAGAATTCATAGAGAGGTTATGGTTGCTTGCCGGCGGGGATACCGAGAGCCCGCTGATGTGTCAGCTTGGCGTCCTTGGAGAAATCCTACACAAGACATGGCACAACCCTGTAAAAATTGGTGACTTTTAATTCACTAGCCGTGAAAGCCAATATACCATCTTTTTGGAAGCCTTCTTGGGGAGGTTATGGCAGTAAAGGGGTGCGATTCATAGAAAGGGAGCTAGGGCGTATTTCGCTACACATGTAGGGGAATGGGCGGGGACACCAATTTCCTGCTGATGAGCTAGCTTGGAGTCCTAGGCGAAACCCCACACAAGACACGGCACAAACATAGAAAAATTGCTAAGTGTCAATTCATTGGCCGATATACCATCTTTTTGGAAGCCCTCATAGGGAGATTATGGCTTCTTATGCTTTTAGTTCTCGCAGTAAGGAGGTGCAGGTGCGCTCCATAAAAGTGGTGTACAGCGCAGTTCACTACTCCTGTGGGGCTCTGGGTGGGGCACCAAGAGCCCGCTGATAAGCCAGCTTGGAGTCCTAAGAGAAACCCCAAACCAGACATGGCAAAAACACAGAAAAATTGCTGAATTTATTTCACTGGCCGTGAAAGCCAATATATCGTCTTTTTGGAAGAATTCATTAGCTCATAGTACTTGCAGTAAAGAGGTGCAGGCACACTTCATAAAAGGGAGGTAGCGTGCAGTTCGCTACTCCTGTGGGAGACCGGACGGGGACACCAACAGCATGCTGAGCCAGGTCGGTGTCCAAGGAGAAACCCCACACAAGACAAGGCACAATCCCAGAAAAATTGCTGAGTTTTAGTTCACTGGCCGTGAAAGCCAATATACCATGTTATTTGGATGCCGTCATAGGGAGGTTATAGCAGCATGAACTATTAATTCTTGCAGTCAAGTAGTGTGATTCATAGAAAGGGAGGTAGCGCACAGTTTGCTATTCCTCTAGGGTAATGGGCGTGGACACCGATAGCCCCCTGATGAGCCAGCTTGGTGTCCTAGGTGAAACCGCAGACAAGAGACGGCACAAAACTAGAAAAATTCCTGAGTTTTAATTCACTGGCCGTGAAAGCCAATATACCACTTTTTTGGAAGCCTTCATTAGCTCATAGTTCTTGCAGTAAAGAGGTGCAGGCACACTTCATAAAAGGGAGGTAGCGCGCAGTTCGCTACTCCTGTGGGGGACCGGACGGGGACAGCAAGGGCCCGCTGATGAGCCAGCTTGGTGTCCTAGGCGAAACCTCACACAAGACCCGGCACAAGCCTAGAATGATTGCCGTCTTTTAATTCACTGGCCGTGAAAGCCAATATACCACCTTTTCGGATGCCATCATAGGGAGGTTATGGTTGCTTGAGCTTTTAGTTCTCGCAGTAGAGAGGCGCAAGTGCGCATCATAAAAGGGAAGTAGCGCGCAGTTCACCACTCCTGTGGTGGTCCGGGCGAGGATACCAATAGCCCGCTGATTAGCCAGCTTGGTGTCCTAGGCAAAACCCCACACAAGACAGCAGATTTTGATTCACCGGCCGTGAAAGCCAATTAAGCTTCAGGAAGCCTTCATAGGGAGTCTATGGCTGCTTCAGCCTTTAGTTCTAGCAGTAATGAGCGCAGGTGCGCTTCATAAAAAGGGAGGTAGCGCACAGTTCGCTACTCTGTGGGGGTCCGGACGGGGACACTAACAGCACGCTGAGCCAGCTCGGTGTCCAAGGAGAAACCCCACACAAGACAAGGCACAAACCCAGAAAAAATGCCGAGTTTTAGTTTGCTGGCCATGAAAGCCAATATACCACCTATTTGGATGCCATCATAGGGAGGTTATGGCAGCATGAACTATTAATTCTTGCAGTAAAGTAGTGCGATTCAATGAAAGGGAGGTAGCGCACAGTTTGCTACTCCTCCAGGGTAATGGGCGTGGGCACCGATAGCCCCCTGATGAGCCAGCTTGGTGTCCAAGGCGAAACCCCACACGGAACACGGCACAAACCTAGAAAAATTGCTGACTTTTAAGTCACTGGCCGTGAAAGCCAACATACCACCTTTTTGGAAACCATCATCGGGAGCTTATGGCGGTAAAGAAGTGAGATTCATAGAAAGGGAGGAGGTAGCGCGCAGTTCAGAACTCCTGTGGGGGTCCGGGCGGGGACACCAAGAGCCTGCTGATGACCCAGCTTGGTGTTCTAGGTGAAACCGCAGACAAGACACGGCACAAAACTAGAAAAATTCCTGAGATTTCATTCACTGGCCGTGAAATCCAATATACCGCCTTTTTGGAAGCCTTCACAGGGAGGTTGAAGCTAATTGAGCTCTTAGTTCTTGTACTAAAGATTGAGCGCTTCATGAAAAGGGAGGTAGCGCGCAGTTCGCTACTCCTGTGGGGAACCAGGCGGGGACACCAAGGGCCCGCTGATGAGCCAGCTTGGTGTCCTTGGCGAAACCCCACACAAGACCCGGCACATGCCTAGAATAATTTCTGTCTTTTAATTCACTGGCCGTGAAAGCCAATATACCACCTTTTTTGAAGCCATCATAGGGCGGTTATGGTTGCTTGAGCTTTTAGTTCTCGCAGTAGAGAGGTGCAAGTGCGCTTCATAGAAAGGGAGGTAGCGTGCAGATCGCTACTCCTTTGGGGATCCAGGAGGGGACACCAAGAGCCCGCTGTTGAGACAGGTTGGTGTCCTAGGCGAAACCCCACACAGGACGCGGCACAAACCTAGAAAAATTGCTGAGTATTAATTCACAGGTGGAGAAAGCCAACATACCATATTTTTGGAAGCCTTCATGGGGAGGTTATGGCAGTAAAGAGGTGCGATTCATAGAAAGAGAGGGTGCACGTAGTTCGCTACAACTGTAAGGGAATGGGCGGGGACATCAATATCCTGCTGATGAGCCAGCTTGGTGTCATAGGCAAAACCCCACACAAGACACAGCACAAACCTAGAAAAATTGCTAAGTTTCAATTCACTGGCCATGATAGCCAATATACCATCTTTTTGGAAGCCCTCATAGGAAGGCTATGGCTTGTTGTGCTTTTGGTTCTCGCAGTAAGGAGGCGCAGGTGCGTCTCATAAAAAGAGAGGTACTGTGCACTTCACTATTCCTGTGGGGGTCTGGGTGGGTACACCAAGAGCCCGCTGATAAGCCAGCTTGGTATCCTAGGCACAAATCCAAAACAATTACTGAATTTTAATTCACTGGCCGTGAAAGCCAAAACACCTTCTTTTTGGAAGCCTTCATAGGGAGGTTATAGTTGAATCCGGGCAGGGACGCCAAGAGCCCGCTGATGAGTCAGCTTGGTGTCCTAGGAGAAACCCTACACAAGACACGGCACAAACCTAGAAAAATAGCTGAGTTTTAATTCACTGGCCGTGAAAGTCAATATACCATGTTTTTGGATGCCTTCAAAGGGAGGTTAAGCTGCTGGAGCTTTTAGTTCTTGCTGTAAAGAGGTGCGCTTCATAGAATGGGAGGTAGAATGCAGTTCTCTACTCCTGTGGGGGTCTGGGCGGTGATATCAAGAGCCCGCAAAAGAGCCAGCTCGGTAAAGAGGCGCAGGTGCGCGTAATAAAAGGGAGGTAGCGCACAGTTCGCTACTCCTGTAGGGGTCCGGGCGGGCACACTAAGAGCAGTATTGCCAATTTGGTGTTTTTAGCACCATATGTGGTTTTTCTGAAGTTTGTCTGGTGCTAGAAATTATCATATAGCACCATAGCTCAATACTGGTGTTATTTCAATAAAACCAATGCCAAATCTGGTGCCTAATGGATGTTCCCATGAAATTGTCTCATATGACTAATAAGTAAATCCTCAAATCCATGTAATAATTTTAATAAAGTTAATCAATTAAGATAGGCAAAGTTCAGCCTTACACGTGTCACGTTCAACAGTCCAGCAGGGGAAGTCCCTGAAGGTCTCATTCTCATGCATAATTGCAAAGTAAGCGCAACATGCAGGGCTCAGTGTTAGTCCACTTGTACAAAGAGTCCGTCTATTATCTATTTTCGTCCCAGCTCCCAGGGGATTTCCCAGTTGCATGCGAAGGCAGTTTCTTACACAACCACAGTCAGTATTGTAGATCTATCCTCATGCATAAGTGCTAAGTAAGCGCAACATGCAGGGCTCAGTGTTAGTCCACTTGTACAAAGAATCCGCTTATCCTCTATATTCTTCCCAGCTCCCAGGGGATTTCCCAGTTGCATGTGAAGGCAGTTTCTCACGCAACCACAGTCAGTATTGTACATCTATCTCAAACTCACGGTCGCTGTTTAACGTGATAATCTATAGTACACAGTAAAAGTAGCTGTGGTTCTTATATTAGTTTAATTAGTGTCTATTCAGTTAAGTAAATTGTATATACAGTATATTATAGTGAAAGTACTAGAGTATTATTTTTAGTGTAATTACTGTTGTGTATATTTCTGAGTGTAATATTAACTATAAAGGGGAAACCACAGTATACCCAGCGCTTCAGAACTGAGTGGCTGAAAAATTATAAATAAAAACAGTGGCTTATGAGTGTGGAGGGAAATGACAGTCGATGTTTTTGTAAATACTGTAAAGTAGAATTGGCAGCAAAATTGGGAAATATTGACAGGCACATGAAAACGAACACATAAAATCAAGTGCTCCAGTTAGTGGATCTAATCCACAGCCTTTGTTGCCTTTCAAAACGGTGTCTAATGGATCAAAGTTAGTGGAAGGATGGCTTGGTCTTTTCATTGCTGAATACTGCTCATTTCTTGTCACAGATCACCTTTGCGAAATTTGCAAGTCTTATTTTTCAGACAGTAAGCTACATCGTATAAAGTGTTCTGCTATTGTGTGTTACGTTTTGGCACCTCATTTCGAACAGTTACTGTTACAGGAAATTGCTGACCAATTGCTTGTTGCTTGATGAAACTAATGACATTTCCGTAACTAAATTACTGAGAATTGTTATCCGGTACTACTCAGTGTCCAAGAAAACTATTGCTGTAACATATCTCGAAGTAGTAGAATTGGTTGAGTGTAACGCAGATGCTATTGTTGAAGCACTTAAGAACTGTCATAACAAACGGGGGTTGAAAATAGCCAAACTTCTTGCAATAGTAACAGACAATGCTTCGGTTATGACTGGGGTAAACAATAGTGTTTATGCCAAGTTGAAGAGTGAAATTCCACACTTGCAGTTAGTTAGTGTCTATGCCACTCCCTGCAGTTGGCAGTCTCTCACGCTGCTGCCGATTTTTTGCCCAGGAATTTAGAATTTTTGATCAAACAGTCATATAACTGGTTTTCACATTCATCCGTTCGTCAATCTGCTTATAGGGAATTATACTCCATAATCAACGACGGCGACCTCCCTTTAAAAATTATACTGATGTCTCAGATGCGGTGGTTGTCAATTGAAGGGGCTGTTACTAGAATTATTGACCAGTGGGTAGAATTGAGAACACATTTTAATATAGCTTGTTTGAAAGAGTGCTGCTAAACTTCCGAAGTCCTATATTCAATGTACCGAGACACAGTGAAAAAGAATCATCTCTTCCTTGTATTCCTAAAGCCCATTCTACAGGAAGTCCAAAGTCTAAATAAAAAGTTCGTAAACAGTAATCAAGACCCAACAAAATAATTAGGAGACCAGATTCTGCACAAAAATTGCGATTCCTGGGTATCGGATAGATGTGTTAGAATCCAAGATTGAGGATCATTTGGATCCTAGACCGTATCTTGGTTTTCAGTTTGAAACTGAAATTTCAACATGTGGTCTTCCTTCAGAAGATATTAAGATAATTAGAGACAGATGAGTCCAATTCACTCTTGAGCTTGTCAAACAACTTCCAGAAAATTTACGAATTCTTGAGAATATGTCTCTTTTCACCTTTGGAATGCCAAAAGCCAATCAGACCACATATTGTTGAAATAACGCAGCTGTTTGTGCAGGACCCAGATGTAATTACAGCAGTAGACGAGTGGAAAAATTTGTATCTCATTAAATGGGTAGAAGTAGGAGACACACTCAAATTTTGGCCAGAAGTGGCATCATATAGGGATGCAGGTGGAGAAGACCCCTTTGCAAACATAGTAAAGATAGCTATTTATGTACTTTCGCTCCCCCATTCCAATGCGGATGTAGAGAGAGTGTTTAGACAAGTTCAATTAGTGAAAACAAAGCAAAGAAATCGAATGAAAGTTCAAACTCGGCATTCCATTCTGTGTGCGATTTGGACTAAAACCAGAGGGAAAATGCTGTCACAACTACGAACTTCTGAAGGATATAGTGGACAAAATTGGAAGTATGCAGAGCTACAGCAGTACTACACCTTCCTGCTCCAAAGATCTACTAGCAGTAGCAGGCTCGAAAGTGAAGAAGAAGATTTTTAATGGAAGAAATGTAAGTTAAAAGAAACATCTTTTTATATAACTTATTTATATTTTTGGGTGGTTTTTCTAGTGTTTTGAATCATAGAGTCCAACTGGTGCTTTTCTGGTGTTTTAAAGCGTAGGGTTTAGTTCTTTCCCATTTCAAGATTTGGCAACACTAACCAAGAGCCCGCAGATGAGCCAGCTTGGTGTCCTCGGCGAAACCTCACACAAGACACGGCAAAAACCTAGAAAAATTGCTGTCTATTAATTCACTGGCCGTGAAAGCCAATATACCACATTTTTGGAAGCTTTCATAGGGAGGTTATGGTTGCTTTAGCTTTTAGTTCTCGCAGTAAACAGCCGCAGGTGCGCTTCAGAAAAAGGGAAGTAGCGCGCAGTTCGCTAGTCCTGTGGGGGTCCGGGCGAGGACACTATGAGGCTGCTGATGAGCCAACTTGTTGTCCTAGGCGAAACCGCACACAAGACATGGCACAAACCTAGAAAAATTGCTGAGTTTTATTTCACTGGCCGTGAAAGCCAATATACCACAATATTTTTGTCTCCATTAATATTTTGCTTTTTTTTTCTATGATGTTCCTGCATGGAATCTGTTTTAAATTAGTTATGAATAGGCCTACTTGGCAGTAAAGGGAATGTGTAGAGTAGTCCATGAAAGGCTAGCCCAGTTCCCGTATAAACACATCGATATATATTTTGTTGATAACTGCATTACCGCAATGTGAGTTAATATCGGACTAGCCATTGAGCAGAAACATAATACCGGTATTACCGACTAGTTACAATGTTTCATATTAAAGCATATCATTATTTAAATACTGATACAAAGACTGAGATGATGATGATGATAATTGTTGTTTTAAGGGGCCTAACATCTAGGCTATCGGCCCATACAACTGAGACCATGTGGATTGTGTTTCAATCAGTTGACACCAGAGTTCAAAAGAGCGTTTATCATTCAGAACTTAATTTTGACCAATCACGTAACTAGTACTGTAGCCGTTCGTTGATACTTCCGTCGTGTTGTAGCTCGAGTAACTTTGCATTGAGAAACATGTTTTGAATGCCAGACGGATAAAAGTGTTGAGCAAAGTTACTCGGGGAGTGGATGTCCATCACCTTTATCCAGAGATTGGGAAAACAGACCCTTGGTAGTCTATTTTCCTTCCCAGTGATTAGGATTCTCCATTGCCATTACTAATTGCAAATTTGTTTGTTTTTACTTCATTTTGGTGCTTGCCAACATTATTGTCATCAGCCTGACTGTATGGCATCCAATTAGGTGAAAACCAGGTAAGCAGTCTTGCGTATGCTGATGACCTGGTTATAATGACTGACTCTGTTGAAAGCTTACAATGCAACAGTTAGAACTTGAACAGAAATGTAAGGAATATGGTATGAAAATCTTCATTTCAAAAATGAAGGTGACATTGGTAGGAAAGAAAATAGAATGCCACATAGGAAGAACTTAGTTGTAGCAGATGGACCATTAAGTATTTAAGCTGTGTATTTTCTCCGGATGATATCGGGAAAGAGATTGAGTCAAGGTGCAGAAAAGCCAATGCAGTGAGTTCTCAGTATTGATCTACTGTTTTCTGCAAGGAAGAAGTTAATGAACTGATTAAACTCTCCCAATATCGCTCAGTATGTAGAAAGAGCTTGCTGCATGGAAGTGAGAGATGGGTGGACTCAGGATATATCGTACAAAAGGTAGAGGTAACTAATATGAGGGTAGCCTGAATGATTGCTGGGACAAATAGATGGGAGCAATGGCATGAGGGTATTCTTAATGAAGATATAAATGCTAAGTTAGAAATGAACATGATAGATGAAGCTGTTTGCTTGGGCTGACTCAGATGGTGTTATGTGAAGAGAATTGGAAAGGAGAAACTACCTAAGAGGTTAATGAGTTTGGCTGAAGAGGGTAAGAGAAGCAGAGATAGACCTACTATCGGACTTTTTATTATGGATACTCGAGTTTAGGCCTTAATTACAACCAAGCCAAAAGACCTATTGAAAAACGAGTTACACCAATATTGATCTTGTTTAATTCTGCGTTAGACTATATAAGCCAATTATTGTCAAGTTCATTAATTATTTACTTGTGGTTGTATGAAAAATTGTCCGTGTTTTTGACGTCTTTTCTAGGAACCGCTCACTTAAAACTATATACATGGAAAACTACTTGGCTGAGGGTAATGAATTTTTATATGTGATAGGCACAAGTATTGGTAGTGAAAATCTCAAGTTTCAATTTTCTTCAACTACCCAATAAAAAGTTCTTATACTTTTTCTGACGTAACGTTTTCTCAGCCCAGGATAAACGTACAGCAAGAAACTTGGTCTCATTTTGAAGCTCTCATTCGTGATTATCGGAACCTACGACCACTGTAAACATACAGTGTGATGACGAATTTATGAAGAGTAATATTAATGGTTGGTTTTGTGCGTCCTGGCCTGTGCGATTAAAAGCGGGCGAGCCGGTGAATTCGAGTGCAGCGTTGCCGGACAGTGGTGTAAAGGAATGCGAGTGACCTGGCTATGTCCACATGCTATTTTCAGTCTTCCTGTTTACTACTTATAGGCCACATCACATCACATCCAAATGCCTCAGAGACCACCATTGTCTGAGGGCGAACTTGCACTAACATACACTGACCGGCAAAAAAAGTGGAACAGTTAAAAAAAAACTAATATAAATAGTATAAAACTAGCCATGAAAAAGATTTAATCACATTTTAAAAGCTTTTCATTCATTAGAACAAACATCTGAAACATCCGTGAATAGAAATTGATAATATGACATTTCTTAGGGTGGTTTATTACCACCAATTACCCCCCAATTATCGATGAGCCTATCTTAATGGTTTTATGGCGGGAAGCGGACTGTAAGCGTTTAAGGTTTATGAGTGTTGCCGCTCGCTTATTGTTGTTCTAGGGATAACAACTGGCATTTGTTGAACACTTGTGAACCATTGTCACACACTTTAGCAAGTTATCCATTTGCAGTTCACACTAAAACATGCCTCTTAGCCGTGAAGAAACTGCACAGGCAGTTGCATTGGTGGAGGATGGCCGCAGCTTCCGTTATGTTGCAGAGGTCATTGGATCATCTCTCGGTAGCATACATCGTGCAGTGCAACGATACAGAGAGCTCCAAACTTACAACAGGAGACGAGGGTCAGGCCATAGAAGAAGCACAAGTGCCAGGGATGACAGATTTCTCACCCTCCAAGTTCTGCGTGACAGCCATACCACAGCAGTCCAGGCACGAAATCAACTGGAAAATGTGAGAGTGAGTGAGCGAACAGTAAGAAGAAGGTTTGAAGAAGCTCATCTTTCATCCAGGAGACCTGCACGTGGACCCACACTCGATCGACATCACAGAGAGGCGCGTCTTCGCTTCGCAAGGCAGCATCTGGGATGGACCCACGAGCAGTGGGCCTCTGTTCTCTTCACTGACGAGAGTCGCTTTAACCTAAGATCTCCTGATGGAAGATAAAGAGTGTGGAGAAGGCACGGGGAGAGGTACAGCCCTGTTATTTTCTCCTACAGGACTCCATTTGGAGGTGGCTCGGTTATGGTGCGGGGTGGCATCAACGTTATGGCCCGCACTGAGTTGGTGTGCATCGATCACGGGACGCTCAATTCCCAAAGGTGCATCGAAGAGATCCTGATGAACCATGTGATGCCCTTTGCGCCTTTCATTGGTCAGAATTTCATGCTGATGCAGGATAATGCCCGCCCTCATACTGCTCGCTGTGTTGTACAATATCTGCAGGAAGTGGAGATTCAAACCCTGGACTGGCCAGCTCGTAGTCCTGACTTGAACCCCATCGAACATGTATGGGATATGCTTGGAAGGAACGTCAGAGAGCGTGACTACACCACCTTGGCACAACTGAGAACATCGCTGCTGAAGGAATGGGATCGCATCCCGGCAGATGCCATTCGACGAGTTGTGAACAGTATGTCTGAGCGTTTACAAGCTGTCATAGACACTATGGGTGGAAACACTCCTTTTTAGTGATCAGTGTTCCCGTGCAGTGCTAACATTAATACTGTTTTGTTTGGCAATACGTTTGATAAAAACCAGCCCAAAAGAGCATTACTAAAAAATAGAAAATTGTAAGATTTGCAAAATGTAACGAAATTTGTGAGTTAAAGCGTGTTGTAAAACATGTTTCGGTATTTTCTGTTGCCAACCATCAAAAATTTACATGAATAATGCAAATATTGGAAAACCGATACATTTTAGTGGAATAAATTAAGAAATTACATAAAAAATTAAAGTGTTCCACTTTTTTTGCCGATCAGTGTATTACAAAATGGTAGAAGTATGAAGCAATGAAAGTTTTATGCCGAGAAGCCTTGCGTACCGTTGCTCCTGAACTCTGGAATCGATGTATTGTAACCATTCTGATCACAAAGCTCAGCTCTTTTAGGTTAAGAAAATAAGAAAATAGTGCTTTCTGAGAGTGCTGTTTGCATCTCTGTGTGGCATGGCAGGTGGCCTTGCCAATGAAGTTTCTTTTCGATGTACTTTTTTTTTATGTTATTTTGTTTTTATATATATCTTTGACTTCTTGTTAGGAGTCCATACTGCAAGATTTAGTTAATAGTGAGTATCTTTGAGAGTATCCATGGAGATTATTGTGTTCGGTCTTTGACTCAGATAAGGATTTTGTGGAAAAGAGAAGTATCTGTTGACTTGGTCTGATTCTTATTAGCAAGAATGATTTGGTTTTGTGTGATAAGATCCCGAGAAGTGAAGTGTTAGAGATTGATGCTCAGTGTTAGATGAAAAGAATAAATGGAGAAAGATTTTTTTTTTTTTAATTATCCCCTCATTGAGTATAATCAACCATGACCCCGGAATGTACGGTTACAGAATTAAACACGCGAAAAGAATTGAAGACCACTACTGGGAGATAGATGGCCTGTCTGAAAATGTCCCTCATTTCGAGCCAGTCATAATTAACATGAATGACAGCAGTTCTGATTCATTGGAACAGAGCCATTCTTCAGATGAAGAATACTGACTGAATTAAATATTGTAAAGATATTATGTAAATAATGTAAATAACCCATGTAAAAATTGTGTAGTCTGACATTTCCAAATTAGGAAGACAAACCATTTTTAAACCTGCCATTGAAGGTCCAAAGCCCTTATATGAATATGGTGATGGAAAATGAAATCTTTACGAGGAAAGAAAATAAAAGGTTGAAAGGAAACTTAAAGCAGTGTTCGTTCGTTGCGAGCCACGACGACTGCAACTTAATGCGGCAACGCTGCATCGGATTTCACAAGCCCGCTCGCTTTTAATCGCTTTCCCATTAATATTACTCTTCATAAATTCCTCATCACACTGTATGTTTACAGTGGTCGTAGTTTCCGATAATCACGAATGAGAGCTTCAAAATGAGACCAAGTTTCCTGCTGTACGTTTATCCTGGGCTGAGAAAACGTTTCGTCAGAAAAAGTATAAAAACTTTTTATCGGGTGGTTGGAAAAAATTGAAACTTGAGATTTGCACTACCAATACTAGTGCCTATCACATATAAAAATGTCATTACCCTCAGCCAAGTAGTTTTCCATGTATATAGTTTTAAGTGAGCGGTTCCTAGAAAAGACGTCAAAAACACGGACAATTTTTCATACAACCACAAATAAATAAATAATTAATAAACTTGACAATAATTGGCTTATATAGTCTAACGCAGAATTAAAGAAGGAAAATATTGGTATAACTCGTTTTTCAGAAGGGCAGTTGGTTTGGGTTTAATTAAGGCCTAAACTCGAGTATCCATAATAAAAAATCCGATAGTAGGATGCGATGGTAAGATTCAGTGTTGAACGATTTCGAAGTGAGAGGTGTAGGATCAGGAGGAGGCTGCAGCACCAACCGTTAATGCAAGATCCTGGAGGCGACTTATTCGCAAAGAGGCCTACAGACTAGACTGGATGCTGAAGGCAAAATAGTCACAAATGAAAAAAAAAAAGTTTTTTAAGTTATGTGTAAAAAATAAATGTTTTTAAAAGGCACGAAACAATTCATAGGAGATAGGACAATACCGTCACTCCTATACGGGTGAACAGCACAACAGCAGTGGTGATAACCTTAATAAATTTGCAAGAAATGAATAGCTAAAAAAAAGCTAAATAGACAGCGGGAAGGTTGAAGGATGCAAGTAATGTTGTGCTGAATGATATATCAGCCCAGCAAACACACACAAAATTTTTAGGTTAACCGAGTGAAAACAAACACAAGAAACAAAACAGGCCAGAAATGAAAAAAGGTATTCACTATAGAAAAAATAAGCCGATCATGTCATATTGCTGTGAAAGTTGTTTTCTTTACACTACTTTTGATTTTTGCAGGGGAAAAAAAAAGACAACTTATGCGATCTACACAAGCCCAATGTGTCTGCATGTCAGTCTGTGTACGTGTTAAGTTCCCCCCCCTCTCTCTCTCTATAAATTCATACACAACGAAACAGAATACCAAATTTGGTTCAGCCAGTGCTACCTCTATATTGCACTAGCAAGGGTCACCACAGTGTCACGTTTTACATCGCCAGCATTTTAACCGAACGAAAACAAATCGGCGGCCACCTTAACATTCAAACCTTAAATCAAATTGTGGTAAACTGATCATCGGATCTCTACCAAATTTTGGAAAGATACACCTTCGTATGGGAAGCGTCTGGCGCCCTAACTACAAGGTCATCAGCCAAATAATTACAAGATGGCGGCCTGATGAATTGTGCAAGCATTAAAATCTATAACTTATAATTAGGGACCCTGATTTATGGCAATATACAAGGCTTCAAAGTGGTGAAATAAAAGGTTCAAACGGTAAAATAAAATATCCAAAGCGGTGAAATGAAAAAAGTGAGGGTGAGTGTGATTATTAACTAGGGTATGTGCACGGTGTGCCGATCTGGTTAAATAATTAACACTATAGAAACATTTGGAGGAATTGTAATGGTAATTTAGTGCCCCATGTTGGTAGCGACAAATGTAATGGTTTCGCTAGCCCACACTGTTGGGTGAGAAATGTAACTGTTTACCTTTGCCTAAGCTATGTTGTTTTAATGGGCGCCAAGACCTCAATGCAATGCTGAAATCTAAATTTGTATTTAACAACGTCTAGCTCTGGCAGAACACATTCAAGACTCTATTCACTCAGATCGTGGTATGATTTGATCATTAACCCAACAAACAATTGTATCAGGAGAAGGAATTGGTCTATATCTAATGCTACCTACTGAAAGCAAAGATTGCATCGTAAAAGAAATGAATTTATTATAGAAAACAAGTATAGCAAAATTAATAATAATAATAACTATAAAATTTAAATTGGAGCGTTGTGATTTTAATATTACCGATAGAAAATTACGTGAAAACGGAGTCTGATAAATTGATTTTACTCTTATTTCCAAGCTATGAAGTTACTGAATTATGAAATATAAAACAAAGAAAAATGAGAGATTGCGTATTTCTGCGTCATTAGCGCTTACCCCTGGAAATTGCCAAAGCATTTCCCTCGTTCTTGATGATGCTGTGTGCTTCCCACAGTCTCCTGGACGTCGTCATCTCCGTCGGAATTTGATGATATTCTGGTAGATTAGATAATTCTATGGTCCGTACCTCGGACCCAAACACTCGTACAACCAAGTTTTACAAAAGTTCGTCGCTAACTCCACTGAACATCGGAGCGACACGCACTTGCGACCGTACACCTCAAGTATTTCACAGATAGTCCTCTTCCACGGAACATCGGAGCGATTCCCGCGTATATCCACACTCGGCAAGAACTACACAGATTGTTCTCGTTCCACGGCGCGTCGAACGATATATCCACACGTTGGCTCCCCCACCATGGTACCGACATCTAGCTTACGTCGTCTCCCGTGATTGGCTGCACCCTACGCGCTAGATCCCCACTCCTTCCTCATTACACTCCGCGGGAGGGAGAAGTCGATTTCCGTTTCGACAATTCGCCTTTTCTAGACCTTGCGTAATACTTCTCGACAGGAATCAGCTTGTATTAGAATTCCCAGTGAGTCATGTCTCTCAAATACCCTAACTGACAAACTCCGTAAAATTCCGTAATCATATAATTTTCTATGATATCGTCGTTCGTAATAATTTACTTGATAGCGTTTTCTAAGACATAGAAAACCTATCTGAATGCTAATAATTTTTATAAAATGCTCCGAAAATACCTTAATAATAATTACAATAAATTAATAATAATAATAAATTACCATGAAAAATTGTCTTGGCTGAACAATTTGCCGCGTAAATAAATATAGAATGGCTTCCTACTGACTTATGCCAGTTGCATAAAACCCCTCGAAAAACACGTTACATATTCGCCTCGGATCATCGGATGATTTACCGTGACGACGGTCCATTATCCGATTATCCCAGACACGTTAATAAACCCCATCCAAAATACATATTACATAAATGAAATCACCCTAAATTACAGATATATACACTCATATTTTTTCTTCACGCACTTTGCGTCAAAGTTTGTTGTCACTATGGATTGCACTCTGCAACCAGTCCAATGTTTCTCATATAAAATAGTGTTCCACGGATATTTCCGCCTCTCAAATTTCTCTATGTTGGAGAAATAGACATAATTAATGTGTGAGCACTATGTATTTATGATGTCATATCACACGCATTAAAGGTGTTCTGATATATTTATATCACCATAGAACTTCCTAATTTCACTGGAGGTCCCTTCCTTATGGTGAAATTTAATCTCACTTATCACTGAGCACACGATCACACTATTGTGGCAGCGCCTCGTGACCATAATACTTAATCTCTCTTTAAAGTAGATTAAATTAATATTGACTTCTGAAAAAAAAACAGTAAATGCGCATTACATATAACACCAAATATTTCTGTGCCGTAATCGCCCTGTCTTGTTAAGTTCCCGTTAACCATATTCTACTTAATACTAGTTCTCAACACAGACCATTTCTCCTCACACACATAATACCATTGTACAAATTATCTTAAATTACACACTTACAAATCTTACATGGCGAGGCCGTAAACAGAAATCACGTGTGCTGATATGTATGAGTTTCATGAAGGACTGTCTCGCATTCTGATGGCCCATCTTTTATCTCGTGGACGCCTTAAGCTAACAAGCCCTATTCAAGCGCTCCCCCATCTCTTGGAGATAAATGGGAACCCATCAGCGCTGCCAAAATGGCCTTGGTGCATCGAGACAATTTAGTGCTCAACAGCATCCGACAATCCCGTCATATTTCCCTGTACCTTAAAAACTCTCATTTACTTACATACTACCCCCCTGTGTGACTTCTGATACGCCTGCCTTAAGACCAGATCCTCCCACGCACCAAATACCACACTTACTCATTTGATAGGCTGGCTCGCCAGCTAAACACACTCACTTTATGACACATATTTTCGTAGACTATGTATATTATACGTCCCGTATAATCTGTTTCCCTCACTATTCTCCAGCACATATGCTGTTTTCCCAATACGTTTGGAAACTATAAATGTTTCTGCGTCACCTGCTTCCAACCTTGCAAGTGGCTCCCTTTAAATGAACGTCCTCACGTTGCTCTACCTAGCATATTTCTCAGTGTCTGTAACGATGCCCTGTTGCTACTGTCCACACATGCACATATTAAAATACCATCCTCTGCTTTAACCACAGGATAATCCCTACATAAATTAGTGTCCCTCGATAGCATGTCTGCAAGAATGTTATCTTTACCTTTAATATATTTTACTGTGAATTCGTATTCCTGCAGAGCAAGAATCCACCTACTAACTCTGTTAGAACTGAGTTTACAAGTCCTCATATACAGTAATGCATGGTGATCTGTGTGGATCTCAAATTTCCCCCCTACTAAATACATTCTAAATTTCCCTAAACTGAAAACAATACCTAAAAGCTCTAACTCAGTAATCGTGTATCTTTTCTCTGCTGCAGTCAGTCCTCGCGAGGCTAAAGATACAATGCACAGATTACCCTCATCATCTTTCTGACATAATACTCCAGCAATGCCTATATGTGAAGCATCTGTCATAACCACATATTCCTTATCTTTTAACGGATATTTCAGCACTACAGCTTTCTCAAAACCTTCCTTCAGCGCTCTAAAAGCCTGATCATGCTTGGACTCCCATCTCCACCGAGTCCCACTTTTAAGCAATTCCCTGAATGGTTCTACCAACCCTGAGTATTTAAGAACGAACCTCCTGAAGAAGTTGCAAATTCCCAGGTAAGTTTTTAACTGTTTAACATTCTGTGGCACCTCTGCGTTAAGTATCTTATTAACCCTACTTTCTTCTGGTGTTACACCTCTACTCGACACTCTATGACCTAAAAATGTCACTTCTGACTGACAGAATGACGACTTAGACAGCTTCAAAGTGAACCCTGCCTGATCTAACTTCTGAAAAACTATATTTAAATGATGTAGATGCTCCTCAAAACTGCGTGAACTAATTACCATATCATCTATGTAAATGGTTACAAACTCTCCTGTGTCATCCCCTAATGCGATGTTTAAAGCCCTAATTAAAGCAGCTGAACTACTCTTTAACCCATAAGGTGTTCTACAAAATTGATAAAGGTTATATTTATGACTAAAAGCTGTAAATGGTCTATCTTCGTACATAAGTGGCACTTGCCAAAAACTGGAACTCAAATCTACACAAGTGAAATACTTCTTCCCCTCAAATGTTTGCATTAATTCCTCTATTGACATCGATTTCAGCTGATCTGAACTAATTCTACTGTTAACCAAACGAGCGTCTAAACAAATACGAATAGTGCCGTCGGTCTTGGGTACCGTTATCAAAGAATTAACATATGGACTGTTAGAATACTCAATAATCCCATCTTCAAGCATCTGGTTAATTTGTGCCTCAACTGCACTCTGATAAGCGAAAGGTACAGGATATCTATGTCCTGTGAATACTGACCTATCAATAACGTTCAATGAATGTGTATAGCAATTGGCCATACCAATGCGATCCTCAAAAACTCTCCTATTACACCATAACACATCATAGAGCCGAACACACTGTTCATCCTCTATATTTCCCTGAAATGCAGCCTCACGTAACGAGTCCTCTAGACTTCCGTTCGTAATCACACTGCCCACAAAACATGGAGAACCCCGCTCTACGGCTGGCGATATCTCATTTAAAGTACACATCACACCTACAATACTACTCCTCTGAATATGGTCATTGAACGCTACTTCTACTTCAGAATCTCCCCATTTAAATTTCAAACTCCCTACATCATAACATAAGTTACCAGACACTCTACTTAGCCACTCTGAACCCAAGATAACACTGAATACTAAATTTGGAATTACAAGGCAAATCTGCTTCTCTACATGATTATTAATTTTAATGTCTACTAAAACTTGCTTAGAAATTACTTTAGACCTCTTCCCAACAGCTGTGATAACAAAAGTGCTTTTAATTGGCATCTCCTCAAAATTTACTCCAGTTCCTTTCATTTTATCATAAAATGCACTACTTATGCAACTCTTCATACAACCACTATCAATTAAAACATCTGTGTACGCCTCGGACACGTTAAATTTAACTATGATGATGATGATAATTGTTGCTTTAAGGGGCCTAACATCTAGGTTATCGGCCCAGTTTAACTATGGGGCTCTTACTAACCACTTCCTGAATAATACCTTCATCATTTAGTTCATGTAATAATTCATTTCTTACATTTAGGTCATAGGGTTCCTGTATAATTGTATGGACAGGGCATGCTACAGACTGAGATTCTGACCTTACTTCGCAGCCTGGTTCGAGTTTAAAGAACCGCTACAGCTGGCCGTAGTACTAGTTACTACTGCACTGGTCTGGTTGTTCTGAGTTGTGTTGTCATTGTTTGGCTGTATATTACTACCACTAGGCTGTCCTCTTCCTTGACCCCTATTCTGGTTGTAATTATTGTCATTATAATTTCTCCCTTGATTTCCCCTGAAATCATTGTTTCTCCCTTGATTTCCCCTGTAATCATTGTTCCTCCCTTGATACTGATTACCATAGCCATTTCCTCTGTTCTGATTTAGCTGATTATTATTATTTCTATTTTGAGCATTGGCCCCTTCGCCACCGTTCCCTTGAACTTCCTGATGCCTGGCTTCATTAGGTCTATTATTATTATTACCCTGGTTCCTATTGAAATTGTCCTCATAACCCCCTCTCCCTAGTGCATCAAATGTGCTTAACAAACTTTCTACTTGTGATATAGTCTTTACATTCTGGATACAAGCAGCCTCCTTGATCCTATAGGGAAAGTGCCTAAGTAGCAACCTTACCACATCACTTTCCTCCTTCAAGCCATCCAGATATTTACACACTAATACCTGCCCTAAAAAGTATTCGGTCATGGTGGAGCTTCCTTTAGGGTTATATTTACCACACACTACTCCCTCACGATGCTGCGACTGAATAACCTCATTCCAGAACTTTTCACAGAATTTCATTTTAAAATCATTGATATCAGTAAACTTGTCTCTGTAGACAGCAAACCAATTCCTCGTTTCCCCCACAAACACTTGTTCTAAAATTTCAACTACCTGGCACCACTCAATACTACCATTTTCCAACCTCTCCCCGAATTTATTTTCTAGAGTGTTCATGAACTCCATTGGGCACCCCTGTCGATTGCTGAACTTACCCAGTTCTACCTCCCTGTGTGTGCTATTCACAAAAACTGGCCTATTCTGACTATTTTCTTGCCTGATCCTAGCTTTTAATTTTAACTCTAATTCTGCGATTTTCTCCTCAGCCTTCCTCTCAATACCGTTTACTGTTAATTTAATGTTTCCTTCTGATTCTTCTACTTTATCATATAGCTTTGCTTGTTTCTCCTCAATCTTGCTAATGCTCTCTCTATTACTCTCTCTTAAATCATTTACTTCTGCAACTATTTGTGAGTGGACTTTCTCAATTCTACCCCCCAGCTGTTCCTTAACCTCTTTAGTAGCTACCTGAATTTTGTCAATTTCTCCCCCCAATTGCTTTTTGACCTGCTGTGTTTCCAGTTGCACTAGTTCTTTTAAATTTTCAGCCTGTGTACTGATTCTAATTTCCAACTCCTCCTGTACTTTTCCTAATTTTCTGTCTACATCTGCAATAATCTCTTTAGCCTTTTCTTCCATCACCCCCCTGATCTCACCTCTAATCAGTTCGAATTTGTCACTCATTTCCCTACTGTTTTGTTCTAATTTAGCATTTAAAGTTTCAGTACTCTCTCTATTTTCCTTACTGTTTTGTTCTAATCTGGCGTTTAAAGTTTCATTACTCTCTCTATTTTCCCTACTGTTTTGTTCTAATTTTGCATTATTCTGTTCTAATTTTGCATTTAAAGCTTCTGTACTTTCTTTATTTTCCCTACTGTTTTGTTCTAATTTTGCATTATTCTGTTCTAATTTTGCATTATTCTGTTCTAATTTTGCATTTAAAGCTTCTGTACTTTCTTTATTTTCCCTACTGTTTTGTTCTAATTTTGCATTATTCTGTTCTAATTTTGCATTTAAAGCATCACTACTAACTTTGTTCTGATACATGAACTCGAGAAGTAAAGTTTTTAATTCTGGTTGGCCGCCTACACTCCCTGTTTCAGTATCGGGATTTACCTCCGCTACCCCGGTACTACCATCACTCGACATACTGCTCGTATCATCATTCTCCAGTTGATGACCACTACGTAACCTCATCTGTCTTTCTTTCTCATCCCCCATAATGATATACACTGATAAAGACAAATAACCCCCAAAATACAGGCACAGAAATATATACCCTTCTCCTTCCACAAATGTTATTAGGTTTTCAGCCCCAAGTTGTCGGCGCCAAATGTAATGGTAATTTAGTGCCCCATGTTGGTAGCGACAAATGTAATGGTTTCGCTAGCCCACACTGTTGGGTGAGAAATGTAACTGTTTACCTTTGCCTAAGCTATGTTGTTTTAATGGGCGCCAAGACCTCAATGCAATGCTGAAATCTAAATTTGTATTTAACAACGTCTAGCTCTGGCAGAACACATTCAAGACTCTATTCACTCAGATCGTGGTATGATTTGATCATTAACCCAACAAACAATTGTATCAGGAGAAGGAATTGGTCTATATCTAATGCTACCTACTGAAAGCAAAGATTGCATCGTAAAAGAAATGAATTTATTATAGAAAACAAGTATAGCAAAATTAATAATAATAATAACTATAAAATTTAAATTGGAGCGTTGTGATTTTAATATTACCGATAGAAAATTACGTGAAAACGGAGTCTGATAAATTGATTTTACTCTTATTTCCAAGCTATGAAGTTACTGAATTATGAAATATAAAACAAAGAAAAATGAGAGATTGCGTATTTCTGCGTCATTAGCGCTTACCCCTGGAAATTGCCAAAGCATTTCCCTCGTTCTTGATGATGCTGTGTGCTTCCCACAGTCTCCTGGACGTCGTCATCTCCGTCGGAATTTGATGATATTCTGGTAGATTAGATAATTCTATGGTCCGTACCTCGGACCCAAACACTCGTACAACCAAGTTTTACAAAAGTTCGTCGCTAACTCCACTGAACATCGGAGCGACACGCACTTGCGACCGTACACCTCAAGTATTTCACAGATAGTCCTCTTCCACGGAACATCGGAGCGATTCCCGCGTATATCCACACTCGGCAAGAACTACACAGATTGTTCTCGTTCCACGGCGCGTCGAACGATATATCCACACGTTGGCTCCCCCACCATGGTACCGACATCTAGCTTACGTCGTCTCCCGTGATTGGCTGCACCCTACGCGCTAGATCCCCACTCCTTCCTCATTACACTCCGCGGGAGGGAGAAGTCGATTTCCGTTTCGACAATTCGCCTTTTCTAGACCTTGCGTAATACTTCTCGACAGGAATCAGCTTGTATTAGAATTCCCAGTGAGTCATGTCTCTCAAATACCCTAACTGACAAACTCCGTAAAATTCCGTAATCATATAATTTTCTATGATATCGTCGTTCGTAATAATTTACTTGATAGCGTTTTCTAAGACATAGAAAACCTATCTGAATGCTAATAATTTTTATAAAATGCTCCGAAAATACCTTAATAATAATTACAATAAATTAATAATAATAATAAATTACCATGAAAAATTGTCTTGGCTGAACAATTTGCCGCGTAAATAAATATAGAATGGCTTCCTACTGACTTATGCCAGTTGCATAAAACCCCTCGAAAAACACGTTACAGAATAACAAACAATTTTTTTTAAGAATTACAACTCAAATGAATTATATTTTCCGTGTTTAAGAACTAACCTAACATTTACCTCAACACATAGTCTCCATGACTACCATAGTCCTTTTCTCACTAACTTGTGAAACTTACGTTGTCCCCTAAGTAGACACAGAGCATTGTTTCCATCATTTCAGGACTACAACCAATCAAGTTCGAGAAAGGACTTCGTCATCTCGAATCTTATGGAACAGTTATATTTAAGGTTTCTTATTTTCTGTCAAAGGACAGATAGTGAAACTATTTCAATTAAATTTAAAATAAATATGTGTAATTTAATCTTCTTACTAGCATTTTGTTAGAATTTAGCATTTTAAGGTGAAAATAACACATTTTGCAAAATAACTTCATTTTGCGATATTTCGTGGCTTCTATGTCGAAGAAAATGGCATATTTGGGGTAAATATATTGTTGTGATAACATATAAGTTTGCTGAAATATTACGCGGGTATCTTTAAAATCAAAAATCCAGGACTCTACTTAGAATACAATCAATGATCACAATATTTGGCATTCAGATAGTTTTATACAGTGAGAGCCTTCCCTATAAAACAGGGCCTCTCTGTTGCCGCTTATGGCCGAGCCACTGTGTATTGCAGCGTGTCGAGCAAGGCACTGGCACTAGCAGCAGCGTAGCGCCCAACTAGTTTAACACATTTACACTTTTAATATATTTAATCATCATATTTACTTACATGAGCTAATGGATGTCACAGCCATGCCAGAGGAAGCCTTTGGAGGAGACCATAGGGCAGTGGTAGCAAAATTAAAAGTAGGAAAGGGCATGAATTTACCAGAAAAAAGGGAAAGAAAGATTAAGGTCTGGAGACTAAAGAAAAAGGAGGTTGCAGAAGAGTTTAAGAGAGAATTTTAAGAACAGATACCAAGGACGGATATTACCCATGTGGAACAAGAATGGGAAAAGTGCATAGAGTGCATTTGTAAACAATGCAGAGAAAACATGTGATAGAACATCAGGAAAGGTACGGAAAAAGGCGACAAAATGGTGGAATGATAGTGAAAGAAAAGGTAAGAGAGAAGAAGAAAGCTTGGAAGGAATGGAAAACAAAAAAGACAGAAGAAAGTAGAGCAAAATATATAGAAGCAAACAGAGATTGCAAGAAAGTAATTGCAGAGGAAAAGAAGAAAAGCTGGGAAGAATTCACTCAGGAAATAAGGGAGGATTTACATTGTGGAAAGAAATTGCTGTTTGGAATTATAAAAAGCAGAAGGAATGAATAGGTGAACACTGGGTTCGTGAAAAACAAAGAAAGTGAAATATTGACAAAACCAGAAGAGATAACGGACAGATGGAAAGAATATTTCAGCGAGCTGTTGAAGGTGAGACGTCAGGCATGCGGAGAAGTTACGCAAACAGCCAAAACGGTGGAGGAAGAAATAGAAGAAGAACCAGACATTACTATGGCAGAAGTGGAATGGGCAGTTAGGAAGATGAAGATGGGGAAAGCTGTGGGAATCGACGAAGTGGCAATAGAAATGATCAAGGCGGCAGGACCAGTTGGACTGCAGTGGACATACAGACTCCTCAGGAGTGTGCGGAGAGAGAAGAAAGTACCTGAAGCCTGGAAGAAGGGAATAATATTGCCAATATTCAAGAAAGGGGACAGGAAGGTGTGTGGTAACTACCGAGGAATCACCATCATCTCGCATGTTGCCAAAGTAATGGAAAGAATCCTAGAAAAAAGAATTAGAGTAAAGGTAGAAAGCCAAATAGAGGAGGAGCAGTTTGGATTTAGAGGGGGCAGGTCAAGAGTGGAACCCATTTTCATTCTGAGACAGAACATTGAAACAAGTTGGGAATATGGGAAGGATATGGTAATGACTTTCATTGATCTAGAAAAGGCCTATGATAACATCCCTAGAACAAAAGTTTGGGAAAGCTTAACAAATAGGGGGATAGGCAAGGAACTGAGAGACATGATAAAAGGAATGTGCATGGGGTGCTACAGTAGTGTGAAGACTAGAGTCGGGACATCGGAATGGTTTAAAATTGACACTGGACTAAAGCAAGGAAGTGTGTTGTCACCATTATTGTTCGTAATGGTGATGGATGACATCATGAAAGCAGCAATGAAAGAATATAGTAGGGCAAAGATGAAGGTAATGTTGTTTGCAGACGACGTTGTGATCTGGGGCGAGGATGAGATGGAGGTACAAGTCCAGTTAGACGTAATAAATGAAAAGATTGAGCAATGGGGATTGAAGATAAATGTGGAGAAGAGTAAAACAGTGGTGATGAGTAGAGATAAGAAAGAAGGAAAAGGAGTAATCAAAGTAGGAGATAAGGAATTGGAAGTGGTGAAACACTTCAAATACTTGGGAAGTGAACTGACTGTAGATGGAAGACTAGATTTGGAAATTAGCAGAAGAATACAACTCGGGAGTGCTTTCTACCAACAGGTAAGGGGACTAGTATGGAACAAGGATATACCAATTAAGGCTAAAGAAGTTATGTACAGAGCATATTATGTTCCTATAATGACATATGCAGCAGAAACTTGGACAATGACTAAGAGGGATGAGAGCAGAGTACAAGCGGCTGAGATGAAATTACATCATGTTCCCGTTTGGGAAAATTCATAACCTATTTGGATTGCCAAGGTAAGGTTTTTGTTTTATGAAAGGGAGCTCGACTTCCGTAGCACATTGGCATCAATCGTGACGACAATACTACTTTTATTTTGTGTCTTGTGATGGCCTTCTCAGTATGTGCTAGCCATGCGTATTGGTGAAGTGTGTCTGTACCAACTGACTAGCCCAACGGCACACTGGGGCGAAACGCTGGCATTTTATGTTTGATCTGGCCGGACCAATTTTATCATATTAATTGATAATTTATCTGATCAAACGGAAATTACATCATATTCCCATTTGGGAATATTCATAACCTATTTGGATTGCCAAGGTAAGGTTTTAGTTTTATGAAAGGGAGCTTGACTTCCGTAGCACATTGGCATCAATCGTGACGACAATACTACTTGTATTTTGTGTCTTGTGATGGCCTTCTCAGTATGTGCTAGCCATGAGTATTGGTGAAGTGTGTCTGTACCAACTGACAAGCCCAACGGCACACTGGGGCAAAACGCTGGCATTTTATGTTTGATCTGGCCGGACCAATTTTATCATATTAATTGATGACATGAGATTCCTGAGAAGTATGGTCCAGAAAACGAGGAGGGACAGAGCGAGAAATGAAAATATACGGAAAGAACTGGGAGTACAGAAACTAAATGACAAACTGGAGCAAAACAGATTGAGGTGGTTTGGACATGTCAAACGGATGAATGAAGTAAGGCTACCAAGACGAGCACTGGAACGACGGATGACAGGGAAGAGAGGACAAGGAAGACCAAGAATGCGTTGGAGGGACTCTGTGGAGAATAGTATTAGAAAACGGAACCTGCATTGGAACACTATGTCGGAAGAGGAATAGTGGAACGACAGAACAAAGTGGAGAGGAACCAAATTTGGCCCCACCCAGTGTTAACTGGAAAAGGGGAAATGAAAATGATGATGATTTACTTACATGAATTTCAGAGTATTTGCTGGAAATGCTGTCCATCATTTTCTAAACACACATTGTATTGACGTATGAAGATTTGGTACACTCTAGTAATTCATCCCAACTGAAATTTCGTTCTCGAGAGCCTCCAGAGTATGAGGATTGTTTCCGTATATATTTTGTTTGAGATTCCCCCGCAAGTAAAAACTTCACTACGCTGAAACTTGCGAACACATTTACTGAAAAGACTTCTTCTTGCAAAGATAAGTTTCCACTAGGAAATTTCGATCTTTTGTTCTATACCTAACAATGTTCACAGGATACGAGATAGCCTACAGTACTTCACCACAAGTCATAAATATCTCAACTTATCTTGCCAGCTACGTATGTAATAAATTCAATGCCAGTATTCAGGGCTTCCCATCCTGCTTGTGTTATCAGTAAATGCTAGTCATCTGGCACTGACTAAACGCTCTCCGCCGGTCACACGGGTGGGCAAAGCTCCGTTCTTGAGGGAAGGCTCTTACTGTATAAGGACAGTCTAATATCAATGTGATAACTACAGAAGACTGTGGCATGCGCAGCTTCCATCATGAAATTATAATACAGTATATAAAAATTAATATTAATTCTGAATGAGAGTGGAATGCAGTTTATACACTTGCAGCAGACATGAATGTGACTTACATACCTTGTGTCCTTATTTCATCTTCTGGGTGATATTACATATTGAAATTAGGAACCCTGGTCACTACTCAACCTCATGTATGTGCTAAAGTACGTAAATATGTGCTTTTATTTATTGCTCTTTTAAAAACGGCTGCCATGTTCTGACAGTGCTTGCAACTTGTTCAATTGTCAACAAGGCGCATTTTAGCGTCACGAACCGAGGTGCACACATTGTTGCCAACATGTAAGATACAAAATCACTGTTGATTAAAAAATTCATTGGGACACGTTAGGCTGTAACCATTGTCAAAAATCATTGATCTGGGCGTGTTAGGCTGTAACCATTGTCAAAAACCATTGGATTGGATTAAACGAAGGTTAGAATGGTCGGGTGTAGGTGCGGCCTTAGCCATGCTCAGCTAGTGGGGCACGGTTGACACAAAACCATTGATCTGGCGCGTTAGGCTGTAACCATTGGATTGGACAAAGCTAAGGTTAGAATGGTCGGGTGTAGGTGCAGCCTTGGCCACACGCAGCTAGCGGGGCACGTTTGACACAAAACCATTGATCTGGTGCGTTAGGCTGTAACCATTGGATTGGACAATGCTAAGGTTAAAATGGTCGGGTGTAGGTGCGTCCCTGGCCGCACGCAGCTAGCGGGGCAGGTTGACACATAACCATTGATCTGGGCGCATTACTCTGTAACCATCGTTAAAAATCATTGAAATGGACAAAACGAAGGTTAGAATGTCGGGTGCGTGTGCAGCCTTGTCGTCCAGGTATCCTCTTGTTGCAGGTTACAGATATGTTATGTGTTATGCACCTAACTTCCACTTCATGATGGCATTTTGTGCACGGTAGTGTTTCTGGTACTAAAATGTGTTGTTGCAATAGCTTCAGCAACTTCTTAGGTTGATCATAGAACCGCCGATTGAAGTTACCGATTGTTATCGGGCAATTTCGACAATCCATATGAATAAATGATTCAATTTGGCACACTATCAAATTAACTGAGTGCTGCACACATATGATGCGCACTAGAGAATGAACTGGGCGCTTCTTTATTTAATATAGTATCGTAAGGGCAAGGTTGGCAGTACTGTTTTGATGATGATACTAGCACTTAAAGACAGACCAGCGGGGATAACGAAGCGGCCCGAATACTCACGACCTCAACCGATGATGATTGATTTGGACAATGGCGCCCTCAGCTGTAATTTTCGCTATATAAGTCGTGATCCTATGTGGGATGGCCGGGTGGAACACGGACGGCGGTGGAGGAAACATCTATTAAAACACTGTTCCCTGATTTATTTCATTCAGTGCTACCAAAATAATAACTCTCAACTCTTAAAAGCTATTCTAACAATACTTAGAGACAATGTAGTATTGCACATGAGGCCCTGTATGGCCATGGCAAAAGAACACACTCTCCATATATTCAAGACGTGCAAAGTATTACAACATTAAAATAGACAACTCCAAATGAAATTGGGTAATTACGACGAATCTAGCCAAGGGGTGATCATTTTATTACAGCTCTTACATGCCTTCATCAAAAGATTATCACACTGAATATAGCGCATAGTGGTCATCAATATATTTCAAAATAAATTAATAACTTTCGGTACCTTAGAGCTATAAGGACGAAATTTAGTAAAGAAAGAGAACCTTATTAGTCACTTTGCATGCCCAAAGCAAAAGATCTGTGACACCATAGATTCAACATGGTGGCTAGGCGTACTGTTGAAGTTTACAAATTAGTAACTCAATGTTGTGCAACAACCTTGGTTCATGAAAGGCTCATACACACGACGTCATATCACAAACATCATACGAATGCGATTTAACCATGCCTTAACCCCTGCCTATCTACATAGAATTCATGCTCGCAATCCTCCTGTATGTGGCTGCGGACACATCTGGGGAGATCTCCCTCATATTATTTTCCAATGTCCATCATATGATGTACAAAGTCATAAAATGTATAAATCTTTATTCCCACTTGGTTTTCAGTTACCCCTCAATTTGACTCATTTATTACATGCACCTACAGTTCCACTGGTTACTATCATAAGGATGTTTTTCAATTAAATCAAAATTAGTTTGTAACGTTCTACCCTTTATTGTGATCCAGTCTTGTCTGTCTCCGTAGTCTGTTAGTCACCAAGATGGATCCCTTAGGTGTGAAGCTTAGTAGACTACCCTTGTGTCCCTTGGGCTATTTTGTATGTTCATAGTAATAACCAATAATTTTATGTCTCTCCTCCCCCAGTATCTCTCCAATATCAAATTGCCAATGTACATTTGTTTTGGAGTTTCTCTGCCCAACACACAAGCAGTACCTGTATAGCCGTTGGGCGAAGCGAACGTGTGCTCAGTAACGTACAAGAGAAAAAAATGAAAAAAATTCACGCCAGCGAGATCACTGTAGGGAAACCAGCCCCATTTGTTTACATGCTTTCATAAAGCAACGAAGATCGCCAGCGATGTGCGCCCAGCGATAATCGCCGTAGCCAAACCGGTAGAGCTGAATGAATATAGAACGAGCGATAAAATTCTCTACAATACATGAATTAGCCAAAATGCCTTATGAAACGATGAGAAATAAATCAGGGGGCGATGTTTTAATAGATATATCGGGACTATTACAGATTGCGATCGCTTGCGTATAAAATTCCCCTAAAAAATGGAGGCTTTCGTGACGTCACGAATTACTCCTCTGGCAAGCTTACGGGAAAAGCCTGGGTATTAGGGGTTTTTGGGTCGGGAAACACAAAAACAGAAATAAGCATTTACAAAAAAACTTCAAAACGCAATGTGTACATACGAAAATTTCCCAGTTTAAGATTATATTTTTAAAATTTTGTATCTTAATCTGTAATTGGCCTAAATAGCTCAATTACAGATGACGATACACATAGTATTTTTTTTAATTTCATATTTATAGAAGATTGTATCGAAATCTGTAATTGACCAATGTAGCTCAATTACAGATGGCGATACATACGAAAATGTCCCAATTTAACGTTGTATTTATAAAATTTTGTATCGTAATCTAAATGGCCTATATAGCTCAATTTCAGATGACAATACACATCGTAATTTTCTAATTTCACATTTATAAAAGTTTGTATCGCCATATGTAATTAAGCTATATAGGTCAATTACATATTTCGATACAAACTTTAAAAAATATGAAATTTTAAAAAAAACTATTTGTATAGTCATCTGTAATTGAGCTATAGAGGCCAATTACAGATTCCGATACAAAATTTTATAAATATAACCTTAAATTGGGACATTTTCGTATGTATCACCGTCTGTAATTGAGCTATATAGATCAATTACAGATGGCGATACACATTACCTTTCGAAAGTTTTTGTAAATGCTGATTTCTGTTTTTGTGTTTTCCCCACCCAAAACCCCTACTACCCAGGCTTTTCTCTTAAGCTTGCCAGAGGAGTATTTCGTGACGTTGCTGATGACGTCATGAAAGCCTCCATTTTTTAGGGGAATTTTATATGCAAACGATTACAATCTGTAACAGTCCCGATACATTTTTGTATCACAATGTGTATATGACCTACATATCGCATTTCAAAGGTTTCTTATAAATGGTAATTGCTCTTTCGGTTTCCCCCACCCAAAACCCCCTATTCCCCAGACATTTCCCGCAAGCTTGCCAGAAAAGTATTTCGTAACCTCATTAATGATATCATCCAAAATTTCAATGTGCACCACTAACTTTACTTCACGAATGTCCGTCAATTAATGATGGAAAACATATTTCATATATACAAGCACCAATAGCCGCCCCCCCCCCCCCCCTTCAAGTAGCCACCAATGGTTTTGTGTAGTTTGGGGTTTTTTGTTTACCAATGTTGGCTGCAAATACTTTCCTTATAACACATTGAGCTCAATAATTTCATTTTTTACTGGGGGCCTCGCCGCTAGATGGGGGCTTCATTCATTCCATGGCCTGACCCAGTCAGTCGACTGGAAGCAGGCTGTGGATTTTCACTGAGGGGGCTGCCCCCACCGCTTCAAATAGCAACAAATGGTTTTGTGTGGTTTGGGTTTTTTTTTGTTTTCCTATGTTGGCTGCAAATACTTTTCTTATAACACATTGTGCTCAATAATTTTATTTTTTACTTGGGAGGTCCCCCCCCCATACCCCCACCCACTTCAAGTAGAAGCAGTAATGTACTTGTTAATAACCTTTCCCAGGCATACACGAACCTACCCTGGGGCTTACGCCACAGACCCTCTTGCTTGTGGCACAGTAATATACTTGTTAATAACGCTTTCCAGGAATACATAAACCTAACATGGGGCTTGTGGCACAAGCAGTAATAGAGACTACTGGTTAATAACACTTTCCAAGTATACATGAACCTAACCTGGGGCGTATGCCCAGTCATCAGCAAATGTCATAACATTGGTATGTAACGACACACTATTTTAAGCCAAAAATAGGGGACTAAATGAAGACAATGAAAGCCAGAACATCAAACATATAGGCCTAAACATCTACATACTTATGTCATCCACTTCACTAAAACACTCCCTACTTTATATCATAGATCTACATATTCGCAAGATCCACAAGTTGTCAATATATGCACCTAGATACAGTAGTTGTGAAAAACATGTACCCCCTTCATTAGTTCACCTATATAGGTCTGGTAACCATCCTGATATCCAAATTTTTGCATTCTCTCCATGTATACTAGACCTAAATAGGTCTAATACAAGACACTGACATATCTCTTTTCCAAGTGTACTTGTAAATGCCAATTTCTGTCTATATTTTACCCACTCAAAATCCAGGCATATTCACCCACACAGTGCCTAACGTAATATTTTTGTCTAGACCAATGGCTTTGTCTATGGCTTTAGAGGAGTAGAGTGCAACTTTTCAATTGAATGCAACAACCAAAAGAAATATATGAAAAATTTAATTGCAACTCACAGACAGATCCCACAGGCCATCTGACTGCACATGTCGAGGCAGTAGAAGCAGTAATTTTCGCCAACACAGTGCCTAACACAACATTTTCGTCCAAACCAATGGCTTTAAAAGAGTACAGTGCAACTTTTCAATTAAATGCAACAACTAAAAGACATAAACAATTTTATTCGAGCTCATCAACACCTCCCACGCACATGTGACGGTTGACTGCTCATGTCAAAATCTAACGGAAGACTAACAGGTTAAAAAAATGGCGGGCACAGCAACTCCACAGCAACAACCGAGCATCGACAACACCACGTCCGAGGCCCCTAAGCGAAACGAATCGCAATGTGTAATTGAACCGATATTTCCTCCACTGCTGTCTGTGACCCACCCAGCCATCCCAAATAGGATTAAGGGGCGGTTCCAACAACCTTGCGTTAAATTTGGCTAACTAAACGTTAGTTAACAGATCGTTATAATTTTAACATTCTGTTAAAGATTACGTGTTCCACAAAACGTTTAATCAAGTCGGTTAACAAACGATGCGTTAAATGTCACTTGCTGTAAGGATCAAGGAAGCAGTGGATGGTTTTTCAGACTTCTGAACTGTGTCTAGTCAACTTGTATTCATTTGTTTGCTATTCGCGTTATCTGGAACTAGCGTGATGGAAACATAAACAACAGGATGCTATAACATGTGATTTGAGAAGATGGGTGTGCTCTTTTCTCATATTTTCAGTTATTTTTATAATAATTGAGGCTAAGAGATGAGTAATATAATTGCTTAGTTCCGCTGTACTCTTCAAATTCAGCAATTGCCATATTAATGCTTTACTTCCAAAAAGAGAAACCTTTTCAGAAGGAATGGAGTAGAATAGGCCTACTTCGCGTCGCAAAGCCGATTTCGAAGTACTTTATATGATCGTACGCCGCTGCCATTTTACAAAGGAGAATTATTTATTAATATATACTACCAGTAATGAATTTCTTAAAATAACCAGTACCCTACATTCTCCCCTGCATTACAAACTAGGTGAATTTTAGCAGCAAAGTATATAGGAGTTTAGCAGGGTCGATTTGACAGCTGTTCTTCCCATGTGGCAAAAATTACTTTAGTGGTCGCTTTATCGTAGGCCTACATGTGGTTGTCTTTTTTTTAACTTGCCCCATTGCTGCTTCAAATCTGTGAAGCTCAGTTTTTCTAATAATAAGGTGCTTATCAAAAAATTTAAAAATCTTATGGCTGTCGTTTTCACTTCCGTAGTTTTATTCATCATTTCATAATACAACAGTACAATAACCTTTTGTGCACTACATTATTGACCATTACGTACTGATGTTGCTGTCTGAATAGGCTATATTTAAGTGGCCGGTTGTAAGGTAAAGTCCTTACTGTATTTATGCACAACACATTCGGACAACCTATATCTCTCCAGAAACTTCTTTTCAGACAGTTGCAACATGTCTTTAGACCTTGGCAAGAATTCTTGTTCTGTAGCATTATTCAAATACGGTAATAAAAAATAAATAATACAATAACTGAGCACGAAAGGCATACTGTATTTGCTTGTAACCATTTTTAACACTCTGTTAAACTCCTAACAGAGCAAGAATGGGATGTTAAAATAATGGATAGGTTAACGATTTGTTAGCAGTAATGTTGATTGATGGAACACCATTTCCCTAACATTTCCATTAAAGTACTTTAACGTGTCGTTAAAATTTTAACGAAGGTTGATGGAACTGGCCCTAAGACTTATACAGTAGAGTCTCGCAAACTCGGCACTCGGTAACCCGGCTCTCCGGACTTTAGTGCCACGGGGTTAGTTAGTTTTGTGTTTCCGCACAGAGAGTTATTATGTTTTCTTTCGTCTTCTCCGTCAATGGAATTATCGACAGTTAAATACGACGCAAAACAAGTTGACCTACAGTACATAGCAAGAAGAGTAACGATGACCTGATAGATACAGGTAGTTAGTTGTACAGTACGGTACTGTAAATGCACAATTTTTTTGCAAAAAAGTAAATTGTAATTTTCATTAAGTGAAAAAATTATTTGCCTACGGGAATTGTTTTGCACATATACTGTACAGAGTACATATTATAAAAATCATTTGTAGGCCTAGTTTTTCTAAGTTTTCTTTTATAATTTATAGTAACTGTTTTCCTTGATTCTTGTGCAGTACAGTAGTACAGTACTGAACTATATATTCAAGTAGGGCCTACTGTAATTGTAGTGGCTTAATAGTTTTAAAACTTGTGTTTCTGTTAAAAACAAATACATGTACAGCTTATTTCTTCTTTTTAACACATTTCCCGATAACCCGGAATTTTCGCAAACTCGGCCACCCTTCGGTCCACATTAGGCCGAATTTGCGAGACTACTGTATAGCCAAAATTACAGCTGTGGCCATCATTAGTCCAAATCAATTCTCATCGGTTGCGGACGTGAGTATTCGGGTCTCTTCGTTAGCCCCACCGGTCCGCTGCTCTGTCATCAAAACAATAGTGCCGACCTCGCCCTTACGCTGCGCGCGGTCAAATGCCGTGCCTACCCCGACCTTCTAACCTTCGTTTTGTCCAATCCATTGGTTTTGACAATGGTAACAGCCTAACGCACACAGATCAATGGTTTTGTGTCAACCGTGCCCCGCTAGCTGCGCACGGCAAAGGCCGCACCTACATCCGACCTTCTAACCTTCGTTTTGTCCAATCCAATGGTTTTATACAATCTTTACAGCCTAATGCGCCCAGATCAATTAGTTTTGACGATGGTTACAGCCAAACGCGTCCCGGTGTATTTTTTTTTTCAGCAACAGTGATTTTGTATCTTACTTCTTTTTATCAACAGTGATTTTGTATCTCACTTGTTGGCAGCAAAGTGTGCGCCTCGGTGCTTTCCGCTAGAGTACACCTTGTTGACAGTTGAACGAGATACAAGCGCTGTCGAAACATGGCCGTCGTTTTTAAAATAGCAATAAATAAAAACACATATTTACGAACTTTAGCACATATATCAGGTTCAACAGTGACCAGGCTTCGTAATTTAATTACGTAATATCACCCAGAAGATGAAACGAGGACACAAGGTATGTAAAAGTCACATTCATGTCTGCAAGTGTTTAATCCTCGTTCCACTTACATTCATAATTAATCCTTCATTTTGTCCAATACATTGGTTTTTGACAACGGTTACAGCCTGACGCGCCCAGATCAATGGGTTTGTGTCAACCGTGCCCCGCTAGCTGCAAGTGTGGCCGGCCCAGCGCTCCAGGTAGAACGTTGGGCTATAAAGTTCAGACGAGCATATCGCAGTGCGCCGCTGTGCCTGTCACAGCATAATATGTCTTAATTAAGATAAGGAAGAAGTGCTGTTGGATTGATGCTTCGGAGCAGCGCAGGACTTTGTAGCGCTGGAACCGTTGCAATGCAATGTTTACCGAGTAAAGTTGACTTTGTTATTTCGTCTATAGCCTATTTGAGGCTATTAGTATCAAAAGGAACAATCTCCACCTTCCTGCATTTTACAGTAGGAGTAATTTTTTATCTAATGCATTTGTATCCACTCTATCTGGATGTTGTTTTTTTTTTCTTATACATAAAGTAAACAGTTGTATGCGAGTAATCAAAGAAAACCAGCCATATGATTAATAGTTAGTGAGATATTTTAAATTTTATTTTGGAGATTGTCCCTTTTGATACTTACTGTACGATTTTTGTGGATATTGCTCTTTTTGATATCAACATGCATGGAGATTGTCCTTTCTGTTATTAACATAGACATAAATGTAATATTCCCATTTCACGAATTGATTGCTGGCGGTCGAGATGGAAGTAATCTTTGTTTACTTGTGTCACACGTCAGCCTGCTTCGTTGACAGGTACAGTTGCGCGAGTAGGATATGACTCAGCTCCAGTAGCCTCAGTCATCGTTTAACTGTCCGTGGTAACATGAATACCTGTGACGCTTATTTGACGCAATGCTGATTGGCGTATGTACAAACTGCACTCTGTCATCGCTGTGTCCTCCGCTTCGCCCCGTGGGGCTCATGCTGCAATGAAAAACAAATGGTGCCGCAGCAACGATCAGCGGCAATCAAATGTTGAATGGGTAATACCTACACTCCTCCTTTTAGCCAAAATGTCATTTACGGTGACAAAAGAAAGAGGAGAAATTTGTAAACTGTTGTAATGAAGTGCCCATTCATTTTGGACATATGTATTTCAACTCAAATTTAACTGATATGTAATTTAAAAACACAACATTCTTTGATTTGGATTACAACATCATACCTAATGATGAACACTGGACAAAATTCAAATATGAAATAAACCTTCAAAAGAGAGTCATCATCGTAAAGTGTTTCACACGAAAGGTCATCTTGCGGATTCTGTCCATCTTCATCCTGTCTTTCTGCTCTGTGCTGCACATCGACATAGTATCGAAGCTCGGAAAGTGTTTTCCAGTCTTCATCGAAATAGGATGACAGAAGTTTCTTAACGTCTCTGTTTATCTTTTGACAATTTCTGTATGTTGTTCGCTGGTAATTCCTTGCGTTTTATTTCAGACATGGAACAGTTTTTCTTTGTAATGAACATGGACATATTAGTGTCAATACGGTATGCTGTCTCCCCTCTTACTTTTACATCGCACTATTTGACACCCCGCGTTAGTATTACTTGTTTACTTGGAGCAAATTTGAAGTGCCATGATCCAGTTGGCTTCAGAACAGCATCTGTGCTGGTTTTCCAATCGAACACTGTACAGTCTTTCCCAAGATTAATGACCGTTCCATGATTTGCAACTATGCCCATGTAACCTGCTGGAGTAATGATCTCTCTTTCATTTTTGATGTATTTTTCGATATTGCCAAATACACGATCTGGAGAAATGAAAGTGTGACCTCATACAGGAAACACCATTTCAATACGTTCAATGTTACTTGAAGCAGTCAGAAGCCATTTACCGCACATGGCGAGGAGGTTCTTGTTTTTTTTTTTGATCCCCGCACGAGTCTCACTTCTTTGTAATTTCTCAAGTCAGGTTTCATCAGCCTATCATAAAGCGCTGAAGCAATCTGATTGGACCCTTTTCCATATTTGTCCTTCGTCCAGCAATTACAAAAAATATTGTCTTTGGTAAGCCTGCATTGAGAGATATCTTGAACTATAGCAAAGTTGTGAAAGTAAAGTTGACGGGAGTAATAAGCCCCTTGATCTGGGATGAGGGGTAAACGCTGGTTTTCTGCATGTCAACGGATAATATAAGAGTCTCTTCACCAGCTTCTCTCAGTACCGGTAGAGTGTAAAATGCCTTCACTTTTAGTTCGTGTACACGCTTAGTTAGCATTATTTCACTTCGTTTTGTGGAATCTTGCTCTTGTTTTAGACGCTCATCAAGTTGTATGCAGAGAGAAAAACAGTCCTTACTGGGGGGGTCTTGAATCCAAGATTAAAACAAGTATTGAAAACCATTAGAAAATAAGACTTGGTAGTTTTTAATTCAGGATCTGTAACCTTACTATTGTACAAGCTTCCTAGCTTTTGTGGGTGAGACAGGTGTCACGTTTTGCGGTGTCGTATCCATCACAGAACACCTAGAAGAAAGTTACAGCTAGTTGTGATGATATAATATGTTAGTGCACCTTCATATAGTCTTAAAACACAAAAAAATACCTACAATATAATTGCAAAAGACGAGAAAATTGGCACACGTGAGCAGGACAGTCTCTTAATCACTGCATTGAACCAATATGGCAGCACTCACATGACCGGAATGGATGGAGCGGATTGGTAGTAGTGGAGATTGTCCAATTTGATTCCAACAGATGGCGGAGATTGTTCTGTTTGAAAGCAACATTGTACTTTCATGCCCTAAAACTATGAGATTTTGTCCTTTTTGAAAGAAACAAACAGCATAGTGTGGTAGAGGGCTAGTTGGACAATACAACGGTGTCAGTAACTCAATTTCGATGGAAATTGGAGATTGTTCCTTTTGATACTAATAGCCTCATTTAATGTTATAAGAGTTATAAGTTTATAACGTGTGTACGTGTTAGTGGTTATTGATTATTGTGTTCAAAAATTGTATAAGTTAATGTGTTATGGCTAAGTGTTAAAGCCCATTGGTTCAATAATGCCTCAATCTGTGCACACATTAGAACAAAAGATTTTCATGTACGACACTTATGTATTGACGAATTCCTGTAGAGAAGTTAGAAGGCGGTATATAGGAAAAATCCCAGGTGCGACCATTCCAAATAGAGAAACTGTAAGAAGACTTTTGAACAAATTCAGAAGTACAGGTTCGATTCTGGTTGGAAAACGAAGAGTAAAAAACGAGTGCCTACTGAAGAGAAATTGGGCAAGGTAGGGGAAAAGTTACAACGTACTCCTACAAAATCGCTCAAAAAACTTTCGCAGCAAACACAAATTTCGATTACCTCCGCAAGGCGAGCTACAAACATGTTAAAATTTAAACGATACAGGAGTACTGTTGTTCAGGAGCTGCTTCCTCGTGATAATGAGAGCATGGTAAATTTTTGTAACTGGCTTTTAAGGGGTGTTGATGATGGGGTACTTGATCCGAAATTAATAATATTCTCTGATGAAGCATGGTTGCATTTAAGTGGACATGTTTCAATTCAGAATAACAGATAGTCTTTAGTAGAACCTGTTAATTTCATATATCAAACACCCCTACATGATGTGAAAATGGGAGTGGGGGCGGCAGTAACTGCAGACAGGATAATAGGGCCTATATTTTTTGAAACCGCAATCACTGGGCAGAGATATAGGGACGACATTCTCGTACCATTTTTTGAACAATTGACGGACATTGAATGCCAATCTGGATATTTCCAGTAGGACTCTGCAACTGCGCATACGGCTAAGGAGTCATTAGATTTAATTGAGGAAATTTTCGACAACAGGGTAATTAGTAAATCATTCTAGCCCGCAAGATCACCAGATCTTACGGTTTGCAATTTTTATTTATGGGGAAAACTGAAAAATAAGGTTTATGCAACAAACCCTCACACTCTAGATGAACTCAAACAGAATATAACCAAAGAAATTGAGGCTATCTCGGTAGACGAACTGAAGCGTGTAAATGAAAATTTCCTTAGACTATGCCAGAAATGTGTAGATGCAGGTGGAGGACATTTTCAACATCTTCTGTGGCAAGGTGAGTAATTATTTTACTTTGATTGTGTTATTTTGTGTACTAGTTATTTACATGCGATTTGTACGGGTGCTCTCTCGACCCTAAGCTCAGCTAGCTACCTCTACGCGCCGCGCTGCCGGTCGCACTTTGAGTTTAAGACCCTGTACGTGTGCGCCTCGGTGTGTGCCGCTAGAGTAAAGGTCAATTCACACTATACATTACGTAACCTTTCCGTTTCCTCTTCATACCCCTTGCGTTAAAAGTTGTTGTATTCACACAATACAGTACATTACAGCACCATTCAATTGTCACGACAATATGCGTCAATTTTGGAACTTAGTGACAGAATGTGGTCAAGAAAAAATTTAGTCCTATGTGCTATTATTTTAGATGAGGAGGAGCGTAGCACAAGAATGAGGAAACGAAGAAAATGGATTCATGATAATTATGTTAAAAGAGCAAAATACAGAAGGAGAATGTTACTTTATTCCAAGAGATAACAAATGACGATACAATCTTTTTCCACTTAGAGGGGATTTCATGTCAACTTGCTTATTTTGCCATATATCGTATGTGTAGGTAAATTCCATGAGGTACTGTTTCAGGCGATGTTGAAAATAAGAATAAAGACATAAATTACTTTAGGTTGGAACGGAATATTGTTCATTTTAAAATCCCGATAAATTTACTAACGCATGTTGCTCGAATTCACTATTTCGCTTTGGCGAGTGTAACCACAAATTGTAACCAAACCTAACCCAGGTTAAAATCAGAGAGAGCGTCAAAACACGCCTAGACACGGAATGGAAGTGGTTGCTAGTGCACACTGCCAATACATGTCCGCATACGTTCCGTAAACATTGCTGCGAAACAATCCTGTCGGGAAACGCAAGGCTCACAGAAGGTGAATATAATGTGCAGTGTGCATATACTCATTTAAAATACAGTAAACTTTCATGTATGGAGATGTGATGGAAAGGAAACGGAAAGGTTGCGTAATGTACAGTGTGAATCGACCATTAGCCTTGATGACAGTTGAACGAGATGCAGGCGCTGTCCAAACATGGCAGCTGATTTTATAATAGGAATAAATAAAAACACATATTTACGTACTTTAGCACATATATGAGGTTGACTAGTGACCAGAGCTCCTAATTTAAATACGTAATATCGCCCAGAAGATGAAACAAGGACACAAGGTATGTAAATGTCAAATTCATGTCGGCTGCAAGTGTATAAGCCGCGTTCCACATAGGCTGTGTTTTTATCTCCCAAAATTTTAATAATGGCCCCCCGTCGTGTTCGTTAAGCCGCCATTTTGGTGGCCGGCACGGCCTAGGGTGGGGGCTTAACGAAGACTAGTGAATCAAACCTTTCTACAATTTTTCCGAGCATGGTCTCCAATCAAAACGTCCCTGATTGGCTGAGCACTTATTGGGTCCTTCCCGCCACACAGCCGCAATCAATTCCGCCATTAACCTCAACTTAACATAACCTAAGTTCCTTAAATTACAAATATTAATGTTGGTGAAGGGTGGGTGACTTGTGGATTAGATAAGCCATTCTTAGTGTTGCGTTCTATAGATTTGTGGGTGGCATTGTGGTTTTTTGGGAATCTCGTTATCTTGTAGACATTAAGATAAATAGATCTATTTCGGGGGCCTATCACTCAGTAGCGGTTTATCACAACAGTAGCCTACTATTACGAATAGCTGTACTTTATGAAGATTTTTCTGCACCTTCGCGAAATAGTGGCAGTGGTTTGAAATTATTTTTGACTACCATTATGGGGCTTTAATATTTTTTCATAGAGCATTTTTGTTGTCTTGTAGGTATGATTGATTTGACATGTTAGGCCTGCATGTACAGGTTTTTTTTTCTGGTTTTGGGAATAATGCTCATTACTATTAAATGCAACCGTGTTGACCGACTGAAAGACATTGACTATTTCGTTTACTAAGGCAACACTGAAATATGGGTTACAACACGATATGGACTTGGAACTTATGTTCGCTTAACAAAATAATGATACATGAACAAGTCATCCTTGTAATCTCTGCAAATAATCAAAATATTTCCCATCCGATATAGGCCTATTCATGTTGAACGGTAGAAAGTTATCAAACTTTATTAAGGCAACACTGAAAAAAGTTCATTTTGATCTAGCCTACTTACTCGGAGTCATCAGCATCAATGTCCCTAGAGGTTCAGTTTTTTAAATTCTCCCTTTCCTATGGTCAAATAACACATGAATGTTCCCTATTTTTCTTAAGGGGATTCAATGACCTTATGCTGAACTAATTAAGAATAGGGTTTGTACCACAACCCCTTAAAATATGAAGTTGTCAGGATAAAAAACATGTCCATAGCCATCAGAAACTTCAGAACACTGAGATCAGGAGAATGTTGATCAACCATGGATGCTAGATCAGAAAGTCTTAAAGAGGAGTGTTTCATTTAGAGGCTTGGAACATCATGATCAAGACCCCTGTACTTGGGTGTGTGCTCAATCTGTTTGAAAACCCGTTGACAGATCATGAGTTAATCTGTGGCTGGAATCCACTCATTCCTATGCTAAGCTGTGAGTACTGGGCAACATTAGTGTTTGTAACTACTGTATCAATTTCTGAAAGTTGTGTCATAGGCCTATGCATAGACAAGTCGCTGAGAATGTTCTCTGAATGGTGAATACCAGTAGGCTAGCCTACTTAGCTGCCTCCTTCACTAGCATTTCCAGGCAACTGGTTAGTTGGTAAAATGAAATTGAAAAATCACTTGGATGGTTCAAATTGTCCTTGATTATCCTCGTGGAACAGTGTACATGTAGATGGAAGCAATGCGAGACCAACCACTAGGTAGCTTATGTCCCATTAGTTGGGAGTGTTAGGGAATGGGAGATTGGTTCAACATGTCAGCCTACTGTATGTTGTATATTTCATTAATGTATGGGATCTAAAAGTGTATCATAGGAATATTAAAGCAAGCCATAATATATCACCAGTTGGTCAATTGGATACAACAATTCGATGAAACATTCTGATAATAATTAGGAAGTGTCGTAGGTAACCAGAGAAGCGACACAAGAAAAAACACCTGAGTCTTCCAGGCAGTTGTCATCAACTGTATTTCACATAGAGAAGAATAACTAAAATAGGTCCTCATGAAAACAATAACTGGTCAATGACTTGAAAGACAGTAGTAAGGACTTACATGCTGTCAGTAAAAGTGGAGTTAAGAAAGATGTCTGGAATATTTAAATCAGTAGTTGATAGCCAGGATTTTTAAAATTACCATAGGTAATTGCACCATAATATGATTAGTAGCCTATGTGCAAGATTTTAAATGGTAGGTTTTTCTGTGAACCAAAAAACAGCTCTTAACATGTATTATGTTCAGGTTAGGCCTACAAGTTATTGGGAGGGAGGTTTATTCTACATACCAGTTGCACATAAAATGATCTTCTGATTAGAGCTCTGTGGGAATGTTTAAATGGATTGATAATACAGGGTTTATCAAGCCACTTTCTATGCATCTTTTAAGAACGTTTGAACAATTCATGTCTGGCTGCGTGGCTCAGGGGTAACGTTCTCGCTTGCTGATCCCAAGGTTGCAGGTTCAAAACCTGGCGCAGTCAGCTGGCATTTGACGGTGCGCAAATGCGAGGGAGCCGTGTCAGTACATTTACTGGCACGTTAAAGATCCCCTTCGGGGCAAAATTCCGGCACCCCGGCGTCTCTAAAAGCCAGTGTAGTTAAAAGGGACGTAAAACCAATAACATTAACATTATGAACAATTCATAAGTTACTGTCATCATTGCTAATGCTGTAATCTGTCATATTTATTTATGCAGCATGAGGAATCAGGAAACATTGGTATATTGAGTGGAGATATAGTAGGATAAAATGCAACTGTGTAATGGAAACCTAAGATGTATTTTTATTTCTCAACTTTATTTTCTGTAGACTCCAACACAGCCTACCACCAGGGGAAAAAGCAACTTGTTGGTGATGTTTAATAATAACAAATCTTGGAACACTGTGATTTAAGTGGTTGGTATCAAATGTTGTAGAGGAAAATTGAAAATGTGAATTCGCGCCCAAGTTTACGAAGCCTTGCCAGACTCAGCTGAAAGTATCTTCAATGCAAATCAAGTCTCAACAGTTAAAAACTTTAGGACGACCTTTGACAGGAGCACTATAATAGGCCTACATTTAGGAACGATATAGCTTGCAGTAGGTCTTAAGCTACTGTATGCACCTGGGCATGATTTAAAAAACTCAGCCTGCAGGTTAATAAGGTAGAATATTACTATAAATCCATCTCAAGCAAATCCAAGAAGTTATCAGACTGAGAAACACATATCAATATTTAAAATAAAATAAAAAGGATGGCGGTGCAAACTGCACTTTTAATCCTTGCTTCATTAGTTAAACAATAATATTTGTACATAAATACCGAAAGGACTTCACATTACAAACGGCCACTTAAATTATATGCCTTAGGCATAACCTACAAATTACATGTCATGAAATTGGTAAATATATTCAGACAGCAACATCAATACGCAATGGTCAATAATGTACTTTTATAGTGCACAAAAAGTTATTGTACTGAATATATTTCAAACTGATGATCAAACTGGTGGAAACGACAGCCAATTGATTTACATCCAAAGTAGTAGAAACTTTGGTAATTCTGCACGCCGTGAGAATATGCCTTTTCGTAACTTTTAACGAGGTATATTATTGAAAATATAGGATTTATGATTTACATACCTTTCTTGGAGTTGTTGGGAGTCGTTTCACAATCTCAACTACAACTGCCGCACCTCAATAATGTGTTTTTTTACGAAAATAAATAATTTTTATCGTGTTCGTTTCACTACGGACGCCATCTTGGACACTCGACAGACGGAAATGTGACTACGTTACCAACATGTCGCATACAAAATTCACCATTCACCATTTCACACGTAAAGACGTAAAGTACTGCCTGGCCGAAAATTACTGCTAGTACCACAAGCAAGGGGGTCTGGGGCGTAAGCCCCAGGTTAGGTTTGTTTTTGTATGTAAAACATTAATAAGATAGAATTTATGTCCGCTACTAGGTTAGGTACTGCCTGGCCGAAAATTACTGCTAGTACCACAAGCAAGGGGGTCTGGGGCCTAAGCCCCAGGTTAGGTTTGGTTTTGTATGTAAAACATTAATAAGATAGAATTTATGTCCGCTACTAGGTTAGGTACTGCCTGGCCGAAAATTACTGCTAGTACCACAAGCAAGGGGGTCTGGGGCCTAAGCCCCAGGTTAGGTTTGGTTTTGTATGTAAAACATTAATAAGATACAATTTATGTCCACTACTAGGTTAGGTACTGCCTGGCCGAAAATTACTGCTAGTACCACAAGCAAGGGGGTCTGGGGCCTAAGCCCCAGGTTAGGTTTGGTTTTGTATGTAAAACATTAATAAGATACAATTTATTAAGTAATTTCACATGCCACACAATCCATGGTTAAAGTACGACTGACGATTTGGATTTGGCGCAATTATAAATTACATTATCGACGCTCTTTTGATTCTTTGTATACACGGTGCGAGATAGTACCAAACGCGCGGGGTTGGCATTCCTGACATAGTGACAAGATGTCTACCAGATACTTCATTTCAACTATATAAGTAGTGTCGCTATTTGGGATGGCTGGGTGGGTCTATGACAGCGGACGAGTCAACATCTATTAATTTATCATCTCCAGATACCATTACTACGGGTACTTTGGCTAATTTCATTACTAATTTTTTTAATACACATATTCTCACGGTGTGCAGCGCTACCGAAACTTACAGTTGATCAGCAAGAGTTACTGTACTTTGTACTTTTATTTTCACAAAATTTGATGAACAGTGTCACGCTGCAATTTAAATATAAACGTACATACAAATCCTCATAAATAAATGATTTGCACTTCATACTGTCATGAACTGGAATAGATTTCTAGCAATTTAATTGATGTAGAAATCTACTCCTCTCGCCGCCATGTTGGGGATTTATTTTGTAAACAAACCGTTCAGTAATTGCCAGTCAATAAATAACAAGCCAGGATGATGCGAATCATAATTCGCGTTTCACTCTCATTGCGTTTTAACTTGAGGTGAAGGAGGACACAAGGAATGTAAAAGTCACATTCATGTATGCTGCAAGTGTATAATCCTCGTTCCACTTACATTCATAATTAATGCCAAACCATACCTTAATAATGAAATGCCATTACACATACTTACCAAAAACAGCGGCAAGTTCCCAGGCAATACCTCCTGGCGGTTCTGCTAAATGACCAACAGCAACACTTGGAATATAGGCCCCATAGTTCTTACATCAGAGAACAAAAACATCAGCAATTGTAATAAATTTACTTGCCACACACTGACGTTAACTGTAAAAGATGGAAATTATCTTCCCAACTCTTTCTCATGAAAAGAAACACATTTAGAACCGGGATTCACTCCATCAAAATTCCAGTTATTACTCCAGTTAACAGAATATACCAAATTAAAAACTTTCCAAGTAGCAGTACACCGAATTCTACACATTCAACGAATTACAACGCTAGCATATTCCCGCCTAACCACGGCCGATTGGATGGGAGCTGCGCTCTCACTACCAAGCAGCATATCTCTTCGTCTTATTCTTTGTCCTCTCGTTATGGTAGTGGGCACAGTAAACTCTTTACCCAATTGCTGCTGTTCAGTAGTACGAATCTTGAGGTAACATCGACTACCGAGAAAAACGCGGAAGACCAGTGAGGAACGGGTTATACCTAAAACCCTGCGCGGATGCGGATATCCGCAACATTTTTCGCCATGCGGATATACTTTGCATTGCTTTGCGGATAAGCTGCGGATAATGTTTGAAGTAAATTTACGGATAGTATTTAGAACAATCCGAACTTGTTGAATATCATGGGGAAAGTTGGGTAATTGTGCGCAGCTATGTTTTTCGAGTTGGTAGTACAACAAGAAACTCAATTCCCTGCTACCCATAAGCTGTCATCGTACCGATCAGATAGGGACAGTCAGCATGATGCTAGTTAATATGTGATAGCTGCTTCGAGCATAAATACAATAGAGTGCGCATTGCCACACTGCGCCTGTACTGTGACGTGAAACCAACATCTGGATCAGCTGACTAAAGGGAAAACAGAGGAACTTGTAATGGAAGGTGATAGGAGTTGGTGGGGAAATGATTTTTAATGAGGGTTTAAACACACATTTTCGTAATTTATACGACATTGGGAAAAGCATCGCATGTTTCTTTACGTACCGGAAGGTAGCAAAGGTTAAGAATGTAACATATTTGGTGTTAAAAGTGGCTGTCGTGTTCCGTAATACTCATACATCCAGAATCCCCTCTTGTAAATCATTAATAACAAATCCAATTTTGAATTAGGCCTACTGATTTTTGAACAGAATTGTGTTAGTGTAAAAAGTGGCTGTCGTGTTCCGTAATATTCATACATCCAGGATCCCCTCTTATAAATACTTAATAACAAATCCAACTCTGAATTAGGCCTACGATTTTTGAACAGAATTGTGTTTGTGTAAAAATTGGCTGCCGTGTTCTATAATATTCATACATCCAGGATCCCCTCTTGTAAATCATTAATAACAAATCCAACTCTGAGTTAGGCCTACTGATTTTTGAACAGAATTGTGTTAGTGTAAAAAGTGGCTGTCGTGATCCGTAATATTCATATATCCAGGATCCCCTCTTATAAATACTTAATAACAAATCCAACTCTGAATTAGGCCTACTGATATTTGAACAGAATTGTGTTTGTGTAAAAAGTGGCTGCCGTGTTCCGTAATACTCATACATCCGGGATCCCCTCTTGTAAATAATTAATAACAAATCCAATTCTGAATTAGGCCTACTGATTTTTGAAGAGAATTGTGTTTGTGTAGCTGGTCATTTTTAATTGTACGCCCGAGAGCTCCAAACAAGTTCAATCTATTACTACATCATTTCCTAATTTGTCATCATTAGAAAATGTATTTTGGCTAATTTAAGTACCGGTGCATTACTTTACAAAATTTTACCGTACGAATAGCTCTTATTCAGTGTTACTTTCCACTTCAGTATTTTATGAAGGTGAACAAAACATAGGCAAATGGAAATAAGGAAGTCTATTGATTTAGTAAGCGTTGCTTTTTAACAACTATGCATTACATTTGCTACAACGGAAATCATTACAAGCAATGAACTGTTTCCTTTTAAATTCCATTTTCCACGAATCATAGAAACCTTCGCAGTAATAATCCAGAACTTTGAAATCCTACGAATTGACTAATTTAGGGCTGCAATGTATCCTAGAAGGATCTGAAAATTTCCTCAACCAAATGCACTGTCCATACGTTTAATAAGATGACAAATATTACCTCAGCGTATTTATTATCGAAGACTACATCGTCACATCAGTAGCATAACCCGCAATTTGACGCTGAATATGATTGAAAAGGAAGGCTATTTGATGTTGTGATGGTCCTAATTTTGCTTCATAGGCCTGTTCAGTGGAGTAAGGGATAGAGTAAATTTTAATAATTCGTAATAAATTTACAGATTTTTTTTCATGTCTCGGAGTTAAGAGGAAACGTAAAGAAATGCAAGTAGTGAAGTCAAGAATTTTAGAGTTATTTTACAATGAATTAATTTAGGACTACCTATGGAAAGAAATGCCCGATCTTTTCGTAAACGTCTCCTTACATCCATACGCTGCACAGTAATACACCATTCTGGCTTAGTACGGTAATCAATAGAACAGAATAGCCCAATTCTATCATCACGTGTAGTATTTCAGTGCTCCAAACTATCTGCAGTTCCCGGCAGTTCCCTTTAGTCAGCTGATTGAGATGTTGGTTTCACAAATGTGACGTCATCAGCCATCTATTGTATTTATGATCTAAGGATAGCTGTGAGGCTTGAATGAAGAAACTTGACACGTTGCATGTTATTTTCTGTAGCCAGCAAATAAGAGACGCGTCTAGCGAGCGGAAAGTCTTGCTCCAGTCAACACCACCTAGAGAGAAAGCCTTGCGATACGATTTATGACGTCATAGCCTTCCGGCCGTCAGCGAGCGCGCTACCCAGCACTGCTGCTATGTACAACCTGTGAGGAAACGCGACTGAGTGTTTATGTGTCAAATTACGTTCTACAGACGCGAATGAATAAATAAATAACGTAACCATAAATGAAACATATGGTCAGAAGTTGATGCGATCGATACATTACTCTAGCTAATAAATCGACGTTTTCGATCATAATCGATAAGTATGCATTTCGGACTTTGAAAGTGTGAACTTGACCGAAAACACTGATGTCTCAATTACATCGTGCGCCGAATTGAATCGTTTATTCACCATGGATTGTGGAAATTGCCTCATAACGATCTGTAATTTCAATCGGCGATTCTATGATCAACTGTAGTAAATATTTGTTTTTTTCCCGCACAACTGTGGTTTTGAAAATGTTTACAGCCTAACGCACCCAGATCAATGGTTTTGTGTCAACCGTGTCCCATTAGCTGCGCACGGCCAAGGCCGCACCTACACCCGACCATTCTAGCCTTCGTTTTGTCTAATCCAATGATTTTTGACAATGGTTACAGCCTAACACATCCAGATCAATGGTTTTTGAAAAGGTTACAGCATAACACGCCCCGATGAATATTTTTTTATCAACAGTGTGTGCTGCTAGAGTACGCCTTGTTGACAGTTCAACGAGATGCAAGCTCTGTCAGAACATAGCAACCGTTTATAAAAAGAGCAATAAATATAAACACATATTTATGTAATTTAGCACATAACTTATATGAGGTGCAGTATTGATCAGGTTTCCTAATTTCAATGTTGATGCAAGTGTATAAGCTGCGTTTTACTTTCATTTAGAATTAATATTATATTATTTACAGGGTGGATACATTTTTAGGCATTTGCACCTTCAACAGTCCTTATGCGAACACTTCCTAAAAATACTCTCTAGCATGTATGTTACATTAGATTAAAACTTTTAAAATAGGCCTACATTAACGTTCATCCAATGAAACTAGATGTAAAGAAACTTACAAGACTTCATTCCGGATTGTGTTCCATTTTGTCTGTGAAATTGAAACAAAAACCCTCTTAGAAATTGTATGTTAAAATTGCATGAAATATCCCATTTAAAGCGTACACTTACCCTCTCCATTCTAACCTTCGCTTTACAACCACAATTCTCCAAAACACTCTGCTGCTTTCAGAGCTATTTACCACTTTCTGGACTGGTCGTTTAATGTGACTGTACACAGAGTTTATTAGTTGCATTTTAAACTGACATCTCCACTTTAGGAAAACTTCTTGCAATCAGTTCAACGTTTGGTGGGCTAACACTACACTACCTATTGCAAATGCCAATTCATTGTTCATCCTATACTTCAGTGGCGGCCGGTAACAAGGTTGCAGTGATGCACAACGACCAGATTAATTCAAGAAAAACAATTAATACCGTAATAATATTTTTAGTAATAAAAGCTGTACGTTTCCTTTTATATGTATATGAATTCATAATTCAGTTCTTTAATAATTCAGGAAATCTTATAGTAAGTTACTGTGAACTGTCTGAGAAAGCAAAGTGCGCCAACCGGATAGGAGCCAGGCCCGAGCACCGACCAGATCTCAATAGTGAAGGGTAAGGCAGAGATATTAGACCGAGTAGGTCCTATCCCAACAGTTAACTCGGCTGGCCGTTGCCCGCTGATTGCAACAAGGGAGCCGAGGAGCGGACGGAGACATCTGAGATGCTTCGTCAACTGCCGATACCATGTCTTGCAGTTTTTCATGTAACCTAACTATTTAATCCGGTAATCCAGTGATAATGTGATGTTCTCTGAACTGCGGCATTCGTGACGAATAAGGTACATCCGTTTTACTGCGCAATTGAATACAGTTTTCTTTGATATCAAGCAGTCTTTTACCCCCCCCCCCCCCCCCCCCATTAATGAAAAAGGACAACACCCATAACAATTATCCACCAGCCGCCACTGCTATACTTACAGATTAGTAATTAGCCATGTACAAAAGTGGATCAAGTAACACATTATTAATTGAACCAGAGGGTCATTATCTTAGAGCGCCCTGGAAATCGCGGCAAACTATGGCGTCATTTGGCTGGTCAGGTGCGGAGTGAGTGGACCACGCATTACCCTGCTCCGCTGACTCATATCGTTAGATCACAGGTGTTTTGTCATTTATATGGGTGTGTATCTGCAAAGTTTAGAAGTTAGTGTTGCACGTTTAGTGAGTACCGTATTGTGATTACTGTGATTGTTGGTCATGCCGAGACACCAATTCACATTGCACGAACGTGTGTATATCCATAATTCGTATGTGAAAAGCAGAAAGTCTTGTTCTGAAACAAGATGAAAATGTCGAATCAAGTTTCCAGGAAGACCAGTGCGTAATGCCAGTACAATTAGGAGGCTCGCCAAACGATTCAAGAAAACAGGCACCGAAAATAATAAACATTTTAACAGACAACGTTGTGTTCTTACAGAACGGGGACACCAAGAGCCAGCTGATGAGCTAGCTTGGTGTACTAGGCGAAACCCCACACAAGACACGGCACAAACCTAGCAGAATTGCTGAGATTGTTGTCCATTCTTTCATCAGAAGATGTCAGGTGTGTGTAACAAGAGAGGGAGGACATTTTCGGCATCGACTATGAGCACTGTACATATTATTGAACATGGTTGGTAAAAGTGTTCAAGTGTGCACCAACCACCGACTGAACATTGTACGCGTGCCCACGATCAGCGCCAGACAACGCCGGCTTAGCTTGCCGTGTTTACCGGGGCGCACAATGATAACGACACTGTACATACAATGAAAGAATATTGTAAATTTCCTAATTTCTACTGAACGGCCATGAACAGTTATTGGACAAGCTTCCTCCTCTTATGCTGAGCCAAAGTTTTGGGTGAAAACCTGTCGTTAACATTGTGTACAAAATTATTAATCAAGATATTACTGGCAGTGCCCAGTACAGTCTTTCCAATTAATGCCCTGGCATGCTTTGGGCAGCTGTGCCCCATAAACAGTACAGTGGGTAGAAATCTTTGTGTTACATTCACCAAAACACTCTGCTGGTTGCAGTGATGCAAAAATTCTGTCTTGTAACTATTGAGTAGCTTACTCATAACAACAAAAGTAAATGCAGCACAGTTGACTACATCTCCATGGGGATAGCACAGTCCTCCTCACTTATTGGCATTTATTAGGCTGGCGTGATCACTCTGGCCTGCCTCATCGCAAAGAAAGACTTTGTAATAATTGCAATCATATCGCTTTAAAAAAACATACGAGCAATAACCACTGATGTAGTGTAAGAAAGGCCAATACTCATCTTGTAGGACTTCTACAGCACTATCATCAGCAACACAAGCATCAAGAGCACTTATGTCACATGTCTTGTCTTCTTCAAAATACTCGCTCACTGCAGCATTGAGGTTCAGGATGCTCTGAAGGCGCAATTTATTCTCCACCTCAAACACTTGCCTCAGGGAAATATTGTACTGGCTCCCTGCCAGTTGGCGATATTTTCCAAATCAAGCTTCTAGGTTATCTGTCTGTATGAGAATACAAGCAATTGCCAGGAATAGTTTTTCACTTCACCCTTTGTTAGCAAGTGAACTTGCTCTTTTAAGAAGTCTAATGTATCCTTCTTCTCCTAGGGAACTTACTCTCCAAGTTCTTAAATAAACTGTCCATAACAGATATAGTATCCTCAACACTTTGTTGTTCATATGCATCAGGACCAGCATACACTGAATGGGCATTCCTTATAAGTTCTTCAATTTCTAGCACTGTACCTAACTGTCTTGGTAAAGACATGTTATTACAGCGTTTCACTTCTGTATTCGATACATACAAGGAGGTACTCAAACCTTCTGTTATCTTAATGCAGCAACGCAAGTGTGGACTAGGATTTTCCTTCATTAAAATAAAATATAGGCTATACAAGATTCCTCCCTAATGCAATTCCACTCAGGATGAAGACTCACACTGTTTAACTTCACCTTCAATTCCTGAAAGTTTCTAAATGAAACTGCTTCCAGATTTTCCGCCAATGTCTGCATACTTTCAGCGAGAGCCTTCGATAAACTTTCATTATCAATCCTACGCCTCCTATCATCTGGATCTTCTCGGCAGACAGTTGCAGTGTCAGTTAAATACTCTGGGCAGTTGGGGAACTGAGACGGGACTGCTCCTAGGAATTTAATTCGAACATTAACTTACGACACAATCATTTTATCACATTAATTAATTACTCTATTTATTCTAAATTTATTCAATCTCCAACCTAATTCGCACACACCTCTTCCCCCACCCCTATAAGAAATGTAATGAATTAGATTACTGCAATAGAAAAAAAAGATTAATCAGGGCCTGCTACAGGTCTCTAACTTCATGCAGTTAGCTTGCAATACAAACCCCAATAGAAATGTGAATACTATCCATATTAACACCCACTTATACCTCCCACTTGAAATTGATAGCCCAATAAAACAAATAAACCTAACCTATGACATTAGCCTGTAGCACATAATTTAGGTTAGAAAATTCTGACTTCTACATCTAAATGAATTTTCGTGATCAGAAGAGCTAGCCTATGCTAAAATTTAAGGATAGGACTATCTGCTAACTAACCTCTAATCTTTCTCGGTTTATACAACGGAGCAGTAACTAGCTTTCCATTCTTTTCATCATACATACTAGTGGTCTATTGAATCTCATGTGGTTTGAAATGGATGGCACACACCTACAAGAAAAGAGACCTGGTTACAAAGTTCCTTCCTCCCATTACACTAAACTTGTGAGAATTGGGGCATAAGTATTGATGTAATACGTACCATAGAACATTTCGTAGGAATAAAATCCTTGCGGTGAATAGCTCGTATCCATTTCGACTTCTCACCTTCATCATTAGGAAATGAGAAAACGTTTACTTTTGGTCCATTGGCGTAACTGCCTTTACAATTTCTAACACTGCACTTAATATGCACAACTTTATACTGCACTGATAACCATTAAGTATAACCGGGTAGGAAATCTGAGAAAATCAGTACCTGGGACTGTAAACACAACACACAACACGCGGAAACCATACCATAACCTGCAAACTCGAATGTTATGTCTCAATGTCCACGGCCGGGCTTCCGTGACGTCACTCGATCGTCAACTTCATATCGCAAGGCTTTCTCTCTCGGTGGTGTTGCTCCAGTGCGCATGCGTCAATGTTGAACAACCAAAGCTTTTTTCTCCGTGGCCAAAGTAACCGGAAACTGCTTTATCAAATCAAAAATGGTGCAGTAAATAATGTTTGGCGATATGAAGCAATAATAAAGCATTCGCAAATTTTTCCAGGATGGAAACTGTGATAGCGACTGGCATTTACAGCAATCCATAAACTGCATTAAGTCTCGGAATAAAACTTCTTTAATGTGACGGTTCATTGTTTTCCACAATGATGAAGGCTACTGTGTACCGTAATGAAATTGTGGCGAGGAAGCCTTCTGTGATATTTTACTACCGTAAAATAATTATACTTACGATGGAAATGCAATTTTGGTCAGACAATTTATTATTAGACTGCACTTGTACATACTGTATCGAATGAATCGGTAGCGATATTTTTTCTGATATAGATATTCTATCATGGAGGTTATGTATGGTATTGTTTCAATAAGTTTCAATAAAACTGTCCACTTTAAAGTATTTGCTGCTATATATACTGTAGATATTATGTATGACACTTATTTAGTGGTTTAGTTTTGTAATCTTCGACACCACTGTTTAGAACCATTTTATACTCTGATACCATATCTGATAGAGAAGGTTAGGTTTTGTTGAAGATGTGGTTTTAAGGAACGTAACAAGTATCTGTCCTTAAATGTCGGAGATGACTGAAATGCTAGATACACGTGTAACCGGTACTTAAAACTTTTGATATAGGCCTACAAAATGGTCGGTGATTATTATATGACCTATCTTTCTTGATATTTTATTTGAATAAAATAATGTTATTGGTTTTACGTCCCTTTTAACTACCCTGGCTTTTAGAGACGCCGGGGTGCCGGAATTTTGCCCGAAGGGGATCTTTAACATGCCAGTAAATCTACTGACACGGCTCCCTCGCATTTGCGCACCCTCAAATGCCAGCTGACTGCGCCAGGTTTCGAACCAGCAACCTTGGGCTCAACAAGCGAGGATATTTTATTTGAAGAAACTCACTGGCATCCGAGAGCAAATCCTAGATTTTGGGCTGGAGCAGGCCCAGTCGAGTACGGTAGTTCCTGTAATTTATAAGAAAAGTTATGAAAAGAGTGATATGTTGTATAGGCCTACAATGTAGTTGCAAGTGGAGTCAAGTTGTAAATTCTGAACAGTTTTGCTCATGCATTGAAAGTATTAAAAAAAGGTATCTCAAGGTTACTCTCGAGCCATTAATTTCATCAGTACAGTGTAGCGTTGTGTGTGGAAATTGACAAACATGCAAGAACGAATATAATGCCCCAATAAAGAAACCCTTATTCCCTTCTTCATTTCACACCATGTCCTCTACAGTACCGTTCCAATAGTTCTGTCTTGCAGAAAGTCACCAAATACCAGGTTTATTAAAAATTGCTGCATTTGTATACTTTGCAAAAGCTAAAATAGTAATTGTGTACACCATGACATTCTTTATCTGAAGAATTATGGTAATTAACATAGGCTTATCGGAATCAGTGAAGTACAGCTAAGTTATTTCATTTTGTTGAAGTGCAATCCACCTTGTTGCATAGTGACTAGAATTTTTGGCTGTCACCTTGAAGGTCTAGGTTTGATTCTTGGCTCTGGCAAGGAATTTAATTCTGCCTTGCATGGCAGAACTGAGCCAACACCACACGTACCACAGATTACCTACTGCCACGTACACAAGGTCACATGACCACAAAGTCAAAAACCTCTAAATGAATCAACAACACCAAGCTGAAGTACACAAAATGATGGTAGATAGCTCTCGAGATTGTGGTTAATGAATTTGATGCTTGGAAGTGTATGGAAGACTGCGATTATTACTTCATTGTGTAAACCTAACAGCTTTGATGTTAAAGGAGGAGAAAAAGGTACTGCAGTACTCCTGGAAGAGAGATTAACGTGGAGTACAGTTACAGTAGGGACTGGTGTGAACATTTCTGTAACAAGCAAAGTGAATGTTCCTCCGCCTCACAATTGTGCTGCATCGTATGGACTCTCCTACATACGAAGCTCATTGTGTGCCAATGTGCCATCAAGTAATAATTGCAGGGTTCGTTCCTTCCCATATACCTCTATGTTGTCAAGTCGAAATAACTTACTCTTAAATGGTTGTCAATTAAGTAAATGGTCATATGCTTGTCATGTTCAGTTAAACTGTACGGACTCATCAGCAAGTAATTGAAGAGATGAAATCTACTTTAAATAATGTGTTTCAATTGGCCATGGTCTTTCCTTTATTGGCTATTACGACATAAAACTCGAGTGGCATGAACTACAATTTATGTCAACTGTAATTCAGGTAAGGACTGCAGACATTCAATTTTAAAGTAGTTCCTACTTTTGCTACCAAATGCTACCGTCAATGGCAACTAGTTGTGAACTTGGTTACTAGATGCCACTGCAGTTGGCTCCTGGTGACGAACGTTGGAACTTAAGAGCGTAAAACAAATCTAACCTATAATTTAGCTTCACACAAGTGTAATTAGTGGAAGGTTCCTTTACATGCCATAAATCTATGACATGGGACCGCCAGCTTTACTTCCCCTTCAAAGGAAGGCATACTGAGGGATTTTTAACGCTCTTAAAAAATCCGACGACTTCGGCCAGGTTTGAACCCGCAACCTTGGGCATAGAAGCTCAGCATGCTACCAACTACGCCACCGAAGCCTCCAGCCACCATTCTCTGGGCCATCATTTCAGTTAGGGCTTTGATATTTCTCTGCTCAAGTTAGTCCCAATCCTCTTGAAATGTTGCCTGCAGATCACATAATGCCTCTGGAGCACATTTTGAACTCTGTTCCATATTCCCAAACTTATCCCAAAGATCCTCTACGAGGGTTTTAGTTGGAACTGTGAGCTGGCTATGCACTGTAATACATATTGTGCTGCAGTGGACAAGTATCGTCATGCATGGACATGATTCCATCTCCAAAAAATAGTGTTATCGATGAGAATCTCACTGAGCCTGCCACTTTCAATGAAAACCAGTCTATCCGAGCCTACATGGCAATGCCGCCCCACAAAATCATGGAGTCTTTATGGATACTGTGCACTCTGTATATCACTCTCCAAACTCTCTCCCTATCATCTGGAGATTTCAGGAAGAACCTGAGCTCTTCAAAAAACAGTACACGGTTCCATTGGGTGTGCTGACAAGCAAACTGAAGATGGGTGACTGTATTCTCCGTCAGATCAGGTCCCATACCAGTTCACCTTGATCGAATACTTTGTTCTCTGAGGTGTTGTTGAACTGTCCTCTTATTTACATTTACATCCCAAACCTGCTGCATTCGACTCCAAGCCTCATCCGCGGTAGTAATGATCTCTGATGGCTCTGGCAATGCCTGCAGAGCTCAGAGGCATTGTTTCAACTGAACTTTACTACTGAAATGAAGGGTGTCAGCTATTCATTTCCAAAAGGTTGCTATTGTTCTCTTAACCCGGGAGAGGTCGCGTTGACTCGTCGGAAATGAGAGGTCGCGCTGAGTCATTTAGATCAGGCTGTTTCAAATGACGCATTACTTTACTGTGATTATTATTTCCTAGTTTTGTATTTATTTTTTATGGTTTTTGTTTGTTAGATTCATTTTATTGTTTTAAATTTATTTTACAGGGAATCTTCTGGATTTTTGATAATTAAAAAACACGTAACAAAATTTGCTGAAAATCATAATACAGTCATATTCATTAAAACTGTAAACTAAACAACTATTTCTAATAATAATGAAAAAGCAATATCTGCAATAACAATACAACAACAACAAAATTTGTAATAGGCTACAGTACACTTCAGTTCCTCATTCGTCGTCACCGCCTTCTGTTGTGCATGCGACACATGTTGAAACTGTGTGCTGCACTGGGTTTGCGCCAATCACAGTAGGCACAACGACCAGGTCCGGTTTCCCGCCTTGATACTGCAGACTGTTCACATTGCACTTCAGTTGGTTCACTAAGCTCTTTTAGAATGCTGCCTATTCTCATCTTCATCTCCCCGGATAGGCAATAAATTGTTTCTCGATATTGTAAATATTCTAGACACAGTTCCCAGGAGAATTAAGGTTTACTGTGTATTTTCCCTTAGGACAATGAATGCGTTGCTCCCAGCAACATTCAATAACCCATAGAACACAGTGAGTGGCCATCGACAGCCAGCCCTTGAAACTGAATAGGTCCCTTTCAGTTCATCGACGGTATCCCGCCTCCCTTTGTCATGTTGTAGATGGTAGAACTCTCATCGATTGTGTCAGGATCATGGAAAGTGGAAATCAATAGGATGGTGTTATTTTTCTTGGAAGCATAAGAGAGCAGCCCTAAATCCAAAACTACTGCTGTTGACTGGCATTTTTGGTGCAATAATATTGGAGGAATCTCTTTCTTACTTTTCCGGAGTCTCCCTTTGTCATGTTGTAGATGGTAGAACTCTCATCGATTGTGTCAGGATCATGGAAAGTGGAAATCAATAGGATGGCGTTATTTTTCTTGGAAGCATAAGAGAGCAGCCCTAAATCCAAAACTACTGCTGTTGACTGGCATTTTTGGTGCAATAATATTGGAGGAATCTCTTTCTTACTTTTCCGGAGTGTTCCGACAATATTTTTAGATGGTGGTTTTCAAGAAGAGAGATGGCCAGGGGGAAGGACATATCAATTGTCACATTCCTCCCACTGCCTAACATTGGCTGTACTATTCTCTCAACAATGGCTCGTAATGAATTTTCACTTCTAAAGGGTCCTTCTGGTTGTTGACCAGGATACATTTCCATATGAACTGTGTAATATGTTCTGGCACAAACTAAGGCAAAACTTGTTTATGCCATACTTGGCCGTTTTTTGCTTGGTATAAAAAAAATCGAATTTCCCTTGAAACGACTCGACCATTTCGTCCACTGTACAATATTCACCTGGTGAATATGCCTGCGAGCATCGATCATCAAAAGCCTGAAATATCTCACGGATTTTAGAAAGAGGATCTCATTGAGTTCTCTTATCTCTGTCATGAACGTTATCGAATATCATAGCTCAAGGCAAAAATTTGAAGTGACGCAGGTTAATTGTCGTTCCGAATATTTCTACACATGTCCCATCTGTTGACGACATGTCTTCATGATTTTGATGCAATGAACGAAACGCCAACAAGGTAAAGCAGCCCAAACACAGCTTTCAATTTTCGAACATTTGTAGAAAGAACATCACATTCTCATGTGAAGTTCGCTAGTCTTTGTTCAATCCACACATTTGTAAATCCCACAATCTTTTCGATTTCGGAGTCTGGAAAATAAATACTCCAAACTTCTATCGGAGAGCGAGTATTGCGAGCATCACCCTTGGGTCCAGGTAGGTGAGAAATTAGATTGTGTCTGCGTGTCCTTCCCCTTTGTTAAGAGGAATGTACTTGCTATGTTGTGACACCTTCATTAGCCATGTACGCTGGTCCAGCATTACTAGTACTTCTTCCGGTAGAGGCAAAAAATGGTGCGTTTTCTGTGTGTTGTATCGTATTTGAATTATGCGACAGGTTACCACAATATTGTTCATCCATAGATTCCTCTGAGTCAGTGTTGTGTTCACTACAAGCCAAGTTGTCCTCTGCACTTCCATCATCATCTTCTTCAAACTTCCCTGCTCTCTGTTGTTCTACGCCAAACAGTTCCCTTCGTACTCTGTCTTATTGCACTCTGAGTACTTTGTTTCTGTTCCGTTCTTCTTTCTCCACACTCTCTAAGAGCGTCCTAATTCCATCTTAATCTTCGGAGTCCATCATAAAATGCAAAACTCAACAGGTCGCGTGTGGTGGACAAGACCAGGTCTGGTATAATTGGTGAATAGTTCAACTTACCACGCAAAATTGGATTAGCGGACAGCAGGAAACTGTTGCTCTCCGTGACAATTACATGAAGTATCCTGGTAGGGGCGTGCAGCAAACAACAATGGTGACGTGAACAATACGAACCTGGTCTAAAAGACCGCAATGCAACCTCTTCCGGGTTAATGGAAAGGAGGCTATGTTCGTCGGGGTTGGCGAGTATGTAACCATCATTATATGCAGAAACGACGTAATTAACTAACTGTAAAACCACTGCTTTTAACAGTAATGCAAATGCTCTTTAGTTTTTCATGATGGAACAATTTGGGAATTATCCTAGATGCATGAAACAGGCATAGAGTGAACATATACTGTATTTCTTTTAGAACAGTAATGAGTAACCTTTAAACAAAGCCAGCCCAAGTGATTTTTCTTTGCTTCATTTAGAAACCCCTGGATTCTTGAATGTGTGTGGAATCTATCTGGTAACCTGGGTTATTGAACTGACAATACTAGAGCTCAGAAGAATGCTAGGCAGGGGAATGTAGCCAGCGATAACATTGTGATATGTCTTCCCAAAAACATTGTGCCATAACTTCCGAACAGTGTCCACTTGTCCTTCTGAGTGCACACCGGACCAATATACATTCTGCTGAGAAGGAAGAAGGTCGCCATAGCAACGAATGATTGTAGGCTATGTAGGGAACGCCCCTCCCCTTTTCCTCCACCTCCTCACACGCTCGCATTCTTCTGAGCTCCGTACAGTATTTGTAACTAGGAGCGAAGTTGGGAAGGAATCTGCTGCGATCTGAATTTTCTTTGGGAATCAGCGGAAAACCACTTCTACAATGGCCGAGAGTAGGATATGAATCCACTACTCTCCTCTCAACTGTCCTCTGGATGTTTGCAAACCTCATACTAGATTTAAAATTCATGACAGAGCTTGGAATTAAGCCTAGGCCACCATCGTAGAAATCTATTAGTCATTGCCAATTCATTCTGTTTTGCCAGATTACTGGAATTCACTATTTCATTCAAATCAAGCAAGCAATAGTCACAATCCCTAATTGATATTTTACATTATAGCCGATAGCTCCCCAGACCATAATGCCCAGAGTTGGTCCTGTGCATCTCGACAATAATGTCTAAGCACTTCTCTCTTCGTATGTTGTCGCACACGATATGGCAATCAGTGCGAGAAAGACAGAGGAACAATTCATCACTAATGATGACACTATGCCATTTGTCAACCCACACTGGTTTTCTCAACAGCACATGAGTCTTCCACGTTGATTTTGTGGAGTCAATGGAACACCTGCAGGAACACTGGCCTGTAAGCCAACAGCACGTAGACGATTCTCCACTGTTTATTATGTAAAGTAGGGTGCTATTATTCCTCAAATTTGCGCTGCTGTTGTACGGGAGTCGATCCGGACCATCCTAATGATGCACCGAACCTCCCCCACAGTTGTCTGTCAAGTTGAGTCTGTGCCAGGTCTATAAGTGTGTGTACCTTCACTTGTCTCCGGGAATTTTGAAATCGTCTTTTTGGGTTCGTTTTGACAAGTTACAAAATATGGCAAAGATTTTGAGTATCCGCCTATTCAATACCTTAGTATTCCAAGATCAATTATAATACATTTCGGTACATGTTTTGGGGGCTATAAATTCTCCCTTCCTCAGCCATAGTGTTAAAATTGTTAGTACATTACATTAATAGAAACATTGATTAAAACAGTACAACACCACTAAAAAGGACATGCAATAACATAATAACAAACTTATAGATGTTTCTACAGTCTACTTCTAGCATCAAGGTATTTTCAAATTTCCACAACGGTGTGGAAAAATGTGTCCAAAAGAATGAAGACTATGTTGAAAAATAAACAAAAGTTTATAGTTTGAAATGCTGTATTCAGTGTATCGCAATGTTAGTAAACATATTTCTCCAAAAAATGTTCATGACTTGCAGTATGCCCCTTGTGTAATTTTAATCCAACCCTTGTGATGAGGATATGATGATGACCGTGTGACGGTCGAAAAATGTTATCATAAAATCCCCCTTTATCAGTGAACAATATTAAGGTACATGCAATATTTTTTTCAGATAGGAAGTACATTGATGCTTTTGAGCTATGTTGGAGAAGGATACTGCGTATTCCTTGGACAGCCAACAAGACAAATATATGGGTAATTATAAAAATCAAATCAGATCTGTCTCTTGAAGCTTGATAACAAGATTACAGCTGTCATATTTTGGACACATTATGAGACGTTCTGATTCGTTGGGAAAGACAATTATGCTTGGAAAGAAAGGATGGAAGTTTGTAGTTTTACGTGACCGTTAATCCCGCGATCATAAGCCACGGGACCTCCGTTTTACATGGAATCCGAACCACAGGACATGGCATTTCACTTAGAAAATCTCACATGCATTGACCGGGAATCGAACCGGCTGAGAGGCATACAGCTTGACCGCTATGCTTGGAAAGGTGGAAGGGTCTTGGAGATGAGGGCGGCGAACATTGAAATGGATCGACTCCATCAAATCCAACATGAATATGTCAGTGAAGGATCTGAAGTATATGGCTGAAGACCCAATCATATGGAGACAGTCCATCTATGCAGTCGCGACTTGACGGCACCTGATCGTCATCTTTTTTTTTTTTCAGAAAAGTGTGATATATTTAAATTTACCCCGCCTAATCTAATAGGGTGAAAGCATTTTGACTGACTGAAAAGTATTAATTGATTATACAGGCAACACTGAGAAATGGCTTCGAAACCTCACACAGTTTCCCCATTTTCGACTCCATGCAAAAGTTGCCTTCAAGTAGACAACTGCCTCTACCTTCCAACTCTTTGCCCAGTTTCATTTACTTCCTCTCTTGAGGTTGGTGTCGAGAAGGGGATCCCCCTTCACATTACATCTCCAACCCAGTTGATATGGGAATAATACTGGGTAGACATACACGAAGGAGTATTTTAATTAAAAAGTAGATACTGATTTATAAAAGATCATCACACAGTACAGAATTCAGTTGTTTCTGGAATAGACTAAATGAAATGATGAGTTAGTGTACCTTTTTTACTAGTAGAACTTTCGATTTCTTTTGCTCGCCCTCTTTTTATTATCTGTTGGAGACACGATTGCCAATAGTCAAGTTAGGAACCAAGCAAGTGCTGACCTAGTGTTGGCGCAGCAGTCTCCCCCTGTCCCCCCTAAGCTGTATCATAAATGTAATTGTCCACTTTTCAATACAATTTTCAGTTTGTCTCTATTGGTACATGTTTTGGCATATCTTCAATATTCAATATCTTAAATGGTTGACAAAGGAAGGATTTCTGGAATAAATTTTATTTCAAGCGACATTTTAAGAATTTTAAATCTATGTAGATGTCATATGAATCAAAATTAACTTTTTTATTTTTTTTATTTTTTTAAGGAATGTGTGATGAAAAATTGATGTTAATGCTGTAGTACTGTAGTTGTATGATAATATTGTAATAGGCTGAAGAAGGCACAGCACGTGTGCTGAAACATGTACCGATAGGGACAAACTGAAAATTGTATTGAAAAGTGGACAACTAAAAAATAATATTGATATCAATACGAAAAAACTGAAACCCAAATGATTAATGTCAAGGACAAGCCCCCTAAACTGAACAAACCGTGCACAGCCTTGCACTGTGGCAATTCTATCTCCATGATGAGGGTTGTTGAGGCAGGACAGCAAGGTCATATGCCCCTCGTAACAGTTTTAAAATATAAATTTTGTTCAGTTAACATTTAGAGATGGATTCCTAAAAATAAAAACAGTCCATTATTAATAAAACAAACAAAAAAATTATAATATCAAACAAAAATATAGTTTAACAAAAAGATAATAGGGCCTGAGAAACGAAACAATGGTACGTGCAGAAATGAGGATCTATATAGACAGGCAGAGAAGATCACGGACACCATGCGTAAGAGGAGACTGAAGTTTTATGGGCACCTCATGAGAATGGATGAGAATTGAATAACGAAAAGAATATTTAATTACATCAGCAAGCAAAAGGTGACTACAATGTGGGTAGAAGAAACGAGAAAAGACATGGAGTAAGTTGGCGTACATACTAAAGACAGTGGAATAGGGCTGTGTTTCGAGCAAAAATTGATAACTTCAAGGGGTTCAAGGAAAGACCCAGTAGAACAACCAAGAACACCTGGTCAGAGGAAAGGAGGAGGAACCACAGCGAAAGGATGAAGAAATTCTGGGTGAAGGAAAAGCACATCAATTGTTTCCCGTGACCCACAGTAGGCCAAATTCAAAGAAAGAAAGAAAGAAAGAAAGAAAGAAAGAAGAAGAAACAAAAATATAGGGAATACCAAACAGCAGTGTCAAGGTCATGGGTTCGTTGCACTAATGGGTGTTGTGAGAAACATGAATCAATTGACTGCAACAAATTCAAAGAGTCGGTACACACAAGAAAGTGGAATCGTACATTCTGTAGGGCAAACTGCAGAGCTTCATAGATAGCAATGAGCTCCGCAGTAAAGAGGATATAAGTTTGTCCCAAAGAGATCTTCATATTTGCACCATCAATGATTTAAGCTCAACCCACTTTCTCGTCCACCTTCGAATCATCCGCAAAATCATCCAGAAATTGGTGAACTGTGCTGTTCACCTTAAGATCTCGATGTAGATCTAACCAAACTTCCGGACATACAATACCTCGTTAGGTGTCTGGATCATAAAGGGACCTGCAGCCACTCCTATTTCATTACACGAGCTATCAAGCCTAATACCCACCGCCTGGTTGGTGTACTTCTGGTGGGATCAGGTATTGAATAGAGATTGATAGCTAGGATAATGCATCATTTGATGCAGATTGGCAGCATATGATGAAAGCATATCTTGGAGTCTGACACAAAGAGGTGGAACACCTGATTTGGTGAGTAGGCTGGAAATCGGGCTGGTCCAGAAAGCATTGGCTGTCAGCCTAATTCTGCTATACTGTCCAGCATTTTCAAAGTTAATGACTTTGCTGAACTGTACACTGCAAAATCATAATCTAGTCGGGACAGGCTGAGGGCTTGGTAAAACAGTAACAGGACCAAAGCTATCTCAAATTCAGTAATTTGCTGCCTTCGGTTGATTTCAGGGTCTTTTTTGTTGTTGTGTGGCCTCCTGAGAGGCAAAGTGCAGGTCTTTCTAGTCGACCCCTGTGGGCGACCTGCGCAACGGGATGAGAGATGGAATGATGAAGATAATGAAACTGGTCAAGGATGTGGAGGGAAGCAGCCGTGGTCTGTCAGAAGGTACCGTCCCAGCATTTGCCTGGTATTGAAATTGGGAAACCACGGAAAACCATTTCAAGGACGGTCGACAGTGGGGCTCGAACCCACGCATCTACCGAGTCAGCAGAGAGCTTGGCCACATGGCCTAACGCTGCGCTTTAACGAGCGTAGCCACTGCAGTCGGCATGTTTTAGGAGCTAGAATATTGTTATTGTGTACTTTTGTATGATACCAGAATAAAAACATATTATTGTGATGTCTGTATTAAGGTAAGATTCAGATGAAATGAGAAAATTGTTATTGGGCCGAATGAAGAATTGCTGGGTGCATCGCAAGAAGCAAACAGTACAACCTTCTAAGAAAAGTGCGTAGAACAGTTCAAGTGGTCCAATGTGATCAATAAAGTTAAAAAAATAAAAGTACATACTATACATTCATTTTCATTTGAGACTGTTTTGTCCATCAGTATCCAGTCTAGTCTGCAAGCCTCTGTTTGCGAACAAGTTAGATCCATGATCCCGTATTAGCAGTCAGCACTGCGGCTTTCTCTTCTTCTACACCTCTCACTTTGAAATTGCCTCCTAGGTCTACCTGTGCTTCTCTTTCTCTCTACAGCTGAAATTATTAACTTCTTTGGTAATATCTCTTCCTGCATTCTTTTCACATGACCCCACCATCTGAGTTGGCTCATACAAACAGCTTCATCTAGCGTGCTAATTTTTCACGAAGCCCTTATCTCTTAATTATGAGTACTTTCCTGCCAATGCTCCAACCTGTTTGTCCCAACAATCATTCAAGCTACCTTCATGTCAGTTACCTCTAGCTTATGTATCAGATATCCTGAATATACCCAGCTCTCGCTTCCATACAGCAAGGTCGAACTAAATACTGAGTGATATAGGGAGCGTTTCATTGCTACACTAACTTCCTTCTTGCAGAATACTGTAGATCACAACTAAGTACTCACTGCATTGGCTTTTATGCACCTTGACTCTATTTCCTTCCCCATATCCACCATCCTGAGAGAATACACAGACTAAGTACCGGCACTTAATATGTTCCACCTGCTCCAATTTAGTTCCTCCTATTTGAAATGCTATTTTCTTGTGCTTCTTCCTTGCCGGCATAACCATCATTTTTGAAATGCTGATTTTCATACCTACTTTATTTCCTACATTTATGTTCAAGTTCTAACATTTTGACTTGTAAGCCTTTGACAGAGTCTGTCATCACAACCAAGTCATTGGCATAGGCCAGAATGCTGGTTTCCATCTAATTGAATCCTAACCAATCAGTTTATGCCCTTCAGCAAATAGTCCATGTAAAAATAATCAGTAGTAGTAGTGGTGAGAGATTACAGCCTTGCCTCACTCCTGAAACAACCTTGAACCAAGAACTAATCCTACCATCAACTCTCACTGCAGCCTGATTATCAACATAAATTATGTTGATTGTCTGTAGCAGCCTTCCCTCGATACCATATTCCCTCTGGATGCTCAGCATCTTCACCCTGGGTACTCTATCATATGCCTTCTCTTACTAGATCTACAAAACACAAATGTCTATTCCTCTTGTAACATTCCTCTATAACTTGGTGCATACTAAATATTTGATCTTGACATCCTTGTTGCGATCTAAATAATAATATTTTTATTATTGCAGCCAACGGCCATGTATTTTTCTTTTCAGGACGGGTCAGGGAAGGGATTATGAAAGGAAATCGGCCGTGGACCTAGTGAAAGGAACCGTCCCGGCATTTGCCTGGTAGTGAAAATGGGAAACCACGAAAACCATTTTCAAGACGGCCGAGGTGGGATTCGAACCCATGCTCTCCCATTGCCAGCGAGACACGAGGTAGCGCTCTCGGCCACCGCGGCCGGTTGCGATCTAAAGCCACGCTGGTTTTCATCCATCTTACTCTCGGCCCTCCTTTCTACAATGCCCGGGACACTTATCAAAGAAATGCCACAATAATTATTGCAATCTTTTCTGTTACCTTGTTTATAAGTTGGGGCGATTACTGCTTTTGTCCAGTCAGGGGGCACATTTCCTAAAACCCATGCCAATTCGATTATCCAATGCAATAATTTCAGCCGTGCTTTCCTACTATACCTCACCGTTTCTGACCGAATTGCATCTACCCCTGCCGCTTTGTCACATTGTAGTTTATTTACCACCCTCTCTACTTCTCAATGGCAACTGTTATTATTTGGATAACTGTCCGGGATTGTGAATATCTATGGAATAGTAAGATATCTACTAAGTATTATCCCATATGGAACTAGAATCACAGAAATTAAATTTTTTAGGTAATGCAAATAATAATACACTAGAATTAACCGAGTGTAACTGTAATACACTTAGCGATTATTATAAAATTAAGGACAGTAAACACATAATAACCGATACCAGTACACTAAAATGCGTACACATAAATGCACATAGCATAAAAAACAAGTTCGATGATATCCAAATAATGTTAGACAGAATCAAAGGTGTAGATGTCCTAGCAATCTCAGAAAATTGGTTAACAGAACAAACAAAAATGTTTTTCAATATTAAGAAATATGTTGCATATCACATAGTTAGAAAGCAAGCTGGAGGGGGAGTATCTTTGTATATTTCAAACAAATGTAGCAGTACCCTTGTAAAGGAAATAAATTCCACCCACAGCATACTGCACATTACTGTGAGAAAAGGCCATCAAGAATACAATATAATCACTGCTTATAACCCTCATAAAAGCAACATTCCACACTTTCTAACTGATCTCGAAGTAATTATTAGTTCTTACTCAACGAATCCTGTTATAATACTAGGTGATATGAATATCGATCTATTATTTGGGGACAGATATACTAGTAGTTATATTAACCTAGTCAAATCATACGGTCTAGTCTTATGTAATACAAAATATCCAACTCGTGTAACACAAACTAGCTCTACTCTAATTGATCATGTATTGGTGAACGACTGTGACAAAATATGTAATGTCTATAATATTGATAATGATTTGAGTGATCACCATTTACTAATCTGTGAAATGAGAAACAAAAAGATAAACAGGAACTCAATATGTGATGATAGGCCAATAGAAAAGGATAAAATAAACTACAAAAAACTTAATAAATATTTAATAACTCAAGAATTTGTATGCAATGAAACTAACATCAATGACTACTACAATAAATTCTGTGATTTTATTAATAAAGGAATAGAAGCCTGTACTCTATGAAATATACGAATAAGGAGCCAAGTGCCCCACCAATAAAACCCTGGATCACACAAGATCTTTTAGCACTAATACACAGGAAAGATAAGATATATACAAAAACCAAAGTTAAAAATCCATCTGCAGAAATTTTAGAAGAATATAAAATTATTAGCAACCAAGTTACAAAACTTAAGAGAAACCTACAAAGAAACTACTTTGACCAAAAAATTCAAAATGCAAATAATCAGAGGGAAGTGTGGAGTGTTGTTAATGAGATGTTAAATAGGCCAAAGAAGGGGAAAAATGAAATTGTCAAACTTATAGTCGATGGCACAAATGTCGAAAAAAAGGAAAATATATGTGATGAAATTAATAAATATTATGTCAATATTGCTAACAGTATATGGGAAAATCAAGGAAACGGTTCTACCTCGGACATTGCAAGCTATAAAAATACTACTAGCACTAAGACAATCTTTATGTTACCTACTGATGCTAATGAAATACAATCAATTATAAACTCCCTAAAACACAAAAACAATATAAGTGAGGACAACACTACTAATGTCATGCTACAATTGTGTCTTGAGGGCCTTACACCATATCTTGTCAAAATAATAAATCTTTCACTGATGACTGGTATATTCCCCGATGCCTGTAAAGTCTCTAGGGTGGTCCCGATCTACAAAAAAGGAGACAAACCCCACCCATCAAATTACAGACCCATTAATATTATATCTGCCATCAGCAAGGTTCTAGAAAGCGTTGTTAAACGAAGACTTATGAATTTCTTCATGAAAAATGATTACTTTGCAAACTGCCAATATGGGTTTATTCCAAATAGAGGAGCTGATAGTGCTATATTTGAAGTAGTAACTGATGTAGAAAAGGCATTAGATGAAAACAAACTAGCTGCTGGTGTACTAATTGACCTTCAAAAAGCATTCGATCTGGTTAACCATAAGATTCTCCTTAATAAACTAGAATTTGCAGGCATCAGAGGAATGGCACATGATTGGTTCAAGAACTACCTCACTAACAGAAAACAATATGTTGCAATCGATAATGTAAAAGGGTCTCAAATGAGAATTGACACAGGAGTACCTCAAGGTTCTGTCTTAGGACCAATTCTTTTCTTGGCCTATATTAATGATTTAGTATTATTAGAATTGAAAGGCAAGCTTAAACTATTTGCAGATGATATTTTTATACTCTATCTGGGAACATCTGAACAGGAAATTATGCTAAATATTAATTATGATCTCAATAAGCTGGTGGATTGGTTGAGAGCACACAAAATGGTTATCAATATCACTAAAACAAAATATTTATTCTTCCATAAACCATCATACAAGATTGAGACCACAAACATAGTCAACATAGCCAACAAAGAAATAGAAAGGGTTAAATCGGCAACATACTTAGGTATCACACTAGATAGTACACTAACCTGGGAAAATCATGTAGAAAATGTAAAACATAAAATCAGCCCTTTAATTGGTATTATTTTCAGATTAAGATATAGCTGTCTTACTAGCCAACAATTGAAAAATATATACTTTGCTCTGATACATTCACATCTAATGTACATGAATTTCATATGGGGATATTGTAAGAAGGAGCTGATAAAAGAACTTGAGATACTCCAGAAACGTGCTATAAAATCTATCTTTGGACTTCCTTGGCTCACACCCTCAAATGAATTATACTCAAGAACTAAAAATATGCCACTGCAAAAACAAATAGCTATGTCAGCAACAGTATTTGTATACAAATTAGAAAACAAATTGATACACACACACATCCATTTTACCCATGCAAATGACATTCATCATTATGCAACAAGAGGAGTAAATCAAATATTCACCAGCCATTCATCATCATCATCATCATCTTGCACAGTTTCCAGCCACTGGCCGGGTCTGTTTGGAACACAAGCTTCTCCAACGTCTTCTGTCTTCCCACCATCTCTCAGCCTCCACCCTTGTCCAGTCTTCTCCTCTCTTCTTCACGCTTTCTTCCACCCCCTTCAGCCACCTGTCTCTCGGTCTTCCCCTCGGTCTCTTTCCTTCCCACTTCGTCTCATGTATTCTCCTGGGTATCCTCTTCTCCTCCATTCGTTTTACATGTCCATACCATCTAAGTCTAGATTTCTCTATACCATCCTGTAATGGTTCCTCCTTCATTAATTCTCTGGTCCTCTCATTTCTTATTCTGTCCATCTTTGTAGCTCCAATACTGCTTCTCAAGAACCTCATCTCACTGGCCTGTATTTTGCTCCTCTCCCTTCCTTTCATAACCCAGGTCTCCGAGGCATACGTCAGGATAGGGACATAGTACGTCCGATATATGATTCCCAATCCATTAAATTTGGAACTAAAGGAATTATGTCCTCTATAATAAAAGAATACAACTCGCTACCATTAGGCATAAGGGAAAGTTTCTCTATAAAAACATTTAAGAGGAAAACAAAAGACTTCTTATTAAGGAATGAATAGCCCATGTACAATAGCCTTAAGCAATGCAATGTATCATACCGAATTATCTCTGTAAAGTTAGTCACTAGCAATCTAATATAAGTTACTATTAAATTAAACAATAATGTTACAAAAATTATATATATGCCATGCTGTAACTATGTTACTTGATTGTCCCTAACACGAGCTCAGGCTCATTGGGACCTATGTAAATAAATAAATAAATAAATAAATAAATAAATATACTAATATAATAAAGCTGAAGAGTTTGTGCATTTGTTTGTGTGTTTAAACGCGCTAATCTCTGGAACTACCAGTCGGATTCGAAAAATTCTTTTTTTATATGATAGCCAGATTCAAGAGGAATAGTTTAGGCTATGTTAAATTTCGGACAGATCACTCCATTCCCTGCATTTAGGCCCTTTATCACAAATCTGCACCGTTCCTCCTAATTGCACCAAATTTTACATACACTTTGAAACCCTGCTGGTAACACTGTCCACTTGATATTTTGGACAACACTCCCCATTCCCTACATTTAGAATAACAAACAAACTGAACTTGAAAACCATGTATTAAGGCCCTAGAATCATTCATGTCCGTAGTAGTGTAACTGTAAGAGTATTTTAATAAGTCTATTGTTGACTGACAATTCGGGCTGTATCACGTCGCCCCTACCAGTGTTCTGGTGCAGAATGGCGAAAATAGTTAAATCTTGTGCTGCTTATAAATTGCAGTCACGGGGAGTAATTAGTGCAAAAAGATTTCTTTTGTCCCTTAAAACAGTTATCATCATGAAAGTATTATACCTCTGTATAAGTGCAATGGTGTTGGTGCAATACATTGAGGTTATCAGCTGCAATAAGCGTTGGTGCTTTCAAATTTACCGTAATTTATTCCGAAACTTATCGTTGAGCGCTATGTGGCCATAAATGATACTATAACTACTATTGCTTCCAAAGTGTTCTGATTATTTTCCTATGGCGCTCTGCGTCAAAAGACGACACTATTGGTCTCTACATTTCTAACAGACAATGAGATATAGGCCCTAGGCAGTGACTTTTATTTCACTTACTCCTCTTTCTAATCATTTTTAGAAATTTGTTTGTAAATTACATGTGTCAGTGCTGTAGTTAGTAAATAGCCGTTTCCCTGTTCATTATTATCATTAGGGGAAAATTATCTAAATGTTACGTCCATTATACTGTACTGCATATTACCCTCACTACAACCACCACCACCACCACCACCACAAAAAGTTTAGTTTAAGTATCATGTGCCAGTTCTGTAGTAGTATTCATTGTCATCCATAAAGCAAATAAATCCTCCGGGTGAAGCCGGGCACTACTGCTAGTATTACATAATTATGTATATTGATACAATTTACAAAGAAACTATAATCCAAGTTTCTCAATCTATTTTACCAGTGTTTCACTCCAGTGCACCATTGGGTTTATTAGTTGGTACAGTACACTTCTTCTTCTTGTGCCATACCCTCATTGGATGTTAGTTATTGATGTTTTAAGGGGTGAAACTACAAGGTCATCTGCCAATCTCATTGGATGTTGGTTGTCATCAGGGCGATTTCTTTTACCATCTTGGAATAGTGCAGGAGTGTTGATTCCATACCATTCGCGTAGGTTCTTCAGCCAAAATATTCTCCTCCTTCCTCGACCTCTCCTACCTTCAATTATGATATGTAGGAGTTAATATTTATCATTGCAAATGATATGGTCAAAGTATTCAAGTTTTTTCTGTTTGGTGTTATGCAAATCCTTCTCTTCTTTATGCAGGCGTTCCAGTACTTCCATGTTACGTCTCTATCGATCCATGACATTCTGAATAGGCGCCAATAGCGCCACATCTCGAAGGCTTGAAGTTTTTTACTGGTGTTCTCCGTGGGGAGGGTCCAGGCTTCACTGCTATACAGCAGGATAGAGAAAATGTAACACCATAGTAAATGGAGACGAAGAGCAATTTTAATGTCTCTGTTGCACAGTAATTCTTTCATTTTCATGAATGCAGCTCTAGCCAATTCAATGCGGGATAGCACTATTCCAATAATGATCAAGTATGCATCCAAGGTATTTCACGTGTTGAGCTTGTTCCAGTGTTGTCCCAGCTACAGTAAGATTAACAGGTGGAATTACATGTTTCTTCAAAACCATTACCTTTGTCCTTTTTGTATTCAAATTTAGACCTGCTCTTGCACTGTGTTGTACTACAGAGTTTAGTAAGGTTTGTAGATCTTCAGCACTTGTTGCAAGCAGAGCTGTATCGTCTGCATACTGCAAATCATTTATGGTTCATCCATTAACAATACCTTCCTGTTTTCCTTCCAATGCTTCAGAAAATATTTCCTCAGAGTAGATATAGAAAAGATGTGGAGATCGAGCATAAGACTTGTCTCACTCCTTGTTTTACTGTATATTTTCTACACTACCGGTGTTGGTGCAATCTACTTTTACTGAAGCCGTCTGATTCCAGTACTTACTTAGACTTAGTTCCTCCAATACTAGATAGCATATCAGGCAACAAGTTTCCTCCAGCGAACTCTATCAGCTGCCAGGTTTTCAGCTTCCTCCCAGTTCATATCCATGCATTCTAGATCCTTTGCAAAAGTTTGTTTCCAGGTGTTACGAGGTCTTCCTCTACTTTGGTATCCTTCCGTTGGTTTCCACAACAGTGTTGATTTGGGTATCCTTCTATCATTCATACGTAGAACATATCCCGTGAACTTCAGTCTCCTTTGAGCAACGATTTTGTACTAGCTGCGTAGACCACTTCTTCTCAGTACTTCATTATTTGTTATGTGGCCACAATAACTGATCTTCAAAATTCGCCTCAAGCATCGTTGGTGAAAAACGTTGAGCTTGTGTGCTGATTTTACTGATATTTTCCAGGTCTCACATGCATATATGGCGATCGGTAAGATGATATAGGAATATAGCCAAATCTTTGTGGACATACTTATAGAGTCTAATTGCCATATGGACCGCATTCGTTGAAAGATTGCCGAAGCTTTCCCAATTCTGCTGATGTCTGCATCTACGTCCCTATTACTACAGATAAGGCTGCCAAGATATGAAAATCGATCAACATCTTGTAGAATCTTCTGTTGCACTATAATTTGTGTAGATACATTCCCATTTTTTATGCACATTATATTTGTCTTGTCACCATTTATCTATAGTCCAGCAGAACTGGCCATTCCATCCAGCTTGGTTGTCATTAATTGTAAACTTTGTGGTGTTTCTGCCAGAAGAACCATGTCATCAGCAAAATCCCGATCCGTTAGCCTAGATTGCTCAATCCAACTTATCCCCATATTGGGATTGTCCATAGCTTTTCTCATTACAAAATCTATGACCAATATGAATAGGAATAGTGACAAAATGCATCCTTGTCTGACGCCTGTGAGAATGCTAAAGAAAGGGGTGTTCCTATCTTCTGTTCTTAAACAACAGCTCGAGTGTAGATAGATAAGATAAGCCTGTAGATCCCTGATGGGCTAGGGCCTCCTACCGGAGTGGTAGGGGGTGGATCATATAGTCTCCCAAGAGGAGCCAGTTCTTGAGAGATGTCTTTCCTAATACATACTGACACACATTAATAAAAAATAAATTAACACACACCCTTACTATGGTATTTACATTGTTACACTATTACACTGATCTGAATTTCCTTCCATAGCTTCCTATCCCTGGCATTTCTGGTCCACGTAACACCTGCCTCGAACCTAAATTCGTCCGACCATCTGCGACGGGGCGTCCTCTGCTTCCCTTGCCAGCTCTTGGATCCCACATAGTCGTGGAGTAGGCTCATCTATCCTGGTTCATTCTGGATATGTGTCCACCCCAGCGCCATTTCAGTTGCCGAGCTCTTGTTGTTGTGTCCTCCAATCACTTCTTTTTCTCAGATCCGTGTTACTGATTCTGTCGCTTAGATTAACGCCTAGGATTCTCCTTTCCAGTTTCCGTTGACAGATTCCATATTGGCTCACAATATTCCATAATGATTCTCGGTGTAGACTGCGAGAAGAACAGGCTGGCTTTCGAACAAATATTTATTCTACAAAATGAAATAGAACAATGAATAGAATTTAACTGTCCGTTGCCCCTAAACTTCGTTGATTTAATATTGAGATCAGAGATTTGACAGAGCTTTGGAAGACTAAAGCAGGTACAAAGCACCGGGCATAGATGATACAATACCGATTGAGTTGCTACGCTGCATAAGTGATGATGGTCTGGTCAGGTTATTTCACTTGGTGTGTAGGATTTATGAGACAGGTGAGGTACCCTCTGATTTCAAGAAAAATGTTATCATCCCTAAACCGAAGAAAGTAGGAGCTGACAGATGTGAAGATTACCGTACAATCTGCTTGATTACTCATGCTTCAAAGATCCTGTCTAGTATAATTTACAAGAGGATGGAAAGCCAGATAGAAATGGAGTTGGGTAAAGACCAGTTTGGTTTCAGGAGAAATGTAGGAACAAGGGAAGCTATACTGAGTTTTAGGCTGATTTTTGAAGATAGAATAAGGAAAGATAAGAGAACGTTCATGGCATTTGTAGACTTAGAAAAGGCTTTTGACAACGTTGATTGGTGTAAGTTGTTTGAAATATTAAAAACGATTGGAATAATGTACAGGGAAAGGAGGGTGCTCTAGAATCTATACAGAAACCAGACAGCAGTCATTAGAGCTGAAGGACATGAGAGAGAAGCTGGTATTCAGAAAGGTGTAAGGCAAGGCTGCAACTTATCACCCATACTTTTCAATCTATATATTGAACAAGCAATGAAGGAAATTGGAGAAAAATTTAAAGTGGGATTGAGGATTCTAGGAGAAATATTTTCAACTCAGAGATTTGCTGATGATATCATTATTTTGGCCGACATGCCAGAGGATTCGAACGAATTTTTGAATGGTATGGAATCCGTCTTGAGGAAATAATTCATGATGAAAATCAATAAATGTAAAACAAAAATATTGGAATGCAGCCGAAATAAATCAGAAACCTCTATGTACATCAAATTGGCAGGTAAAACGCTAAAGGAAGTAGGAGGCTTCTGTTACTTAGGAAGCAAAATAACCAGTGATGGGCGAAGCAAAGAGGATATAAAAAGTAGGTTGGCTCAGGCAAGGAATCTGTTGAAATCGAATATAGATTTAGGTATAAGGAAGTCATTTTTGAAAGCCTTTGTCTGGAGCGTGGCACTATATGGATGTGAAACTTGGACTATTGATGCAGCAAAGAAAAGGAGAATTGAAGCATTTGAAATGTGCTGTTACAGGAGAATGATGAAGATCAGATGGGTAGATAGGGAAACAAATGAAGAGGTATTAAGACGAGTGGGGGAGGAGAGATGTTTCTGGCGACTGCTAATGAAGAGAAGGGATAGGTTGGTAGGACACACACTAAGACACCCAAGAATAGCAAGCTTAGTTATAAAAGGAAGGGTCGAGGACAAGAACTGTAGGGGTAGACCAAGGTTGGAATATGTTAAACAGATTGCTTCGGATGTAGGGTATGGTATCTATGTAGAGCTGAAATGATTAGCTCAGGACAGGGAGCCATGGCGCGCTGCATCAAACCAGTCAAAAGAATGAAGACTCAAGCAATATTAACTAGAAAAGCTATACTAAGTATGACGAAACATATTTCTAAATATTTGTATAGGCTAATCTTAAACTCCAACCCTAGGCTAGTGATCAGATGACCACGTGACGGTCGAAACGGGTAATCATAAAATTACATTTTATCAGTGATTAATTTTAATACGGTATAAGTAACTTTTTCATGAAAGTGTGTTTTATATACCGTATGTAGTTACCCCGCCTAATCTAATTGGAAGGGGCGTGGTGGCGCAGTGGTCACGCTGTTGGCCTCTCACCAAGGCGGACCGGGTTCGATTCCCGGTCAATGCATGTGAGATTTTCGATGTGAAATGCCATGTCCTGTGGTTCGGATTCCACGTTAAAAGGAGGTCCCGTGGCTCATGATCTCAAGATTGACGGTCACGTTAAACTACAAGCTTCCTTCCTTTCCTTTTTAATCTAATTGGGCAAACCCATATTGGCCGACTGAAAAGCATAAATTGATAATGGGAGAGGGAGACTATGAAAGACCATTTCAAGGACGGTCAACAATGAACTTCAGGCTCGCTCATCTACTGAGTCTGGAGGTTGCCTTACACTGCATAGCTATTACATTTGGTAAACTACTCCTTTGTATAATATATAAATTCAAATAAAAATAAATTCATGGTTGATGAAACCTACACACGATTACAGGCCAGTGTTCCTGCAGGTGTTCCATTGACTCCACAAAATCGACGTGAAAGACTCGTGTGCCGTTGAGAAAACCAGTGTGGGTTGACAAAAGGCATAGTGTCATCATTAGTGATGAATTGTTCCTCTGTCTTTCTCGCACTGATTGCCATATCGTGTGCGACAACATACGAAGAGAGAAGTGCTTAGACATTATTGTCGAGAGGCACAGGACCAACTCTGGGCATTATGGTCTGGGGAGCTATCGGCTATAATGTAAAATATCAATTAGGGATTGTGACTATTGCTTGCTTGATTTGAATGAAATAGTGAATTCCAGTAATCTGGCAAAACAGAATGAATTGGCAATGACTAATAGATTTCTACGATGGTGGCCTAGGCTTAATTCCAAGCTCTGTCATGAATTTTAAATCTAGCATGAGGTTTGCAAACATCCAGAGGACAGTTGAGAGGAGAGTAGTGGATTCATATCCTACTCTCGGCCATTGTAGAAGTGGTTTTCCGCTGATTCCCAAAGTAAATTCAAATCCCAGCTGATTCCTTCCCAACTTAGCTCTTAGTTACAAGTACTGTACGGAGCTCAGAAGAATGCGAGCGTGGGGTGAGGTGGAGGAAAAGGGGAGGGGCATTCCCTACATAGCCTACAGTAATTCGTTGCTATTTTTTTTTTTCTTTTCGTGTAGCCTCCTCAGAGGCCGAGAGCAGGTCTTTCTATTCGACGCCCGTGGGCGACCTGCGCGTTGGGATGAGAGATGGAATGGATGAAGATGAATGAAACTGGGCAAGGATGTGGAAGGAAGCGGCCGTGGCCTGTCAGAAGGTACTGTCCCAGCATTTGCCTGGCGTTGAAAATGGGAAACTACGGAAAACCATTTCATGCACAGCCGACGGTGGGGCTTGAACCCACGCGTCTACCGAGTCAGCAGAGAGCTTGGCCCCATGACCTAACGCCGCACTTTAGCCAGCGTAGCTACTACTGTCGGTATTCGTTGCTATGGCAACCTGCTTCCTTCTCAGCAGAATATACAGGGTCTTTATTTTTGCTTCGCAAGGCGACCTTCGCTGGCTGTTACAGGTTGGCGCGCGCGGTGCCCGGCCATATTCCCACGTTCTTGCTGCGGTATATGTGTGAACTCCAAGCTAATTGGGTGTTTTATAAAGCTACTGTGTACTGTATATCGCATTGTATAGTGTCTTATTGTGACTGTGTGTAGTGCTGTAATGCCCTATGTGAAATATTCGTTACGTGAACGTGTATATCTGCACAATACGTACACAAAGTGCAGGAAATCGTGCGCTAGAACAAGGCAAAAGTTTCGAGTGAAATTTCCAGGGAGACCCATTCCTATAAATCGGACAATAAAACAACTGGCTAAGAGATGCAAACGTACAGGTTCAGTAAACAATAAAAATAGACTTTGTTATTTCCTTACTGAAGCTACTGTAAATTAACCGGAGTAACCGGGACATGGGCGCCCGCAGGGAGGGGCAAGGTGGGGCCGTGGCCCCCCTTTGGAATTCCGAGAATGTTGATATTCGATTGGTCAATGTCACCAGTTATTTCATAAATTGAAGTTTCTGATAATCAACTGACAAATGTCACAATAGAAAACTTCATTAATGTTGCTGACATATATGTATTTATATTCAAAAATATATGGTTCTAATGATGTCATGCACTAGACCACCAACGGAAACATAGCTCCATTTTTCAATATGGTTATGCCTAGTGTGAATACCTTATGTTTACCCAACACTAGGGCCAGATGGCCTCGTAGTTCCGCCCCTTAAAACAACAATAACAAACTAACCCAACACTATCAAACGAGGTTAGGCCGGCTACTACTTTCGCCACCTCACTTTGGCAGTGACGATATGAGAGCACGTTCTGCAGATATTTTTATACATTGCAACACCGATAGCAGATTTCAGCCCTTAAAGCGAGGTTTTCTTTGCTGACTAGTAAATTATTGGTCCCTTAAGGTCGCGCTTACAATATAGGGACATTTACTGTTTTGAGGCCCGTAATTACGGGGGAACAAACAGGGCAGCTGCCCAGGGCGGCAGGATTTAGGGGTGGAAGAAAATTTGGAAAACTGTACAAAACCGCTTGGGCATTAAACGCCAAGTTATTAATGTTTAATCCCCCTACACACACACACACACACACAAGAGAATTATTCATTGTCACACATTTGCAATGTTCATTATTTAAGGACACACAAAACGGGATTGTGTTAGTCATCGTGGTGTTCTTGCTTTTGAATCGGACTTGAAAGTGAAATTGGACTAATCAAATCCTAATCTTGTTTGCAAATGACAAGGCAGGAAGGAATCCCCTTGTTATTTAAATAATTGGTGTTTTTCTTTTTACGTATGGCTTTTAGTGCTGGGAATGTCCGAGGACATGTTCGCCCGAGTTTGTAGCTGCTTGTATGCGGACCCCCTTGGGGTGAGCTACAAATACCGTCGCGTGTGGAATGTTGTCTGGGAAGGAAAGTGTGAATGTAAGGACAAGGAATTGGAAGGTAGTGGCTGTGGCTTATAGTTAGGGACCAACCACGGCATTTGTCTGGAAGGAAGATGGGAAACCACAGAAGACCATCTTAAAAGTCGCCGGCGGGAGGATTCGAACCTCCTCGCCTCCCGGATGTGAGCGACTGCCTGCAGCCACACCGTAACGACCACGGCTAACTCACCCGTTTTTGCCATTGGTTGTGTATATCTTTTGAAATTTAAATGTAAATTCTTTGTATTAAGTTCTTTTTTTTCAATTTATAAGTTTAGTCAACACATAGTTAAATACACTCTCATTGAAGAAACAGCCCCATAGGTAAAGGACACTTTAATAAATCGACATATATTAAATCGGGGGTAGCAAAGATTTTTTATTTTTCCTCAGGGGCTTCAGGAGCCCTAAATGCGGGCCAGACTGTGTTGTACACTCGTCTAAATTTGCGTCGTTCTGCCTTACTGCGATCGTTATTCATGCTGCAAAATGCCATACCGGTAAATTTTTATTCAAGGTGTGCCATACTACAACTGTGGTCCATTTCTTGAGGACAGAGCAATTATTGCTTCAAATGAACAGCAATCTACCATTGTTGTAGATTCTTAGCCTGTAGTGTTAAATCTTCTACGATCGAAGCAATTTACACGCTAATAGTTAAATAGTTCTGCGGTGTTTTTGTGCCGTTATCAAAGCGAGATCAGTTGAGACAAAATGGTGAATTCAGTGATAGACTTCGTTATGTTGTAGTCTATATGATTCCAATGGAATCTACTTGCAAGGCAATTTCCGATGCGTCAAAATGTAGACTTATATGAGTGGAGAAGCTAATTTAATCCTAATTTAATTGGGCTCGTAGTCGTATTGACCGACTGAAAGTTACAATTCAATATAGATCAATAGGAGACAACGCCAAAGTTGAAGGGGGGATTGATAATGATGTGCTTCTGAAAGAAGAAAATTACAGAATAGACATTAGCAGGCGCTTAACTCAAGGAACATTCATGTGACATTCTTAAGTGCAAATGTATAATAGGCCTAGTTAAATGATCCTGCGATGTTTGTCGTTATCAAAGCGACTAAGAAGTACATGATTTAGTGAGTTTTATATATTTTACTTTACGGTCAGCCATAATCAAATGAAATATTTTCTTTCTAACAGGAAAATTTGCTAAAACCAAGGGCGTCACAAGTACGAGTAACGTACAATACGAATTTATCATTTCGTACTAAATTCATTATGTTAAGAAGAGCAATGCGAAGTATTCCCCGTAACTTGTTAAAAAGAGGAAAAACGTGATGGACCCGCTGTAACGGCCAGTACAAACTAGATATTTGGAAACTGTGCTATTTGAATTATTAGGCAGATTCATATGTAGAGATATCTCCACAGTTCAATTTAACTCAGTAATTTGAAAATATCTGAAAATATGTCCTCCAGTTACCATATTTAGAAAATAGGCGAACTGGATTTACATTAGCATTTTAATAAACTGCTGGATTTTTATATTATTGTCGATACATGGTGATACCACAAATTTTTACCTGTTTTTAAGAACTGTACATTATGACAATGAATGACAAAAGAAGAAACGCGAACTTCCATAGACAAAAACTGTGAACTTAAAACAAAACATCCCTCCCAATCTAGCCATAAAGCAGCCAACGGTTTCAGTCCCGTCAAATGATGATTATGATAATTGTTGTTTCAAGGGGCCTAACATCTAGGTTATCGGCCCCAGTCAAATAATGAATTTCACAAAGCAAGTATGAAATGAAACAAGAATAGGGGGGGCTGGTGGCAATGAAATGAAAATTATAACTTGGCCCCCCTCAGGAAAAATCCTGCGGGCGCCCATGAACCGGGAACTTCGTAAGGAGATGCCAATTGTTTGGCAGCGGGTGGGAAACATTTTCTGCGTCTACTGTAAACATGTGAGTAAAAATGCATGATACTGATTTTTAGCAACGTATTCTGCCGTACATATGCGCATGCGGTTGCTGGCAACTGAGCCGTCACTGGCGGAGCGAGAATGTCCTTGCCAAGCAAATATAAACACCCTGTATATCTGTCCGTTGTGCACTCAGGACGAGTGGACACTGTTCGGAAATTATGGCACAATGTTTTTGAGAAGACATATCACAATGTTATCTCTGGCTACATTTCCCTGCCTAGCATTCTTCTGAGCTCTAGTATCGTCAGTACAATAACCCAGGTTATCAAATAGATTCCACACATATTCAAGAATCCAGGGGTTTCTAAATGAAGCAAAGAAAAATCACTTGGGCTAACTTTGCTTAAGGGTTACGCATTACATTTCTGTCAAGGAAATACAGTGTATGTTCACTCTCTGCCTGTTTCATGCTTCTGGGATAATTCCCAAATTGTTCCATCATGAAGAATTAACAAGCATTTGCATTGCTGATAATAATAATAGCCTTTATTGCAGCCAGTTGGCCATTGCTGTTAAAAACAGTGGTTTTACAGTTAATTAATTAATGTTGATTCATTTACAGGTTTTTGACTTTGTGGTCATGTGTACGTGTGGTGTTGGCTCAGTTCTGCCGCACAAGGCAGAATTAAATTCCTTGTCAGAGCCAGGAATCAAACCTAGACCTTTAAGGTGACAGCCAAAAACTCTAGTTACTATGCCACAAGGTGGATTGCACCAACAAAATGAAATAGCTGTACATCACTCATTCCGATAAGCCAATGTTAATTACCATAATTCTTCAGATAAAGTAAGTCATGGTGTACACAATTACCATTTTAAATTTTGCAAAATATACAAATGCAGCATTTTTTTAATAAACCTGGTATTTGGTGACTTTCTGTAATAATGGAACGGTACAGTAGGGGACATGGTGTGAAATGAAGAAGGGAATAAGGTTTTTTTTATTGGGGCATTATATTCTTTCTTGCATAATCTAGGATTTCCACACACAATGCTGCACTGTACTGATGAAATTAATGGCTCGAGAGTAACCTTGAGCTACCTTTTTTTAATACTTTCAATGCACAAGCAAAACTGGTCAGAATTTACAACAGGATTCCACTTGCAACTACATTGTAGGCCTATACAACATATCACTCTTTTCATAACTTTCTTATTACAGGAACTACTGGCCCGGCTCCTTTTCAAATGCCGCCATAGCAAACCATTTTCCAGCCCAAAATCTAGGATTTGCTCTCTGATGCCAGTGAGTTTCTTCAAATAAAATATCAAGAAAGATAGGTCATATAATAATCACCGACCATTTTGTAGGCCTATCTCAAAAGTTTTAAGTACCGGTTACACGTGTATCTAGCATTTCAGTCATCTCCGACATTTAAGGACAGATGAGCTACTTGTTACGTTCCTTAAAACCTCATCTTAAACAAAACCTAACGCATCTCAATCAGGTACGGTATCACAATATAAAATGGTTCTAAACAGTGGCATCGAAGCTTACTAAACTAAATCAAACACCACTAAAAAAGTGTCATACATAATATCTATAGTATATATAGCAGCAAATACTTTAAAGTGATCAGTTTTATTGAAACCGTAACTGAACAATACCATACATAACCTCCATGATCGAATTTCTTTGTCAGAAAAAATATCGCTACTGATTCATTAGATACAGTATGCTCAAGTGCAGTCTAATCATAAATTGTCTGACCAAAATTGCATTTCTATCGAAAGTATAATTAATTTACACGGTAAAATATCACAGAAGGCTTCCTCGCCACAATTTTATTCCACAGTAGCCTACATCATTATGGAAAACAATGAACCGTCACAAGTTTAATTCCGTGACTTAATGCAGTTTATAGATTGCTATAAATGCCAGTCTCTATCACCGTTTCCATCCTGGAAAAATTTGCGAATGGTTTATTGCTTCCAGATTGCATCACATCGTCAAACATTATTTACCGCGCCATATTTGATTTTATAAAGCAGCTTCCGGTTACATTACTGACCACGGAGAAAAAAGCTTTGGTTGTTCACCACTGACGCATGCGCACTGGAGCAAGACCTTCCGCTCGCTAGACGAGTCTGCAAATAAGAAGGTAAGCCTACAGTTGTGATTCAATTACAGTATTTAAAATTAATTGTAGTTTTAAATGCCAGTTTTTACAGTTTATCTGCATGTATTTATTTTCAATATAATAGATTAGTTTAGCGGGAATGAGTGAGTTACGTTTTAAAAGGAGAGTGGGGTAATGGTGCGCAGAACATAATATGAGCAAGTAAATGCAACTCGAAATTAGTGGCAAAATATTTCGTGTTTGTTCTCCAGATGCCAAGAAATTATACGCGGAAAACGGAGAAAAACTCCTACCCAGCTGAAAATTTGCAGAAAGCACTACATGCAATTAGAGATGATGGGAGGCAAATAAGGGAAGTGGGGAGAAGTTTCAACATTCCCGAGTCAATCCTACGAAAGCAGTTCCTGCAAAATAGGCTTGCTCCACCTCGTCTAGGCCATAAAGCTGTTTTTACCAACAAAATGGAGTCATAATTATTCGAATACGTTTTGACATTGGCAAAATTATTTTACGGCTTACCGCCCACCAAGCTTGTCAGACGGTTTGCGTTCAAGTTTGCATAGGAGAATAAGATTCTCAATAATTTCCATAAAGTTAAATAAAGGTTTAACAGGCAAATATTGGTTGTATGAGTTCTTTAAGAGAGATCCTGCATTAACGTTGAGACAACCTGAAGGAAAAAGCCTAAATAGGATTGCCTCCTTTAATGCTGACGGAGCGAAGATATTTTATTCTAATATCCAAAACTGCAGAATGTTAGTATCATTGCATTGTTATGCTATTGTAAAAAGCATTGGATTATTCTAATATTAATGCACAATGCAAGTTTCAGCCAATTCACATTGTATTATTATGGCTTTCCAAGATTCATCACATGCGCACAATTTCCCAACCCATGTGCATGATTACCCTGCAGGGTGGGTAATCTGCGCAAATGCATATTTGCGAGATTTTGATCCACCAAATTTATTTTTGAATTAAATTTGTTTCTGCACATCGAATATAGAGATACTGAGGCTCCCGTATTCATAACTGCAAGTGTGTTATCTACTCGTATTATTACCATCACCACAAGACCGATTTTTGCTTAAGTGAGCATAATTCCCCCACTCTCCCTTTCTAGGGCCCGGATTTTTTTTACTTTTTTCGTTATGTTTTTTATGACAAATTTAAGATGATGATTTACACTAATCCCATTCAAATTTTGACCTTAAGCACAATCAACACTCCGAACTGTAAAGGGTTGCAATTATGGCTGTGTAACATTCATTTTAAGCATAGCACATGACTTACATAGCCTGAGGGAACGACTTTCTGCTCAAATGTCTAAAAGATAAAATATAAAGCAACACATTGAAATTATTATTCTAATGCCAGTAGATTCGGATAACAAACGTGTGGATAAAAGTCGTGTGGATGCGGCGCGGATGCGGATAAAAGTCATGCGAGGCGGATGCGGATAACAGTCGTGTGGATGCGGGGCGGATGCGGATAACGTTTTGTTTATCCGCGCAGGGCTCTAGTTATACCAAACAAAGTATGACGTAATTAGGAGACAGAAGGGGAGGAAACAAATGAAACTAGACTGGGACACAATTGGTATTTGACTCTTCACACCGAATTGACCCACCTTGGTGACTTGACGACATATAGACATACATGACCGGGTCACGATTATGGACCAGGTAAAAGGAATACACATTCAAGGCCTGAAATCAATGTTGTCAAAAAATTATACTAGGCTACTTACCAGTGGAATGGTAGGATTATGTACTAATGTGGCAACATTTAAAGGCATTGTATACCCTAAGGAATGTAAATCGCGCAACAGTATTGCACGTGGAAAGTCATATTGAGGACATTGAAAGAGAATATGATTTAAAGAACCCTCCATCTGCAAACACGAACACAAGGCATCATTACGTTGTTTTATACGGAATAAATACACCGGCGTTAATGCATGATTAAAGCGGAGACGAATGATTGTAATGATGTGTCGTCGTGTGTATTTACCACCCTGGAAGGCTTTCTTAAAATAGTCGGTTGTATCCCAAAATAATGTTTGGCCTTTGTTTTCGCATAATTAGTCCACGTGACCTGCCAATCATTCTGTATCTTCGAACGAATTATAGAATGCAAATCAGAAATGGGTATAGCGATATTATAAGCCTTGCCTGTACCATTAGCCGCATCTTTGGCGAGTTTATCAGCGATTTCATTACCTTCAATATGTGAATGGCCGGGGATCCACGTGAGACTGACATCAAAACCCTCAGTACCTATGTACATAAAAACCAATTATCAGCCTCGAGAACATTTCGAAGTGATTGAACGACACTCATAGAGGCTGTACAGATTAGAGAATGGCGAATACCATGTTGTTTAATATAAAGACTCGTCTGGCGGATTGCAAAAATTTCGGCTGTAAATATCGTGACGTGAGAGGGTAAAGTATACTGACATGATATCTGTAAATCCGGAGAGAAGAAGGCTGCTCCCACACGTGAGGGGTGAACCATTTTAGACCCATCTGTATAAAAAAGAATGCAAGATACCAAATGGCTCATTATTTCGTGAAACATACGAGGAATGATTACTGGGTTATGTGGAAAAGTCTGATGTACTTGGGGTAAGGAATGCTGGAGGATATTCGGTTGAAAATGAGCTGCGGAATAAGGAATATTATATAAAGGCAAACGACTAACTTTTAATATATTATGGCGGTACTGTTTAAGAATGGAATATGCAGCCTGCAAGGCTAGAACAGAAACTGTGGGCAATAATCGACGAGTATAATAGTCTTCCAATAATTGTAATTTAGGAACGATAGGTGATACTGCTATCATCATTTTACGCAACAGGTACATACACGCAAGGTATTTACGCCGATAATGTAACGCCATTTCTCCTGTTTCAACTAAAAGTGCTCCTGTGGGAGTCGATGTAAGCGCGCCTATTATGAGACGCAAGGCCGTAAACTGTATTATATCTAAACGTGGGAGCCTAGTACTTGACATTATATCAAAATAAAAGAATTGTAATCCAGAACAGAACGAATGATATTACGGTATACTGTTAATAATAGTTCCGGGTCTGCTCCCCAAGTACGCCGAGTAAGTGATTGTAGGACATTGATTTTGCTGGTAAGATGACTCTTAAGGTATTGTGAATGTCTCTCTCCTTGCACTTTCCTGTCAATATAAATTCCTAAGTATTTTACATTCGTCACCACCGGAATTTGGCCTTGTCGATATAATATAGGAGAACTGTCGTAAAGTCGTTTGTGAGTAAATAGCATCGCAGCGTTTTTTCCGGCAGAAGTTTCAAATCCGTGTTGATGAAACCAATCATGAGCATTAGATAAGGCGGTGTATATATCCCTACGACATGCGAATAAATCTTCTCTTGTGCAATATATTAAAATATCATCCGCGTATTGAAGGATGCGAGCGTGTGGTAATATGACTGTTTCTAGGGTACGGGTATAAATTAAATATAAAATCCCACTTAAAACATCTCCCTGCGGGACACCGTGAGAGGTGTATCGGGAATCAAATACACCGACTGGGGATTTTAAAATTATTTTACGATGACATAGCATGTTATATATTAAACACCGGAATGGAAGTGGGAATTGCATATCTCGAAGTATCTTAATAAGAATAAATGGATCTACAGAATCATACGCATTTTTAGGTCAAGGAAATCTGCTATAGTATGCATTTTCTGTCCTTTTGCTAGGAGTAAATCAGTGGAGAAAATATTTAATGGGTCAGATGAACCGAGATTTTTTCTGAATACAAATTGCGTTTCAGGAAACAGGGTGTAATATTCTAGACACCATTGCAGCCGTCGGAGAAGTTCATTTTGAAAATTTTTGCGGAAACAGGAGCCGAGTTGGATACCTCGATAACTACTCGCTAATCGGGCATCTTTTGTGGGTTTCAAAATAGGGAAAGTTTGAAAAACATTCCAATCTTCCGGAAATGTCCCGGTGCATAAGCTTGAATTATATAGTTTAAGGATGATGTCCTGAGCGTTTACGGGAAATCGAGCGATCATAGTATAAGTCACTTCGTCAATTCCTGGGCTTGTTGAATTTTTGTGTCTGAATGTTTGTAAAAATTCGCTACGCATAATAGGCTGCATTAAACTGGAAAAACGGTCCAGCGAACCAGAGGCACATGATGTAGGCATACGAATAACAATGTCGGGTGTCCAAGTATGATACAAGTCATGGTATCCTTGCGCCGAAAGTTGAGGGGAGAGGGACGAGGAAGGGTATTCGTAAAATGTTTAATCGCTGACCAAATACTATTTGGGGACGTATTACTACTTAATTGGGTAATGTATAATTTCCACGCTTCGCGTCGTTTATGATTAAATACACGTTAGAGTTGAGCGGTGAGACTCTTGTATCTCAAATAGGAGGCGGAAGTAGCATAGTGCCAAAAATCTTTTAAACTCGCCTTGCGATGTCGTACTAAGTGTTTACATTCTTGATCCCACCATGAGGGTAAGGCAGAACGATTATTCGGAGGACATGTTTTTGTAATATAAGGGTGATATGTATTTAAATAATCACGGATAGTATCTAATAAAAAATTATAACTGTTATCAGACATCTGTAATGGCCGAGAAAGCCGGTCCTCCAAAAGGCGTGAAAACAAATCATGATCAAAATGCCGAAAATTTCTCTTAACTTGAAATACGTTCTGCGAGATATGTCGATTACTCGAGACATCATATTCCATTATAATTGGATAATGATCACTTTGATACGTGTCCTTCACAGTCTGTCATGACAACTTATGGGCTATATCTACAGTAGTGATACTTAAATCCACCGCACTTTGTGGACTATTCGGTGGGGTAAGGCGGGTGGGTGACCCATCATTTAATAGATGTAGGTGTAATTCCTGTATAGCCGCAATGATGTGACGTCCTTTCGGGTTAACTCTACCACTGCCCCACAAGGGGCGATGTGCATTAAAATCTCCCAATGTAAGATGTTTAGAAAATGTCTGTATAAACTGAAAATATAAATACCATTGTCTACGTGAGCCTTGTATTCCAGGCGGACAGTAAATATGACTTATATGGAGATCTTGCACAAGGAACGTTTGATGATGAGTGTGAGGCATGTAATAATTAGTAGAAAGGGGGGTGTACCGTAAATTATTTTTGAATAACGTCATGATACCTCGATATCCGGGGCCATCCTGACGTTCCACCTGATAATTAGCTATCTGAAATTTATACGAGGAACGAAGCCATGTTTCTTGTAGGAATATGATGTCCGGATCATACTCCTGAATTAACTGCAGTAATTCATGTTTTTTATTTAATATACTTCTACAATTCCACTGGAGTAGTAACATACAGGCTAATAAAGGGAATTAATTCAGCGAGGACTACTATGAACCGGGGTGTGATAATGATAATTTGAGGAAGGAGGAGTGGGAAGAGAGAGTATAATCTGATTCACGAATGGTTTCCACCGAGAAGCTCAGGGCAGCTCAGTTCTTCCGGCGTGGGACGAGCTAATATGGGAGTCACTGGAGGAGGTAATAACGGTAATACCTTGGCACGTAAGGCCTGTAACTTGGAACTCTACTGGGCATTGTGACCCAATAGCTGTATGAGGGCATGGAAATCTTCACAGAGTGTGGTATACTTATCATTCGCAGACATTATTCTACTGCCTGAAGGGAAAGAAGTTGATGGCGCAACAGGGCTAGGCGATATCGCACTGGGCGTTATCCGGCTTGCCGTGGGAGACGAAATGAGGGCATTATACGTCTGCCTATCATATCCCAATGGTTGATATGTTTTGGGCGAACGATCACCTCCGTGAATTTACGTTTACGGGGTGGTTGTATGGGAGGTGGCTGAGGGAATTGAGTGAGTGGGGGGAACTGTTGTGGCAAATTTTGAGGCTGGAAAGGGGGGGGGGCTCTCATACAGTTAATCACTTCGTGATAGGATTTGTTCTCCGTACACATTTGTTTCTTTATTGCTTCCTGTTTAAGCCGTTCCGGACAAGTCAATGATGTCGCAAGATGTTTATTGTCACAATTGACACATTTTAAGTCAACAGACTGACAGCCAGTCGTGTCATGGGGACCCGCGCACGACAATGTTGCTGGATGTGTCCAAAGCGAAGACACTTCACACATTGAGTTGGAGAGAAGATAAATAATTGTACTTCAAGCAAGACATTAAAAATGGAAACAAACTCGGGTAAACGTTGGGCTTCAAAGTGGATTTTAACTGTTCATGTAGGGATACGGTCCATGACGCCATAATTATCCTTTTTTCGGTAAAACCGTTGAATACGAACGAACGGGACGGGGGAATGTAAGTATTGTAAAATTTCAGCTTCCGTAAGGGCGGTATCCCCCCCGTATAAGCCCCACACGCTGGATGTTAGCAGACGGAATGAATGCATCTAACTGTTTGGCCTGGAGAATGGGGTGTCGTAAAAAGGAGTTGGCGTGCAGGCGTGTGTCAAATACCACCTGCACCCTGTTACGTCCTTTTCTTTGAATGGATTGAATGCCTGGAATTTTCTGTTCAAAAAAGATGCGTCCCAAAGCCATGGGGTGTAAATTTCCGAGTCTCTGATCCCCTTGTCCTTGCACAAATACACTGTATGGCCCCGTATGATGGGCGTAGTATGACATAGGCTGGCGAGCAGAAACCTCTGTGTTCTGTGAAGGCTGAATATTGGTCGCTGTTGACGTCTCGGGAGGTACAATGACGTCCGCAGGGACTAGCACCATACCCTCCATTGATACCGGGGGGTCATATTCAATCAGTTACTCAAAGTCCGGCGGGTGACCAAAATCCGTCCCATCACTCGTAGAGCCCATCACACTTACCGTTCAATGCACTATACACTCAGTGAAAATGACACAAAATCAAATCACCTAAACCACTCACACACGCACGACCGACTCGAAAACGAGTGAGCAGGACCTAGAGTTTGCCCAACTGTAGGCTGCGCAAGCTGAGAACCGAATGTATATCTCTTCTTCTTCTTTCTTTCGGGAGATTATTTGGGCCTGAGAAAGCTCTTCACCAGTCACCAGTTGAGGGGCTAAATACTTCTTGAGGGAGAGAACCGCGCGATGTGGTTGGAAGTAGAATAACTCACTTATGATACAGAACCGTTGTAATGTAAATATTTAAGAAAACGTGAAAAAAATGATAAAAGGAAAAAACAAAAGAATTGGAGATATAGGTGAAAAGGGAGGAATATAACACAAGGTGAAAAATCTTCACGCCTAGTGACCTACCAAGGCGACTATATACTACAAACTGGGTAACAGGGGCGGATCTAGGGGTGGGCGAAGGGGGCGACCGCCCAGGGCCCCGTGGTCAAGGGGGCCCCGCACCATGGAAAAAAATTAATTAATTATACTTTTCAAAATAATTTATAATTCATATTTTTCCCGTGACCGTGGCTTTGGAAGGAAGTATGATTCTGGAAGTTCTAAACGGAAAATAAGTGTTCAACGTAAAGAAGAACAGAGACTAAGTGGATCATTAAGTAAATATTTTAAAACCACCGAGATCTCCAGAAATAAGCAACTTTGTCAGGACTCAAAATCTCTATCTTCCCCTTCTGAGTCTATTGAGTGTCAATTTAATGTGAGTTGTGAGTTTTCTGGTGAAGGTGTGGCAAGTCCCAGTGGCCAGGCTCCTGCGAGAAGCAAAAAAGTGTATTCTGAATCAGCAATCTTAATAGCAACAATGATGACAGTGACGTACACAAGGAATCTGCCGACGCCGGAGATGTCAATTTGCCCATTACAACTAATCTAAATGTCAGTGATTCCTTCCTGTGGCCAGAAAAATTGAGTGAATCCGAATTTACAAGGATTGTTGAAAAAGGACCTGTGAAAATCAAAATAAATTCTTATCTCGTAAATGAAACTGGAATACACTTTAGTGACATCCATTATACAAAAATACTATCTAATGGTGTAAAACAAGATAGGCGATGGCTAGTTTATTCAGAGTCAAAGAACTCAGTTTACTGTTTTGCATGTCGCTTGTTCCCTAACTTTAACCTTAAACTCTACGGCGCCCTTGGATCGTCTGAAGGCTGGAATGACTGGAAATATTTATCTGATAAACTTATTTATTATTTAGCGTATGATGAATACAATATTATGTACAATATATACAGTACAACTACCATATAAAGTTCATAACTAGAGTTCCATGTTAAAAGTTGAGAGCAAGAGAAGGGCTTCGTTTGAGACACAGTGTAAGTCTTCTATAGAGCCTCTGTATGCACGTAAAGGACACTCTAATGTTATGTGGTCCACTGTCTGTTCCTCTTCTCCGCAGTCACACTGAGGTGATGCCTTCCATCCCCATTTGACGAGAGTGGCTCCACATCTACCTTGGCCGGTCCTAATACGGTTTAGCGTCCTCCACTGTCGTCTGGGAAGGGAAAATCCATCAGGGCACTTGCAGGGGTTCTTAATGATATGATGATTTGGTAACGAGGATTGCAGATGCAATTGTTCCCTCCAGGCGTTCGATACATTAATGGAGGTGTCCTGTAGATTCATTGCAGTACGCCAAGAAGGGTGTCTGGATTTCAGTCGTTTTCATTCATTCATTCATTTATTTGCAATGGAGGGTATGTCGCCCGGTGGCAAATTGGATATACATAACAAATAAATAATTATACATAACAATTCAATAACAATTATACAACAATTAAACTGGAGTATTTACACAAATAGTCAGTCTTTTCTTAAACACACCTATATGTTTGGGAAAAGGCTCTAAGACTGCGGCAGGTAGAGAGTTCCAGTTATCAATGGCACGGTTTACAAAATAATATTTACCATAATTTGTTCGCTGTGGTCGGCCCTTAACTTTGAAAGGATGATCGCTCCTACCCATGTAAGTGGGCTTTCCCAATCGTTTGCTAAGCTCACCCCATGCTGGTTGATTTGTATACGTGTTGCACATAGCGCAGAGTCTAGATTTCATCCTCCTAGCCTCCAGTGATTCCCACCCAAGTTTCTTTAACATACGGCTCACACTGCTCCTGGGATTAAAGTTACTGAGCACAAATCTAGCGGCCGTTCTTTGTACCATTTCCAACTCATTGATGAGCCCTACTTGATATGGATCCCAAACCGCCGAGGCATATTCCAGAATAGGTCTTACAAGTGACAAATAGCTTTATTCTTTAGCAGAGGTACTACTTCCTTTTAATACCCTCATTACAAAGTGCAGGGATTTGTAAGCCTTGGAATTTACTCATAAAATGTAACTACTCCATTTCATATCATTCCTTACGTGAACGCCCAAATATTTGCGAGCATCTTCTTCTACAAGTATTTCCGAGCCAATGTTATATTGAAAATCCTGCCTTCGTACTTTCCCTATTTTTAAGAGACTACATTTTCTTGTGTTTATTTTCATTTTATTTACAATCGCCCACTTACAGACCAGTTTCAGGTCCTCTTGAAGCTCTGCATTGTCTTGTGAGTCATGTATCTTTCGATATATTACACAATCATCCGCAAACAATCGACAGTCACTGCGAATCCCATTTGGTAAGTCATTTATAAACGCCAAAAATAACAAAGTTCCGATTACGCTGCCCTGAGGGATACCCGACATTACGGCAATTTCATCCGAGAATATGCCTTCGACTTTCACTTTCTGGGAACGACCCGTCAAAAATTCTTGGATACATAAAATTACTCTTCTATCAATCTTCGTCGAAGCTAATTTATGGAGTAGCATGTCATGTGGCACGACATCAAATGCCTTCGCAAAATCTATAACCACGGCGTCGACTGACAACTCCATGGTCTAACGATTCGCTAATGTCTTGAAAAAGTGATAGCATCTGACTCTCGCATGAGTAACCTTTCCAAAATCCATGTTGCCTATCATTAAACCATGATAATGTTTCCCACTGTTCCCTCAAGTAGTCCCAAATGAGATGCTCCATCTGTTTACAAACGGTGGACGTAAGGCTAACCGGCCCAATTCAAGTCTGCTCCCTCCCTTAAATATTGGGACTACCGTAGCTCTTTTCCAGTCATCTGGGATTTGCGCATTGTTTATGGACACATTAAACATCACCTCCAAGTATCGTGCCACGGCCCTACCTCCTAGTTTAAGTACTTCACTAACAATATTATCAGGACCCTTTGATACATTGAAACGTAGTTTTTGTATTAGCTTTACAATTGCTGACTGGTTTATTTGGAACAGGGGAGCCCCTGATTCGTCGTCGGAGAATACGTCTCTACTAGATTCCAAAATTCAATTAATTTATTTCCTAAACTCTGACAATTAACCTGCAGTAATCTTAGAGTCTTACCTCCGCAGCAAATATCTCGAAATAGCTCCTTCTGTTCCCATCGGCTGGCAACCTCTGGACATGCTCCTTCTCACAAAAGCCGGCACGAACCGATGACCCTGTCATGTACGCTCCCTAGGTTGAAAGCGCCCCGTCGATTTAGATGCAGCCCGACTCGGGCGAAGTCACGGCCACCAATCCAGCAGTCAGCTTCTACGTGCACTAATCCCAGTTGTGCACATACCCAGTCCATGCGGTCATTTACAGTCTTAACTCGCCTTAACGGAACATCTCCCCGCCGAACAATGCCACTCATTATAATTTTTGCATTTCTAAACTTGCTTTTAGCTTTTCTGCCTAGTTCGTAGAGCTCCCCCATGATGTAATCAGCTGTAGCCCTCTTCTTCAAATCGTTCGTCCCAACATGTAGCAACAACACTTTAACTTTTCACAGTCCTCCACATTCGATTTTTCCACTTGTTGGGCAAGCTGGTCAATTTTAATCCCCGGATAACACCGCACTTTCGCACCTGATTTCCTCGAGATATTCGCACTCCATCGTATCATAGAATCACCCATTATGATAACGTCATCCTCAGTTTGCTCCTGCACGCCCTCTTCCACACTGATCCCAGTAGAAAGCCGGTCAGTCACATCCTTCACAGATTCCTCTGATTCACGAAGCTTTGTTGTAAGTTCCTGTATTATTTGATACCTTGCTTTGATTTGCACCTTCAAACAGTCCGGCGTATCACATACTTTACAAAACCAATTCCCGACATCAAAATCCTCCTTCTTGACCTTAATACAGCCGAAGTGAAACCATTTCTCACATAGTCCACACTCAACACCATTCTTCAATGTTTTACTGCACGTCGAACACTTTAAAGCTGCCACTGGATCATTTGCCTGATTCACATTTGGAGTAACAGGCCCTGGATTCACTTCCACTCCACCAATAAGTAGCAATGCAGCTATCACTAGGGCTATGAACCACAAGTTGCTAGGTCCCGTACGCACACACAAACACCGGAAATCCCGACTACCCTTCGCATACCACAGTCCGATCCTCGCCCGATAACACTCCAGAGAACAACCCATTTCAGCACACCTGAGAGCTCGGGAAAAACACGACCTTTCACTTTGACTGCCAACTGATAACTTTGGTTGGAGAATCTGCTATATCAGAATGAATAGGGAGGTGAGGATTGTTTTCTATTTTCTTCCATAAGTTAAGCAGTGACTGTGATCTTCTGATAAACTAACATCTCACGAAAATGATAAATTGCACAAAGAATGCATGGTGAAGTGGCTGTACCTAAGGAAATAATATCGATCCAAAACCCAGGCTCAAAGTGAACAACAGCCGTGGAAAGACATTTTGGAGAGATTGTTGGCCATCGTTCAGTTTCTATCTGTACACAATTTGGCTTTTAGAGGACATGGAAGAAAGTTTCTTAAATTCGAAATCTAGCGGCAAATTTTTGGATTTGATCAAGCTAATTGCTCGGTTTGACCGTAAACTTCAAGAGCAGATGCACCAAGTTATGGATGGGACGGGTCTTACAAAAACTCATTACCTGAGTAAGACGATTCAGAATGAATTTATCGAATTAATGGGCAACCACGTTAAATCAAAAATTATTCAAACTATACAGCAAAATAAATATTTTACAATAATTCTTGATTGCAGTCGAGATATTGCGCGAATAGAATAGTTTTCAATCCTCCTAAGAATAGTAAACAAAGAAACAGCCGAAATCGAAGAATAGTTTTTAGGATTTGTAGCTGTAAACTACGGGCGAGAAGTTAGCCGACTATATAATTAATCAATTAAAGGACATTGGCCAACTACAGAGGACAGGGCTACGATAACGGAGCCAACATGCGTGGGGAAAAGAATGGTGTACAAAAACGGCTTCTCAATTTAAATCATTTAGCATTCTTTGTACCTTGCAACAGTCACAGCTGGAATCTAGTTTTGGGAGACGCTGCTTCATCATGTGCCCAAGCCCAAACTCTCTTCGGCTTTTTACAAAGGCTTTACATATGTTTTTCAGGCTCAAGTGGACGATGGAATATTCTTGAGTCACATGTTGATATTACTCTTAAACCTCTTTCTTGAGACGAGGTGGGAGTGCAGAATTGAGTCAGTAAAGGCCGTGAGGTACCAATTGAGTAGAACATTGTGAAGAACTGGAAATGTTGTGTCAATTGTCTACTATGGAGAACGAGATGATAAACTTGCGATACTCAAGTACATTATTCAAAACAGCTTGTAGATGTCCTCCCAAATGTGTTCATTGCACTTCGGATAATTGCTACAACTCCAGTCACAGTAGCATCTGCAGAAAGGAGCTTCTCCAAACTCAAGCTCATCAAGACATATTTAAGAAGCACAATGTCACAATATCGTTTGTCATCCCTAGCTATACTCTCAATAGAAAACGAGTTGACAGCAAGTTTAGATTTCAGTGAAATAATAGAAGACTTCAGCCGGAAAAAAGTCGCAAAATAATATTTGTAGATTTCATAGTTTACATAATTATCTTCAAGCTGACTTAAAAGTTTCTTTCATATTGTTAAAAGCTTGCCACGGTGGGTGAGTGGTTATCGTGTCGGACTGCCAACCCCAAGCTCGCAGGTTCACTCCTGGCTGTGGTAAGTGATTATTGACAGGCGACAAAAATCACGACACGCATGTCATACGATGTTGGCATGTTAAGGAACCCATTTGAATTCAGTAGGCCGTGTTCATAATGGCAAAAGTAATCTCGGGATTTTCCGCCTACACAAAGTTCCTCATTTCTCTACTACAAAGCGCTATAGGGTCAAGGAGCTTAGATATCTAACCTCTTTGACTTTCATAGCGCTTCAAGGAGCGATAAAATTCGACATGCAGGTTGCCCTCTGAGCGTCAATTAACAAAGCTTGCACCCGGCACCAGAGGCCATATGATATAAAATTATATTGTTAAAAAAATGTACTGTAGTGTATTCAAAATATTGTAACTATTCTTTATTTTATTATTATTATTGAAAAACTATTTTCCATTTAAATAATTCATGTTTTTTGGGCTAATGCCGTGGGTATTTAGATTAGAACCATACGTTTCGGAGAAACCTTGCCTCCTTTTTCAATGGAATCAAACAATGTGGCCAAAGAAAGTATATCAATGAGATTACAAAAAAAAAATATAGATAAATTCCTCGGTTCGTCACCAGAGAGCAGCTGCCAGAAATTACTGTATGGACCATGTTAGAACGGCGGACAGAGTAGTAAAGAGAAGGTAAAGGGGGCGGGGTGAAAGTAGAGAGACTCCTCGAAGAATGAGGATGTCTAAAAGAAAGGGGTGGGGGGAGGGTTAGATGGATATAAAGAAAAATAAACAAAAGGGAAGTATATCTGAACGATACCTAACGCCATACAGGCAACGGCGAAAAAACAGATGGAAACTCCTCCAGTGACGAACAAAGGAGATCAAATCCAGGCTCTGTAGCCATAGAGGAATGAAGTACAATTTGAAATAGGTGAAGAACAGAGAGACTGAGAGGAACTATTTTCCTATATCCTTAATAACTGGTAGCCAAGTGTCACTTAGCTGATATCCAGTGTCTCTGTTAAAATTATTAGGGATTCAACCCATTTCGTCGAAAAATTGTCAACCATCGCCGTTCAACCAAATGCTATTTTGGTGAGTTTTGATGTAGAGTCCTTGTTCACCAGAGTGCCGGCGGACTCGGTCATGTCCCTCATCAAGGATTTGTATCCCGAGGACATTGCCCGATTATTCCACCACTTCTTGTGTTCCAGTTATTTCTTGTGGGATGGTAAATTTTACGAGCAGACTGATGGTGTGGCCATGGGAAGTCCACTCTCGCCTGTCGTGGCAATTTTTTTCATGGAACATTTTGAGGGGGAGGCTATATCTTCGGCGTCTTTCAAACCTGTGATTTGGTGGAGGTATGTGGATGATACGTTCGTGGTGTGGGAGGAGGGTTCTGAGAAACTGAACCACTTTCTGAACCACCTAAATCAGCTGCATCCTTCAATCCACTTCACAATGGAGCTTGAGTCGGGTGGATGCTTACCTTTTTTGGATGTTCCTGTGAGGAGGAAGGCGGATGGCTCCATGGGGCACTGCGTCTACCGTAAGCCAACTCACACTATCCGTTATTTACATGCAGACTCCCACCACCACCCAGCACAAAAACAAGGAATTATAACAACTCTAGCCAAAAGAGCAGAACGTATTTGTGAGGCATCAACTCTTCAGGAAGAGTTACATGCGTTACAAACCATGTTTAAGGGTAATGGCTATAATGAATCCACTATATATAGTTCCCTACATCACAGAAGGAGGGATAGACAACCTTCTCAGAGCTCCGACGTGAGGGGAACTGCTTACCTCCCTTATATTCACAACACCACTGACCGCGTTGCTAAGATTCTCCGCAAGCCCAAGATAAAAACAGTTTTCGGCACTATGACGAAAATAGGTCAACGTTTAGCATTAAACAAAGATAAATTGTCCCCAATACTACAACCTGGGGTGTATGAAGTCCCTTGTACTTGCGGAAAAGTCTACATTGGACACCAAAACGGTCCATTGCAACTCGCATCAAAGAGCATCAAAGGAACATCCGTCTAAACCAACCTGACAAATCAGCTATAGCTGAACATGCCCTGTCTTCAGGGCACGATGTATGTTTCAAGGATGCTCATGGGCTTGCCCTTCTTAAGCACAACTGGTCTAGAATTATAAGGGAGGCAGTTGAAATTCGTAAAAATCCCAATAATTTTAACAGAGACACTGGATATCAGCTAAGTGACACTTGGGTACCAGTTATTAAGGATCTAGGAAGATAGTTCCTCTCAGTCTCTCTGATCTTCACCTATTTCAAATTGTACTTTCTTCCTCTATGGCTACAGAGCCTGGATTTGATCTCCTTTGTTCGTCACTGGAGGAGTTTCCATCTGTTTTTTCGCCGTTGCCTGTATGACGTTAGGTATCATTCAGATACACTTCCCTTTTGTTTATGTTTCCTTATATCCATCTAACCCTCCCACCTACCCCCCCCCTTTTCTTTTGGACATCCTCATTCTTCGAGGAGTCTCTCTATTTTCACCCCGCCCCCTTCACCTTCTCCTTACTACTCTGTCCGCCGTTCTACCATGGTCCATACAGTAATTTCTGGCAGCTGTTCTCTGGTGACGAACCGAGGAATTTATCTATTTTTTTTGTAATTTTTTGTAATCTCATTGATATACTTTCTTTGGCCACATTGTTTGATTCCATTGAACAAGGAGGCAAGGTTTCTCCGAAACGTATGGTTCTAATCTAAATACCCACGGCATTAGCCCAAAAACATGAATTATTTATATAATCCGGGCCGTGAAAGCCTTAATATACAAATTTTCCATTTGATTTGATAATTTTTAATTCCCTATTGTTGTGGGCCCCAACCTATCATATCGCCCAGGGCCCCGCAAGGCCTAGATCCACCACTTCTGGGTAACACCGGGTCAACAGATAAGGGAACCATTTATTTACAACGTTATAATTGAAGGTGGCAGGCGTCTAAAAAAGAGACGATCGCACGAACAATGGGAATTGTCGGAGTGTGTAGCAAACATGTAATATTCAAGGACTGTACAGATCCAAGTTGGAGCAATTCACGAATGTAGTTTATACGAGGGCGTTCGAATAGAGTACATTGGAATAAAAGATGTTGGATGGTACCGATAGTTTGTCCACACTCACACCGGTCGGTGGCGCGAAGTTTAAATTTGAACAACCTATCCGGGGTAAGGGTGTGATTAAATCGGAGACGGATTATGGTAGTTATATGACGACGTGTGTAAGTACAGGAGGAAAACCAAGGTGTGATCGGGATATGGGGCTGAAGTCTGTAATAAAAGGTACCCTTGAACCGAGAGGATGTATCCCAAATGGTTTGCCATGATTGTTGAAAATGTTTGGATTTTAAAAGCAAGTCGCTCGACGGGACAGAAATATTATAACACGTGCCGTGGCCAAGGGTCGCGGATTTGGCGAGTGTATCAGCTGTTTCATTACCAGGGATCGAAGCTTGGCCAGGAATCCATACAAAGAGGATGTCAAAATTGGCGTGGGATAATTCGTAAGATAATCTTTGAATGGAATGAATATACGAGTTTTGTGATAAATGGGAAGAAAGGAGAGCGGACAAGACACTGTGAGCGTCAGATAATATTATAGTTTGTTTGATGGATAATTGTTTAATAACTTGTAAGGCACGACGAACAGCAAAGGCTTCTGCGGTGAAAATCGTAATATCGCACGGTAAGGAGAATGTTAAAGTTTGATCAAGAGCAGGGGCTTGAGATCGTTTGGAACCGTCAGTATAAAAGGGAATGTGACTAGGGAAATGATGAAGGAAAGCTTGAAACTGCTTGTGACAGAGATGAGGGAGATTTCTAACAGGAGGTGGTAAGGATTGAAAAACATTCAGAAAGACGGAGGGGGTGAAAAATTAAACGGGATAGTTGCCGCTGTGTAACAAATGAGTGCGGGTTTGTAAGATATTCGGTTTAAGGGGAAGAAGAAATTGATAAGCAAGGAGCAACGAAGGGGAGCGGACAGAGTAAGGTCGGTTTTGGTGGCGGTATTCACTCATGAGTTGAAGTTTGGGAAGTAAAGGATGGTTATATAAGGATAATTTTTTTAAAGATATTTGCTAGAGAGAAAGGTTCTACGTACATGGAGTGGGTATTCGCCTGTCTCGACTAATAAGGTGTTGGTGGGGGAAGAAGATAAAGCTCCAGTAATTACGCGTAGAGCTTGGAATTGTAGCGTATCTAGTTTTTGCAACGACCGGGTAGGGGCTAAGTCGAAGAAATGGCACCCGTATTCTAAGACAGAGCGAATGATATTTTGATAAACCCGGAGGAGGACAGAAGGGTCAGCGCCCCAATGACGGCGAGTAAGCGAGCGAAGGATGTTGATTCTCGGATGAAGCAGTGTTTACAAGGCGGAGAAGTGGGCATTCCAGTTTAATTTAGTATCAATGTGAAGCCCTAGATATTTAAAGGAAGTGCGAAAAGGTATGGAATGAGGACCAATATATACTTGTGGAGGGGGAGGGCGGCGGGTAGAGGTAAAAAGCATAGCGGCATTTTTCCGTGAAGAGGTTTGAAAGCCATGTTCTGAAAACCAGTTATGCAGGAGTAATAAGGCATCTTGAATAGATAGAATACATTCGTCTACCGTGTTCGCAGTTTTATAGAGAAGAATGTCATCAGCAAATTGAATAGGTCGGGCATGAGGAGAAATTAATCGTTTAAGATCGGCGGTGTAAAGAAGGTATAGAAACCCGCTCATGATATCACCCTGGGGCAAGCCGTGAGAAGTATATCGAATCGAAGAGGTCGGATCGTGGTATTTCAACATGATTTGACGGTTCGTGAGTAATTGGAGCAGAATGGAACGAATACATCTGGGGAAGTGGAAAGAATGTAATATAGAGAAGAATTGTGGTAGACGAACATTGTCATAAGCACCTTGGATGTCTAAAAACACTGCGATCGTCGATTGTTTACGACTGCGAGCGAGAACGAGATCAGTTATAAAGAGGTTAAGAGCATCCGCCGTACTTTTTCCCCGCCGAAAAGCAAACTGATATGTAGGAAGTTGGAAATAATATTCCATACACCATGTTAAACGATTTAGTAGGAGTTTTTGGAATAATTTTCGAAGACAAGAACCTAAAACTATTCCTCTGTAACTCAACGGATCAGAAGGAATTTTCCCCGGTTTAAGGATGGAGATTAAGTGGAAGAAATTCCAGGACGTAGGTACGGGAAAGCCACATAAAATAAAATTGAAGAATGCAAGTAACACCCTTTGAGCGGGGGGGAGTCAACAAGCGGAGCATCTGATACGTAATTGCATCGGGACCAGGAGAGGAGGATTTTTGAGAAGGAGGGCGCGGTCAATCTCAGAAAGTTGTAATGGTGAAATGAGGGTCTGAAAATGAGGGTGGACAGGGGCGATAGGAATTGGAATATCAGGCGGAACAGAATCGGGAGTGAGCGTTGATAGGAACTGAAGGTAAACAGCGGGGGAAGTAGGAGGGTGGGCTTGTCGAGATCGAGTACGGTTGATAGAATTAATTGACTGCCAAATGAATGAGGAAAAAATTTGGCGGGAGAGGGTTTCCGTGAATTTTGTCCAGGCTGTACGACGTTTTAAATTGAATCCAAGTTGGATCCTGGCTATTAAATTTTTATATTTGACGTGCGCTTCATAAGTATTGTGACGACGAAAGTCTCTTAAACAGCATTTCCGGCGTTTCACCCAGGCTGTACATTCATTATCCCACCATTTAATCTGATAGTGACGTGGTCCACTGTTTGAAAAGCGCGTCGTGATAGGGTGGTATGTATCGAGATATGTGGTGATAAGATGAATCAACCGTTGGTAATCAACGGAAGGAGAAGAATGGGTATCCAAAGGATGGTCAGTAAGCCAGGTTTGAAAAAATGCAGCATCAAAATTACTAAGCACAAGGGACTGAGAGGGAGGGGAACGAGGTGGGTGGGAGAGAGTACCGCGAGTAACGTCGATTAATATGGGAAAATGATCGCTTATGTGAGTATCAGATAGAGTATGCCAAGTAGAGGACGGACGTAAGTCAGCTGTGACAATCGAAAGATCGACAGCACTTTTATTACGATTGGGGATGGAAATTCTAGTCGGGGAGCCATCATTTAAAATAGAAAAATGAAACTTATTGGTGGCATGAAGAACGTGGCGGCCCTTGTCATTAATTGTTTCACTGCCCCAAGAGAGGTGATGGGCGTTAAAATCACCCCCGAGAAGGAAGTGGGTAAGATGAGAAAACTGTTGAAAGAAGGTTTGCCATTGGGATCGATTGCCATGTACGCTAGAAGGGCAGTAGAAGTTGAGTATTGAAAGAGTATCGATACAAATAGCAATAAGAAATGTAGAGGGAAGGGTATTGAATAAGAGAAGACGGGTGTAGGGAATGGTATTACAGATAAGGATACGAATGCCCCCGAAACCATCGCCATCCGATCGTTCGGTATTATATCCCGGAATGCTGAATTTAAAATGTGGTTTTAACCACGTTTCTTGAAGTAAAAATAAATCAGGTTGGAAAGAATTTAAGAGAGATAGTACCTCATGTCGTTTGTTATTTACACTCCGACAATTCCATTGTAATAACCGCATTTAACAAGGCGGGTCAGCGGAAGGAAGATTAACTAAGGGTAGTACCTTGTCACGCAATCGTTGAAGCAAATAAACCCATTGAGTATTGGAGCCTAATAACTCCAACAATTGGGCGAAATCGTGGGTAATTTCCGCAGAAGGGTTATGCACACTGGGAAAACCAGGTGTGGTGTCGGAGGAAGGACCACGCATCGAGGTGAGATTTATTTTGCAGACACATCTGCTTCTTAATTTCGAGTTGTCGTTGATGTACAGAGCAACGAAGGGAACCCGCAGCGTGGTTTTCACCACAATTAACGCGCTTACGTATGATCTGTATACAGTCAACCATATTATGGTTTAGGGAACAGGTGCCACAGCGGGGTTCGCGAGAACGGCAATTATCGTTACCGTGGGCATATCGCTGACAGCGACGACATAGAATAGGGGAGAATATGAAGGCTTGGACCTCCAAATAAACACTGAAAAGGGATACATTAGTAGGGAGAGTTTGCGAATCAAAAGTAATTTTTACGGTGTCTGTAGGAATATATTCCTGAACTCCATCAGCATATTTTTTCCTATTCATTCGTTGCGTGGCAACCACAGGGACAGTTGACTGAATGAATTCTAGGATTTCGTCTTGAGTGAGTGTGGTGTCGACGCCACGAATGAGGCCCACACGATGAACGTTTGAGGATGGGATAAATGCCCGCAGGGAACGCTCCGTGAGCAGTGGGGGCTTGAGCATGGAATTTGCTGCAGTATGGGTTCGAAACAGGATTTCAACGCGATTCCGGCCCTTGCGTTTTATGGCGACAATGTCCGGGACCTTATGATGGTAGAACAGACGGCCTAAAACCATTGGGTGAGCATTACCGATTTGTTTCGGGTTAGTTGATTCGATAAAGACGCTATATGGGCCAGAGTGGTGATCACCGTATGTGTGTTGAGGAACCAATTTCGGGGTAGTAAGAGGAGGCGTTGGCTGTGAAACCTCCTGAGAGGTTGTCGAACCAGCAACAGTCTGGAGGATATCACTTTCATTTAAGATTAATGTAGTCTCCATAGGAACAGTTTCTTCCAGGATTGGTTCTATTTGACGGACAGGTTCAGTAGGTGCAAACTCCGGAGGTTTGTCCTTAACCCCATCCCCGGGAAGGGACATGGGGATCAAAAGATTGTTTCAGTTATGAAAACACTTACCCAAAAGGATAATTTAACACAAAATAAAAACCTACGACTAGATCACTCACGAATATTACCCACGTGGCAGAACACACAAACTTCCAACCACACAGAGTCGCACGAGACAGCACACACGTCCGCTCGCTACGGGAACCGAGCAGCGAATGAAGGAGCATATCTTCTTCTTTGTTGTTGTTGTTGTTGTTGTTGTTGTTGTTTGAGTTGCGTTGCTGGACACAGAAGTCTCTTCGCCCAATAACTTCCGGCTGGGAACAGACTACAGTAGCCAAAGCAGGGAAAAGCCGCGGAAAATGGGTCCGTATGATTAAACCACTAAACACTTGGACTTCGTTTGTCGCATTGGAACTGATGCCTACATATCCTCTTCATTATCGGAGCTGATCTTGAGCACTGATGTCTAAATTTATATATTTACTGTAGTCAATCGCACACGCCAAATATGAGGACACGGTCGACTCTAGAAAGGTCGGAAGGTTCAACCTGACAACACTGTAGCTACGGCTATTGTCAGTCATACTTCGTCACGAGCGCCTGAACTGAAACAGCTGTTTGCTAGCAAGGAAGGCGACAAAAACTACGGAATTAACATTGGACAAACATAATGTACATGTTTAGCAGAACATCTGTTGATTTTTATTTACACATGACCAGTGTTACAATCGGAAATAAGCGAATAACGTGCATATCGTAAAAAGTTGTTATAAGAGCCAAGCAGCTGATATTAGGCATGAGTGACACGGACATAATTTATCAACATAAAGGTGTTTAGCAAAATAAAGAAAATTATTTTGGTTTCTTTTCGTATTTCACTACTCTGAAGTATGGTAATAAAACAATTGGCAGTGTTATAATAATAATAATATGGAGAAAGTACATGCAATTGAGGGGTATGTGATGCAAAAATGTAGGCTATCTCCCATAACATCTTCACACTGTAGGCCTATAAATCCTCGATTCCGCTGCACATGTATGTAGATAATTTACTACCATTATAGAAATAGTATGTTGCTGCTGGTATTCCATAACTGTATCAGATTACTTCTGTTTCCTTCCTAAGGTGCCTCTACTTTCTCTTCCCCTAACCAAGTTTGCTGACATCAACAGCATCATTCCTTGCCTGTGAATAATTGTTTATCAATACAGTGGCAATGACTAAAAGTTTTTTTCACTTAATTGACTAATTCATGCAATCTACGAACCATTTCGAAGGTTCCCTAATCCAGGCCTGGCGCAGATTTTGTCACTTGGGAACCTTACTTGGTTAATTTGCATTACAGTTGGGGATACAACATGTATCTGGCATTGTTACGGTGCCGAAACATTCCAGGAAAATCAAAGTTTAAAACATGAAGTACGATACGGTATGTGATAATTCCATGAACCGTACCGTAGGCATTTAAAAAAACCCATATTTGCCAGATACAAAGCATACTCGTCAGTGTGTTCTCGATTAGGGATTACAGTAAAAAAAACTCATCTGGTAGGGTAGTATAAACGCTACTATAAAGCGTATAAAATTACAAAGCGTAAGAAACAAAATATAGAAGGAAATATCCCTATGAGATAAACAAGAACACCTGCCAGACAACGTTCCCTCGTGTTCCCGCCTGACAAGGGTATGACTGATGAACATGTTGCCAAGTCTCAGCCTTCCGACCTGTCTAGAATCGACCGTCTATGAGGAATAAAAGTAAAAGGAGCTATATATATACTAAAACCACACCAAGAAGCACCAGAAAAATAACTACTAAGACCCCCACAGGAGTCCACCTATTATTTTACAAATGAAATGGAAGGTGATCCAAATAAGACATAATGGCATCCACCGACGGAACTGTAGGACTATGTAGAAGGGACGCGATATTTAAAGGCAAGGGACAATCAAGTCGCCTCAATTTCTCCAACATTATCTCCCGCTGCGGATTGAAGCCTTCACACTGAAACAATATGTGATGCAATGTACCTCGTGCTCTACCACATACACACCTATAATTGTCCCTGAGATGCATGTGCTCCAAAGCGACTCGTGTAAGGCGTGTTGGAATCTCATTCGAATTATGGTAATAATATGACGCCGCGAATATTTTCCGACCTGGAACCAAGGCGTTGTAGTTACGAATTTTTTATTGAGAAAACCTTTTTAGCTTTACATTTTGCTATCTCGGTCCTTTCATTTTGCCAATCACTGACGACTCGCTGATGAATCATCGGTACTATATCCGGATACGGTAGCCCTATATTATAAACCGTTCCCTGTCCGCATGCCGCATTTTTTGCCCAGAGATGTACTGTTTCGTTTCCCGCCATATGAGAATGCCCAGGAATCCACATTATGACCACTTCTTGTCCTGCGAGTGTGAATGGATGGAAATACTGCACTATTTGGTAAAGATACCAATTATTTTAGTGCAGAACATGAGGTAAAGCATTAATAACACTCAAAGAATCCGTGCATATTAGCACTTGGGGTAGACGATGGGCATGAATATAATCACAGGCCTGGCGTATCGCAAAGAGTTCAGCTGTAAAGATTGTAAGATGAGAGGGGAGGCAATAAGTGCGAATAATCTGTAAGTCCGGAGAGAAAAATGTCGATCCCACGCGATCAGGTCGAACAATCTTTGAACCATCAGTATAAAAAATAGTATAATCGGAATACAAATCCTGAATATCTCGAAACGCACGAGAAATGATATCCGGATGATTCTTGAACATTTGAAATAGCAGTGGAAAGGAAGTATGCAGAATCTTAGGTTGGGTATGCAAAACCCTGTAGGGTATTGTATATGGGAGTGCTAAATGGGTTTGTAACATATCCTTCCGAAAGGGTTGTAAAAAGGCTGTTTGCCAAAATAATAGCCGAAGTGTACACTCTTGCTCACTCTCACTCGGAAGTGACGTCAGCGAGTGGTGTTCCTAATACGATCGAGTGCAAGTGTACGAGCAGAGTGCGAGTGTACATAGCGACATTTTCGAAGGTGCAGACTCGGTTCGTTCACTCGGTGCAGGCTCTGTGATGTCGCCATTTTGACAGACCTTCGGTATTCTCACTTGACATGATTAATTGTCTATTTCAGACGATACAAGGAGGGATATTTATATTTAATTGTAAGTATTTATCTCTTACAATATCGGTGATGGTTTTTTAACATAACTTACTTGCAATAACGTTGAATGAAACTTGTTTGTTAATACTGTTCCATAACCTGCGAGGTTAACCAAACTTTCCATGGCCTTTCAAACATATTACTGTATTTATGCTAGCTGCATTTAACGTCTGGCAATTGGATACAACATGTTGTGGTCATCAGCATGCGAAGTATGTTTATCCAGCTTGCCACTCCTGCAGATAGTTAGTTATTGTTGCTTTAAGGGGTAAAACTACGAGTTCATCTGCCCCTACTCCTGCAGATAAGTTCGATATTCCTCCCCATAAAATAACAGTTGGTTACTCCTGCGAGTGAGTGAGTCTTGTTACAAGTGTTTGTATCAAGTAAAATGAGGAATTCCATGTAGGCCTACTTCAATCTCTACAAACTGGCTCCACATTCTACTTGTGATGGAAACACATTTGTCACCTCCATCTGCTTTCCTTGCTGTGAGATCTTTTCAGTAGCTTAATATTATGGTAGCGCTAAATGAAGATAGAACGAGCGATAACATTCTCTATAATACATGAATTAGTCAAAATACCTTATGAAACAATGAGAAATGAATCAGGGAGCGATGTTTTAATAGATGTTTCCTCCTCTGCCGTCTGTGACCCACCCAACCATCCCAAATAGGATCACGACTTATATAACCACAATTACAGCTTTGGCCGCCATTAGTCCAAATCAATCTTCGGTTGCGGTCATAAGTATTCGGGTCTCTCCGTCAGCCCCACTGATCCGCTGGTTTGTCATCAAAACAATACTGCCAACCTCGCCCTTACGGTACTATGTAACACAAAGAAGCGCCCAGTACAGTCTCTAGTGCGCATCATTCTTTCCCAGCACTCAGTTCACCGCTCTACTAATTAGGCTAGTGTGTGCAATATTTCGCTTCTCTGTAATGATTTTTTTTCCACGGTTGAAATGAATGTTTTTTGTTATCTGCTCTGTAATTACTATGCAGTATATCGCTCCGCTGTAATAAATATGTGTGTTTTTTCGCACAACTGTGGTTTTGACAATGGTTACAGCCTAACGCGCCCATATCAATGGTTTTGTGTCAACCGTGCCCCGCTAGCTACACGCGGCCAAGGCCACACCTACACTTGACTTTCTAACCTTCGTTTTATCCAATACAATGGTTACAGCCTAACACGCACGGACCAATGGTTTTGTGTCAACCGTGCCCCGCTAGCTGCGCGCGGCCAAGGATACACCTGACCTTCTAACTGTAGGAGTATATGGCAGAAGAAAGACGTCTGGGCGTATTTGCAGTATACATGTTTAATACGAACCGAACGACAAGGTTACATACAGGCGTATATATACAAAAACAGACAAAAGAATCAACGAGAATATTCTCGTAACTAGAACCGCCACCAATAGCGTTGCGCTTCCTGGCGCTGAATTTAAACCGTAGATCACCTGTTGGGTTACATATTTCTAACAGGCCCACTTAAACCAATAGCTGATCTAGAATGTAATAGACATTTGTCAACCAGACTTCAATCATAGAGTAACCTACATAAACATAATACAATTCCTGAAAACATTTTTGAACACAATGTATACTTAAAATACTAATTAACAATTCAATCCCATTCCTTGGGTACAATACACATGTTTTGGTTTAGGTAAAGGTTTGGTGAAAATATCTGCAATCATTTCTTGTGTGGAAAAATAGTGCAATGAAATGATTCTCTCTTGAACCTTTTCCCTAATGAAATGATGTTTGGTGTTGATGTGTTTAGTGCCCCTATGAAAAACAGGATTTTTTGCAATTTTCTGTGCACTTTGACTGTCATTATACAACACACACTGCAAATCACATTCCCCTTTAACAAATTCAATTTTTATTGGACCTTGATTTGAACCAATCAAATCAAACATCAGATTCTTAAGATAAACTGCTTCATTCGCAGCCTCTGACAAAGCTACATACTCAGCCTCTGTCGATGAGGTAGCAACTGAGCTCTGCCTGCGAGCTTCCCATGATATGGCAGCATTAGCAAGCTTGAAAAGATAACCAGTATAGGACTTACTATCACTATCTGTGGAAAAACTGGCATCTGCAAACCCTACCAAATCTAAACCAGTGCTTACTGTTAGCTTATACTTGATGCCACGCTGTTTGAAAAACTCGTCCATAGCTTTATCACAATACTCCCCACCACTGTCAGAGCGTATGACCTTGATTTTCCTTTCACACTCAATTTCAACAGAATTAGCAAATTGTTAAAAGATTTCTCTTACCTCACTTTTCTTTTTTAGAAAAAAGACAAAAACCTTCCTCGTATGGTCATCGATGAAGGTGAGAAAATATCTGGCTCTTCCCCAGGATTCCTCAGGCGTCGGTCCACACAGGTCACTGTGCAACAGGTCCAGTCGGTTCTTGGCACGATGCTTAGTGGTCCTGAAGGGCTGTCGAGCTTGTTTCCCTTCTATACATGGAACACAGAGCTGCTTTTCACCCTAAAAATCAATACCGGTAGCCAAACCATTTTTTCAAGTCCATCCCCACGTGATTGAGATGGCCTAACCTTTTGTGCCACAATTCTCTGGAATTAGAACTTTTTGAACAAACACTTTTAGCATCACTTAAACAAGACACTGGTGATGCATCCGCACTTACAGAAACTGAGTTATTTAAGGTATAAAGTCCATTTGATTCTTCAATCAATAATTGCACATCACCTGTAACTTGACAGTCACTGTCTTGAAACACTTTACAACCTTCTTCATCAAAAACAATTATATGACCCTTTTTAACAATACTGTTCACAGAGAGCAAGTTTGCTGTAAGGTTAGGTACATACATAACATCGCTCACCTTTGTAAAAACATTTGCTTGTACTGGAACATCACATATGCCGCCACTATATAGTTTACCATCATTTGCTACGGTGACTTCATATCCAACCTCCCTTTTATCATCAAATTTTGACATCCAATCCACTCTACCAGTCATGTGCTTGGAGGCTGCGGAGTCCATGTACCAGCCGTCTGCTGAGTGGGTATCAACTCCAAGTGCTGTGAGCAGAGCCCTACCCTTTTTCTTTTCTTCTTTCTTCTCTAGTGGCTTGGTATCTGCTTGATGTGCTGCTGTCTTGTTTTGGTGTTTGCAATCTTGTTTCCAGTGGCCAGTTTTGCGTCAGTTCCAACAGAATGGTTTCTTGGGTTTAGTATTCTTGAAACCACTCCTGTTAGTGTAGAGTGCTGTTTCTTTGCTGGAGCTGCGTTTGTCTTCCTGTAGCAGTTTACATTTCACAAAGTCACTAGTCAACTCTGCGCCTGAAATTTTCCAATACCATAATCATAGGTTCATAGTCATCAGGTAGTCCCTGCAAGAGCAAGGCACCTAGAAATTCATCATCAAGTGGTTTTTTAATTGCTGCTAGCCGCTTTGAGAGCCCCAAAAGTGTGGTGACATATTCTTCCATAGTCTTGAATTGTTCAAGCTCGGTGGAACACAGTTGGCGAAGAATTCTTGTGTGCCTGTTGGCGCCTTTATCTTCATATGCCATCTCGAGCGAATTCCATGCTGCTTTCGCCGTTTTTGCTCCCATGACGTACGGAAAAACACTCTTTTCCACCATAAGGTTAATCTTGCACAAAGCACGTTCGTCGCGCCGTACCTTAACCTCTGCGCCCGTTTTATCATCTTCTGCATAACCAGATATGCACTTCCATAGATCATCGTTCATAAGATAATTTTTCATCTGGAAACGCCAGTCAATGTAGTTTTCTCTCCCCTTCAGTTTCTCGAAGTTATAAAGAGAACCGGTTCTGGATTCCGCCATGATGCACACACTTATTGCACGCGATCACAGTTTTGTTAATTCAAATAGAATCACTCTGGTCAGAAAACTATACACTCGTCAATGATCCTGCTGGGCCCATAACCTGTAGGGGTATATGGCAGGAGAAAGACGTCTGGGCGTATATAGAGTATACATGTTTAATACGAACCGAACGACAAGGTTACATACAGGCGTATATATACAAAAACAGACAAAAGAATCAACGAGAACATTCTCGTAACTAGAACCGCCACCAATGGCGTTGCGCTTCCTGGCGCTGAATTTAAACCATAGATCACCTGTTGGGTTACATATTTCTAACACTAACCTTTGTTTTGTCCAACCCAATGGTTTTTGAAAATGTTTACAGCCTAACGCGCACAGACCAATGGTTTTGTGTCAATCGTGCACCGCTAGCTGCGCGTGGCTAAGGCCACACCTACACCTGACCTTCATTTTGTCCAATCCATTGGTTTTTGACAATGGTGACAGCCTAACGCGCACAGACCAATGGTTTTGTGTTAACCGTGCCCCGCTAGCTGCGAGCGGTCAGGCCGCACCTGCACGTAACCATTCTTACCTTCGTTTTGTCCAATCCAATGGTTCTTGAAAATGGTTACGGCCTAACACGGCCAGATCAATGTGTTTTGACAATGATTACAGCCTAACGCGTCCCGATGTTTTTTTTTTCTTTTTTGAAGAACAGTGATTTTGTATCCCTCATGTGGGCAACAATTTGTCCACCTCGGTGCGTGCCGCTAGAGTGAGTCTTGATGACAGTTGAACGAGATGCAAGCGCTGTCGAAACATGACAGACGTCTTTAAAATAGCAATAAATAAAATCACATATTTACGAACTTTAGCACATATATGAGGTTCAGTAATGACCAGGGTTGCTAATTTAAATACGTAATATCACCCTGATGATGATACTAGGACACAAGGTATGAAAAAGTCACATTCACATTACGAGGATGAACATTTCCACAGAGCATAAAGTGCCGGAAGCAGAGTTGCTTATCAAAGTTATCACATTCACTTCAGGAATAACAGCATTAAGCAGTATTCTAAATCACACTGCGTTTGAAAATCAAAAATATGTTCTGGCGGTGTTTTAAACCTCTCTGGTCTGAAGTCATCATATCGAGCGACAGGCCAGTGGCTGCCTTCAGTAACTCTTTCCTCGTGTCGGCAACAAGAATTTGGAAAAATTGTCCTCGTGACGTTAGAAATTGTACATACGGTCGGTGACTACGCCCCTGCAGTTTGGCGTTGGTCACCACAATTATTGTAGTTGTGATAAGAATAGAATAGAATACCCTCTGTTCCAAATTTAATGTTTATACTCATAATTTTTGCCCATAGCTGCAAAACAAACCATTTTTTGAACTCGGTGACTGAACATGCGCATGCTTGTAAGGTGTAGTGTAATTATTGTCTATGGCAAATATGGTGCGCTTATTTGCAATATAGATGTAAAACTCTTACATGTAAACCACAACTATTTTGCAATTGCGATCGCAACTTGTGCTAATTCCCTCGTTAGAAGAGGTGGGTTCGATTCCCTCCCCATACATCCTGGAAGTGGTTTTCTGTGGTTTCCCAATTCAACTCCATGAAAACACTGGGATGGTTCCTAACTTAAGGCCATGGCCGCCTTCTTCCTAATCCTCACCTGAATTACAAATACACACACTACTACAGCCTTCAGACATTTCTTATACATAGGCCTACACACAAAAGTACACGGAGCTAAATGACTACAATGTACAAGCTCCTCCAATGAAGCAACAATATGATATGACTACTCTCTATGCCAGTGTTTCAAACTTTTGTTGAGGTGCATAACAATTTTTCCTTATATGTTATGACTGCATAATTTTGAAATATTTTTGAGCACCCAATTTGGCTAATCCCTGTCTTTATATTGGCAGGTGAGGAGTGCAATATAGAATTTGTCAAGGAAGCTTATAATAAGCACCATTATATTCTCAACTCATCGACAACATTTACCTCTCTCCCCTCCATCCAGGAACCCTGTCGATGTCATCTGCCTCCAGGACAGGATCTACACCAAGACTGAAGAAATGGGAGACCTTCCTTGCAGAATTGCTGCAATTTACATATGAAAACAAAAATGTGTAATATGAAGAGTCAATAAAATAGATAAATAAAATTTAATTTTAAAATCTGTGGAGAGCGCTTGCCACAAGATTCGGATACTCCAAGCTGGTTGCCGAGAGCGCTGGCATAGCCTGATCACCATGGATTGCAAGGCAGTGTCTAGTCTTGTGTGTACACTCTGTGGAAACAAACCACACCATCTCCCATGCTTGTGTTGGGCTTAGAGCACATGTGCAATATTGTTATAATGTAGGGTATTCAATTTCAAATACAAGCATTCATGTGTTACAGTACATCGATCGTTGTTATTTATAATAAGCTGCTATTTCATCAGGTTATGAGGCCCAGTCTACGGCAAACTGCGTGTAAGTGGATTAAAAGTCTGTTTAACGATCGCGTGCTTTGAGTGTGTGCGGTTACAAGATGGCTCAAGAAAGTGTCAAGTTGAATATTCCAATGTTAAATGGTGGAAATTTTATATTTTGGAAAACAAAGTTGCGAGCCGTATTAGTGCGTGATGATTTGTGGGAAGTTGTCAGTGAACCAAAGCCTGAAGTACTTAACGCGGTGTGGCAGAAGAAAAATAACAAAGCCTTAGCGTACATTACATTGAGTGTTGAGGACAGTCAACTCATTCATTTTGCACATTTGAATGATGCGTGTGATGCATAGCAGGCTCTGTCGAGAAAGTGCGAGAGATCCACGTTCGGAAGCAGGTTATATTTACGACGTAAACTGTACGGCATACATTATCGTGGTGGACCAATGAGCAGTCACATTGACGCAATTATGGAAGTAGTGGGTTTGCTGCGTGGATCTGATAGGCCACTTGAAAACGACGAGATTGTTGCGGTTTTGCTGGTGAGTCTTCCAGAAGCTTATTCAGGGCTTGTCACAACGCTCGAGGGCCGTGACGAGGCAGATTTAACGGTGGAATATGTAACTGGGAAAATGCTTGACGAATACCAAAGGCGTGCCGAAGCTGGTGTGCCTGGAAATTGTGATTCAGAGGTTGCACTACAGTCGGTGGTCGCAGGCTCAAGTAAGGTTAGTCGTGTTCATCAAAATGCAACAACTAAAAATTCAAGCGGGAAACAAAAATAAGGGTGGCAAAGAGACATGGGCATGTTACTTCTGTAATAAACTTGGCCATTTAAAAGCAGATTGCTATCGATTGAAGAGAAGTCAACAGCAGAGGTCAGCAGGTTCAGAATCGGCAAAATCATCGATTGAGGTTAAAGTATGCAACACACAGAACTATGCTACATTTAAGGCACCAGATCAACAACATGCTGCAAGTAGGCCTACTGGAGGATGGTGCATAGATTCAGGGGCAACAAGTCATATGACGAATGATAGGCAATTTTTCATGTCTATTCGTGACACAAGTGCTATAGTCTTTCTTGCTGATGGTTCATCGTGGTAGCTGCTGGAATCGGAGATGGAAAATTTTACTGTGAGGTACCAGGCGGGCACCTCCAAGAAGTACTATTGAAAAATGTGCTGTTTATTCCACAATTGGATGATAGTCTACTTTCGGTGAGGCGCATAACAGAGCAAGGTCACCGAGTGACGTTCGAGAATGACACGTGCAGCATCTACAAAGAACATCAGGTCATCGCAGAAGCAAGGAACGTTGGGAATTTATTCAGACTTCAGACTGTGGTACCAAGTTCGTCAGTTCATATGGCGAGAGAAGCTGTTTGCCTACACCAGTGGCATCGTCGATTGGGACATCGGGATCCGGTTGCAATCCAGCGTCTGATCATTGAGGAATTGGCTACAGGAATCAAAGTGTCGAAATGTTCTGAGAAGGTAGTATGCGAAGACTAGATCAAGGAAAAACTAACCGAAGCAAAATTTTCTGAGAGTACATCCAGAGAGAAGGCGCCCATGCGAATCATTCATTCTGATATTTGTGGGTCCATGCAGACTGCAACGCCAAGTGGAAATAGGTATTTTCTATCACTCATTGACGATTACTCCCGTTTACCTGTGGTGAGGCTGGTAAAAACCAAAGATGAGGTGGCAGGCGTCGTAGAAGACTACATTGCTGCAATGCATACTAGATTTGGAAGGAAGCCGATTGCCATTCGTACAGACCATGGCAAGGAATACGTTTCACAAAAACTGGAGAACTTTCTGCGGAAGGAGGGGATCCAACATCAGCACACTGTCCCCTACTCTCCACAACAAAACGGCGTAGCAGAGAGGAAGAATCGGTCATTGACAGAATCTGCAAAGTGCATGATGTTGGATGCTGATCTGAACAACCGTTTCTGGGGAGAAGCAGTTTTGACCGCAGCTTATTTGCAGAATCGATCAACGAGCCGGAGTATCAACAAAACTCCAGTTGAATTGTTTACAGGAGTGAAGCCAGATCTGGGTCATTTACGTGTGTTTGGATCTAAGGTCTATTCGCTTGTACCCAAACAAAAGCGAAAGAAATGGGACAACAAAACAATAGAGGGCGTCCTGATTGGCTATGATTGAATCACAAAAAGCTATCGGATTCTAGATCAGCCAAGGTTTGGATCAGCAGATCGGTGCGGGTAATTGAGAGTGTTGCCAAACATCCAGCTTCGGTAGGCAGTGCACCGAAAGAAGGGGATAATGTAATCACACCGCAGCATGTAGGGATATTGGAACATGTTTCGACACAGACGGAATCAGCTGACAACTCGACTCTGAATCCCAGAGATACCAACACGGTGACTTTCAACAGAGGAGAGACTGTAAGCAGCATAGGAGATGAATGTGAGACTGAATCAGAAACTCCACAATTTCCACGAAGAGTTTCTGAACGGCCAAATAAGGGTGTACCAGCAAAGAAGCTAACATACAAGGTGCAGACGAATCACACCAGAGAGCCAGTCTCATGGAACGAAATGCTCAAAATGTCACCTCGTGAACGAAAGTTGTGGACTGCTGCTGCGGAAGAAGAAATAAGCTGTCTCAACCAACATTGTGTATGAGAATTAACGGAGCATCCACCAGGGAAGAAGAATCTTTCTTGTAAGTGGGTATTTAAGGCAAAATTAGATGGTAACGGTCAGATCCACACTTGCAAGGCCCGATTGGTAGTCAGAGGATTTTCTCAACGATATGGTGAGGATACGATGAAACTTTTGAGCCAGTGGTGAAGCATGACACTATTCGAGTTTTATTCAATGTAGCTGCACAGAGTGGACTTCACGTTCGGCATCTTGATGTGATAAGTGCTTATTTGAACGGTGAATTAAAAGAGGAACTATATATGGAACAGCCACAGGGTTTTGAGGAACCCGGTCAAGAGAGCCAAGTTCTGAAATTGCGGAAAAGTCTCTATGGTTTAAAGCAATCGGCACACGTTTGGAACAAGACAGCTACAGAGACATTATCCAAGTAAGGCTTTCAACAAGGAAATGCAGATCAGTGTCTTTATTCAAGAAAGGAAGAAGATGGAAGCAATACTTACATTCTGTTGTATGTCGATGATCTGCTGGTAGCCGGTCAGTCTGCAAAATTAACTGATAAAGTTGGTACAGAATTGCAGAATTATTTTGACATCAAAGACTTGGGTGATGTTAGTTACTATTTGGGAATTCAAGTGGAACGACAGGAAAATGGAACATTTTTGCTAAACCAAAAGGCAAAGATCGCAGCATTGTTGGAGGATCATGGCTTATCGGAGCCAAAACCAGCTGCGACTCCAATGGAAACCAATTTCTTGTCTGGTGAAGTGACTGCAAGTGCAGAGTTACCAAATAACACTCTGTACAGGAAAGCCATAGGGTCTCTACTACACATAGCCACAGTATCTAGACCAGACATCGCAGTCGCAGTGAGTCTTCTTAGTCGTCGAGTGGAGAAGCCTACTCAACAGGACTGGAATGCTGTAAAACGAGTGATGCGGTATCTCGCATTTACAATACACAAGACACTTCGTTTATCTTCAACTAAAGACACAGAGCTCAAATGTTATGTCGATGCTGACTGGGCTGGTGACGAGACCAACAGGAAATCTACAAGTGGTTATGTTTTCTTTCTTGGCGAAGGAGTTGTAGCATGGTCAAGCTGGACGCAAACGTCAGTTGCCATGTCGTCTACGGAGGCGGAATACATTGCAGCATCATTTGCCAGTCGGGAGCTGATGTGGCTCAGATAATTAATTATGGACATGAGTTTACGGATTGTTGGTCCAACAACCATGTATGAAGATAACCAAGGTTGTATTAAATTAATTGAGTCAAATCGGTTTGGGGCTCGCACCAAACACATTTATGTATGTCATCACTAGCTTCGGGATCTTCGAGAAAAGGGCATCATAGAAGTGCTGTATTGTCCATCCAACAAGATGCTGGCTGATGTATTCACGAAGCCTTTGGCTAGAGAACCATTCCAGAACATTGTGGAACAACTGGGTCTACAATGATACGAACCTATGACAGCGAGAAGGGGTGTTGGAGAGCGCTTGCCACAAGGTTCGGATACTCCAAGCTGGTTGCCGTGAGCGCTGGCATAGCCTGATCACCATGGATTGCAAGGCAGTGTCTAGTCTTGTGTGTACACTCTGTGGAAACAAACCACACCATCTCCCATGCTTGTGTTGGGCTTAGAGCACATGTGTAATATTGTTATAATGTAGGCTATTCAATTTCAAATAAAAGCACTCATGCGTTACAGTACATCGATCGTTGTTATTTATAATAAGCTGCTATTTCATCAAAATCATATCTGTACAGTTTACATTAATTTAATGTGCTCCAACCTTGTATTCCTGAAAGTATTTATAAACAATAAAAATTGCAACATTACAGACTTAACTCCATGTCGTACCGTACATCACAATTTTGCATAATAGGCCTGTTTTCATACAACAGGATGTGCAAGATATAGTTCCAGTGCTGCTGCATGATTTAGGCGCATGGAGCAGAGGTAATGTTTTCGCCTGCTGTTCCCAAGGTAGCAGGATTGAACCCTGGCTCAATCAGTTGGTGCATAAATGAGAGGGAGTCGTATCACAGATTTTCTGGCATGTTAAAGATACCCTTTCGGGTGGAAATTCCGGCACCCTGGCGTCTCTAAAAACTGCAGTAGTTAAAAGGAACGTAAAACCAATAACGTTATTATTATTTGATTTAGGATGTTCCAAGAATGAAGCATGACTGTCCCGCTAAACTACTGTGGAGCTCTTCTTTTTTAACAAAACACTAAGAATAGTTTTCAGTACTGAGGTGTGGAAGTATATATTGTTAGAAGCTACCTAATGATTGATGTAAGTTAATCTATGCCTTTTGAAAAAATACTTTTTCTAAACCTGTTTGGATTACATTGTTCTTCTAGGACAACGGCAATAACAGAAATTCACTCCTGTGTGTATGCGAGTCAGTGTCTCAATGTATCTCTCATCCTAAATGCTGCATGTCATATGCACTGATTTGTCAACTAGTCAGAATGCAGTTAATCTGAAATGAGGGGGAAAAAAGCAATATATTAGGTACATTCAAAAAGTAACGAGCCGGAGGCTGTAATGCACAAACCGGTGACGACATCAGCTAATCGTGGCGTGTGTAACGAGGTGTGGGTCCGACCAGAGCGTGGAAGGTCACAGTTCGTCGCTAGAGGGTACGCGGGCACGTCACGTGACGATACAAAGCGAGCAGCAGCATGCATCATTTGTCCATCGCTGCCAGTTGCATTGCAAACAGTGACATGGAGGCGTCAAACGAAGAGCAAAGAGGTGTTGTTCGGTTTCTGACAGCGAAAGGAGTAGGGGGAACGGTTATTCATCGCCGAATGACACAGGTGTACGGTGAACAATGCTTGTCCCTTGTAAGGGTCAAGGCGTGGCACAAGCGCTTCAGGGACAGACGGGTGTCGTTAGCCGATGATGCCCGGTCTGGGGCACCCCCCTGCATTATCGATGACAACGTCCAGCTGGTTGATGCACTCATTACCCAGGACCGCCGAGTGACAGTGAACGCCATAGCCGCCGTGGTCGGATTGACCGTCGGCGGAAGTGTGCACACCATCATGAAGGAACAACTGCACTTGCGGATAGTGTGTGCCCAATGGGTGCCCCAAAGTCTTCAACCACACCAGGAAGCATGTCGAATGACCTACTTACTTGGTCTTGGTTGGACGATTGATGCATGCTGCTGCTCGCTTTGTATCGTCACGTGACGTGCACGCGTGGCCTCTAGCGACGGGCTGTGACCTTCCACGCTCTGGTCGGAACCACACCTCGTTACACACGCCACGATTAGCGGATGTCGTCACCGGCTTGCGCATTCCAGCCTCCGGCTCATTACTTTTTAAACGCACCTTATACCATATTAGAATGTGAATGCATGCTGCTCTATTTGAAATCGACTCTAAAACCTGCTTTTTCTAGGGTGAATTGAAAGCTAGCATGGCACTTGGACAACATACCAGAGTGACTTAGCTGCCTTTGTGAGTGTATGTTCGTCATGTCCAATAATTAAGTTATTCACTAGATGTGAAAATACTCCCTATATAAAGCAGGCTTAACGTGGGCACAGTGTTCACTGGTTCAGTGAAACTCTTAGAAAAACGGCAGGAAGAAGGCAAAAAAATACAATAAAAGTACTAATTTTAAAATGTTATTTATGACTAGCTAGTCCTTTCATTTCTTGCCATTACTTGTGTGCACAACGGAATTCATGGCTTCTGTAGTATAGTACCACACTTCACGCAGTCAATACGATGCAGGCGTTATACCACACGTCCTATTTACCTTCTTTCGACGAGCTGGGAAACATTTATCGCAGGTAAGAATACAGACTCTTAAAACTATGAAGTGTGTCGAATTGTCCACAAGTTGTTATTGCAGGTTTCTCAAACTGATTATTAAACTAATAGGAACACATACCATAGCTTATGCTCTTAGTTTTGGAAGCTGTACCATAATATGGCGGTAGGTTATTATTCTTAACATGGCCTTAAAAGTTATGATGGGTCAGGTATGTGGTGCAGCCTATAAGGCCCCATGTCTAGCCTACTACATTCAAGTTGCAAGATTGGATCCTGGCATGCAGGAGGCCTGTGTCTGTATATATACTGACATTTTGCAGAACCACACCAGGGGATAATTCTGGCACCCTGGAATCTCAAACCGTTGCAGTTATAGAAAATTTTAAACCAATACTATCAAATTTCACAATTTTGAGCCACAGGATCTCCTTTTTATGTCGACCAGGCATTAATCGGGAATTGAACCTGGTTCTCCAAGATTATGTACCAGGATCGTTATTGTGTCCTTACCAATCCCTTCTGATAGGGATTACAGTACACCCCTACAACACAAGGAAATGGGAGTGGGATGAGATTCAGGATTCATGGAATGCTCCCTAATGAAAGAAATCAAAGCTTAAATCCCAGTTTATTCAGTAGCCTAGGACTAAGTGAGTAATAAATTTTACGCCACTAACAAGTGATTGAGCACTATCTCAGTGGACTAAATGGCAGTAAATAAATGTAGGATTTATTCTCAAACAATACACTGCAGCTTAGTAGGTGGACCTATCAGGGTAGAAATGCTACAAATTATATTATCCTTCATCAGACATGGAAGCCTTTAAATCCCACGGCTACTCATTAGCTTACTTTTCTCACATACTTAAGTTGCCAAAGCCAAATACACGATGTACTCCTTCTTATTCGCGATAATCAGATCGCAACGAATGTAAACATGAGACTGTCAGCTGTTCTTGCCGCCAGCCATCATACTTCGCGCGCCGTGCCCAGGGAGAGCGAGTGCAGATACTTTCCAAATAACCGAGTGTTTACACTTCGAGTGTGGACTGAGTGATCGAGTGTAAGTGTACATGAGAGTGTGGAGTGCGAGTGCAGAGTGTTCATCATTTGGCAAACAGTAAGATCTCAGGTTTATGTGAGCGATCTAAACGATTTAGAGCGTAATATTCCGTCAGAAGTTGTAATTTAGAGATAATCGGAGACGCCATTATCGACAGTTTGTAGACTAAATATTTGCCCGCTATAAATGTGCGTCGATGTGATAAAGGTACCGGTAACTCACCGGCTTCCACTAACAATGCACTCGTGGGGGTGAAGGCCAAAGCCACTAGAATTATGCGGATGGCTTTATATTGTGGTCTATCTAACATTAACAAACGACTGTTCGCCATCACATCGTAAAAAAAACTGCCGTAATCTAATTGTGAACGAATTATGTTCTTGTACACTGCCAATAATAATGCGGGATCCGCTCCCCAACGACGTCGTGTCAAAGCTCCAAGGACCTGTAACCGTTTTTCGATTTTAACATCAAGATATTGTACCTGCCGTGTCCACAGGAGTTTATCGTCAATATAAATGCCTAAATATTTGATATTGCACACAACATCTACGGTACCCTGTCGAAATAAAATAGGAGTCCGATCGTACCACCGTTGATGCGTGACAATTATGGCAGAGTTCTTACCCGGAGATGTTTCCAAGCCGTGATTAAATAACCACTCATGGACTAGAGTCAGTGCAAGATATAAATATGTTCGACATTGATGTAAAGTGTCACGGGAACAATAAATCATAAAATCATCCGCATAGTGTATGATACGGGCATAAGGCAAAATCACCGATTCTAATTGTTGAGTATAGATTGAAAACAGAAGCCCACTCAGTATGCGCCTTGCGGCAAACCCTGAGACGTCTGACGGTGGTCCAGCATCCCCTCATGGGGTACGTAATATGAGACGCCGATGATTTAAAAAATTGTGAACAATACAAAGAAATGGAGAGAGCAAGTGCAGCTCCTGCAGTTTCCGTTGTAAAAGCATGGGATCTATGGCATCGTACGCCCCCTCTATGTCCAAACAAACAGCAATGGTGTGGTGTTTGCGCCCTTTAGCTAATAAGACATCAGTTAAAAAGATAGAAAGAGCATCTACAGTACTGCTGGGTTTACGAAATGCATATTGATTCTCAGAGAATAAGTTGTAATATTCCATACACCATTGCAAACGTTGCCATAAAACTTTTTGAAATATTTTTCTTACACAGGAGCCTAAATTGATCCCACGATAATTCTGAGGGTCACGTGCGTCGTTCAATGGTTTTAAGATAGGAAGAACCTCAAAGATATTCCACTCAGCTGGAAACGTGCCAAACTGTAAAACATCATTATATACAGAAATAAGCATCTCCAGTGCCTTAAAGGGAAGATGGGCAACCATCTGATATGTCATGGAATCCACAGCCGGACAAGTCGATTTCGTACACCGTAGGGCAGATTGAATTTCCACATGCGTTATAGGTTGCAGTAAAACGTTGAAATGATCTGAAGCTGTATAAGACGGCATAGGGCCCTTATTGGAAACAGTATCTGGCGTGAGATTAAGATAAAATTCTTGAAAACCTTGCCGGCTAAGTCCGGGAAACGGCCCAATACAGCGTGTATTGGACAAACTTTTGATGGTAGACCATAACTTAGATAATGAGGTAGTGGCATTTAAGGAGCTGATGTAATTCTTCCATGCAGCGCGTCTCTTTTCATTAATGACTCGTTGGATCGTGGCTGTGAAGCGCATATACAAGACATGATTAACAAGTGTACCATGTTTCCGATATTTTCGTAAACACGCCTTCCGTCTTTTAACTAGTGAGGCGCACTCAGCATCCCACCACTGTATAGTCCCAGGGCGTTGGAACCTAGTATAATGAATCGTACGCTTCGGGTGATAACAATTCAAATATTGCTGAATAAGTTGATACAAAAGGGAGTATTTCTGACGTGGGAGGGGTGGGATGCTGCCCAGATTATCCTGAATGAATGTCTGGAAGAAGTCGAAATCAAAATATTTTAAGGAATGAGTTATTTTGGTGTCCCGGTGTATCGATGGTGCTATCCCAGTGCGATCATAATAGATTAATATGGGGAAGTGATCACTCTGATGCGTGTCCCCGATCGTGCTCCAATCTAATTTATGCGATAAGTCCGGGGTATTGAGAGATAAATATACAGCACTTTTAGGACTGCCCGGGGGTGTTAATCGCATAGGAGAACCGTCATTTAACACACATGGAAATCGCATGAGCAATATATCTGCCTTTGGCATTGGTGCGTTCACTGCCCCAGAGGCCATGGTGTGCATTAAAATCTCCTAGAATCAAATGTTTGGATCTTTGAGACACATATTTAAAATACATGTGCCATTGTTGTTGAGTGCCCTGAACACGTGGTGGGCAATAGATATAACTGACATATATATCTCCGACCCGAAAACATTGATGATAACAAAAAGGGAAATGATAAGGCAAGGACACCGGAGATATTTGTAAATCCGTTTTACAGAGAGTTATTAAGCCTCCGTATCCCGGACCATCTTGACGAAAGACCGTATAATTAGGAATTTGAAAACGATAATGGGGATATAGCCAAGTTTCTTGCATAAATACGATCTCGGGGTGATATGTTGATATTAAATAAAGCAATTCTTGCTTCTTATTCACCACACTCTGACAGTTCCATGGAGCAGCCACATCCTTGACCTATGAACGACATGAGATGAAGAAAGGGACGAAACAAATACAACCCAAAAAAAACTATTGACAAACTTCACCAGTGCTCATTGGCAGGTGTTTTTCGAGAGGTGGCAGTAATGGAAGTATTTTATCTAATAAATTTTTGACACAGTGCGTTCGAGTAGGAGCAGACTTAGCGGGCTCCGACACGGGCTCCAGGCGCCGGACACCGGATGTTCCTGGTTCGCTGGGCTGTTCAAGGGGTGATATCCGTTCCACGGTTGAAGTTTTTATCAGTTGCATATAAGCCGACCTATCATATCCCAAGGGTGTAATAACTTTCGGAGCCGGATGCACCAACTCAGTAAATTTACGCTTGCACGGAGGATCAGATCTTTGCCCACTGAACCGAGCTGCCAAAAGGGGGGAATTGTTGGGGGAGTGCTAAAGGGTGCAAAGGGGTTCAATTTCACAATTTCATTGTATGATTTGTTCTCAGTACACATATGCCTCTCTATCTCCACTAGCTGCTGATGTACCTCACAGCGCACCGCCCCCGCCATATGATTTCCTTGACAATTAACGCACTTGAATAGCACTTCTTTACAGTCAATTGTTAAATGCTCCTGTGCACATTTTCCACATCCAGGGCCCCGGGCCCGGCAATGAGATTGCACATGCCCGTACCTCTGGCACTTCTGACACCGAAGAGGTGAAAAAATATACAAGCTTACTTCCAAAAGCACATTGAATATGCTGACATGAGTCGGCAAGTTTTGAGTTTCGAAAAAAAAATACGGTGTCCGTTGCGATTTTTTCCGATTTTCCATCTAAAGTTTTGGTACGAAGAAAGCGTTGTAAATGAACGATAAGTACGGGAGAGTCAATGAAACGCATTAGTTCCTCCTGCGTAAAGGAGGTATCTACCCCCAGAATGATTCCCACTCGTTGTATGCTTGACGATGGAATAAAGGCCATTAATTTCTATGCTTTAATACTGGATGTTCCAAAAATGAATTGGCATCTCGAAGTGTCTTAAATTGAATTTGAACCCGATTGCGCCCTTTCCGTTGGATTTCTTGAATTCCTGGAATTTTACGCTCGTAAAACAAACGTCCCAAGGCCATCGGATGCAGTGCCCATACGGTCCCGTATGATTTGGTGAGTAGCGATAGTCACTGGGAGGGGTACGAGGTTGTACAGGGGTTTGGACCACAGGAGTAGCCCGAACTTCCGACGTTGTAGTGTTCTCATGTTCATCCACAATATTCATTGCATCAACACTGGCATAAACATCAATAATAACCTGTTACTTTTTACCAGCCCTTCTTGGGCGACTGATTTAAAACTTCCCAAAATCATCCTCCTATTTTTGATCGGAAGTACTTCATCATATACCACACAATTGAAATGGCAGGGTCGTGGAGTGTTGGACACACATTTGGTCAACCTAACTGGTATCATTTGGGCGTTCAACTATTAGGTGTAATTCCCTATAAAGAAAACTAATTATAACCTTCAAAATATGTGTATTAATATCAACTTTAAACATATGGCGGGGACTCTCGTCGAACAGACTATGGTTCACTATCTTCTCTCCTCGGCAATGACGAAAACATGTGACCCAAAATGAATGTTGGAATATAAAGATGTTTGTTACTCACTCATCGACGATCTAGCAGATAATCTACGAGACATGCTCGATAGATCAGTTCTCCCCAGCATTTCTAAGATTTTCCACACGTGGTTTGAGGTTAGAGATGTTTACTGGTTTACATAGCCACATCTCTGCGAGAGAAATGAATGTGCTTCCGTACCCAACTTGAATTGTGCTAACAGAGATAACATCGTTGTGATATGTAGCCGTTTCGAGTACATTCACAAGCCATGCTTTCAACAAAACTGTTTCTCCAAATAGGCCTACGCCAAATTACGAGAACGCGACCTTTCCAATCAGACGCTACAATAGAAGTGAAGCCCCGCTATACACGAAAATCCCACCTCTCATCTTGTAAACACATGTTTTCGTCTTTCTCCGCCAAGGTCATGATACCCTCCAACCCATACAAAATACACCAATAATCTCGAACCCATGTATATTTCTTACAACTCGTGGCGCGAAACTCTTCTCTGACGTCAGAACCTTACACAATTTACACAAAGCTTTCTTCAAGACAAGGGAAGTTATTCTCGGCCCAATCTAAATTTGGCCTAGAGTTTCCTGCTGTTGCAACATCTTGTAGCTTACCTACACAATCCGCTGTCTTGTATACTGACATCTCCCATACAAATTAAATGAAATATTCCTGACTGAGTCCCCGAGATACACAAGATATATATACACTAAATAAAATGAAATTCTACAACCTAAATGATGATGATGAACAAGAAAAGAAATGGTATGAACAAATTACCCTAACCTGACTTCTCTTGCAGTCAACCAAATAAGGGTTTGGGAACATTGTGACCGGAACAGTCACAATACGCCCCCATGTGATTCACACGGGTGAAACAAGTGTGGATCACAAACACTCAAACAAGCAACGCACTGAAAACACAAAGAATTACACTATTACATAAATAAACCCTGGAAGACATATATACATACACACTTGTCAAATTTTCACACATTCTCACTCTCTCGAATGTCTTATTGTGTCCATTTCCTAGCCTCACTGATTTCTCTCAAGTGTCTTAGGTCTACCACTTCATTTTCTTCGTCTCATCATGAGACCCTATCGCTTCACAAGCCATGGTATTTGCCTGCACAGGTCTTATCATACCATCTATCCATCTAACACTCGATGCCACTTTGCTGGTTAGCATTCTTCGTCACATCTCTTGAGTTTTGTCATGCCATCACGTTATGTTGACTGATTCTCTAAGAGTCCATGCCATATTATTTTACAGAGTGATATCTACGGAGATTCCTAATATTATGTGTACTGACAGACTTACCATCCTGGTCCGTTAAACTATAGGCACACTCACCAATACGTTTAACCACCTTAAAAGGCCCCTGAAATAGATGAAAAAACTTCCCTATCTCCTTATCTACAGCTGAAGACGGATATGGAACCCTCAGAAGCACCTGATCGCCTACTTCAAAAGAATCAAACTTTACCCGCTTCTGCTGGCGCCTACGCTTATTCCCTGCCTTGATTAAGTTGTCCCTAGCCAGCTGGATACAAACATCCTTCCCAATCTCCTCTCCCGTGACCAAACCTAGCATTCTAGCAAGCTCATTGGTAGGCTTCCTACCATACTGAATTTCATAGGGAGTGCATTTTACACTCTCATGGAACGTACTATTGAACCATCGTTCAATATCTCCTAACTTGGAGAACCACGCATTGTGGCGATTGCTCACATAGGTGTGAAATACTCTCCCTAATTCTCTCATAACTCGTTCGGACAAATTCCCTTGAGGATATCGAATAGATGAGAATATGTGCTTGATACCCAATTCACTCAACTTGGTTTTCCAGATCTTTGAGGTGAATTGACTACCGTGGTCTGATAGTATCCTGAGAGGCACCCCAAACTCAGGTACATACTTATCAGTGATCTGTAGGACACAACCCTTCCCGGTCGCTTTTCTCAGGGGATACAGTTTGACGAGTTTACTGAATGCGTCAACAACCACGAAGATATACTGATATCCAAACTGAGCTTTAACCAATGGACCATACAGATCGACACAGAGTAAATCCCTTGGTTTTTCTGTGATCACCATTTGCCGAGGTCCCTCAAGAAACCTCGTTGGGCATTTACACCGTTGACACGAGTCACAACTTGCCAGAACTTTCCTAATCTGCCTTCCCATGTTCTTCCAAATGAAATGCTGCTGAACAGCAAAAAGAACCTTGCTTGATCCAAAATGCCCTAAAGCCTTGTGATGATACCAAATCATCGTTACCTGCAATGAGCTTGGCACACACACTCTCCAGGCACCTTCATGGCACAGCCTAGCCAAGAAACCACACTCCAACTTGTACCAATACTTTCCAACCTTAATTCTACTATCCACATCCATACCTCTCAACTGAGTCAAGATATCACCTAAGACCTCATCCTTCTCCTGCTCTACAAGCAGATTCCTTAAGCAGCGTATCTCATAATCACACTCGCTTACCTTGGTTACGCAGATAACAACACCTTCCTGTACCTCCAGTACCTGATGACCCTCATCACCCCCAATGTTTCTACTCATGAAGTCAGCCACAATGTTCTCAGTACCCTTAATATGCCTTACCTCAAAGTTATATTCACTTATAGCCAATATCCACCTTGACATCCTGTTCGAAGTGAGCTTGCAGGATCCAATAAAAAGTAATGCATGATGGTCAGTCAGTATCTGCAACTTACTGCCCAACACATAACTCCTAAACTTCCCTAGAGAGTATACGATTGCTAACATCTCTATTTCAGTAATTGTATATCTCTTCTCCGCCATGCTTAGCCCTCTGCTTGCTAATGAGACAATCCCTAGATTGCCCTCACTATCCTCCTGACACAAAATGCCTGAGATGCCTTGCATGCTCGCATCAGTCATCAAAATGTAGGGACAATCCAGACGAGGATACCTAAGCATGACAGTCTCTACAAAGCCTCTCTTCAACTCCTTAAAAGCCTCATCGTGCACCTGGGTCCATACCCACTTAGTACCCTGCTTCAGCAATTCCCTAAACGGTTCTACAAGACAGGAATATTTAACTACGAATCTACGAAAATAATTGAAAACCCCTAATATTGACCTCAATTGTTTGGCGTTACGTGGTGTAGCAGTGTTGTGAATCTTGTCTAATCGTGACTGTTCGGGAGACACCCCTTGTGTTGTGATAGTATGCCCTAAAAATGTGATTGATGTTGTGCAAAACAGAGACTTCTTAAGTTTAATTGTAAATCCCCCGTCCCTTAATTTCCCCAAAACAATGTCTAAGTGATCCAGGTGTTCCTTTAATGTGTAAGATGCAACAATTAAATCATCTATGTACATTGTCACAAACTCGTGTGTGTCCCTCCCTAACACTAGATTTAAGGCCCTAATCAACGCTGAACTGCTGGTCTTTGTTCCGAAAGGAACGACCCTGAATTGGTACAAACCACTCTTAAAGCTAAACGCAGTCAACTTCCTGTCCTGTTCTCTCAACGGTACCTGCCAAAATGATGCACTCAGATCCATAGTGGAAAACCATTGCTTACCATTGAATTTCTGAACCAGTTCCTCAACACATTCTGGCCTCTGTTGGTCCCCAGATATCCTACAATTGAGCTGCCTGGCATCAATACACAACCTGACCGAGCCATCACTCTTCCCAACCACAACTAAGGGATTCAGATATGCACTAGTTGAAGGCTCAATAATACCCTGATTCAGCATAATGCCTATTTCTTTCTCCACAGCATCAGCAAATTTGTGAGGTATCGGGTACTTGGGTCCTGAAAATGGAGAATGATCTACAATTTCGAACTGATGCGTATAGACATGTGTTAGCCCTGGCTTGTCACTGAAAACTTCTTGGTTTAGCTCTAAAACCTCTAACAACTTATCCCTCTCCTCAACACTTAAACCACTCTTATCCACAGCCTGCTGGAGTTGATCACACTTATCACCCTCCACAGCAATGTGACATAAATCCACAACTTCCTCCTCATCGTCAGCCTTACCTTCTGCCATATCCCCTACAGTGACCTCAGTAACACATGCCTTTACTGTCTTATCTACACTCTTGCATTTCATTCTCATCTCCTGGCTTATATTCCCCCTCACAAAGTTGATGACACCCCGGTCAAAATCAATAACAGCACTATGCTCGTTAAGCCAGTCTATCCCCAAAATCATTTCATAAATTAGGTTAGGAATTACCAAGCAAGTCTTGTGGTCAACTTCATTACCAAACCTCATGGGCAACAATACCTGCTTTCCCACTCTTTGGGATTTATTACCAACAGCAGTTACCACATATGTCGACTTAACTGGAATTTCTTCCAACTTACCACCGTCCTTGATTAAAGTATCATAAAATCCCTTACTGATGACACTTCTCTCACTCCCCGAATCCACCAATGCCTGCACTCTCTTACCTAGTATGCTCAACTCAACAGTTGACATAAAAGCCTCCTTCTCCCCGATACATGAGAACTCCTGCTGGTCAGCTAGCAGATCCTCCCGACTCATAGGCATAAAATCCTCCTCACCCACAATAACACACTGCTTGACTTCATTTCTTACGGACTGCCTGACTGACCTCCCTGCACAGCCCGTTCGGAGTTTAAAGCTCCTTGACCACCTTGTTCTTGTCTCCTCTGGTTCACCTGTACTCTTTCGTTACCACCTTCCTGACGCCCCCCACCTCTCTGATAGTTACCTTCCTGTCGCTGTGAATTATCCTGACGCCCCCCCACCTCTCTGATAGTTTTCCTGCCTCTGCTGATAATCTCTTTGCTCCTGATTAAATCTACCCCTATTAAACTCCTGATTATTCCCCCTATTGCCCCTAAATTCCTGTTTGACCTCTGGCCTCTCCATGTGCTGCTTGCCTAAAACGTCAAAGCTCGTAAGAAGCTCTTCCAACTCTTCTACCGTCCTTACCTTCTGCATACAAGCTGCCTCCTGAATTCTAGGTGGGAAGTGCTTCAACATGACCCTAACCACATCACTGTCAGAGGTCAGCCCATCCAAATTCTTCCAAATAAGTACATGTGCCAAAAAATATTCTGTCAGGGATACCCCTTCTCTCTCCTTATATTTCCCAAAAGTTAATTTTTCCCTTTCCCTGGACTGTACCCCCTCCCCCCAGAACTTAGCTTTGAATTTATCCCTGAATTCCCTTAAACTATTCATGTTAGGCCTGTATATTTGGAACCATGCTTTCACATCCCCTTGAAATGAGTTAGACAAGATCTCCAACACTGTTTCCCATTCGACAACCCCGTCTTCTAGATCCTTGCTGAATTTCTTCTCAATGGTTTTTAAAAACTCCATAGGGTTGAACTGCCTTGAGTTAAATTGTGGCAGACCAGGGTCCCTGAGTAGCAAACTAGATGGCATCACAACCCTTTGACTCATCGGTCGCTCTTTCAACTCTCTCCTGACCTTTATCAGCTCTTCCTGCAGCTTTTCGTTTTTCTCGGTCAATGCCACCTGCTTCCCTCTCAGACCCTCAATCTCTCCCAACTTATTTTCAACGGCACCTACTCTATCTAAATATTCCCTCTTATTCCCACTTACAGTGTTGCATATCTCATCACACTTTCCCGTTACATTCTGTACTTCTGCCCTTGAACTAGCTATCTCTGACTTAATTTTCGTTATTTCCACATCTTGCTGGTTCTGATGGCCTTCCATCCCTTCTAGCCTACTTGTGATCCCAGCCTGATTCCCCTGCATTTCTGCCCTGATTTCCTCTCCCTGTTTGCTAATTTTCCCACTTAATTCCAGGTTCATACTCTCCATTCTACTATTAAGGACAGACTTATGGTCCCGTATTTCTTTGCTGAGACTCTCTATCCTTGTTTTCGTGGCCCTGTTGCTCTCCTGAATTTCCTTACTTACAAATTCCTTCACTTCTACTATCTGTTTGGTCACTGACTCTACCTTCTCATTTACAGAGCCTACCTGCTCCTTAATTTCCTTACTCATAGATTCTCCTTGCTTCTTAATCTCTTTTATTTCACTCAGTAGCATTTGGATCAAACTATCGTTCATAACCCCCCCCATTTACATTTAAGTTACTACCTTCAGCGATCAGCTGCGACTCAGTAGTAACAATGGTAACATATGTTCCCACTGTCTTTTCCACATCTTCCTCACTGCCACTTCCCCCAGTTTCCTGATTACCTGACATTTTACTGTTTGATTTACACACAACCCTTGACCTTAATTCTAAATTGTCTGATGTGGACATACCCCTTAAAACAAAACAAATTACTGTGAACCCTAATACTCCTAAGGTGTCTATCGGCTGTGTGCATATGTGCCCTAATGATACCTGCTAGGTTTCCCTACTCTTGCCCCACGTTGAGGTGCTATGTTGTTACTTTTTACCAGCCCTTCTTGGGCGACTGATTTAAAACTTCCCAAAATCATCCTCCTATTTTTGATCGGAAGTACTTCATCATATACCACACAATTGAAATGGCAGGGTCGTGGAGTGTTGGACACACATTTGGTCAACCTAACTGGTATCATTTGGGCGTTCAACTATTAGGTGTAATTCCCTATAAAGAAAACTAATTATAACCTTCAAAATATGTGTATTAATATCAACTTTAAACATATGGCGGGGACTCTCGTCGAACAGACTATGGTTCACTATCTTCTCTCCTCGGCAATGACGAAAACATGTGACCCAAAATGAATGTTGGAATATAAAGATGTTTGTTACTCACTCATCGACGATCTAGCAGATAATCTACGAGACATGCTCGATAGATCAGTTCTCCCCAGCATTTCTAAGATTTTCCACACGTGGTTTGAGGTTAGAGATGTTTACTGGTTTACATAGCCACATCTCTGCGAGAGAAATGAATGTGCTTCCGTACCCAACTTGAATTGTGCTAACAGAGATAACATCGTTGTGATATGTAGCCGTTTCGAGTACATTCACAAGCCATGCTTTCAACAAAACTGTTTCTCCAAATAGGCCTACGCCAAATTACGAGAACGCGACCTTTCCAATCAGACGCTACAATAGAAGTGAAGCCCCGCTATACACGAAAATCCCACCTCTCATCTTGTAAACACATGTTTCGTCTTTCTCCGCCAGGGTCATGATACCCTCCAACCCATACAAAATACACCAATAATCTCGAACCCATGTATATTTCTTACAACTCGTGGCGCGAAACTCTTCTCTGACGTCAGAACCTTACACAATTTACACAAAGCTTTCTTCAAGACAAGGGAAGTTATTCTCGGCCCAATCTAAATTTGGCCTAGAGTTTCCTGCTGTTGCAACATCTTGTAGCTTACCTACACAATCCGCTGTCTTGTATACTGACATCTCCCATACAAATTAAATGAAATATTCCTGACTGAGTCCCCGAGATACACAAGATATATATACACTAAATAAAATGAAATTCTACAACCTAAATGATGATGATGAACAAGAAAAGAAATGGTATGAACAAATTACCCTAACCTGACTTCTCTTGCAGTCAACCAAATAAGGGTTTGGGAACATTGTGACCGGAACAGTCACAAACCGCAGACGAAATATCCGGCGGGAGGCCTATTTGACCTCCCCCACTCTTCTCCGACATTGCGGCGAAGAATATCCGAATGTATAGTACTTACACAAATAGCAACCAAGCACAAAGGAACACAGACGAAAAACACGCTAAAAATGGAAAGCAAATCGCGCACCACACTGATCACCGCGCACGCAAACACCAGACCAGGGGGATTTCAGATCATAGGGAGCGCGTGGGTTTCGATAAAGCTCCGCTATAGATGTTCTGCCAACCAATGAAGAATTAATTTCAGTACTATGTTTCCGTAGTTCACACTCACCCAACCTTCACACCAAACCGACTGGCGGAAGCGGGAATAGTCTGTTTTGATCGATTTTCCTCATGGTGGTGTTGGTGGTTTTGATTTGTTCGGTATTTTGATTATTTATTTGAATTGAATTGAGAGTCAATCATGCCACTGCAAGGGAGGAAAAATTGCCAAGCACCGGGATGTAAGAATTATAATGATAGTAAGAACAATACGGCAATTTTCATCTTCCTGGAGTTGACCATGTGTAAAGCTAGTGGACTCTCGAATAAAAATATATAAAGAATAAATGTGTGCATTTCATCTGTTGTTTGTTTTCTTACCCATTCTCCTTTGGATTGCAATAAAATTTATGGTTCAGGGCTACGGGGAGGGGTGGGTGGCAGCCGGCATGCTAGGCAAAAGTGAGATTATGGCAATATAGAGTGTGCATTTGGACAGTTTTCTTTATAACCACCGAATATCCCAACAATTCTGTAGAGTAGGAGAGCAATGTTTAATTAGCCTAAACGTGAATTAAGCTCTAGAAAGGCATAATTCTGTCCTTCGTGACAAATCTATTGCCAACATTGATATATATCAAAAGTACTATTTTCCTATCTGGACGTACAGTTCTGCGCCTAGCGAAAGGCGCAGTTATGTTTGTGTTATTTTCATCAATAATCAATAACTCATCGCAGAACTTAGTGTTCAATTACGTGTAATACAGGCTACATTCATATGGCTTTTTACTTTTTATGTTGCCAGACTTGGTATAGCGGTACATAGCCTCAGGCGGTGCTCTCTCTCGGAAATTCTATAACCAAAAGTGACAAATCTCTTATACTTACATGATCCTTGCACCAGACTAAGACATACGTAGACTAAGGGTGTGTTTCTATCTTCCAAAATTTTAATAATGGCACCCCGTGGCGTTAACGAACAGCTGATTCTTCACCTCAAGTTAAAACGCAATGAGAGTGAAACGCGAATTATGATCCGTGTCATCCTGGCTTGTTATTGGCTGGCAATTATTACCAGCCATTGGCTGCCCACTTGTTTATTTACAATTATCACCAACATGGCAGCGAGAGGACAATATGAAGTGCAAATCACCTATTGATGAGGAATTGTATGTACGTTTTTATTTAAATTGCAGCGTGACACTGTTCATCAAAATTTGTGAAAATAAAAGTAAAAATCAACACTCTTGCCGATCAACTGAAAGTGTCTACTACTTTGGATGTAAATCAATTGGCTGTCGTTTCCACCAGTTTTATTCATCAGTTCGAAATACATTCAGAACAATAACCTTTTGTGCACTATAAGACTACATTATTGACCATTGCGTATTGATGTTGCTGTCTGAATATATTTACCAATTTCATGACATGCAATTTGTAGGTTATGCCTTAGGCATATAATTGAAGTGGCCGTTTGTAATGTGAAGTATTTATGTACAAATATTATGGTTTAACTAATGAAGCAAGGATTAAAAGTTCAGTTTGCACCGCCACCTTTTTGTTTGTTTAATATTGATATGTAGTTTCTCAGTCTGGTAACTTCTTGGATTTGCTTGCGATAGATTTATAGTAATAGGCCTATACTACCTTATTAACCTGCAGGCTGAGTTTTTTTTAACATGCCCAGGTGCATACAGTAGCATAAGACCTACTGCAGGCTAACTCGATCCTAAATGTAGGCCTATTATAGTGCTCATGTCAAAGGTCGTCCTAAAGTTTTAACTATTGAGACTTGATTTGCATCGAAGATACTTTCAGCTGAGTCTGGCAAGACTTCGTAAACTTGGGCGCGACTTCACATTTTCATTTTTCCTATACAACTTTTAATACCAACCACTTAAATCACAGTGTTTCAAGATTTGCTCTCATTAAACATCACCAACAAGTTTTTTTCCCCTGGTGGTAGGCTGTGTTGGAGTCAACAGAAAATAAAATTGAGAAATAAAGATGCATCTTAGGTTTCCATGACACAGTTGCATTTTATCCTACTATATCTCCGCTCAATATACCAATCCTACCAATGTTTCCTAATTCCTCATGCTGCATAAATAAACATGACAGATTACAGCATTAGCAATGATGACATTAACTTATGAATTGCTAAAATGTTTTTAAAATATAGTGGCTTGATAAACCATGTATCATCAATCCATTTTAACATTCCCACAGAGCTCTAATCAGAAGCTCATGTTATGTGCAACTGGTATGTAGAAAAAACCTCCCTCCCAATAACTTGTAGGCCTAACCTGAACATAATCCATATTAAGAGCTGTTTTTTTGGTTCACAGAAAAACTTACCATTTAAAATCTTGCACATAGGCTACTAATCATATTATGGTGCAATTACCCACGGTAATTTTAAAAATCCTGGCTATCAACTACTGATTAAAATATTCCAGACATCTTTCTTAACTCTACTTTTACTGACAGCATGTAAGACCTTACTACTGTCTTTCAAGCCATTGACCAGTTATTTTTTCATGAGGAACTATTTTAGTTATTCTTCTCTATGTGAAATACAGTTGATGACAACTGCCTGGAAGACTCAGGTGTTTTTTCTTGTGTCGCTTCTCTGGTTGCCTACGACACTTCCTAATTATTAACAGAATGTTTCATTGAATTGTCGTATCCAATTGACCAACTGGTAATATATTATGGCTTGCTTTAATATTCCTATGATACACTTTTAGATCCCATACATTAATGAAATATACAACATACAGTAGGCTGACATGTTGAACCAATCTCCCATTCCCTAACACTCCCAACTAATGGGGCATAAACTACCTAGTTGTTGGTCTCACATTGCTTCCATCTACATGTACCGTACTAGGTCTAGTAGTACTATAGGTATTGTGACTGTTTCTCCAACTCCGTCAAGGAAACTAATTCTGAACTAAGATCTGGAATGGGGTACACTGTCCCACGAGGACAATCAAGGACAACTTGACCATTCAAGTCATTCTTCTATTTCATTTTACCAACTAACCAGGTGCCTGGAAATGCTAGTGAAGGATGCAGCTAAGTAGGCTAGCCTACTGGTATTCACCATTCAGAGAACATTCTCAGCGACTTGTCTATGCATAGGCCTATGACACAATTTTCAGAAATTGATACAGTAGTCACAGAACACTAATGGTGCCCCGTACTCACAGCTTAGCATAGGACGGAGTGGATTCGAGCCACAGATTAACTCATGATCTGTCAACGGGTTTTCAAACAGATTGAGCACACACCCAAGTACAGGGGTCTTGATCATGATGTTCCAAGCCTCTAAATGAAACACTCCTCTTTAAGACTTTCTGGTCTAGCATCCATGGTCGATCAACATTCTCCTGATCTCAGTGTTCTCAAGTTTTTGATGGCTATGGACATGTTTTTATCCTGACAACTTCATATTTTAAGGGGTTGGGGTACATACCCTATTATTAATTAGTTCAGCATAAGATCATTGAATCCCCTTAAGAAAAATAGGTAACATTCATGTGTTATTTGACCATAGGAAAGGGAGAATTAAAAAAACTGAACCTCTAGGGACATTGATGCTGATGACTCCAAGTAGGCATTTTTCAGTGTTGCCTTAATAAAGGTTGATAACTTTCTACCGTTCAACATGAATATGCCTATATCGGATGGGAAATATTTTTATTATTTGCAGAGATTACAAGGATGACTTGTTAATGTATCATTATTTTGTTAAGCGAACATAAGTTCCAAGTCCATATCGTGTTGGAACCCATATTTCTGTGCTGCCTTAGTAAACGAAATATTCAATGTCCTTCAGTCGGTCAACACGGTTGCACTTAATAGTAATGAGCATTATTCCCAAAACCAGAAAAAAACTGTACATGCAGGCCTAACATGTCAAATCAATCATACCTACAAGACAACAAAAATGCTCTATGAAAAACTATTAAAACCCCAAAATGGTAGTCATAAATGATCTCAAACCACCGCCACTATTTCGCGAAGGAGCAGGAAAATCTTCATAAAGTACAGCTATTCGTAATAGTAGGCTACTGTTGTGATAAACCGCTACTGAGTGAAAGGCCCCCGAAATAGAACTATTTATCTTAATGTCTACAAGATAACGAGATTCCCAAAAAACCACAATGCCACCCACAAATCTATAGAAGGCAACACTAAAAATGGCTTATCTAATCCACAAGTTACCCACCCTTCACCAACATTAATATTTGTAATTTAAGTATCTTAGGTTATGTTAAGTTGAGGTTAATGGCGCAATTGATTGCGGCTGTGTGGCGGGAAGGACCCAATAAGTGCTCAGCCAATCAGGGACGTTTTGATTGGAGACCATGCTCGGAAAATTTTTAGAAAGTTTTGATTCATTCGTCTTCGTTAAGCCCCCACCCTAGGCCATGCCGGCCACCAAAATGGCGGCTTAACGAACACGACGGGGTGCCATTATTAAAATTTTGGGAGATAGAAACACGGATATGTTGCTGTATTCACAGCGGACTAGCGACTGTGGAATGTTCTTCTTTCTTTGTGGGTCTTTAGTGGGCACGGGACACTATCCAGTAGCTGCTTGAGATAAGTCGAGACAACTGAAGTACACCATACAGTCTTGTATGTCGAGATCCTTGTATACACTTCACACGGAATGCCAAAGTATATAAAAAAGTCAAAAAGGAATCGTGAAAAAATCACTGAGGAATATAATGCTCGAAAATCGTGCATCACAGGGGAGGGAAAAGCCGCGGGACATCTACTCCAGCTCCGACCCAAGCCGGACGATCGAAACAAATTGCATGTTTATATCGTCCAAAAACTTCGCGGTCGTACACACTATGGAAAACGTCGGAGAATGTAGTAAATGGGTAACATGTAACCTTGAGTATGTAATGCCCGTAGCATAGAACGACGCGGTGTATCGTACAGAGGACACTGAAAAAATGTGATGTAGGGAACCTTCTGTTCTTTGACAACTGCACAGGCCATCAGGATGACGCCCGATGCGTGCGAGATATACAGGAGTAAGAGCGTGGTAAAAACGCATGCGTGTATTGACCCAAGGAGAACCATGGTTTATTTTGAATAATGAGTTGTAAACAGAAATATTGTCGTGTCTTATTCCGCATGAAATCGAACCATTCTTTCTGGCAAACCTTTTGTACCGTAGTCCATATTCCGGGTAAGAGTTCTAAACAAGGAATCGCCATATTATAAATTTCTCCATTCCCTATTGCAGCCTCCTTCGCCAGTTTGTCGGCTTGTTCGTTCCCCGCGATGTGCTGATGACTTGGGATCCAAGTTAATATGACGTCATTTCCCGCACTTTGCAACTCATATAATAATTGTGCCAAGTTACATAAATACCAATTATATGAGTGTGAGATGGAATGTAGAGCCTGAAGAACGCTTATGGAATCTGTGCATATCAGTGATGCGGGGATGTTCTGGTGTTTAATGTAAAGACAAGTCTGCCGAATGGCAAAGATTTCTGCAGTAAATATAATTCTGTCGGCAGACAACGTGTATTGTCGAACGATAGCAATGACTGGGGCGAGAAATGCGGCGCCCACTCGCGAGGGATGATTTAATTTCGACCCGTCCGTATATAAAACGACCCTCGGTTGAAGAGGATTGATATATTCTTGAAAACATTGTTGATAATAATTGGGAACTCAGCAGACGCTCGACAGAAGGACATTGGTCAGGATATTGGTTTGAAAATGATGAACCGAGTATGGAATCATATAAGGCGGAAAGCGGGGCATTTGTAAGATCTCTTGTCGAAATGCCATAAGGTAGGAAAAAGCACGTACTGTACCAGTATTCTCTGTAGCAACAGATCACATGTATTTATTTCAAGCGATTATTTCACTTTTATGAAGAGAATTCAACTTCTAGTTGAGAATTACAGCAAGCAAGACGCGAGCTTAGGGGATCTGAATAGGCAACCCTGCTACGCAGGAAAGGTGACGTTTCAGTCAGTCCTCGGTGACGCAACTCACATATGTTTTGGTAGGAAGAGTTTGCTCACAAGATGGCTACCCTACAAGCTCGACATGGAAACATACAAATAATAACAATTACAGAGATCACAGAGGGGATCGACAGCATGGACATATAATGATATATAAGAAGGAATAATTTAAAGACATTTACGAAGTTATAGATGCATTTAAAACGTTAACAGGTGTTTATCGCATTAACGGTACACTGTTTCGATTTATATCGACCGGAAAGCGTTGGATTATGGGTAGAATGTAGACCATCTGAGGCGAGCTCTGGAGACAGACATTCACTCACATCTTGATTCTGTTACGATAACAAGTCTCCAATATAATTGAAATTGTGCGCTTTGTAAAAGTACGGCACGGGAATAGTGCTACTCTGCTTTCAGGCAGGCACGACCGCGAGAAACACGGGACGACTGCATATCCCAGTGTTAACGCAGTTCGGTCTAGGAAAGTGTCGCGAATGAACATTGTGCTTCTGACAAACTTTTCGTTAGCTTGTATGCTACTTCGAATGAATCCAGTTACTACAATGGTTTACAGTACTGAGTTGAGAGGAATGGTCAACCAGTATAATTTGAGAGTAGTAATGAGTTGCTAAAGCATTGACAAGGAATGCAACACATAAGCAGGATTGAACTTCTAAGAGTGACCGATGCTTCATAATGGATTTCATAAGCAGACGTCTGTATAAGAGGAGACTAAAGGACTATATGAAATGATACTGAGATAATTACTACTACAATAATGGATCTTCAAAAAAGAGAGCAGGTGACATCAATCTCTTCGCTACAAACCCAATCCAGGCGGGTACGCGAGAAGGGTCTTGAGTTACGGACAGCTGTTTCGGATGGGAGAGGAGACAGGTTCGAGCACCTGAATTACGGACCAATACCTCGAATTCTCAACGCCGAGGATGACGGTTCGGTCTCAACAGTGATGTATGTTCTTACATGCATTTACTCACATCAAGACAACATAAGGTAGCTGGAGATTTCTTTATTTGTAGACGGTATGAATGTCATATCTATAGATTGCCTTTTTCACAATCTTTATTTAGTATTTTGAAAATGGACTTGAAGATTAGACTTGACGTTTCTGTCATTTCTGTTGGATAGTCTATTTTAAGTTTTGATCCGCTTACAGATGCACTTACATAGTCAATTTTTATGTAAATAATCTCTTTTGTAATTTTATTTTTTGCAACATTGCTTTTAGAATTTTGGTAATAAATTACGAGCATTATAATTAGAAGAAACATATATCAATAAGAAGCGTTTTTAGGAAGAAGACTACGGTATCTTTCTATAAGAATAGGAATTAGGAAGATGATGACCTACTACGATATTATGAACATTTTACAACATTAATTCTGTTTATTAGTGAACTTCGAAACATAATTACTTCGACAGTTTATACAGCATTGCATTTTGAATGACTGTATTATTCTTCGTGAAGCTAGATATGTGCATTGAAGTCTAACAACATTATTAAAGTGAATATTTTCAGCATTTTTGGATTAGGCAATTATAGCCAGTTTTTGAGTCAAGTTTTTTAATAGAGATATTTTTGTTGAATTTGAGTAAATTCAGTTTTCGAATTTTATGCTTCATTTTTGGTTTACTCGTGTTCTGATTTCGCATGATTCTAATGGTTTATATCGCAACCTATTTATATTAGGCATTCTACCATGGTGTAGAGTTGTGCGATTTTCTTAAGAGGCAGTCCCATTTTGAATCTATTTTGCGGATCTGAATTAAATCTCGATTTCTATTAAATTGGAATCTCTTGTAAAATATATTTGTGATTGTGGAAATTCATAATGAAATGAATTATAATTGAGAGGTGAAGCTCAATATTAAGTAAAGTATATTCTATCATGAATAAATATGACATTTATGGGATTTACTAATGTAATGAATTAGTTGAATAAATATGGGACAATTATGATAGTTTTTCGGTAAGTGGATTAACACTTTGATAGTCATGTTAATTATGTAACATGATATTTCTAGATGGTTATTCGAAACTTACATAAACTTTATACATGTGTGGAAAAAATATTTCCTGCCATTAAGTGCTACTTTTTGTATTGAATGAAGCAATTCCGGTATTAATGAAATTATTGGAATACATTTCAATGTCAGTGGATAGTCATAAATAGTATGAAGTTTATATAATGAATCTCGAGTATGGAGAGATTGCCATTTATGTAATGAATTTTGTGAATTATGCGAGCTAATAAGCAATCGCTGAATTGTATAATGATGAATATTATTCGTGAATAGAACACGATCATTGAAGCTACAATGCTGGTATTTAAATATAACCCACCATTTAAATGTTGTTCAAGGAAAAAGTAATTTATCATGATTTAGATTGTTAATAATAACAAATGTCTAGTGTGGAGCAATAATCCGAAACCACATAATAATATTGTATTGTATTGGAGATACGATTGGAGAATTTACTTGAGAAACAATACGTTTGATGAACTACAATGATTGACGAATAAAACAGAATATGATTAAAATAAATGTCAAAATAATAATGTCAGTGAATGATCAGAAAATCATAGCGAAATTCGGCGAACGAATAAAAATGTAAATGTATATAATTCATAATTAATAATTTCTAGGATATTTGTGTATAATTAACTAAGGCACTACAGCACTGTTGTCAAACCAGAAGGTTTATATGCTTCGGAGACCCTGTGTATGAATCGGACAGGACAAGTCAATCAGCTACTTAAAAGAGAACGCCGACTACTACGGAAGATCGTGGGCAACAGATGAGTTGACGGACAGGTTCGACTGATATCAAATAAAGAAGTATACAGAAAGATGGAACCGATTAACAACAGCAATTAGAAAACGAAGATTGCTGTTTTATGGACACATCTTCCGTATGAATAATGACCGGCTCACAAAAAAAAATCTGGAATTTTCTTAAACCGAAGATCTCCAAGTTGAAATGGTTCCAAGAGTGTGAGAAAGATATGAGACAGGTGGGCATTACGGAGGATGAAATCTAAGACAGGAATAGTTTCAGAAGGATGGTGAAAAGCTATCAGGGTTTTATGGTGGAGGCAGAACCCAGAAGACGAAGAGGCCCATTGACAGAGGAGCGGAAGAACAAACTGATAGATGGGCTCAAGAGATACTGGCAAGACGTCAAAGCCGGCAAACGAACAAGACGCAGACACTGAAATGAAAGTGGTTGTTAACACGCAGTCCATAGAGGCTCAAGTCGACAGTAAAAAAAATAATTGACGATATTGTCAATCGTGTATCAACGTTTTCATGGATTTGAAACATTGCTTGTGAATGCAATTCCATGGTATATTTTCGTCAGGATTAAGGCGAACCATTTATATATTTTTGTCATCCAAATAGTAGATGCTGATCTACAACATTCTTCGTAGATTCTGATCTACACCATTCTACGTTTTCAGTCAATAAACTGAATAATTCATTTTAAATATCGAACGATTTAGTGATTTATATTAAGAACAGGATGTGTTAGGAGAACCAGTGGGGCAATATTTCCAACTTTCAGCCATATGCCCGAGATTAATTTTCAGTTTTTCGAGTTCACTTTGAGCTAGTTTAAATTTGTTCTTTTACCACTGGGACTTTCTTAAAGCATTCTATTATATTGATGTGTCCTCATCCCAGGTTGATCCATGTTGGTAGAATTGTTGGGGGTTTATTTCAGCCGGGTACATCCAGATTCTACGATCCAGTTTTTCCTTCGGATAGCAACAGGTAAGACCATGTGGTTACAGTACCAAGGCAGGTGTACGCGCAGGCGATAACAAGTGACGTGAATAATATTCTCCCAATAATAATTTATTAAGCAATGGACAGGAGGCTAGGGACAACTTGGTAAGTAAATATATACAAGAGAGATAAAGTCTCCTACAAAGTAATGACATCTCGCCTGTCTCCACTACGAGAGCACATGTCTGTGTAGATGAAAGGGCTCCTAAAATGATCCTTAAGGCTTTAATTTGAATGCGATCTAAACACTGTATCTGTCGAAGTGGCATATGATCAAAAAACAATTGTACTCCAATACGGACCAAATTATATGGTGATATACCTTTAACAGTAAGATTGGATCCGCTTCCCAGTTTATTTATTGTAAGAGATGTGATAATATTAATTTTTTCAACAAGCCCGTAAGATGTTGTGCATGATTTAGGCCCGATAATTTATGATCAATTTGAAGGCCTAACTATCGGGCACGATTGGCTACCCTAACTTCACCTTGCGGATAACTGATAGGGGACTTATCATACTGTAAAAATACGAGCAGTATTTTTTATAGGTGACGTGTCAAAACCATGCTGAAAGGAACAATCATGAGCTTGAGATAAGGCAACATATAAATCCCTTCGGCAACTTTGCAACTCATGTTTGGCGCAATAAATTAATATATCATCTGCATATTGTAATATGCGAGCGTGGGGCAAGATGGTGGTTTCCAAAGATCTGGTATCAATTGAAAATAAATAAAAAACACTGAGAATGTCGCCCTGCAGTACACCTTGACCTTTCAAACGATCATCGAGGGTTCCAGCCGGGGTGTGAAGGATTATACGCCGTTGGTATAACATATTGTAGATTAACGGGTGGTAGCCATCCGGATATTCCTGTTTCTTGTGAATAACGGTATTGTACCCATGAACCACTAAGAATTTTTCCCGGGTATATGATCCTGTACAAATTATTTAAAACTTGAATAATCAAAATTACGCATATTGCGCGTAATTTTACCTAACGAGGTCGTAGAGGTACTGGAACTGCGGACACCATAATGAATGATAATAGGAAAATGATCGCTTTGGTGGGTGTCTGCTATAGTGTCCCAAGAAATTCGATGTGCAATATCCACCGTTGTAATGGTGAGATCAACCGCGCCTTTCGGCCTATTTGGCGGCGTAAGTCTTGTCGGCGAGCCGTCGTTAAGTAGATGCAATTGATGGTCTTGTATCGCTGATGCGATATGGCGGCCCTTCGGGTTTATCCGACCACTTCCCCATAAATGATGGTGAACATTAAAATCTCCTAAAACTATGCGTTGTGGTAAAGTATGATGATATTGAAAAAAAATATGCCATTGACGATGTGTCCCCTGAATGTTTGGAGGTCAATAAATGCGACTGATATGTATCCCGACCGTGTGAAAGGTTTGGTGATATGAGTGCGGCATTTGAAAAGCAGGGGACAGTGTCGTAAAATGTAACGAAGATTTAAATAATGTAACCAGGCCACGATACCCGGGGCCATCAGCACGCACGACTTTATAGGTTGGAATGTGAAAATTATATGTAGGTTTTAACCACGATTCTTGTAAACAAGGAGCATATAATAAGAAGAGACGAAACTCAATGCTAATTTTTAAGACGCTGTTATTGGCTCAAAATTTATGTCCATGTGGCACTGTTTGGGCTACAATGGCTACCAATCTTGCATATCAAGTAACTACGATTGACTGTGATCATTACGAACGCACATTTCTACGGTCGAAACTGATTGTCAGTGTCTGACATTGAATCAAAAGCTTGCATTATTGCACCTCAAGAGGCGATATCGTTCCAAAATTTAAAAAAAAACCTTCTGAGTTTTGGTGTGACATGTTGGTATGACTTCCAAATCTACGAAATCATTTTTCTATTTATTTGCCTATTTGAAAGCCTACCAGTGCTTTAAATATAAAATAAATGTTCTTAATAATGACTAAAAGCTGTTAAAAATGATATAATCAAGAGTAATTAGAGTTTGCTTCATTGTGCCATCATAACCTCCATTCGTAACCCCTCCCCCTTCTGCATGCGGGCGTTTTCGACCGTTGTTATTTTATTCACCAGTAATGTAGCTACAATAAAATGCTATGCTAATATATTTCATTTTCCCATAAAATCTACCTCCAGCCTCCTCTACGGCATGAGATCAACATAACCTCAATATGTTATACAGTAATGTGGATTCAGGATGAGGAGTAGGTTTCAAGGAATGATAAAAACTTTGTGAAATAAATATTTCATTTTTTTGAATACCGCTTTCTGCATGTTTACATGTTGTCTTTTACATCTGATTGTGCAGCTGAAAACAACCTCAGAGATGTGAAGACCAATGGTTAAACTCGTTGAGAACACAGAAACACATGAGATCTTGAACGTGGTCAGTAGGCTACTTGGATGGTTGATGGCACACTGTTGTCAGCCACCCAACCGCAAACTCCAGATGAGGAAACCCTCTTTGGAAAACTGGACCAGCCTCGGGTGGAAGATAAACTGCAAATGCCCAAAGCACAAGTCGGAGCAAAAGTTACATTTCAATGTAGGCCTACACAGATAAATGCAATGCATGTAGTAGTATTATTGCAAATCAACAACACACTATACGCAAATGGTCGGTATTCCTCCTTTCAATATAGCAGAGGCAGAGTGGGGGATGTTTATTTGAACTAGGACTGTGAACAGGAGCAGCACACGTGAGTTGCATTTCTGCCAAGTCCAAGTATAGGCTGGGCGCCTGATTCTTGATTCATTTATTACCCCTTATCTTCATGAAGCTAGAGACGATCTCAAATGACGAATGTGATAAAGTTGAAACAGATTTCTGAACAGAAAAGTTTGTCCAGTGTTCTCTTATAGTTCAGAAGTTTGCAACACCGTAGCACGACCACTTACAACGCAAGTTGTTTTGTTGTTGCTTTTATCATTAGAGGGGCTTGGACATCGTGGTCATAGAGACCCATGTATTTGGGTGAGTGTAATTTTGTATGATAACCTGTTTTAATATGGTGACTGTATTGGTGTGTCTTTGTACTGTGGGTGATGATTGGGATGAAGGCAACTGGGGCCTTAAGTAAGGAAACATCTCAGCATTTGCCTGCAGTAGACGTGGGAAACCGCTTCCAAGATGGCCGAGTTAGGAATCGAATCCACCTCGTCTCAGGTTTGCCACATGAGGCTTAACGTACCCCGTTTCAGCCCTCAGACCAGAATTACTTTTATGGGCAGGGCCAGGAAACGAACCCAGACCTCTGGAGCAACAACTGAGAATGCTAGCCACTACACGACGAGGTGGTCAAACAAGAATTGTACCCAGGCATATATCTAGGCCTAATGAGGAAGACTAGGGAGTTGTGTGTCTACAAGGTATAAGGAACCTAAGAACATGGTAGCCTTTCTTCCTGGAACTACAAACTGTCATTCACTCTCTGAGAACAGTTTTGAGCTAGACTGTAAAGACCCCTTTACAGATTTGGCTTGTCAATCTTTCATTTGCTTCATCTTGGCCCACATCAGGCTGCAGAACGTGACAAGCAGGAGATGGGACAGCATAACACAAAACACTTTTGCTGCCATAGAGCTTACAACCGATCCAATATCCCCACCATGAGCAACGATGTGATCAAATGGAGCCCACACAGATTCTTTACCTTAGTAATACAGCATTATGTTTCAACAGATGACTGGAATCAAGCAGACACTGGAATGTCATAACATGCTTGACACTAGATATTTCTGAAAAATACTGCTTATATTGAATGCTGTCAGTAGTGATAACAATATGGCATGGCAGTATCCGTTTACTTCTCGAGTTATTGTGAACTTGCACATTATATGCACCTACTTTAACATGGTTACGTGTATGCTCACCAATGCAATTCAATTGCAGGAATTGCAATTTATACTCCACTGCCCATTGGAGGTTGTAATCCCTACAGTGAAAGCTGCAATGTCCATTCAATGCTTCGATTGAGTGGGGAGGAACTATTCATACAACTCCTGCATTATTTACCAAAGGAAAGGGTATTATTGGTTTGGTATATGAAACACATACTGCTATAACATTTGTGAAAAATTAGTGACAAGTAACACACTGCTACAACACACATCTGTTCCCAGGAATTTACCCATATATGCTCAAATTTCTCAAACATATATTCCTAGTAGCAATAATGTTATAGGATTATTGTATCAGTTGTACAGCTACAGGCAGTTTCTCTTGAGATAACGGCTGGCTGCGTGGTTCAGCGGTAACGTTCTCGCTTGCTGGGCCCATGGTTGCAAGATCGAATTCTGGCGCAATCAGCTGGCATTTGAGGGAGCGCAAATGCAAGGGAGCAGTGTCAGTAGATTTACTGGCACGTTAAAATCCCCTTCGGGGTACAATTCTGGCACCCCGGCGTCTCTAAAAGCCACAGTAGTTAAAAGGTACGTAAAACCAATAACATTATTATATCTAGAGATAACAACTTTCCATATCAAAACAGTGTCACATACCTCACACTGAACACTGCCACTGTTATCGAAATAACATTAATACACAGTACACCTGCACTGATCACACACACACATTGGTTGTACCACCAACATCCAAATAACCTACATGGGAGTTATTCATGAAGCATACAGACACCAACTGGTAAGGAACGGGAGTCCACAAGTAGTATGTATTCATGTAATTGCATACAACCCACACCACACAGCTCAGGGAAATAATTTATATACAGAGAGCATGGAGCAGTTGCAATGGAAGGAGATACGGAAAAGTAAATATTTGAGAAGAAACTCCATGGCATAGTGAACATTGCATGCTAAATGTTGTGATAAATGAGCAGTAATAAAGAAACCCTACACTCACGTGTTACTCAGTAGTAGGGAGTGACATATATCCCTTGCAATGGTTTTCGCAGCATATTATATGGCCACAACCTTGGAGCCATGCAGAGTGTATGTCAAAATAGGACCAGGGTCCAAACCTGGGTGCTTCGATCACAAGTCACTTTGTATCTTTAATACTGTATTGTAGTATTTGATTGAGACAGCTGCATGCATGCGCTGCAAATATTAACATAGATAGGAAAATTATGGACATGTGTAGGCCCTACCGCATTTCAAACTACCGTACTTCAGTACCGTTAACTTAACTAAAGCTGTTCCTGCACATTTACAAAGATTTGACTGAAGTCTTCAGCAAGATGAAAACAATTGTTTGGTACATTTGGCAGGAATAAATTACACACACATATAAAGGTCCACTATGTACAAGACTGTATCGTACTTTTATTCGGATTTTTACGCAAAAACAAACAAATAAAAGTAAATCCATACATTCTGATTACGACTGAAACTATGAGCAAGGTTTACACCTTAGCAATTAATACCTGCCCTACATATTCATTATGTTGTCCCACGTTTAGAGCGAACGTAGTTGCCGCCATTTCTAATAACACCGCTTGTCACTTGTTATTCAATTTAGTAATGGATCCAACATAATGCAGATTACGTCACTAAAAATGGAGTATACTGCAACAGTTGTCGGCATGCGGCCCCAAAAAGCAAACAAAGTGCGGGTGGCAGTCTTTGTTTTGGTTCGAAACCGTCCATAAGAGTTTCCCGCACCTGTCCACTACCGGCCTAGACAATGAGGCTTTTTTCATGAAATTCCGTTAGTTACTCAACTGCTCACACAGCGCTGTCAACCCAGCATAGCATGACTTTAAGACTTATGGCACTATTTGTCATTATAATTTCCACAATATCAAAATGCAAATTATATCACAAAGTAAAAGAGCGTGATATTAAATCTGAGAGAAGCTAGAAATACCTTGCACCTTATTAAAATATAATTCCATTAGGTTCACTCAGTTTTTATAAAACTTCATGAACTTTCCTGCTGAGTGGTTAGTACAGAAGACTTTTGGAAGCAACCGGTTTTTCGGCTTGTGCAATAATATCCGTAATCGGTGATACGAATTTCTCTGCAATGACGCTGACAAGCCCGTTGCTGTGGTTAGGTTAATGCGTGGAGAGGATTAGAGTTCTGAGAAATGCAATCCAAACATTTCATACAAGACATTCTTTCCAATGTGTATACAACGTAACCCGGACTTGCAGTTTTCATGGTCGGCAAAAGTATTGCTAAAATTGTAATTTGATGATAGTTGATGTTAAAGGGTCTAACATCGTGGTTATCGGCCTCTAATTGTTTGGGGTGAAAATTAAATATGAACACGAGAACTAAAACTAACTACAACTTACTACTAACTTACGGATTAGGAGAAGAAAAGGACGAAAATGAAAGAATAAGGGAAATAAGCTATAGGTAAAGGAAATGCCCTCAAACCTCAAAAAATGAGAATTGACGGATTTGGAAGGATGTAGAGCCATGAAAGGCAGATAGGAAGGGAAATAGGAAAAATTCCGCCCCAGAGTCACAGGAAAAGGGGAAAAACAGCTCAGTTATCCTCCCGAACTCAACAACCGTGAGCCCTTGAGGGTGTAGCACTATCCAGGGTGCACCTTCAGTGGTGGGGCTACACACACCCTGCCTCCTTTATGACCTTCTGCAGAAGGCAGGAGATATGATGAAAAGAAAAACAAGAGGTCTGACCCTTTAAAGAATGAGGGTATCAGGAAAGATTAGACAAGGTTCAATTAAGGCGGGAATTTGAAAGACTCCCTAGATCTCGGATATCTTAATACCGTCAGGGTCGGAAGAGAACATGAGTTGGTCAAGGAAAGCCAACAGGAAATATGCCAGAGAGGACGCAGGTACAATTAAGTGGAAGCATTCGCGAAATCAGCTGGTGCCCCCTGGTCGCCAACCAACATCCCAGAAGTTGTAAGCCCCTGAGGGAGGGGGAGTGTCGTAATTTCGTAAGTGAACGAGAGGTGACCAAGGGTAGTTGACATGAATGATGACAGAAAGGAGCCCGACACAAGTAAGTGCAAGCAATACCGTACTCAGCTGGGGTCCCGTGATCACCAAAACCACGTCCCACTAGTCGTGAGCCCCTGGGGGATGTACTGAAGAATGATTCAACAGAATCGCAAGAAAACATTATGATACCCATTTTTCAGAAGATACCTTACGGGTATGCACTGGACGGTTGATTCCGTAGTTAATTGGATATCTTCGTAGGTCTCAGAGGCCGGGAAGTCCTTAACATGTGCCTTACTAGCAGCGGTAAAGTACTATCCCGGCATTTGCCCGGATGGAGTGTAGAAAAACCACACTCAGGATAGTTTCTGTATGTGCTGGGTTTTGAACCTACGATCTCTAGACTTGCTACAGCTGCCCTCGCAGCCGTGGTGCACGATTAAACGATCGCAACTACAGGGGTAGAGGACCTCGTAGGTCCGCCTCATAAAACCTCAATAAATAACTAACTACGATCACAACTACGGCGTGGACTCTTAAAATGACGACTACACTCAACAGGTGAAGGAGAGTTTGTGTCCGGAACAAGATTATCGCGGGAAATCACGTTGAGCCCATTATCACACGGAAACTTATGAAATGAAAGCACACCTCCTATTTTCTTCCTATTGGAAGTGCAAAATGGCACAAAACAGTATGACATACGGTACTGGATTTGAGCCGCGGCGTTCAAACCATAGTTTATAATTTACCCCAGCATTTTACAATTTCATTAGCATACACTCCAAACAACTTTGGAATTCAGTATATTAATACCGACTACTTAAAATAATTGAAACGGAAACAAAACTTCGTTGTTCTAAACGTATCACTGTGAGAAACACATTTAATATACTCGTACCTACTGTACAACTGTACATGGGTTGGGGGTGCGCTCTACCGACAACTAGAGGACATTTTTCAATTACACGTTATGAATGGGTTCTAACTGGGGATGTCAAGGCCGGTATCGAGAGCGCCCCTCGCATCCAGTCGGCCGTGGCCTAACACACCGAAATTGCTTCAAAATAAATTCCAAAATAATCTACCCAATGAGTAAGAGAGTCTTCTTCTTCTGCTTCGTTGATGGTTGAAGTCAATGAGCATATATTAACAGAGGAGGGACTCTTAACGTAGATCGGTTTTTCTTACAGAAGTTGAAGACGTAATGTTTGGATACGAACGCTGCGCACATAGCCTCATGCAAGAACTGACCATTCATCTCTATAATACTACTGGATGTCGCACTTCTCGCATTGGCCGCACAGAAAAGTGAGTCCAGGAAATCGGTTACATTCGCCTGGAGGAAGGGGAGAAGATATGTTCTCCGTCAGCAGATTCACAGTACGGTATGTAATGTGTGAAAGGCGAGCAATATTTTATCGAAAATGGTCATTTCTTGTAAATATATTCATTTCATAGCAGTTTCAGACTACACACTGCTGTTAATTAGTACGAACTAATTTATGAGGATCTGAGAAGAAAATAAATATGATATTTATTTTAAAGGGCCTGGTTGTTAAGTCAGAATACTCATATGAATAGGGAGTAATGAAACGGGTTTTGACTATACTTGCGATAAACTGCATTCTTGACTATCACCGCGGAGGCTCGGGTTCGATTCCCGGCTCTGTCAAGAAAATTTTAATTCTGCTCTGAGGGCTGGAGCGGGGTACACTCATCCTCACGAGGCAATAATGGATAGAGGCGGGTTCGATTCCTACCTCAGCCATCCTGGAAGTGGTTTTTGGTAGTTTCCAGTCATATGCCGGGATTGTAATGAACCCGTATTTATAAAGCCCAGTGTATGTCATGAGAAGAGAATCGAACGGCCCGCGCGTAACAATTCTATGTTTGGAATTAAAGGAACTGCTTATGCTACCCGCATCACAGGCTGCGTTGGAAGATTTCATCATCTCATTTTATGTCCAGAGAATGGAGAGGTTTTTTAAATGAATATTTTAACATTGGATAAATGAGATTCAGATTGACCTGGAAAGTGTCACATTTACAAGTTTCTGTGAAGTCTCGCAGGCAGAAACCGGTCTTTTAGGCGTCACGTGACAGGAGTGAGCGAGATTCACGTAGACACGTGTATATTGCGCACGGCACACGCGGAACACGTGGAGGAGAGGAAGTTCTGCACGCGACACGTAACTTGACGCGTGGACAAGGAAGTCAAATGACCGCAGATTAACCAATGAGAATATTATAATTTGATGACGTAAAATAATTATAATTACTCTGAAATACAATATATAAATAATTAGACCACAGAAATATGAATAGTTTTGGAAATAAAACATATTGGAATAAAGGAAATTTTAAATCGAAAGCTGAAAAAAGAGATAATTGGATATGAAGTGAACCTTCATTGTTCGGGTCCATAGACGCCATTTTATAATCACAAGGAAGGGAGAGTTGCGTCCTCGGAGAGATGATTCCATGTCGAAGACTGATCGAGTAAAGACGTGTTTTTCTGAGCTACAATTATTGAACGAAGATCTACAAGTCAAGTTGACAGAAGGATCGCCGTATCCTCCGGCGAAGCCAAGGAAAAGCTTCGCTGAATTATTTCTGTTTTAGAAAAGACTTAGATATTGAAAGCTACGAAGAAATATAATTATTAACGAAGTGAATTCGTAATAAATAAATACATTTAAAGAAAGTCTACGTATATCAGTGAAATTGAAGAAGTATACATACATTTTTAATCTACGTGAGTTAATAAAAGTCAACGACAAGATTGCAACTAAAGTATCTTCCAGTATTAGGAATATTTCAACCACATGTTATCTAACCTTGGTCGACGAGGATACTTTAATATGAATTTCTTGACGACAATAGTAATGGCGTACTAAATTATGGAGGGGAACTAGCCTACATCAACATGTGGATTCCAGACGTGACCTAACACGACGAGAAAGACATAAGTTACACGAAGAAGTGGTATTGCATCATCAACCGCAATCCACTGAAGTCACTAATGCAACAACAACATGAGTTTCCAATTCCATCACGGAAATATCATAAATATAATTGCAACTATCTACAATTCACAGGAGATCTTCAAGAACCGAATGAAGATTGAACAACAGAAACCATCTGGTTCCGGAAGCGAACGAGAGATGCCAGTTCGTATCCCGAGGAAATGGCGGAGGCAAGATTGGTTCGACTTCAGGGAGGCCGGAGCTGTCGCTGTGGAGCGCGCCAGCCCAGCTGATTGGGACGGCAGGCAAGCGCGTGCCTGCTTACTACATCAGCTTTTTTTCCGAACGCGATCCAAGGAATGTAGTCTTCCAGACTTCAACAATGACCCAGGTTATGAAGAAAGTATTGGGGCAGAAGGTAGTTAAAGCGATTTAATTATATTTGTAGTTAGTTTGCAGTATTTTGGATATTTAGATCTGACCAACATTTTGTGTAGCTACGTGACTATTTTCATGCTTTTAGTAGTTGATAGTCCATTTTTGATATTCTATTTCGTAAATTTCAAGTTAGTATTTTTTAAACGTCATCGTTCGTCGATTTTGACGTAATGTAGATGTTTTTATTCTTCGTTGCATTTTTTATAATGAATAGTTTTTCGATTTTATGCGAATTCGTTTTAATAGATAGCGGAATGCTTCATTATGTTTTATTCATCATCAACATCATCATCATTTCCCCTTTTCCACTTGCACTGGGTGGGGGCAAGTAAGGTTCCTCTCCACTTTGTTCTGTCGTTCCACCATTCCTATTCCGACACAGTGTTCCAATCCAGGGTCCGTTTTCTAATACTATTAGTCCATCCAACGCATTCTTGGTCTTCCTCGTCCTCGCTTCCCTGTCATCCATCGTTCCAGTGCTCGTCTTGGTAGCCTTACTTCATTCATCCGTTTGACATGTACAAACCATCTCAATCTGTTTTGCTCCAGTTTGTCATTTAGTTTCTGTACTCCCAGTTCTTTCCGTATATATTCATTTCTCACTCTGTCTGTTGGACTTGGACTCAAAATGTCAACAGAACAGTGAAGTGAATTCAAATATTCTAAGTATTTATTCTTTGTAAATAGACAGGGCATTTTGCCAAATTCCTGTGGACATCAGTTATGAAAATGGCTCGAGCAGAAGCATGGTGTACTGTATTAAAAGTTAAAGATTAATTATATTTTGTAAGAGGAAAGAATAAGACGGGTGGTCCTATTTCAGTTCCTAAAATGGTGGTGACCCTGACGTGATTAATAACGCAGATATTGGTAAGTCTCGGTCTGGTTATATTCATAAATTTTAACAATGGAAGTGCTTGTAAAGAGACGAAAACCTGTGAGATCGAGGTTCACTAAGAATTATGATGACCTGTTGCAAGTATTAAATGATGAAGAAAATTGTAAAGAAGAAATTGTAAGAAGCAAATTAACAACTCTGGAACGGTTAACTACCGACTTATATAACCTCAACGAACAGGTGGCAGCATTAATGTTAGAAAACAGTGATCAATCTGAAGGTGAATTTGAACGAGAATACGAGAGTGTAGAGAAGTTCAATGAGGACATGGATTGTGCACGTGTGAAAGTAGAACAATTTATTGTGAGGCAACATACCGGTGTCCAAATCACAAACAATGGACAGTCGGTCATTTCTTTTCCAAACTCCAGCAGACGAAAACTTAGGTTACCCAAAATTGAATTAAAGAAGTTCAGTGGGGATATAAAAGAATATCTTGGCTTTTGGAGCCAATTTAGGCGAATTCACGAGGACGGGGATTTGGAAAATGAGGACAAATTCCAGTACCTGATTCAGGCTACCACGGCTCAAGAGCTCGGGAGATTGTTGATAGCTTCCCTTCCACTGCGGAGAACTATAATAAGGCTATATAGAGAGCCTGAAGTATAGATTTGGAAAAGAAGAGTTGCTTATCGAATATTATGTAAGAGAACTCCTGTCACTAGTGATAAATAATGCCACTGAAGACGGAGGAAAGCGTGACACAGCTCGCCTCTATGATAACCTAGAATCTCACCTGCGTGCTTTAGAGTTAATTGGTATGACTTCAGACAAATATGCTGCCATGCTCTTTCCGCTCGTGGAGTCCTGCATCCCTGAATATATTCTTAGGGTGTGGCTGAGAAGTCCAATGACAATTGATAATGAAGAGGGCGGAAGCAAAATCTATGGAGAAAGAATTTCCTTGGCGAAAGCGGGCTTCAGACTGAGTGAGGTTAGTCCACAAAGATATAAGAATAAAGCAGCAACCTGATAAAATTGTACCTACTGCAACAGACTTGTTCTCCGGTGAGCAGAAGTATAAATTGACGTGTGTGTTCTGCGGAAAACCACATGAGAGTAAGGAGTGTTTTCAAGCACAGAGGTTGTTTCTAAGTGAGAAGCAGGTCATGTTAAAGAGAAACAAGGGAAGTTTCGTCTGTCTGAAGCCAGGACATCGTGCTAAAGATTGTATAGGTAAAGTGAGCTGCATCGTCTGTTCTAAGAAGCATTGCACCATCATGTGTCCACAGCTGGAAGTCAAGCAAAAGGACCAAAAATGTGAGGAAAAGGCAGAACAAAACCAGAACACCTCGCTTTCAAGTCAGTGCTCCTCGGATGTAGTTCTTCAGACCCTGCTAGTGAATCTTGAGGCCTATGGGAGGAGACGGACTGTAAGAGCACTCATCGATACCGGTTCACAGCGGTCATACATATTGAAAAGTACTGCGCGGGAAATGGGTTATCAACCAGTTAAATCAGAAGTCGTGATACATGCCTTATTTGGAGGGGGTTCATCCAAGAAAATGGAGCACCAATGTTATGATGTTCTCTTGAAGAGTTTGGTAGAAGACAATTCGTGCATAATTCAAGTTTTAGACCAACCAATAATATGTGGGTCAATCTCACGGCCATATTTAAGTACTTGCATGGGAGAATTGAGGAGGAGGGGGATTCACCTCACAGATGTCGGAGCTGGACAGCCACCAATTGAAATCCTGATAGGATCGGATGCACTAGGGAAGCTGTACACTGGAACTGTAAAAGAATTAGAGTGTGGACTCACTGCTGTGCAAACTAAATTAGGCTGGGTCGTAATGGGTAAAATGATGGACAAGTCTGGCACAAATACCCATGCTGCCATGATAACTACCCTTTTGACTCACACTAGTCATCTGCCGGACCTATGGAAGTTGGATACCCTGGGAATTTTGGATCCCTGTGAAAGCCAAACAAATGAGGAAATCGAAACAGCTGTGCGAGATCACTTCAAGAGAACTGTGAAGAGGGATGCTGAGGGAAGGTATGAGGTTAGTTTTCTCTGGTTGGATGGTCAGGAAGAGCTACCTGATAACAGAGTGGTAGCTGAGAAGAGGTTAATAGTTACAACCACGAAACTTGAAGTGGCAGAGAAGTTTGATGACTATGATGAAGTATTGAAAAACTGGTTGAATGTGGGCGTGGTAGAAGTGGTTCAAGATGACGAGCAACAGAAACGTGGGCACTATCTTCCGCATCGGGGAGTCTTCAAAGACAATTCAACGACGAGTGTGAGGCCAGTCTTTGATGCATCCTGCAAGCAGAAAGGGGGCTGCTCTTTAAATGACTGTTTGGCAAAAGGACCGAACTTGCTGGATTTAATCCCCAAGATTTTGCTCAAGTTTCGACAAGGGAAAATTGGTGTCATTTCCGATATCAGGCAGGCCTTCCTACAAATCTCTGTGGACGAACAAGACCGTGACTGTCTGCGATTTCTCTGGTGGGAAAATGTCAAAGAGAAGAAGGTGAAAATATTGAGACATCGTAGAGTTGTTTTTGGAGTAAACTGCAGCCCATTCCTCCTGGGAGCAGTTATCCAGCATCACTTGAGTCAGTATGAACCGCCTTTAAAAGGAGTGGCTGAAACACTGAAGGACTCTTTTTATGTTGACAATTGTGTCACGTCTGTCAATTCAGAAGAGGAGCTGCATACATTTGTTGGACAAGCTACTGAAATAATGGCTGAAGGGAAGTTTGACCTGAGAGGTTGGGAGCATACAGCCTTATGCACCGAAGGTACTGCCAAACCGTCACCAGTTCTTGGACTACTGTGGGATAAGGTAGAAGATAAGTTGTACTGCGATGTCATTGGGATAAGCTACCCTCAAAGAGCAATTACATGAAGAAATATCTTATCCACAGCGCAGAGAGTCTTCGATCCAATAGGCTTCACCTCTCCTGTTACTCTTTGCCCTAAAATACTTCTCCAAGAAAGCTGGAAAAGCAAATTAGGCTGGGATGCTGAACTTCCAGAAGAGATGTCCCACAAATTTATGAGATGGGTTGAGGACCTTCCAATTTTATCGGTTGTAAGGATCCCAAGATGGACTTCAATGAAGGAGACAGACTCGTGTGCTCTACACGTCTTTTGCAACGCATCAAAGTCATCCTATGCAGCCGTGGTGTTCTTGAGATGTGAAGACAGCAGGAGAGTGTCGGTTCAGTTATTGCAAGCTAAATCTAGGATTGCACCTTTGAAAAAGATCACAATTCCAAGGTTAGAACTGCTCGCTTGTTGTTGCATTGGGACTCATTTAGCTACACATTTGAGGAAAGGTATTGACGCATTACACTGGATTGCCCAAGATGGAAAATGGGGAACATTTGTTAGAAATAGGGTGAAGGAAATTTGTAGTAGTTCCAATGTTCAAGACTGGAGGTACATTCCTGTCCATGAAAACCCTGCTGATCTACCATCAAGAGGCTGTAGTGCGAAAAAACTGTTAGAATCCCAATGGTGGGAGGGACCGAGCTGACTTAAGCTCTCCGAAGAGAACTGGCCAAAGTGTGAATCAATGGCAAAGGAGGACGACATAGATCAGGAAAGGAAGAGAGATGCGATATCTTTAACTGTTGCTACACAAGAGGCATGGTATTTGAAGTATTTCTCGTCCTGTACGAAGATTGTACGAATGGTGGCCTGGATGCTACGGTTCATTCATAATGTTCGGGTTAAAAAGGATAAGCATCTCGATTCTGAACTGTCCACCCACGAAGTAAAGAATGCAGAAAGACGCCTTTTGAAGTTTGTACAAAATGATATGTTTATGAAGAAAGAGAAGATGGACTTCAAATCCTTGTGTACTTTAGAAGATGAGGACGGACTGCTGAGAATCAAGACAAAGATTGTGGGAAGAAAAGATGATGCAGATTTCAGATTCCCCATTCTGTTGCCATCAGATCATAAAGTAACACATCTGTTGGTTATGGAAGAACATATGAAAGCCTCTCATGCAGGAGTGCAAATTCTGCTATCTATCATAAGAGAACGATTTTGGATTGTCAAAGGGCGGAAGACTCTGCCTAGCATTGTTTCCAAATGTGTGAGATGTAAACAGTTTGAAGCAAAACGTATTGAATCAGTACCTGTGGAACTTCCTGAAAATCGGGTGAGAGAAGCCAGTGCATTTGAAGTAGTAGGAATCGATCTAGCGGGTCCATTGCACTTGAAGAATCGTACCAAGTCTTGGATAGTGATCTTCTCCTGTGCAGTCTTCAGAGCGGTTCATTTTGAACTGGTTACTTCTCTTTCGGTATCCAGCTTCATTTTGGCACTGAGAAGATTTATTTCCAGACGCGTTAGACCACATGTCGTCTATAGTGACAACGGGACAAATTTTCATGGAACGGAGAACTTACTCAAAGCACTTGACTGGGATAAGATAGTAAAGGAAACTGCCATTTCAAGAATTGAATGGGGATTCAATCCACCCACAGCAGCTTGGTGGGGTGGGTGGTGGGAGCGATTGATTCAAACACTTAAGAAGTTGGTGCGACGTGTACTTGGGCGTGCATGTGTGGAATATGATGAAATGTTGACCATTTTGATTGACTGTGAAGCTCTTGTTAATTCACGACCACTAACTTATCTGTCTGAAGATCAGAATGACTTGGTGCCTTTGACGCCTGCAATGTTTATACAAGACATTCCAAGGGTGGGAGTACCTGATCTTGATCTCATCGGTAGTGTTAAACTGTCAAAGAGGTATATGTACCAACAACGACTAAAGGAAGACTTGAGAAAGAGGTTCAGAGTGGAATATCTTGGTCAGCTCATCCAAAGAAGGAACGAGCTGAATAATATGACGCGAGACCTTCAAGTAGGTGAAGTCGTGCTAATTGGTGGTGACGACAGGAAGAAGATGGACTGGCCCATGGGGAGAGTCGCAGCTGTATACCCAGGAAAGGACAACAAAATACGAGCGGTGAAGGTGAAAACTGCTACTGGTATGTTGATCCGACCAGTTCAACGCATCTATCCTTTGGAGATTTGTACCAAGACAACTAGTGTACCGATGGATGAGCCTGAGCCTGCCGTTACCTTGAGAGATGAGAAAGTGTACGTTACAAGGTCCGGTAGAAGAGTAAACATTCCATCACGCTTTCTTCAGTGATTTAATTGTGTATAGTGTCTTTCCTTTTTCTTATCACTCTTTATTGTGAAATTGTTTACTATTTTAGTGGTTTTGATTCAACATTGTTAATCAAAAGGTGGGAGTATGTTGGACTTGGACTCAAAATGTCAACAGAACAGTGAAGTGAATTCAAATATCCTAAGTATTTATTCTTTGTAAATAGACAGGGCATTTTGCCAAATCCCTGTGGGCATCAGTTATGAAAATGGCTCGAGCAGAAGCATGGTGTACTGTATTAGAAGTTAAAGAATAAATTATGTTTTGTAAGTGGAAAGAATAAGACGGGTAGTCCTATTTCAGTTCCTAAAACTGTCCCTCCTAGTTTTCTGGACCATACTTCTCAGGAATCTCATCTCAGCTGCTTGTACTCTGCTCTCATCCCTCTTAGTCATTGTCCAAGTTTCTGCTGCATATGTCATTATAGGAACATAATATGCTTTGTACATAACTTCTTTAGCCTTCATTGGTATATCCATGTTCCGTACTAGTCCCCGTGCCTGTTGGAAGAAAGCACTCCCGAGTTGTATTCTTCTGCTAATTTCCAAATCTAGTCTTCCATCTTCAGCCAGTTCACTTCCCAAGTATTTGAAGTGTTTCACCACTTCCAATTCCTTATCTCCTACTTTGATTACTCCTTTTCCTTCTTTCTTATCTCTACTCATCACCACTGTTTTACTCTTCTCCACATTTATCTTCAATCCCCATTGCTCAATCTTTTCATTTATTACGTCTAACTGGACTTGTACCTCCATCTCATCCTCATCCCAGATCACAACCTCGTCTGAAAACAACAATACCTTCATATTTGCCCTACTATATTCTTCCATTGCTGCCTTCATGATGTCATCCATCACCAATACGAACAATAAGGGTGACAACACACATCCTTGCTTTAGTCCAGTGTCAATTTTAAACCATTCCGATGTCCCGACTCTAGTCTTCACACTACTGTAGCACTCCATGCACATTCCTTTTATCATGTCTCTCAGTTCCTTGCCTATCCCCCTATTTGTTAAGCTTTCCCAAACTTTTGTTCTAGGAATGCTATCATAGGCCTTTTCTAGATCAATAAAAGCCATTACCATATCCTTCCCATATTCCCAACTCTTTTCAATGTTCTGTCTCAGAATGAAAATAGGTTCCACTGAATACCTGCCCCCTCTAAATCCAAACTGCTCCTCCTCTATTTGGCTTTCTACCTTTGCCCTAATTCTTTTTTCTAGGATTCTCTCCATTACTTTGGCAACATGCGAGATGATGGTGATTTCTCGGTAGTTACCACACACCTTCCTGTCCCCTTTCTTGAATATTGGTAATATTATTCCCTTTTTCCAGACTCCAGGTACTTTCTTCTCTCTCCACACACTCCTGAGACGTCTGTATGCCCACTGCAGTCCCACTGATCCTGCCGCCTTGATCATTTCTATTGCCACTTCGTCGATTCCCACAGCTTTCCCCATCTTCATCTTCCTAACTGCCCATTCCACTTCTGCCATAGTAATGTCTGGTTCTTCTTCTATTTCTTCCTCCACCGTTTTGGCTGTTTGCGTAACTTCTCCGCATGCCTGACGTCTCACCTTCAACAGCTCGCTGAAATATATTTTCCATCTGTCCGTTATCTCTTCTGGTTTTGTCAATATTTCACCTTCTTTGCTTTTCACGAACCCAGTGTTCACCTTTTCACTCCTTCTGCGTTTTATAATTCCAAACAGCAATTTCTTTCCACAATGTAAATCCTCCCTTATTTCCTGAGTGAATTCTTCCCAGCTTTTCTTCTTTTCCTCTGCAATTACTTTCTTGCAATCTCTGTTTGCTTCTATATATTTTGCTCTACTTTCTTCAGTTTTTGTTTTGTTTTCCATTCCTTCCAAGCTTTCTTCTTCTCTCTTACCTTTTCTTTCACTCTATCGTTCCACCATTTTGTTGCCTTTTCCCGTACCTTTCCTGATGTTCTACCACATGTTTTCTCTGCACTGTTTACAAATGCACTCTTAAACTCTTCCCATTCTTGTTCCACATTGGTAGTATTCGTCCTTGGTATCTGTTCTTGCAATTCTCTCTTAAACTCTTCTGCAACCTCCTTTTCCTTTAGTCTCGGACCTTAATCTTTCTTTCCCTTTTTCTGTTAATCTCATGACCTTTCCTACTTTTAATTTTACTACCACTGCCCTATGGTCTCCTCCAAAGGCTTCATTATACTTCAGAATGCTTCAGAATGTTTCAGAATGTTTTAGAAATTTGATAATGCTTCAGCATTCTTCGAAATACCTTATAATATTTTATAATACTTCAGAATTCTTCGGAAAATTCTGTATATTTATGATTTAGATCATGTTTGCATTTAGTTAAATCTGTGGATTTAATATAAACAATTGACATGGTTCAATAACGAACGTCATTGTAATTGACTAGAAGGAAGCAACGTATTGTTGACAGTAAAGTACGCTTGAAAGAAAATCGATAGCTCGTTTGCAGAACAGAGTTTTGACAACGCTAAACTAGCGAGAAATATGAAAGGAATGCAGGATTGTAATGGAATGCATCGACTTATAATGTAACAGGTGTTAGTTAAAGTTTAAATGAATAAATATTCATTAAATGTAACAAAGTTTTGGTGAGGAAATGAATTATATTTTTATTAATTCGATGTTTATATACAGACGAGTATCGTGAAGTGTAATTTTTCAACGTAAAGTGGTTCTTATACAGTAAACGATGACATGATAACGTCGGAATGAATCGCTAAAGAATGTATTAAGATGAAATGCTTTACAGATATTATGAGCGTTGGTAATCAAACAAGTTGATAGGGCGTGCACGAGGAAATGGAAGGATATGTATAATCGATAGAGGCTTACTGTATTTGGTGGAAATAAGTTTACGTAAATGCGTGTGATAAATGGTAAATATTTGAATTCCGTGCAATGATACGTTGAAGTGTAGAGAAATTTTAGTAAAGGTATTGATGCGTATAATGTAACGCCACATGAGAAACTTGTTCAATGGAAATATGAATATTTCAGCGATATATGATGAGAAATAGCGGTCTTAAATGGTATTAATGACAGTGTTGTCAGTGAAAGCGATGTATATAAATATGAAGTTGAGTACCGAAACCCACTATATTCAAGTATTGTGCTAACCACAAAGATAGTCTGTTATATAATTTCATCTGTTATCGGATTTTACTAATGATTTTAACGCATTGGAACAGTAATTAGCTTAATTATTTGTTACTTATGTTCACTTGGAAATGACAAACTTTAAGCGACAGTGAGAAAGATAATGTGATCTTGAAATGATAGTAACGTGAAGAAGTAGTAATGTTGATCTAGAATGATCGTAGATGTGAAGGAATATCGTGCTGGTAACGATAAATCGAGCAACATTGTAAATATTAATAATAATAATAATAATAATGAAAATCCACAGCCTGCTTCCAGTCTCCGACCGGGTCAGGAATGGAATGAATGAAGCCCCCATCTAGCGGCGAGGATATGATCTGTGCCGGCTGCCGAGGCCTGACGCACTCCTCTGGGGCAATGATTAAATGAATGACAGATGAAATGAAATGATAGTGGAGAGAGTTACTGGAATGAAATTTTGACAGGGAAAACCGGAGTACCCGGAGAAAAACCTGTCTGCCTCCGTTTTGTCCAGCACAGATCTCACATGGAGTGACCGGGATTTGAACCACGGACCCAGCGGTGAGAGGCCGGCGTGCTGCCACCTAAGCCACGGAGGCTAATAATAATAATAATAATAATAATAATAATAATAATAATAATAATAATATGAGTGTTAAATATTTTTATTAAGAAGTAGTAATTTTTAGAACGTCATATTAAGTAGACCTATGTATAATCTAGGGTGAAAATGTAAATAGGAAACATCGTTTTTACGAGAATTATTTGATATGGAAAGTACAGTATGATCAACAAGTAGTTGATATTTTCAAGAACTTCCCAGCTGGTTCCAATCACCCTTCCTCTCGCATGGTAACGCCGCGTTGGAGTTGCAGGTATTTAATTTTAAGTTGAGGGTGATGAAGTTATAACTTCAATAAGGCATGTGAACTAATTGGGTGGTGGCGTTATTGTTTTTATTGCACGATGTTTTAAAAAAAATAGGCCAGTTCATTTCCGGTAACAAAATAAACACGGTCTAGGCTGAGGTTTGAGATAACACGCTACAATTTGCAAATAATATCATATCAATCTTCTAACACCCACGAGCAATAAATCGAGAGCTCAAGCCACGTTAAAAATAGTTTAGGGTAGGCTAATTAGATTACAGTAATACCGTTCATTAATTGACAAGCAGAAACTATTTCCAGTAAGAAACGAAGAAAAATATCCGTTATTAATTCCTAGCAATGAAAATACTTATATTTCTGGACACATATGCCAATATTTGAACATTTAACGAATGATGCTAGAACAGTGCCGTAAGATGGGTACTCTAAGGATGAAAACTTAACTCAATAAATGGCAAATAAAGTGCATTTACTTGTGAAATGACATTACTTTGGCAGGTGAGAGTTCTGTTTGTGCAAAGATATGCACCACACGTCAACATTTCGTCCCACACGCGAAATATCACCACTTTTAAGTACGTACGTCACACCATTACGTGCTTTTCTTATGGGACTACCGCAATGTTTTGAGCATATGTGAAGGAGTAACATCTGGCTTCACTTCCTTGCCGTTAGGGCATGGAGGAAAGAATAAGAGGAAATGCCCTGAGCTCGTTTGAGTGAAGCCAAGCGCTGCGTCCAAAGTGGGCGTAACCTTAACTAGTATTCGATGCTCTGTTTATTAATTTAACGGTTCGTATTCTTGAATATCAAAATGTGTACGAACAATGAGTGAAAGTGGCTGTGCTCAAAATTAGGCCTAAAAACTGATGAATGTCTCAACACCAATAAGAACTTAAAAATCAATTTGGTGTAAATACCGTGATTAGTTCGGCTTCATTATGATAGTTCCCAAGATGTTCCCTCTTTGGTACAACTCGCACATTCAGACACCTGTATTTAATTTAATCAGTGTTTCAGCGTATTATTACGTTTTGCCGCGTCTTTCTTACAAAACTAGCCTCGCATAGGTGCTCTCATATTTCTATTTAAATTGGCTTTTAAAACGATAACGCCGCTTATTTGTGCCATGTACCGTGATGTACAGAGTGTATTATGCCTATCCAAGAAAAAATCTTGACTTGACCCTGCAGTTTTATGTCACTAAAATCCAAGATTAGTTGGAGTGGTTTACCGCTTTAATCATAGGAACGGCAATTTTCTTGCTACCCAAAGTGGGCGTGCCATTTGGCTTCAGCAGCTTGCACTAGGCAGCGCAGCGAAGGCATCTCCTTCCGTTCTTTCCTCCATGCGTTAGGGCCTCTCATGGAGGAAAGAAAGGAAGGAGATGCCTTCGCTGCGCTCCCTAGCGCAAGCTGTTGAAGCCAAACGGCTCGCCCACTTTGGTTGCAAGAAAATGGCTGTCCCTATGCTTAAAGCCGAAAACCACTCCAACTAGTTATGGATTTTAGTGACATAAAACTGCAATGACAAGTCAAGATTTTTTCTTGGATAGGCAGAATACACTCTGTACTTCACGGTACTTGGCACAAATAAGCTTCCTTATCGTTTTAAAAGCCAATTTAAATATAAATATGAGAGCACCTTTGCGAGGCTAGTTTTGTAAGAAATACGCGGCAAAACGTAATAATACGCTGAAACGCTGATAAAATTGAATACAGGTGTCGGAAAGTGCCAGTTATACCAAAGAAGGAACAACTTGGGAACTAATGATGCCGAATTAATTACGGTATTTACTCCAAATTGAGTCTTAAGTTCTTATTGGTGTTGAAGCATTCATCAGTTTTTAGACCTAATTTCGAGCACAGTCACTTTCAGTCATTGGTCGTACACATTTTGATATTCAAGAATACGAACCTCAAAATTAATAAACAGAACAATTAAAAAAGGACGCATATTTGCACAAAAATACGGTATAGCCTATACGTTTCGGTACCGTACGGTATTTTCTTTGTGGGGGGTAGAAACTTGACGATTAGCCTCGAATTGATTAATTACGTAGGTCTACCGTAATTATTGACCGACAGCCGTTTGATAATTTGGGATTTCCAAAGGAATGTTTTTTTTCTTTTTCTATAGGGTAGGCCTACACATGCTGAGATTAGAATTGAAGTTTTTTTTTTAATAACTTATCAGTACTGTTATTACGTTTCCAAAGTTTCATAACCGGAGCGCGATAAAAACCAGGGCAAAAATAAGGTTTAGCCATGCACAATCCTCATGCAAGTCACACAACACCGAATACGAGTTAAGGTTACGCCCACTTTGGTTGCAGCGCTTGGCTTCACTCATACGAGCTCAGGGCATCTCCTCTTATTCTTTCCTCCATGGGGCCTTTCCTTATTACTCCTTGGTTTTTATCGCGGCCATTTTGCTGTCGTCTTAAAAGGCCTTCGGCGTTCAGAAGTTTAGTCCCAGGCGCGAGACACTGTTATGGGCGATTCGAACCAAAACAAAGACCGCCATGTGCGTTTTGTTTACCGTTTGGGCCCGCATGCCGACAGCTGTTGCAGTATACTCCATTTTTAGTGACTTAATCTGTATTTTGTTGGATCCAATACTAAATTGAATAACAAGTGACTAGCGGTGTTATTAGAAATGGCGACAGCTACGTTCGCTCTAAACGTGGGACAATTATAATTGATAGGGTAGGTTTTAATTGCTAAGATGTAAACTTTTGACATAGTTTCTGTCGGTATAATTATACTGACTAATCAGAATTTATGGATTTACTTTTATTTGTTTGTTTTTTGCCTAAAAATCCGAATATAGGTACGATAGTCTTGTACATATTGGACAATATGTAATTTATTCCTGCCAAATGTACCAAACAATTGTTTTCATCTTGCTGAAGACTTCTGTCAAGTCTTTGTAAATGTTCAGGATCAGCTTTAGTTTAGTTAACGGTAGGCTACTTAAGTAGTTTGTTTTGCGGTAGGGCCTATCCATGTCCATAATTTTCCTATCTATGGTAATACTTGCATGCATGCAGCTGTCTCAATCAAATACTACAAGTACAGTATTAAAGATACAAAGTGACTTGTGACCGAAGCACCCAGGTTTGGACCCTGGTCCTATTTTGACATAACTCTACATGGCTGTGACTTCTGGTGTCCTATGCGCCAGGGAATAAGGCACGGATTGATACAATCCTAGGCATGGGCGAAAAAGTCGAAATGAAGTCGACAAAGAATGTTTGTTGGCTCTAGAAATATATGTTAATATTGTTTGTGTACTTGCTAGAATATATTAATACAGATACCCTCCAGCAAAATAATAGTAGGCTTTATTGACTACTTTGTTATCTTCCCTCTGGTCCTCTATTATGCTTAGCCTAAAGTCTGCAAGGTGTAGGCCTACTACAGTGTTGGATGTAAAAGCCTAGGAGTAGAGTAGGGCTTCATTCAGTAGTGTACGTTAGCCCGTAGCTCCTGTTGATTGCTGCTTCATTGTAGGTTTCAGTCTTACTGTGTTAGTAATCATCATTGTATGTATGCAGCATGTCAAATTGTACCTCCCTATTTGATGGGAGCCTGCTAACATGCATTTTATAGCTGAGAGAACAAGGGTTGTTCAGGCATCGTAGGGACATTTTTCTTACACTGAGGGTTAAAGTTCTCTTAGCTTGACCACCCAAAATATGTAAGAAAGTTAGCATTGTATTCCTGTGCATAACAATGGAATTCAGTACCTAGTATTTGTTCTAAGTGCTGAATAGCACCTAAATCTGTAATGGGTTCTTTACAGTCTAGCTGGAAACTGTTCTCAATGAGTGAATGACAGTTTGTAGTTCCAGGAAGAAAGGCTACCATGTTTTCAGCTCCCCTATACCTTGTAGACACACAACTCCCTAGTCTTACCCATTAGGCCTAGATACATGCCTGGTGTAGAAACTTCTAGAGCTATCCATGGGTTTCTATACACGGGATAAACGGATTGATACACACGAACACATGTTGACATGGATGTACTTAACGAGACACTGATACACATGATACAGAGTACAGTCTATATACAAATAAAAAGGCAAAGAACATAAAGGTCAAAGAACATACATGTGACAAAAGACAAACGACATGTAGAGCGAGATTAGAAATTACGAAAAGTATTCATTCTCTTCAACACTCTCCCTTAATCGAGCAATGCTACATTATGCTGCAATTAGGATAATCCAATGCCAGTAACACATTTCACATGACCATGAACTGGCAGACCTTTTGTCAATACATCAGCAATCATTTCAGCAGTAGGCACATAGTATAACTTTACTTTGCATTTCTTTAAGATGTCCCTAATGAAACGATAGCGCACATCTATTTGTTTTGTTCTCTGATGAAAACCTTCATTTTCAGCCAACTTCTGAGCACTCTGACTGTCATTACACAACTGAATTGGACCTCCTCTCTTACACAATTCAAAGAAGAAACCTGTAAGGAACAGAGCTTCTTTACATGCTAAAGTCAGACCTATGTATTCTGCTTCAGTGCTAGACAATGCCACAACTGGCTGCTTCTTACTTTCCCAACTTATTGGGCCTTCTGCATATTTGAATACAAAACCACTCACAGATTTCCTGTCAGTTAAGTAGTTTCCAAAAGAAGCATCAACAAAACCCTTGATGTCACATTCTGATTTTTTATACATGATACCAAGATCCACCGTACCTTTCAAGTATCTGAACACTCTCTGGACACATGTCCAATGTTCCTTACCATAACAATTATTGGATTGACTCAAATAATTAGTTACATATGCAATATCTACCCTGGTACAAATGGAAAGGTATAACAAAGCACCAATGGCCTGTTGATAGGGATAGGATTTATCACAGGATGTGGATTTCTCCAACAACAAAACTGTTTCCATTGGAATTTTCACAGGAGTACAATCTGACATGTTAAACCTATACAACACATCTAACAGATAACACTTCTGATCCAATTTAATACAATCATTGCTTCTTTGAACTCTCATCCCCAGACATTCAGAGACTTGTCCCAAATCTTTGATCTTAAAATGAGAATGCAACACAGACTTCAGTTTCTCCACTTGGACATGATCATTAAAAAATACAAAAAAATCATCAACATACAGGGCAATAACAACAAAAGATGCTGAATCTTTACAGTAATATACACATGGTTCATACAGAGACTTCTTATAACCAATTTCAGTAAGAATTTCATGAACCCTCTCATACCAAGTGCGAGATGCTTGCTTCAAGCCATAAACAGCTTTTCGAAGCTTACAAACTTTAGAACTGTCGCACTCATAGCCTTCTGGGGGGTACATGTAAATATCATTTTTAAGAACGCCATTCAAAAAAGCTGTTGAAACATCTAGGTGATGAACTTCCAGATCCATATTTACAGCAAGAGCAAAAAATAGTCTCAATGTACTATACCGCACTACAGGTGCAAAGGTTTCCAGATAATCAACTGCATACCGTTGAGAACAACCTTTAGCCACTAAGCGTGCTTTAAATTTAGACACATTGCCTTCAGTATTATATTTCACTTTAAACACCCATTTGCATCTTACAATATATGTTCCCTCAGGTTTCTCAACTAATGTCCATACATCATTATCATGAAATGACTGGAGTTCTTCCTCCATCACCTTTTTCCATTGCATGCCATCCTTACCGCTAAGTGCTTCAGACACAGTGGTTGGTTCCACATAACCACCACTTTCAGCAAAATAGACTTCATAATCAGGAAATTGTTTTGGAAGTCTCTCCCTTAAAGGGTACCTCCTATCTGCATCTTCTGGAACACCAACCTGGTTAATCTCATCATTTTCATTATCATCATTATCATGAATTACAACAATATCTTCATTAACCTGAGCAATACCTGGACCATCAATGTTGTCCCTAACCTGACCAGGAACCGAAACTTCAACGACTGGCAGGTCCAATTCTGTTTTCATCATCATTTACTATGTCATGCAACGGACAATACATTACATCACTCATTTCAACATTTTTCTCAGCACACCTGGTGAATTTATGTTCTACAAATTTAACACTGTGCTCTACAAAAATTTCTTTAGGCTTACTGGGATTAAACAGACGGTAACCTTTCTTTTCCCCATCATACCCAACAAACACAAAACATTTGCTTCTGGGTTCCAATTTGCCACTGCGCACCTGTTTTGGAACATGGGCATAAGCATCGCAACCGAATATTTTCATATTCTCATGACTTACAGCTTTACCAGTCCACAATTCCTCTGGTATGGCATTATCAACTTTACTATGAGGACACCTGTTCAAAATATACACTGCCGTATTGGCTGCTTCCGCCCACAGTTTTTTAGAACATCCTGCTGTAAACAACATGCATCTAACCCTTTCCATAATAGTACGGTTGTGACGTTCAGCTACGCCATTTTGTTCAGCTGTATACCTTACAGTTCTCTGTTGCACAATCCCTTTTTCCTTGAAATATTTGTTCAGGTCAGAATTGACAAATTCCTTACCATTGTCTGATCGAAAAATCTTTGGTGTCTTACCTTTCTGAGTTTCACAATGTGCAACAAAATCCTTGACTTTTTCCTTGGCTTCAGATTTTTGTTTCAAAAAATTAACAAAAATCTTCCTGGAAAAATCGTCAATTATTGTCATCATATATTTAACACCATTCCAGTTCTCAGGGAGCGGCCCACACAAATCAGAGTGCACCAAGTCCAAAAGACTTTCACTCCTCGAGTGACTTACTTGTGGAAATGACTGCCTTTGCTGCTTCCCGAGAACACATGGTTCACACAATCCCTTTGGGATTTCATTACATTTAACAACATCAGACATTTCACTTAAGACCTGCAACTTCTGTCGCCCAACGTGACCCAACCGCTCATGCCACAAATTATAATCAGAAACATCACTAACAAGGGCAGACATATCTTGGTTAACATTCAGATAATACAGACCATTCAGAACTGAACCAGTAGCTAGCACGCTACCATTCACTGAGAAATTCTCTGAATCCAAGATTTCACATCCAATTTTGTTAAATACAACAACAGCACCCCTTGTAACCATCTGACTAACCGACAGCAAGTTAACATTCAGTCCTGGAACATGCAACACATCTGACAGATTATTAATACTGTCGCTTACGTTCAGTGCAATGTCACCAACTCCTTGTACAGACAACTTGTCATTATTACCAATTATAATCTTAATATCTGGATCATCATTGCATTTATAATTTGTGATAAGTTTAACATTAGGAGACATGTGAGCACTACTACCAGAATCAATGACGAAACAATTCTTTGGTACGTGAGCAGTTAAAGCACAAAACAGACTTTTATTGGATTTTGGACACTTCGGCGCACTTTGAACTTTTGTCTTCTGTGGACAAGTGTCTCTTCCGTGACCCTTTTCACCACAAATCAACACTTCCAACGACTTTTGTCAACCGCTTTTTCACTACTGGTAGAGCTCTTTGGTTTCTTGACATACCTGAATTCCTTCTTGGTGTTGCTGTACAGGGCTGCCCCATCAGTTGACTTCTCACCTTGACTTCGGCGAAAGCTTTCGTCCAACAAGATAGACTTGATGCGGTCCAACTGTAGTTCCTCCGATGTGGAAGTTACGGCCATAACCAAGTTATCGTATTCATCAGGAAGACCTCGAAGTATCATAGCAGCAACAAACTTATCAGCGACAGGCTCAACAGCTGCTATCTTCTGTGTAACAGACATAACCTCACCAATATACTTGTCCATGGAATCGAAATCTGATAACTTGAGCGAGCACAGATTTCACATCAGCGTGATATACCTCCACTTTCCTTTATCTTCAAAAGCCTTTTCAAGGGCATGCCAGGCATCCTTAGCTTTTGCACAGCCTCGAACATGGGGATAATTGTGAACAGCCACCATGAGACATATATCCGCCAGCGCTCTCTCGTCACGCCGTTCATGTCCCTCCGACACATCTGTGCCTCGAACACTGGCCCACAATCCATGCTTTTTGAGATAATTTGACATCCCAAAAGACCAGTTCGAATAATCCTCCCGACCACTCAATTTCGGAAACCCATAGGCACAAGGACTTGAAGCATGTTCACTCATTTTGCCTTCTCACTTTGAAGTTCACTGAAGAAAATTATCGCAGAATACCGTTATGACTGGGCCACATAACCTGTAGAAACTTCTAGAGCTATCCATGGGTTTCTATACACGGGATAAACGGATTGATACACACGAACACATGTTGACATGGATGTATTTAACGAGACACTGAGACACATGATACAGAGTACAGTCTATATACAAATAAAAAGGCAAAGAACATAAAGGTCAAAGAACATACATGTGACAAAAGACAAACGACATGTAGAGCGAGATTAGAAATTACGAAAAGTATTCATTCTCTTCAACACCTGGACACAATTCTTGTTTGGCCACCTCTTGTAGTGGCTAGCATTCTCGGTTCTTTCCCCAGAGGTCTGGGTTCGTTTTCTGGCCCTGCCCATAAAAGTAATTCTGGTCTGAGGGCTGAAACGGGGTATGCTAAGCCTCATGTGGCAATCCTGAGGCGAGCTGGATTCGATTGCCACCTAGGCCATCTTGGAAGTGGGTTACCACGTCTACTGCAGGCAAATGCCGAGATGGTTCCTTATTTATGGCCACGGCTGCCTCCCTCCCAATCCTCACCTAAAGTACAAATACACTAATGGCCTACAGTCACCATATTACAACAGGTTATCGTAAAAAAAATACACACACCTAAGTACATTGGTCTCAATGACCACCATGTCCAAGCCCCTCAAATGATAAAAGCAACAACAAAACAACTTGTGTTAAAAGTGGTCGTGCTACTGTGTTGCAAACTTCTGAACTATAAGAGAACCCTGGACAAACTTTTCTGTTCACAAATCTGTTTCAGCTTTATCACATTCGTCATTTGAGACCTTCTCTAGCTTCATGAAGATAAGGGGTAATAAATGAAACAAGTATCAGGCGCCCAGCCTACACTCACGTGTGCTGCTCTTGTTCACAGTCCTACTGCAAACAAACATTCCCCCACTCTGCCTCTGCTATATTGAAAGGAGGATTACCGACCATTTGCATGTATGTGGTGTTGATTTACAATAATACTACTACATGCATTGCATTTATCTGTGTAGGCCTACATTGAAATTTTTGCTTCGAATTGTGCTTTGGACATTTGCAGTTTATCTTCCACCCGGGGCTGGTCCAGTTTTCCAAAGAGGGTTTCCGAGGATGGAGTTTGCGGTCGGGTGGCTTAAAACAGTGTGCCATCAACCATCCAAGTAGCCTACTGAACATGTTACCCTCTGTATGGATACAAGCCAGCTACTTCGAGACTCAAATCAAGGAAAAGTTTCCTCAGAATTACCGAGGCTCTTAAGAGGACACCTCAACAATCCCGAATCCATCTATGGCGTGCAAGGTGCAATCGCTCCGAAGAATGGCTGACACCTAGTGAAGAACTACCACCTAGTCATATGGAGAAATGGAGTACCTGGAGATCTCTGAACAGATTACGGGCAGGCGTGACAAGATGTAAAAGTAACCTGCAGAAGTGGGGTTTCGACATCGAGTCCTCATTGCGTGAATGTGGTGTAATCCAGACTACGTCTCTGTTGCAGTGCAGTAGGTGCCCTCAAACATGCACAGTACAAGATTTGCTTCAGGCGAGAGAAAATGCACTGGATGTCGCTAACTTCTGGGCAAAAGTAGTATAGACTCTTGTTTGTTTAATGTGACTTTGCATTGTATTTAATCCAGTAAGAGTTTTAATGTATACATATATAGTATTAATGCTTCTGATACGAATAAATAAATAAATACTGACCATGTTCAAGATCTCATGTGTTTCTGTGTTCTCAACGAGTTTAACCATTGGTATTCACATCTCCGAAGGTTGTTTTCAGCTGCACAATCAAATGTAAACATGCAGAAAGCGGTATTCAAATAAATGAAATCTGTCTTTCACAAAGTAATTATCATTTCTCGAAACCTACTCCTCATCCTGAATCCACATTACTGTATAGAATATTGAGGTTATATTGATCTCATGCGGTAGAGGAGGGTGGGGGTAGAATTTATGGGAGAATGAAATATATGAACATAGCATTTCATTGTAGCTACATTAGTTACATTACTTCCTTGATCCTTGATTAGTGGTGAATAAAGTAACTGGCCGAAAACGCCCTTGTGCACCATGCTTGGGGGCGAGGAGGGGTTACGAATGTTTTGAGGTTATGATGGCACAATGAAGCAAACCCTAATTACTCTTGATTATATCATTTTTAACAGCTTTTAGTCATTATTAAGAACATTTATATTGTATTGAAAGCACCGATAGGCTTTCAAATAGGCAAATAAATGGGGGAAAAGTTTTCGTAGATTTGGAAATCATACCATGTCACACCAAAACCCATCATTAGTATTTCATTTTTGGAACGATATCGCCTCCTGAGGTGCAATAACGAATGCTTTTGATTCAATGTCAGACACTGAAAATCAGTTCCGAACGTAGTAATGCGCGTTCGTAATGATCACAGTCAATCGTAGTAGTAGTGTATTTGCAGGGGTTCTAAATCCTCCTCCTCCTCACCCTCCTCACAAGATGGCGGCAGCCCGATAACTCCCGAACGCATGGTCGGATTTAGACGAATGAGGTGTCATTGAACTCGGGCTGATACCCCCTTTCCAATGGACAACATATTTCAACTCCAAAAATAAAACCTAACCCTACTAGGGGGTGAAATTGTAATTTTTTAGAGAATCTCTCTTTCCAACTGCAACATGTGAGAGTTTGAATGCTAATATGGAATGAAATGTTGTTCTACACAAAGTGCATATGTTCGGTGGAAAGCCACTATGAATTAGCATGCCCACTCATGGCTTTTGAAGAGGGTGGGGGAGCGGTTCCCTGTGGACGGGTCCTTGTTGACAGGTCCCTATGGACGGGTCATTGTGGACGAGTCCTTGTGGACAGGTCCTTGTTGACAGGTCCCTGTGGACGAGTCCTTGTCCCTTTGGACTGATCCCTTTGGACGGGTCCCTTTGGCCTGGATCCTATGGACTAGCCCATGAATTTATTTAAATTATGTCAAAGGGCCTAACTACATTTGTGTGTGTGTTGAACTGACGTTGTTCACTAATCCCCCACTACTATAATGGGATAACGATATGAAAGGAAAGTGACGAAATACATGTGAACACGTGTGAGATGACCTTATTACCGTCCTCCTTTTGAAACAAGTCACATCCTGTTTTGGTTCATACGTGAGAAAATGCAAGTTCATGTGTAATATGACCTAACACACAAGTGTACACATGTGCACGTGCACGATAAGAGCTAACAAGTCACAACCTGTTTTGACAGTGGTGGGAATAAGGCTAGAGACATGTACGAGTAGTCAAATTACTCCGGCAGACAACCCCTTTCCTATGGATAACTTATTTCCACTCAAAAATAAAATCTACCCCTACTAGGGGGTGAAATAATAATTCTTAGGTAAAAGTCGCTTTCCATGTGCAACATGTGGGAGTTTGTATGTCAATATGAAATTAAACTCGTTCCACATAAAGTGCATGCATACAACTGAATGCCGCTATGATTTATCATTTTTGTTTTTTGTTTTACGAATGTGAAATTGGGGTTTTTGAAAGAGGGCGGGCTTTTTGAATAATGATTTATAGATACTTTTTATACAAATTAACCAAAGATCCAAAAAACTAATAGGTCATCGGCTTTTTAATATCTTATGAACTAAGAAAGCTAGGGACTTGTATGAGGGGTCGTTGGACTTGGGGTGACGCCCTGTTTTTGAATGTATTATTCATTTTTTGTCAAAAGGGCCTAACTGCACTTTCGTTAATATCTCGCTAACTAATAATCACAGAGGGTCAAGTGAGGTGTCATAGGACTTAAAATGGCCAACCCCTCCCCATGACCAATGAATTTACCAAAAAAAAACCAGCAAGGTCATTAACCTAAGATTGTATAAACTAATAATCAGAGAGGGACAAGTGAGGTGTCACAAGACTCAGGATGGCCAACCCTTTTCCATGACCAACGAATTTACCCAAAATACCCAAAACAGCAAGGTCATTGACGTAAGATTTTCTAAACTTATCAGTAGAGAAGGTCAAGTGAGGTGTCATAGGACTACGAATGGTTAACCCTTTCCCATAACCAATGAATTTACCTCAAAAATTCAAAACAGCAAGGTCATTGACCTGAGATTTTATAAACTAATAATCGGATATCAACATGTGAGGTGTCATAGGACTTGGAATGATCAACCCTTTCCCATGGCTAATGAATTTACCCAAAAATACCCAATACATCAAGGTCATCGACCTGAGATTTTATAAACTTATAATCGGATATGGACATGTGAAATGTTTACAGTGAGTGATGAAACATAGCTAGGTAGTGAAAGAATTATTGTAGGCTACATGTATGGTGACTGACAAATCTTTCACCATTGGAACTTGTTTTCAGATCAAACTGCAGCACAGAGAGAGTATAGGTTGTAGGTATGGGATAATAAATGACAAATGGTGTATACAAAATCTGATTTATCGATTCAAGAAATAAGAGTAGACAATCTTTAATTGATTGGTTAAAGAGGATAGCTAAAATCCAAAATGGTGACTACATTGAACTAAACTGAACCAAGCTGAATCAAACCCAACCAAACCGAACCAAACTTAATCAAAAACAAGCCAATGGTTTAAGTGTAAAACTTGTGGGTGAATGTGGGCATTGGTAATGTCAGAAAGGAAAGGGATAACGCTCTACCTATAGAGGGTAAGGTAAAGCTAGTGCATGATGCTAATGCACACACACAAGTACATGAACCACACACAACCATCCTATGCAGTTATTATGGGTTGACTGTTAAAACTTGCTCAGTGGTTACTGGGACAAGATGGTCGCTACACACAACAAGATTTAAATACCTGAGGCTAATAATCTATACACACACTCACACACACTTGTTCTAAACTAAACTGTCTTGCTGGCAGAGCTCACACAGTAGGTAAATGACAGAAATGCTTAGCTAACAGAAATACAATCATTTTCGGTTGTCTAATGTTACCAGCAAAACATTACGTGCTATAGTGGTGAGCACATGTGCCTCTATCACTGGAGATCTTAACTCGATTTCTAGCTCTAAGGCCTAGAACGAATCAAACTAAGAAAAAAGGGTATGGTGACGCAGTGGTTAACCTGTTAGCCTTTCACTAAGGTAGACTAGGGTTTGATTTTTGGTTAATATGCATGTCATAAACAATCAAATAAAAGCAGAGATAATGTTTAAAACTGATTACTCTTGTCTCTTTTCAAATTATTACTTAGATTACAAATACAAACGTGAACTGGGTTTGACATACAGTTAATGCTTCCTATCACATACCAGACTGTAAGAAAGCCAAACAAGCAAAAGGCGTAGGTAGAGCAGTGGTAAAATCACTATGTGTAGAGAAATACCTAACGGTTTTATGAACTGGCAAAGGTATGTCGCATAAACAGTGCAGGATACAATCCAGCAACCATAATTTTTATCTCGTGGACAAGAGAAAACATATATATAGAGAGAGATATATAGAAAGCTTGTGTGTGTGTGTGTGTGTGGGTAGCATTGGTTGTTTGACCAGAGAAAATACGGTGAGGTAGGGTGGGGAGAGGAAGAATTAGCACTTATATATGAATGGAAAATAGATTTTTTTCAATCGTTTTGTTTTTCAAATGCAGTGGTAGATAGTCGTTTTTTGTAAAACATTCTTACTTGCAGTAGTAATAAGCCTCTATGGTTCCGCTAACACATAGATAGACTGTATTATTGCCATGGTCAAGCACTCACATTAAGATCATTTACAAAATCATAAATGAAAAATAAAAATCTTGTTTTGGAAATATCGTTTTTCAACATACTCACAAAATAAATATATAAAAATTTGTAAACAGCAAAATGGAAAATTCATGTTTTCATATAGACAAAATTTAAAAACCTTAAACGGACATTTAAGAAAATATATGCAAATGGGAAATTGACAAATGTGTAAATATGAAAATGGAAAAATCCATGTTTCCATATCATGAAATTGAAAAACATCAAACTGTCATTTTAAAAAATGCAAATGGAAAATTGACAAATTGCAATGTGTGAAATGTGAAATTGAACAAATGGCTATCATTATTTAAAAAAAAAAAGAACATGGTGCTCTATGGTTGAGGTGTGAATCAAACACTCTCTACTTATTTGGACCACTCGAGACTGAGTAGACTAGTTTTAGTTGTCATACCACTTTTAAAAGTTTGTGTTAAATCAAGGAATTGAACCCAAGAGCTTGTAGGGGGGATCCAAGGTTATAATATGTTAAACAGATAGCCTTGAATGTAGGGTGTGGTAGTTATATAGAGATGAGACGTTTCGCTCGGGCCAGGGAGGCATGGAGATCTGCATCAAACCAGTCAAAAGACTGACGACTCAAACAACAACATGTAGAGCTCACCAAAATAATGTTGTGTAACGGTAAATGTTAGTCAACGAACAGTAATGCATTACTAAAACCCATGACACGATACCTAAGAGCTTTTCTAAAATTATTTTAAAATGCCTTTAACCCTATATTAAACACCCAGCTCACAAGCCTCATAACTGCAATGTTATGGTCAAACAAAACAAAATCTATATTTCAAAACAAACAAGTGGTTTAGTCAATGTATACTGGAAAAAGTTTTATAAACACTCAAGTCCACAAAAATAATTAAATTAGTAACTGTCAGGTTGACCGAGTGGTTATGGTGTTTGACTTAAGTTCAAATTTTCTGTACAAGAAAGCAAGGGTTCGAATCCCTTACCTGATATAACTATTGCCTCAACATGACTTGACCACACTGTATTATTGTGTACTCGGTACACAAACCATACATAGAGTGTATTGTTTAAGGTCACTCTCTTTGCGAACATAGTCAGAGACTGTTGATGGTTAACAATTGCATTAATAGTGGGACATAGGGATAGCAATTAAGAAAAACAGACAATACCCATACACTATTTTTATTTATTTAATGTAAGTACTTGTACAATAGTTATATACAAACTACAACTCTCTTTTGTCTATTACTATCTAGTCCTTTTCGATCCACTTGCATAACAAGGCAGATGACTTTGTAGTTCAGCCCCTTAAAACAACAACAACACTACCTCTTGCATAGTCTGTGATGTTGATGACTCTTGAGGCGTGGAAGATGGATACAACATAACTTTTACAACAGGGGTTAAACGTTGCTCAACAAACAATGCACTATTTTGAGTAGCAACATCTTTCTCTTGTACTAACTTATTAGCATTCTGATGATTTTTTGCCAACACCATCAGTGTTTTGTCTGAAGCACTACATTGATGATCACTCACACTTAAAACCACACCATTTCTACTTTTCATATTGCCTCGACATCTTGTTGACCTCTGTTTTGAGCATCGCCAGAATATTATTCCTTTTACATTTTGTCGTCTATAGTTATAAGAGTAGCCTTTATAGAGTACACGTTGTTTACCTCGGTTAGTTGTAGTAAGTTCCATAGTAGTAACTAACCTGTTAGTATGATTTGCACACTACAAAGGTTATCTCTGTTCTGGTAATAGAATTATTTAGCGTTGGCTTTTATATTTAATATGTACAGTTAAAAGTGATAGAAAAGTGGTAGAAACGTGGTAGCAAAGTGGTAGACAAGTGGTAGACAATTGGTAACATAGTGGTAGAAAAGTGGTAGCAAAGTGGAAGAAAAGTGGTAGCAAACTAGAAAAGTGGTAGAAAAGTGGCAGAAAAGTAGTAGAAAAGTGGTAGCAAAGTGGTAGAAAAGTGGTAGCAAACTAGAAAAGTGGTAGCAAAGTGGTAGCAAAGTGGTAGAAAATATTACATGTATTGTTAAGAAATAGTTTAAGCGGTTACATGGATTCATTACACTATAATTTTAGCATCACGAAGCTCATTTTCTATATCCAAAAGTTCTTCCTCATATTTAGTATGACCAGCCTGTTTACAGGTATGCAAGTACTGAAGCCGCTGGATTAGCTTATTGGGATTGTTCCAGTAAACAAATTTAACAAATGATTTTTTGGTTGTAAACCATTATCATCATCATCATAATCATCATCATCATGGTTATCATCATCAATATAATTATCATCAATATAATCACCATCACTATTACTATCTAATCCTTTTTGTTCATCTTGCAATGCAACAACCTTTGGCATAGTTTGTGTTGTCTTTGATAGTGTTAGAGGTTTCTTAGACGTTAACGACTGTCCTAACATGTCTTTTTCAGGAGATAATAAATGCTCTTTAACAAACAAAGCACTATCTTGAGCCACACTATTTTTTTCTTGGTCTTGCTTTTTTACCTTGGTTAGAGTATTTTGTCCATTTAAATGAGTATTATTTTGAGATTTACAATGATGATCGATTGAAATAAGTATGTTGCAGCCTTTTGTTTTAATCATTCCTCGACACATTTTAGATCGTTGTTTCGAACAGCACCATATAACAGTTCCATTTTTATTAGTTCTTTTTACAATATATGCATATCCTTTATAGTAAGCACATGGCTTACCATAGCTAGTCGTTGATACTTCCATGTCGACTGTTAAGCATAAACTAATCTCTAGTAAAGTTAACTCGATAATAAAAATCATAGTTTGTAGTATGTGCAGTTTAAAGTAAGAGCAAAAGTGAGAGTCAAATGGTAGAAAAGTGTTAGCAAAGTGGTGGAAGAGTGGTAGCAGTTTATAGTAGTCATGATCTTTTTTACCAGAATGTGATTTGAGTAAATGTAATTTCTAAACCTTAGCAGTGAGTAGTCAGTTAGTCTTGGTTCAGACAAGCGTAAACAGTTCTCCAATGAATCAGAGATCAAGATTTTCATTATGAAACAGTTGTGTAACCAATTAGGTATCAGTACTTGATAGCTTCACACATGAACAAAAATTCCAACATATCTGACATGAATTACATGATTTGAAAGTTGACAAAGAATATCCAATCAACCATTGTAGTTGCAATGTCAAACACAAAGACAATATCAGCATGAACTTTTAAGTTACAGGAAAATTCTATGAAATAGACTATGCATGAAATTTGGAAATACACATCAGAAGTTTGCAACACCATCCTTCTAGCCTATATAAATTATCGACATGGAAAGTGTGCACTGCCCCTAACATTAAACCAATTTATCAATAACGCAAGTCAACAATCAATACATTTTGTGTTGAGTCTATCATTCAATGCATATATTCTGTCTACATTGAACAGTAACAAAAACGCCTTTCATAATTAATTAAGTTTGCTTTAATTCTTTATGTAATGATAAATACATATTTAAAGTTTTGGCTGACTGTTCAGGGTGAATCGGCTTTGAACACATAAGAGAGGGAATATTTTAAGACTTAACCTCAGCTCACCTAACATAACCTAAATTTACCTAACCTAACCTTGTCATATAGGTAAGAAACGGGTCAAGCTATGCTTTCGACTACCGAGTTTCAGCTACTTTTCAAGGTTACTCTCCCGGACATTGCCGGAGACTGCTGATAAACACCTATGTTCCCACGGCGGCGGCGCGCAACGACTTACATGACGCGCTTCCCCCTTTTCATTGATCCCTGTTGATTTGTCCCTTCGGACTGGTCCCTGTTGACTAGCCCCTTTGGAAGGGCCCTTTTTGAATGGAGTCATTTTTGACGGGTCCCTGTGGACAGGTCCTTTTGGCTGATCCCTTTGGACCGGACCCTTTGACATAATTTGGATAATTGCATGGGCCAGTCCATAGGTACCAGTCCAAAGGGACCGGTCCAAAGGGTGAATTCACCGGCCGTGAAAGCCAATATACCATCTTTTTGGAAGCCTTCATAGGGAGGTTAAGGCTGCTTGAGCTTTTAGTTCTCGTAGTCAAGTGGTGCAGTTGCACCTTATATAAAGGGAGGTGGCGCGCAGTTCGTCACTCCTGTGGGGGTCCGGGCGGGGACACCAAGAGCCCGCCGATGAGCCTAGCTTGGTGTCCTAGGCGAAACCCCACACAAGACACGGCACAAACCTAGAAGAATTGCTGAGTTTTAATTCACCGGCCGTGAAAGCCAATATACCATCTTTTTGGAAGCCTTCATAGGGAGGTTAAGGCTGCTTGAGCTTTTAGTTCTCGTAGTCAAGTGGTGCAGTTGCACCTTATATAAAGGGAGGTGGCGCGCAGTTCGTCACTCCTGTGGGGGTCCGGGCGGGGACACCAAGAGCCCGCCGATGAGCCTAGCTTGGTGTCCTAGGTGAAACCCCACACAAGACACGGCACAAACCTAGAAGAATTGCTGAGTTTTAATTCACCGGCCGTGAAAGCCAATATACCATCTTTTTGGAAGCCTTCATAGGGAGGTTAAGGCTGCTTGAGCTTTTAGTTCTCGTAGTCAAGTGGTGCAGTTGCACCTTATATAAAGGGAGGTGGCGCGCAGTTCGTCACTCCTGTGGGGGTCCGGGCGGGGACACCAAGAGCCCGCCGATGAGCCTAGCTTGGTGTCCTAGGCGAAACCCCACACAAGACACGGCACAAACCTAGAAGAATTGCTGAGTTTTAATTCACCGGCCGTGAAAGCCAATATACCATCTTTTTGGAAGCCTTCATAGGGAGGTTAAGGCTGCTTGAGCTTTTAGTTCTCGTAGTCAAGTGGTGCAGTTGCACCTTATATAAAGGGAGGTGGCGCGCAGTTCGTCACTCCTGTGGGGGTCCGGGCGGGGACACCAAGAGCCCGCCGATGAGGTTAGCTTGGTGTCCTAGGCGAAACCCCACACAAGACACGGCACAAACCTAGAAGAATTGCTGAGTTTTAAAAGTTCATGCTGATTTTGTCTTTGTGTTTGGCATTGCAACTACAATGGTTGATTGGATATTCTTTGTCAACTTTCAAATCATGTATTCATGTCAGATATGTTGGAATTTTTGTTCATGTGTGAAGCTATCAAGTACTGATACCTAATTGGTTACACAACTGTTTCATAATGAAAATCTTGATCTCTGATTCATTGGAGAACTGTTTACGCTTGTCTGAACCAAGACTAACTGACTACTCACTGCTAAGGTTTAGAAATTACATTTACTCAAATCACATTCTGGTAAAAAAGATCATGACTACTATAAACTGCTACCACTCTTCCACCACTTTGCTAACACTTTTCTACCATTTGACTCTCACTTTTGCTCTTACTTTAAACTGCACATACTACAAACTATGATTTTTATTATCGAGTTAACTTTACTAGAGATTAGTTTATGCTTAACAGTCGACATGGAAGTATCAACGACTAGCTATGGTAAGCCATGTGCTTACTATAAAGGATATGCATATATTGTAAAAAGAACTAATAAAAATGGAACTGTTATATGGTGCTGTTCGAAACAACGATCTAAAAAGTGTCGAGGAATGATTAAAACAAAAGGCTGCAACATACTTATTTCAATCGATCATCATTGTAAATCTCAAAATAATACTCATTTAAATGGACAAAACACTCTAACCAAGGTAAAAAAGCAAGACCAAGAAAAAAATAGTGTGGCTCAAGATAGTGCTTTGTTTGTTAAAGAGCATTTATTATCTCCTGAAAAAGACATGTTAGGACAGTCGTTAACGTCTAAGAAACCTCTAACACTATCAAAGACAACACAAACTATGCCAAAGGTTGATGCATTGCAAGATGAACAAAAAGGATTAGATAGTAATAGTGATGATGATTATATTGATGATAATTATATTGATGATGATAACCATGATGATGATGATTATGATGATGATGATAATGGTTTACACCCAAAAAAATCATTTGTTAAATTTGTTTACTGGAACAATCCCAATAAGCTAATCCAGCGGCTTCAGTACTTGCATACCTGTAAACAGGCTAGTCATACTAAATATGAGGAAGAACTTTTGGATATAGAAAATGAGCTTCGTGATGCTAAAATTATAGTGTAATGAATCCATGTAACCGCTTAAACTATTTCTTAACAATACATGTAATATTTTCTACCACTTTGCTACCACTTTGCTACCACTTTTCTAGTTTGCTACCACTTTTCTACCACTTTGCTACCACTTTTCTACTACTTTTCTGCCACTTTTCTACCACTTTTCTAGTTTGCTACCACTTTTCTACCACTTTGCTACCACTTTTCTACCACTATGTTACCAATTGTCTACCACTTGTCTACCACTTTGCTACCACGTTTCTACCACTTTTCTATCACTTTTAACTGTACATATTAAATATAAAAGCCAACGCTAAATAATTCTATTACCAGAACAGAGATAACCTTTGTAGTGTGAAAATCATACTAACAGGTTAGTTACTACTATGGAACTTACTACAACTAACCGAGGTAAACAACGTGTACTCTATAAAGGCTACTCTTATAACTATAGACGACAAAATGTAAAAGGAATAATATTCTGGCGATGCTCAAAACAGAGGTCAACAAGATGTCGAGGCAATATGAAAAGTAGAAATGGTGTGGTTTTAAGTGTGAGTGATCATCAATGTAGTGCTTCAGACAAAACACTGATGGTGTTGGCAAAAAATCATCAGAATGCTAATAAGTTAGTACAAGAGAAAGATGTTGCTACTCAAAATAGTGCATTGTTTGTTGAGCAACGTTTAACCCCTGTTGTAAAAGTTATGTTGTATCCATCTTCCACGCCTCAAGAGTCATCAACATCACAGACTATGCAAGAGGTAGTGTTGTTGTTGTTTTAAGGGGCTGAACTACAAAGTCATCTGCCTTGTTATGCAAGTGGATCGAAAAGGACTAGATAGTAATAGACAAAAGAGAGTTGTAGTTTGTATATAACTATTGTACAAGTACTTACATTAAATAAATAAAAATAGTGTATGTGTATTGTCTGTTTTTCATAATTGCTATCCCTATGTCCCACTATTAATGCAATTGTTAACCATCAACAGTCTCTGACTATGTTCGCAAAGAGAGTGACCTTAAACAATACACTCTATGTATGGTTTGTGTACCGAGTACACAATAATACAGTGTGGTCAAGTCATGTTGAGGCAATAGTTATATCAGGTAAGGGATTCGAACCCTTGCTTTCTTGTACAGAAAATTTGAACTTAAGTCAAACACCATAACCACTCGGTCAACCTGACAGTTACTAATTTAATTATTTTTGTGGACTTGAGTGTTTATAAAACTTTTTCCAGTATACATTGACTAAACCACTTGTTTGTTTTGAAATATAGATTTTGTTTTGTTTGACCATAACATTGCAGTTATGAGGCTTGTGAGCTGGGTGTTTAATATAGGGTTAAAGGCATTTTAAAATAATTTTAGAAAAGCTCTTAGGTATCGTGTCATGGGTTTTAGTAATGCATTACTGTTCGTTGACTAACATTTACCGTTACACAACATTATTTTGGTGAGCTCTACATGTTGTTGTTTGAGTCGTCAGTCTTTTGACTGGTTTGATGCAGATCTCCATGCCTCCCTGGCCCGAGCGAAACGTCTCATCTCTATATAACTACCACACCCTACATTCAAGGCTATCTGTTTAACATATTATAACCTTGGATCCCCCCTACAAGCTCTTGGGTTCAATTCCTTGATTTAACACAAACTTTTAAAAGTGGTATGACAACTAAAACTAGTCTACTCAGTCTCGAGTGGTCCAAATAAGTAGAGAGTGTTTGATTCACACCTCAACCATAGAGCACCATGTTCTTTTTTTTTAAATAATGATAGCCATTTGTTCAATTTCACATTTCACACATTGCAATTTGTCAATTTTCCATTTGCATTTTTTAAAATGACAGTTTGATGTTTTTCAATTTCATGATATGGAAACATGGATTTTTCCATTTTCATATTTACACATTTGTCAATTTCCCATTTGCATATATTTTCTTAAATGTCCGTTTAAGGTTTTTAAATTTTGTCTATATGGAAACATGAATTTTCCATTTTGCTGTTTACAAATTTTTATATATTTATTTTGTGAGTATGTTGAAAAACGATATTTCCAAAACAAGATTTTTATTTTTCATTTATGATTTTGTAAATGATCTTAATGTGAGTGCTTGACCATGGCAATAATACAGTCTATCTATGTGTTAGCGGAACCATAGAGGCTTATTACTACTGCAAGTAAGAATGTTTTACAAAAAACGACTATCTACCACTGCATTTGAAAAACAAAACGATTGAAAAAAATCTATTTTCCATTCATATATAAGTGCTAATTCTTCCTCTCCCCACCCTACCTCACCGTATTTTCTCTGGTCAAACAACCAATGCTACCCACACACACACACACACACAAGCTTTCTATATATCTCTCTCTATATATATGTTTTCTCTTGTCCACGAGATAAAAATTATGGTTGCTGGATTGTATCCTGCACTGTTTATGCGACATACCTTTGCCAGTTCATAAAACCGTTAGGTATTTCTCTACACATAGTGATTTTACCACTGCTCTACCTACGCCTTTTGCTTGTTTGGCTTTCTTACAGTCTGGTATGTGATAGGAAGCATTAACTGTATGTCAAACCCAGTTCACGTTTGTATTTGTAATCTAAGTAATAATTTGAAAAGAGACAAGTGTAATCAGTTTTAAACATTATCTCTGTTTTTATTTGATTGTTTATGACATGCATATTAACCAAAAATCAAACCCTAGTCTACCTTAGTGAAAGGCTAACAGGTTAACCACTGCGTCACCATACCCTTTTTTCTTAGTTTGATTCGTTCTAGGCCTCAGAGCTAGAAATCGAGTTAAGATCTCCAGTGATAGAGGCACATGTGCTCACCACTATAGCACGTAATGTTTTGCTGGTAACATTAGACAACCGAAAATGATTGTATTTCTGTTAGCTAAGCATTTCTGTCATTTACCTACTGTGTGAGCTCTGCCAGCAAGACAGTTTAGTTTAGAACAAGTGTGTGTGAGTGTGTGTATAGATTATTAGCCTCAGGTATTTAAAGCTTGTTGTGTGTAGCGACCATCTTGTCCCAGTAACCACTGAGCAAGTTTTAACAGTCAACCCATAATAACTGCATAGGATGGTTGTGTGTGGTTCATGTACTTGTGTGTGTGCATTAGCATCATGCACTAGCTTTACCTTACCCTCTATAGGTAGAGCGTTATCCCTTTCCTTTCTGACATTACCAATGCCCACATTCACCCACAAGTTTTACACTTAAACCATTGGCTTGTTTTTGATTAAGTTTGGTTCGGTTTGGTTGGGTTTGATTCAGCTTGGTTCAGTTTAGTTCAATGTAGTCACCATTTTGGATTTTAGCTATCCTCTTTAACCAATCAATTAAAGATTGTCTACTCTTATTTCTTGAATCGATAAATCAGATTTTGTATACACCATTTGTCATTTATTATCCCATACCTACAACCTATACTCTCTCTGTGCTGCAGTTTGATCTGAAAACAAGTTCCAATGGTGAAAGATTTGTCAGTCACCATACATGTAGCCTACAATAATTCTTTCACTACCTAGCTATGTTTCATCACTCACTGTAAACATTTCACATGTCCATATCCGATTATAAGTTTATAAAATCTCAGGTCGATGACCTTGATGTATTGGGTATTTTTGGGTAAATTCATTAGCCATGGGAAAGGGTTGATCATTCCAAGTCCTATGACACCTCACATGTTGATATCCGATTATTAGTTTATAAAATCTCAGGTCAATGACCTTGCTGTTTTGAATTTTTGAGGTAAATTCATTGGTTATGGGAAAGGGTTAACCATTCGTAGTCCTATGACACCTCACTTGACCTTCTCTACTGATAAGTTTAGAAAATCTTACGTCAATGACCTTGCTGTTTTGGGTATTTTGGGTAAATTCGTTGGTCATGGAAAAGGGTTGGCCATCCTGAGTCTTGTGACACCTCACTTGTCCCTCTCTGATTATTAGTTTATACAATCTTAGGTTAATGACCTTGCTGTTTTTTTTTGGTAAATTCATTGGTCATGGGGAGGGGTTGGCCATTTTAAGTCCTATGACACCTCACTTGACCCTCTGTGATTATTAGTTAGCGAGATATTAACGAAAGTGCAGTTAGGCCCTTTTGACAAAAAATGAATAATACATTCAAAAACAGGGCGTCACCCCAAGTCCAACGACCCCTCATACAAGTCCCTAGCTTTCTTAGTTCATAAGATATTAAAAAGCCGATGACCTATTAGTTTTTTGGATCTTTGGTTAATTTGTATAAAAAGTATCTATAAATCATTATTCAAAAAGCCCGCCCTCTTACAAAAACCCCAATTGCACATTCGTAAAATGATAAATCATAGCGGCATTCAGTTGTATGCATGCACTTTATGTGGAACGAGTTTAATTTCATATTGACATACAAACTCCCACATGTTGCACATGGAAAGCGACTTTTACCTAAGAATTATTATTTCACCCCCTAGTAGGGGTAGATTTTATTTTTGAGTGGAAATAAGTTATCCATAGGAAAGGGGTTGTCTGCCGGAGTAATTTGACTACTCGTACATGTCTCTAGCCTTATTCCCACCACTGTCAAAACAGGTTGTGACTTGTTAGCTCTTATCGTGCACGTGCACATGTGTACACTTGTGTGTTAGGTCATATTACACATGAACTTGCATTTTCTCACGTATGAACCAAAACAGGATGTGACTTGTTTCAAAAGGAGGACGGTAATAAGGTCATCTCACACGTGTTCACATGTATTTCGTCACTTTCCTTTCATATCGTTATCCCATTATAGTAGTGGGGGATTAGTGAACAACGTCAGTTCAACACACACACAAATGTAGTTAGGCCCTTTGACATAATTTAAATAAATTCATGGGCTAGTCCATAGGATCCAGGCCAAAGGGACCCGTCCAAAGGGATCAGTCCAAAGGGACAAGGACTCGTCCACAGGGACCTGTCAACAAGGACCTGTCCACAAGGACTCGTCCACAATGACCCGTCCATAGGGACCTGTCAACAAGGACCCGTCCACAGGGAACCGCTCCCCCACCCTCTTCAAAAGCCATGAGTGGGCATGCTAATTCATAGTGGCTTTCCACCGAACATATGCACTTTGTGTAGAACAACTTTTCATTCCATATTAGCATTCAAACTCTCACATGTTGCAGTTGGAAAGAGAGATTCTCTAAAAAATTACAATTTCACCCCCTAGTAGGGGTAGGTTTTATTTTTGGGGTTGAAATATGTTGTCCATTGGAAAGGGGGTATCAATCCGAGTTCAATGACACCTCATTCGTCTAAATCCGACCATGCGTTCGGGAGTTATCGGGCTGCCGCCATCTTGTGAGGAGGGTGAGGAGGAGGAGGATTTAGAACCCCTGCAAATACACTACTCGTAGTTACTTTATATGCGAGATTGGTAGCCATTGTAGCCCAAACATTGCCACGTGGACCTGAAATTCTACGAAATTCTAGCCAATATAAGCGTCCAGAAAATTAGCATTGAGTTTAGACACGTCTAGCGAGCGGAAGGTCTTGCTCCAGTGCGCATGCGTCAGTGTTGAACAACCAAAGCTTTTTTCTCCTTGGCCAAAGTAACCGGAAGCCGCTACCTATCTTCTTTGGGAAGCCGCTTTTTCAAATCAAATATGGCGTGGTAAAAGTTTGGCCTGGTGATTTGAACCGGTTTGAACCAATAAAGCATTCGCAATTTTTTCAGGATGGAAACGGTGATTGAGACTGGCATATATAGCAATCTATAAATTGCATTAAGTCACCGAATTAAACTTCTTTGATGTGACGGTTCATAGTTTTCCACAATGATGTAGGCTACTGTGGATTTAAATTGTGGCAATGAAGCTTTCAGTAATATTTTACTACGGTAAAATAATTATACTTTCGATGGAAATGCAATTTTGGTCAGACAATTTATGATTAGGCTGCACTTGTACATGCTGTATCTATTAAATCGGTAGCGATTTTTCTGACAAAGTAATACGGTAGGCTTTTGTTCAATACGGTTTCAATAAATCTGTTCACTTTAAAGTATTTGCTGCTATACAGTATATACTGCAGATATTATGTAATGTTTTAGTTATGTAATCTTCGATGCCACTGTTTAGAACCATTTTATACTGTGATACCGTACCTGATTGAGATGGGTTAGGATATGTTAAAGATGTGGTTTTAAGGAACGTAACAAGTAGCTCATCTGTCCTTAAATGTCGGAGATGACTGAAATGCTAGATACACGGGTAACCGGTACTTAAAACTTTTGAGATAAGTATTAGGCATCATTCTAGATTTTGGGCTGGAAAATGTTTGCTATGGAGACATTTGGAAAGGAGCAGGGTGCAGTAGTACCTGTAATAAGAAAGTTCTGAAAATAGTGATATGTTGTATAGCCCTACAATGTAGTTGCAAGTGGAGTCCTGTTGTAAATTCTGACAAGTTTTGCTCGTGCATTGAAAGTATTAAAAAAAGGTATCTCTCTAGCCATTAATTTCATCATTACAGTGCAGCATTGTGTGTGGAAATGGACCAACATGCAGTAAAGAATATACCGTAATGCCCCAATAAAGAAACCCTTACTCCCTTCATTTCTCACCATGTCCTGTACAGTACCAATATTTCTGTCTTGCAGAAAGTCACCGAATACCAGGTTTATTAAAAATTGTTGCATTTGTATATTTTGCGAAAGTTAAAATAGTAATTGTGTACACCATGACAACAACAGGCTGAAGTACACAAAGTGATGTGTAGAGAGATTGTGGTTAATGAATTTCATGCTTGGAAGTGTATGGAAGACTGCGATTATTACTTCATTGTGTAAACCTAACAGATTTGAGGTGAAAGGAGGAGAATAAGGTACTGCTGTACTCCTGGGAGAGAGATTAATGTGGAGTACAGTTACAGTAGGAACTGGTGTGAACATTTCTGTAACAAGCAAAGTGAATGTTCCTCCACCTTACAGTTGTGCTGCATCACGTGGACTCTCCTGCATACGAAACTCATTGTGTGCCCACGTGCCATCAAGTAATAATTACAGTCTTCGTTCTTTCCTATATACCTTCATGTTGTCAAGTCAATGCTCTTAAATGGCTTTCAATTAAGTAAATGGTCACATGCTTGTCATGATCTCGAGTAGTTTCGTTCAGTTACACTGTACGGGTTCATGGCAAGTAATTGAAGAGATGAAATCTACTTTAAATAATGAGTTTCAATTGGCCATGGTCTTGTAGGTAAGTTACAAGGGAAAATTTTTATTGGCAATTATGACATAAAACTTGGGTAGCATGATCTACGGTACAATTATGTGTTTCTTGTTCTAGAGAATGCTTAAAAAAAGAAAAACACCAGGTCTTTCAAAAATTTCTAATAATGAGTTTTAATGGCCAATTTAGAAGTGGTTTCACAAACAATACTATATACCTTGGAACTGTCAAGTACAAAAATAGTTATGAAAATGAAAATCCACAGCCTGCTTCCAGTCTCCGACCGGGTCAGGAATGGAATGAATGAAGTCCCCATCTAGCGGCGAGGATATGAGCCGTGCCGGCTGCCGTGGCCTGACGCATTCCTCTGGGGCAATGATTAAATGAAATGATAGTGGAGTGTGTTGCTGGAATTAAATTTTGACAGGGAAAACCGGAGTACCCGGAGAAAAACCTGTCTACCTCCGTTTTGTCCAGCACAGATCTCACTTGGAGTGACCGGGACTTGAACCACGGACCAGCGGTGAGAGGCCGCCGTGCTGCCGCCTAAGCCACGGAGGCTTCAAAAATAGTTATATATAATAATAAATGCACACTTTTTATTGTTGTTTTTTCAATTTTGTTGCTTATATTTTACTCACTTCTATACATCACCAATGTGAAAAAAATATCATGATTATGCTGACACTTTCGTCCAGTGGAACAAATTAACACTCAATATCTAGTGTCCACCTCTGATCGTAATCACAGCCACCATTCTCTGGGCCATCATTTGAGTTAGGACTCTGATATTTCTCTGCTGAAGTTAATCCCAATGCTCTTGAAATGCTGCCTGCAGATCACATAATGCCTCTGGAGCACATCTTGAACTCGGATGCGTATTGCCAATATATCCCAAAGATCCTCTATGAGGGTTTAAGTTGGGACTGTGAGCTCGCCAAGCACTGTAATACATATTGTGCTGCAGTGGACAAGTATTGTCTTGCATGAACACGAATCCATCTCACTGAGGCTGCCATTTTCAATGAAAACCAGTCTATCCGATCCTATATGGCAATGCCGCCCCACATCATCATGGAGCCCTTATGGATACTGTGCACTTTGTAAATCACTCTCCCGAGTTATCTCCAGACACACCCCCTACCATCTGGAGATTTCAGGGAGAACCTGAGCTCTTCAAAGAACAGTACACGGCTCCATTGGGCGTGCTGACAAGCAAACTGAAGTTGGGTGACTCTGTATTCTCCGTCAGATCAGGTCCCATACCAGTTCACCTTGATTGAATACTTTGTTCTCTGAGGTGTTGTTGAACTGTCCTCTTATTTACATTTACATTCCACACCTGCTGCATTCGACTCCAAGCCTCATCCGCGGTAGTAATGATCTCTTGATGGCTCTGGCAATGCCTGCAGAGCTCAGAGGCATTGTTTCAACTGAAATGAAGGGTGTCTGCTATTCATTTCCAAAAGGTTGGAAGGGAGGCTATGTTTATCGGGGTGGGGAGTACGTAACCATCACTTTATGCAGTAATGATATAATTAATTAACTGTAAAACCACTGTGTTTAACAGCAATGCAAATGCTTGTTAGTTTTTCATGATGGATCAATTTGGGGATTATCCTAGATGCATGAAACAGGCGAAGAGTGAACATAATATACTGCATTTCCTTGACAGAACAGTAATGAGTAACCTTTAAACAATGCCAGCCCAAGAGATTTTTCTTTGCTTAATTTAGCAACTCCTGGATTCTTGAATGTGTGTGGAATCTATCTGATAACCTGGGTTATTATAGTGACATTACTAGAGCTCAGAAGAATGCTAGGACGGGAAATGTACTGTAGCTAGCGATAACATCTTCCCAAAAACATTGTGCCATAACTTCCGAACAGTGTCCACTCGTCCTTCTGAGTGCACAACGGGCTGATATATATTCTGCCGTGAAGGAAGCAGGTTGCCATAGCAATATATATATATATATTTTTAGCGTGTGGCATTTAGTGCCGGGAGTGTCCGAGGACATGGTCGGGTCACCAGAGGCTGTAGCTGCTTCTATGCGGACACCCATGGGGTGAGCTACAAGTACCGCCGCGTGTGGGGTGTTGTCTGGGGAGGAAAGTTTAAATGTAAGGACGAGGAGTTGGAAGGTAGCGGCTGTGGCCTATAGTTAGGGACCAACTCCGGCATTTGCCTGGAAGGAAGATGGGAAACCACAGAAGACCATCTTCAAGGTTGCTGGCGGGGGGTTTCGAACCTCCTTACCTCCCAGATGTGAGCGACTGCCTACAGCCGCGGCTAACTCACCCGCCATAACAATGAAGGACTGTATGTCATTGTCCTCTCACCACATGCTTGCATTCTTCTGAGCTCTGTACAGTACTTGTAACTAGGAGTTAAGTTGGGAAGGAATCAGCTGCGATCTGAATTTACTTTGGGAAACTACGGATAACCACTTCTACAATGACCGAGAATAGGATATGAATCCACTACTTACTCACCTGTCCTCTAGTTGCTTGCAAACCTCATACTAGAATTAAAATTCATGTCAGAGCTGGGAATTAAACCTAGGCCACCATCATAGAAATCTATTAGCCATGGCCAATTACCAAATTACTGGAATTCACTATTCCATTCAAATCAAGCAAACTATAGTCATATTGCCCTCAACAATCCCTAATTGAGATTTTACATTATAACCGATAGCTCCCCAGACCATAATGCCCAGAGTTGGTTCTGTGCCTCTCGACAATAATGTCAGGGCACCTCTCTCTTCGTATGTTGTCGCACACGATTGTGGCAATCAATGCGAGAAAGACAGAGGAACAATTCATCACTAATGATGACATTATGCCATTTGTCAACCCACACTGATATTCTCAAGTAATTTTATGATTACCCGTTTCGACCATCACGTGGTCATCTGATCACTAGCGTTGAAGTTTGAGATTGTACAATTATTTAGAAATATGTTTAGCTTGTCCAGTTAATGTTAGTGTTTATGATTTGCAGAGAATCACATTGTATGAAAAAGTTAGTTTATTCTATGATGTGTAAGTTAGTCAAGTGTGAACACCTGTGTGACAACATTGCTTTTCCTTCCAGCACTTCAGAAAATATTATAAATACTTAAAGAAGACCAATCACTGGATATCCCAAAAGAAGGCTATTCAGCCAAGTGTATACAACTGAAAAAATCTCTTCTGACTGGTTGACGTCAACTTTTAATACCATTCCAAAGAAAGCAGCAGCAAAACCTTGTGGGGATTATAGAATCATAAGCTTAATGAGTCATGTCCTCAAGATCTTCCTGAAAAGGATACATCTCTGGGGCTGTCTTCGTGGATCTCACAGCAGCATATGATACCATTCAGCATCAACAACTACTGCACAAAGTCTACTACATCACCAGAACTGTGCAGACGTGTTTAGAAAATCGGCGATTCTATTTGGAGTTCCAAGGTAGAACGAGTAGATGGAGAAGTCAAAGGAATGGCTTGCCTCAGGGTAGTGTCCTTTCCCCCATATTGTTCAACATATTTACAAATGATCAGCCTCAACCTTCCCTTACAAAGAGCTTAATCTATGCAGAAGATCTTGCTTTAGTCACACAGGCCAGATATTTTGAGGAAGTAGAAAACCAGTTGACTGTTGCTCTGAAGGACCTCTGAGTACTATAGATTCAATAATTTGAGACCTAACCCTGCTAAAACTCAAATTTGTGCTTTCCACCTACGAAATCGAGAAGTCTATAGAAAGCTTACAGTGTTATGGGAAGATAAAGAGCTTGAACATTGTTTCTACCCCAAATATCTGGGTGTTACCTTAGATCGAACGTTGACCTACAGTAAACACTGCACTAACACCAAACAGAAAGTTGCTGCTCGTAATAACATCTTGCGGAAGCTTACTGGCAGTATATGGGGTGCAGATCCCAATTTACTAAGAACATCAGCCTTGGCTGTGTTATTCTGCAGCAGAATATGCATGCCCTGTGTGGCGCAAATCATCTCGTGCAAAGCAAGTTGATGTGGCTCTAAATGAAACCTGCAGGATAGTAACGGGATGTCTCAAAGCTACACCTATTGATTAACTCCACAAGCTAGCGGAGATTGCCCCTCCAGATGTAAGGCGTGAAGTTGCAGCAAAACGTGAGAGACATAAAGCAGAACATAACACTGGTCATGGTTACCAGCCACCACTTAGTAGGCTCAAATCTAGGAAGAGCTTCATGAGAAGTACTTCTCCCCTCACCAGTCAGCCTGGAGCAGCCAGATTATCTCAGTGGACAGCAAGATCTGATTGTAATGATTGGATGGTTCCTTCTGAGAACCTTGCTCCTGGTGGAAATCAAGTCTGGAAAGTGTGGAAGTCCTTAAATCGGCTCAAGAGTGGCGTCGGACGAACTAAGGACAACCTGTTCAGATGGGGCTTGTTGAAGGAATCTTCCACCTTGTGTGACTGCGGGGAGGGACAGACAACTAAACACTTAATTAACTGTCCTAGATGTCCTACATCATATTCCTCACAAGAGCTTGCTGATGCTTCAGACAATGCTGTTACACTGTTGCACAATTTTGGGCTGACATTGTTTAGTTTGTCATTTTAGATTTGTGTTACATTGTATTATATTCTATCAACCTTTGGTTTGTTTCCTATGTTTTTTTTGCTACGCTCAAGACTTGAAATAAATAACCAGCATATACAGCAAATGTGAAGCATACATAGGAAATACCCAGTTAGGATTCCGCAGTGGATTTGGGGTTGGCACCAGAGAGGCATACTGGTGATGCAGGTTTTGGTGTAAAGAAATATAGATATATCTGTAGATGTTTATGCTTGCTTTATCAACTATGATTTGATTGTGTGAAATATGATATTAGTCTAGATGAGCAAGACATACGAATTTTTGTCAACTTGTACTGGAATCAGACGGCTTCAGTAAAAGTAGCTTAAACCAACACCGGTGGTAGAAAATATAAAACGAGATGTGAGACAAGTCTTATGCTCTATCTCCACTTCCTTTCTATATCTACTCTGAGGAAATATTTCTGAAGCACAGGAAGGAAAACAGTAAGGTATTGTTAATGGAAACACCAAAAATGATTTGTAGTATGCAGACGATACAGCTCTGCTTGCAACAAGTGCTGAAGATCTGCAAACCTTACTAAACTCTGTAGTTCAACACAGTGCAAGAGAGGTCTGAATTTGAATACGAAAAGGACAAAACTAATGGTTTTGAGCAAACGTAATTCCACCTGTTAATCTTACTGTAGCTGGGACAACACTGGAACAAGCTCAACACGTGAAATACCTTGGATGCATACTTGATCATCATTGGAATAATGCTATCCCGCATTGAATTGGCTAGAGCTGCATTCAAGAAAATGAAAAAACCACTGTGCAACAGAGACTTTAATATTGCTCTTCGTATCCGTTTACTATGGTGTTAATTATTCTCTATCAAAGCCTGGACCCTCACGGGGAACACCAGTAAAAGACTTCAAGCCTTCGAGATGTGGTGCTATTGGCACCTGCTCAGAATGTTATGGATCAATACAGTATGTAACATGGAAGTGCTGGAACGCCTGCATAAAGAACTGAAGGATTTGCATAACACCAAACAGAAAAAACTGAATACTTTGGCCATATCATTTGCAATGATAAATATATAAACTCCTACAGATAATAATTGAAGGTAGGAGAGGTCGAGGAAGGCTAAAGAACCTACGCAAATGGTATGGAATAAACACTCCTGAACTATTCCAAGCTGGTAAAAGAAATCGCCCTGACGACAACCAACTTCCAATGAGAGAGGCAGATGACCTCATAGTTCTGCCCCTTAAAACAACAATAACTAACATCCAATGAGGATATGGCACAAGAAGAAGAAGAGGTATACTATACCAATTAATAAGCCCAATGGTGCACTGGGGTGAAACACTGGTAAAATAGATTGAGAAACATGGATTATAGTTTCTTTGTAAATTGTATCAATATACATATGTAATATATTCACAATCCAGGACAGTTACCCAAATAATTACAGTTACTGTTGAGAAGTAGAGAGGGTGGTGATTAAACTACGGTACAATGTCACAAAGCGGCAGGGGTAGATGAAATTCGGTCAGAAATGGTGAAGTATAGTGGGAAAGCACGGCTGAAATGGTTGCATAGGATAATCAAATTGGGATGGGTTTTAGGAAATGTACCCTCTGACTGGACAAAAGCAGTAATCGCCCCAACTTATAAACAAGGTAACAGAAAAGATGGCAATAATTATTGTGGTATTTCTTTGATGTGTCCTGTGCATTGTAGAAAGGAGAGTTCGATCATTGGCCGAGAGTAAGATGAATGAAAACCAGAGTGGCTTTAGATCGTAACAAGGATGTCAAGATCCAATATTTAGTATGCGCCAAGTTATAGAGGAATGTTACGAGAGGAATAGACATTTGTGTTTTGTATATCTAGTAAGAGAAGGCATTCGATAGAGTACCCAGGGTGAAGATGCTGAGCATCCAGAGGGAATAAGGTATCGAGGGAAGGCTGCTACAGACAATCAACATTATTTATGTTGATAATCAGACTGCAGTGATGGTAGGATTAGTTCTTAGTTCAAGGTTGTTACAGGAGTGAGGCAAGGCTGTAATCTCTCACCACCACCACCACTACTACTACTACTGTTTATTTTTTACATGGACTATTTGCTGAAGGGCATAAACTGGTTGGTTGGGATTCAATTAGATGGAAACCAGCATTCTGGTCTATGCTGATGATTTGATTGTAATGACAAGACTCCGTTAAAAGCTTACAAGTCAACATTTTAGAACTTGAACAGAAATGTAGGAAATAAGGTATGAAAATCAGCATTTCAAAAATGATGGTTATGCCAGTGAGAAAGAAGCACAAGAAAATAGTATGTCAAATAGGAGGAACTAAATTGGAGCAGGTGGAACATATTGAGTACCGGTACTTAGTCTGTGCATTCTCTCAGGATGATAGTATGGGAAAGGAAATAGAGTCAAGGTGCAGGAAAGCCCATGCAGTGAGTACTTAGTTGTGATCTACAGTATTCTGCAAGAAGGAAGTTAGTGTAGCAATGAAACGCTCCCTATATCGCTCAGTATTTAGACCGACCTTGCTGTATGGAACTGAGAGCTGGGTAGATTCAGGGTATCTGATACATAAGCTAGAGGTAAATGATATGAGGGTAACTTGAATGATTGTTGGGACAAATAGGTTGCAGCAATGGCAGGAAGGCAGCCTACTCATAATTAAGAGATAAGGGCTGAGTTAGAAATTAACACGCTAGATGAAGCTGTTCATATGAGCCGACTCAGATGTTGGGGTCATGTGAAAAGAAGTTAATAATTTCGCTGTAGAGTGAAAGAGAAGCATAGGTATCGGTAGACCTAGAAGGCAATGGTTAGATTCAGTATCGAACAATTTCAAAGTGAGAGGTGTAGAAGAAGAGGAAGCCGCAGTGCTGACTGCTAATACGTGATCATGGATGTAACGGATTCGCAAACAGAGGCTTGCAGACTAGGCTGGATGCTGACAGGCAAAACAGTCTCAAATGAAAATGAATGTATGTACTTTTATTTTTTTAACTTTGATCACATTGGACCACTTGAGCTCTTTTATGCACTTTTCTTAGAAGGTTGTACTGTTTGTTTCTTGCGATGCACACAGCAACTATTCATTCGGCCCAATCACAATTTTCTCATTTCACCTAAAATCTTACCTTATTACAGACATCACAATAATGTTTTTATTCTGGTATCGTACAAAAGTACACAATCACAATATTCTAGCTCCTGAAACATACACACAGCAGTGGCTACACTCGGTAAAGCGCAGCGTTAGGTCATGGCGCCAAGCTCTCTGCTGACTCGGTAGACGCGTGGGTTCGAGCCCCACTGTCGATCGTCCTTGAAATGGGTTTCTGTGGGTTCCCATTTTCAATACCAGGCAAATGCTGGGACAGTACCTTCTGACAGGCCACGGCCACTTCCTTCCACATCCTTGTCCAGTTTCATTATCTTCATCATTCCATCTCTCATCCCGGCGTGCAGATCACCCACGGGCGTCGACTAGAGGGACCTGCACTCGGCCTCTCAGGAGGCCACACAACAACAACAAAAAAGTCCCTGAAATCAACCAAAGGCAGCAAATTACTGATAATTTGAGATAGCTTTGATCCTGTTACTGTTTTACCAAGTCCTCAGCCTGTCCCGACTAGACTATGATTTTGCAGCGTACAGTTCAGCAAAGTCAGCAACTTTGAAAATGCTGGACAGTATAGCAGAATTAGGCTGATAGCCAATGCTTTCCGTACCAGCCCGATTTCCAGCCTTCTCGCCAAATCAGGTGTTCCACCTCTTTGTGTCAGACGCCAAGATATGTTTTCATCATATGCTGCCAATGTGCATCAAACGATGCATTATCCTAGCTATCAATCTCTATTCAATACCTGATCCCACCAGAGGTACACCAACCAGCCGGTTGGTATTATGCTTGATAGCTCGTGTAATGAAATAGGAGTGGCTGCAGGTCCCTTTATGATCCAGACACCTAACAAGGTGTCGTATGTCCGGAAATTTGGCTAGGTCTACATTGAGGTCTTAAGGTGAACAGCACAGTTCATCTTTTTCTGGATATTCGCCGATGGATCGGAGGTGGACAAGAAAGTGGGTTGAGCTTAAATCATTGATGGTACAAATATGAAGATCTCTTTGGCACAAACTTATATCATCTTTACTGCAGAGCTCGTTGCTATCTATGAAGCTCTACAGTTTGCCCTACAGAATGCATGATTCCACTCTCTTGTGTGTACTGACTCTTTGAATTTGTCGCAGTCAATTGCTTCATGTTTCCCGCAACACCCATTAGTGCAACGAACCCATGACCTTCTAGCCAGCTTGACACTGTTGCTTGGTATTCCCTATATTTATGTTTCTTCTTCTTTCTTTGAATTTGGCCTACTGTGGACCACGGGAAGCAATTCAGTTCCTTTTTCTTCACCCTGAATTTCTTCATACTTTTGCTGCGGTTCCTCCTCCTTTCCTCTGACCAGGTGTTCTTGGTCGTTCTACTGGGTCTATCCTTGAACCCCTTCATCATCATCATCTTGTACAGTTTCCAGCCCCAGGCTGGGTCTGTTTGGAACATAAGCCTCGCCACTTAGTCCTTTCTTCCCACCACCTCTCCGCTGTCACTCTGGTCCAGTCCTCGCCTCTCTTCTTGACACATTCCTCCACTCCTTTCAGCCATCTATCTCTTGGTCTTCCCTTCTGCATCTGCATCTCATGTATCCTCTTAGGAATCTTCTTCTCATCCATTCTCTTTAAGTGTCCATACCACCTCAGTCTTGATGTCTCAATCCTACCTTGCAAGGGCTCCTCTTTCACCATTTCCCTGACCTTTTCATTCCTCACTCTGTCTCTTCTTGTTACTCCGATCCTACTTCGCAGGAACTTCATTTCACCTGCCTGTATTCTGCTTATGTCTCTTTTCTTCATTGTCCACGTTTCTGAAGCATAGGTCAGTATCGGGATATAGTAGCTTCTGTATAACACTTCCTTGCTTTTTTGTGGGACATCTTTATTCCACACTAAGCTCCTAATGCTTCTCAGAAATGCTTCTGCCTGTCTGCCACGTTCCTTAATCTCTTTGTCATTTCTCCCATTTTCCTCCACTATACTTCGCAAGTACTTGAGACTTTCCACCTTCTTCAGCTGTCCACCTCCAAGTGTTATCCCACTCATTGGTCTGTCCTTTTTCCTGGTTGTTAACAGGATCTCACATTTACTGATGTTGAACTTCCATCCGTACTCTCCCACTGTTTCTTCCCAAGCCTTCAGTTGCTCCTGAATTTCCTCCTCGTTGTTTCCCCAGACCATGAGATCATCTGCAAACACCATTGCTTTCATCTTATCTTCTCCTATCTTTCCTGCTATCCGTGTCATTACCTCGTCCATAACCACAATAAAGAGAAGGGGTGACAGCGCACTACCCTGTTTCAGGCCACTCATTTGTCTGAACCAGTCTGTTCTTTCCCCTCCAACTTTCACACAACTCACACTTCCACAATACATCTCCTTCACTCTGCCTACAGTCCCTTTTTCCACTCCCATGTTTTCCATTGCTTTCCAAACCTTCTCCCTACACACACTATCATAGGCCTTTTCGATGTCCAGGAAGGCCATCAACAGATCCTCTCCAAATTCGTAGTGGTGTTCCTGGAGCTGTCTCACTGAAAATATGAGATCCACTGTTGATCTCCCAGGTCTGAATCCATACTGCTCCTCTCTCAATTTTCTCTCCACTTTGGCTCGTATTTTACTTTCTAATATCTTTTCATATATCTTGGCACAGTGAGGTATGAGTGTGACTCCCCTGTAATTTCTGCACTCCTTTCTGCTTCCTTTCTTAAATATTGGGACAATTAATCCTTTCTTCCAATCTTCTGGGGTCTTTTTCTCCTTCCATATCACCCTCATCACACGGTACAGCCACTGTTTCCCAACCTCCCCTGCTGCCTTCACCATTTCAACACTCACTTCATCCACACCCGGTGCCCTTCCTCCTTTCATCTTGTCTATAGCCATCTCCAGTTCTCTCCAATTCAGGTCCTTTCCCATTCCTGTGTTGTCTTCTCCATCTTCCAATACATTGTCTTCCTCCCTATGACCATTTGGATTCAGCAAATCCTCAAAGTACTCTTTCCACACTGTCTTGAGTGTCTCTTTGTTGTGTACCTCATTTCCGTTTTTGTCCATCATTACCACATCCTCTCGCAGACCTCTTCTCTTACTTTTGACCATCCCATAAAGTACTTTCTTATTTCCTCTGCTGTCTTCCTCCATCATCTCTGTCCACTTTACCATCCACTTCTTCCTCTCCTCTGCGACAATCCTGTTTGCTTCTTTCTTCTTTATCTTATAATCCTCCCTTGCCAGATCAGTTCTTTCCTGGAACCACACTCTGATAGCCTTGTTCTTCCTTCCCACAGCTTCTTTTACTCTCTCATTCCACCATGGTGTCTCTTTACACCGTTTTCTGTTGCTTGTTCTTCCACATACTGCCACTGCAGCTTCCACCATTGTGCTGTTGAATTGCTTCCATTCCTCTTCCCCTGTTTTAAGATTGTCTGTTGGCATCCTTACCCTTATTATCTTCTTGAACCCCTTGAAGTTATCAATTTTAGCTCGAAACACAGCCCTATTCCAGCTGTGTTTTGTATGTATGTCAACTTACTCCATGTCTTTTCTTCTACCCGCATTGTAGTCGCCTTTTGCTTGCTGATGTAATTAAAGATTCTTTTCGTTATTCGATTCTCATCCATTCTCAGGAGGTGCCCATAAAACTCCAGTCTCCTCTTACGCATGGTGTCTGTGATCTTCTCTGCATGTCTATGTAGATCCTCTTTCTCCATGTACCATCATTTCGTTTTTCAGGCCCTAGTATCTTTCGCAAGATTTTTCTCTCTTTCTTCCCTTTTTTATTCGACAAACAATAAAAATCTGGATATTCACCTTTTAGAAATCAAAACAGCTATTTTTATAGGAGACTTCAATGCAGCTTCTCCAGTCTGGAGCTACAACCACACAAATTCAGCTGGTAAAACAATATAAGACCTTATAGAGAGTAGCTCTCTTGAACTATTATATAGTAACAAAGACCCAGCAACATTCATTCACCACTCTGGTTCCACAACTAACCCAGATCTCATATTAGTCTCAATAGATCTTACAAACCACAGTCATCGATCAGTACTCGAAGATCCAGGCAGTGGACATAGAATTCCCTTCTTACTATTACATTATACAGTGAATCTGCTCAAAGTGCAGACCAGAAGATTCGGTGGAACTTACAAAAGGCAGTCTGGGAAAATTTCAGAAATAAACTTGAAACTAAAATGTCGGAAATTGATCTTGATGTACCTCCTAACATCATCCTGAATAAATTTACTACAGCCATAAAAGACATAGCCAAACTGTGCATACCCAGAGGTGCTCAAACAAAATATAAACCTTTCTGGTCAGATGAATTGAACAATCTTAAGTCCACCAGAGACAAAGCAAGAAGAACAGCTGAACTTACTCAGGATCAAAATGATGTACGGAAATGGCGACAAGCAACAGCAAAATTAAAACAAGCAATAACAATATCAAAAAGAGAATCTTGGAACACATTTCTAACAACAGTTGACTATAGGACAGACAGCAATAAAGCTCAAAAACTTATCAATTCTCTAAACAACAAACACGTAGTCACTCCTTTGAATCCTATTATGATAAATGATAAGGAAATTACAGACTGTCATAAAATAGCAAACCACTTCTGTAAACATTTCACTTCAATTAGACTATCAAAACAGAAAAAGAAAGAAGCCAAGACTCTCAAAAAAATAGTACAAAAATGCATGAATAATAATGCAGACGATATCTTTAACAATGAATTTTCAATGGAAGAGTTAATGTTAGCAATAAAGAACACACAAGTCAGAAAACAACCAGGACCTGATGAGATATTCCCAGAATTCATGAAAAATCTAGGTCCATCTGCTCTAAACATACTGCTACACATATTCAACAAATTTTGGACATCAAATGATAACCTACCTAAAGACTGGACCAAAGCAACCATCATTCCAATCTTAAAACCAGGCAAGCCAAAAAACCAAGTCCCCTCGTACCGACCTATAGCACTTACCTCCATTCTGGTAAAAATTCTAGAAAGGATGATTACAAATAGACTCAATTGATACTTGGGAACAAAATCTCTTCTATCAGAAGAACAAGCAGGGTTTAGACAAAACAGGTCCTCCTCCCACCAAATAATGAGATTTACACAAGCTGTTAAAGAAGCCTTTAACAAAAGGGAAAGTGTTCTTGCAGTTTTCATCGATTTTAAAGGAGCCTATGATACTGTATGGCGAAAAATGCTGCTTAAGAAGCTTATCAACTTCAAAGTAAATGGATGTATGTTAAACTGGTTTTCAAGATTCCTTTCTCAAAGAATGATCAATGTTCGTTACAACACCAAAACTTCAGGTTGCAAGCAATCAAAACTAGGCCTCCCACAAGGACCTGTATCAAGCACAACTTTATTCAATGTGTACATCAACAATCTTCCAAAAACAATAAAGGAAGTAGGTAATGTGAATATCAGCACGTTTGCAGACGATGTTATCATTTGCACCACAGCACATAACAGCCCAAATCAGCAAATGCTTCTTGAACACAGAATGAACCAGGCACTTATAAAACTCAAAAACTGGACTGAAAACAATAATATGGAAATCAATACTACCAAAACAGTATACCAGTTTTTCTCCCTGAGATACCACAATCCAACTTTCAGTCTCAAATTCAGTAATCAAGACCTTCCAAAAAGTGAAAGTACAAAGTTCCTAGGTATCATCATGGACAAGAAGCAGAACTGGACCAAACACATACAACATGTGGAGGATAAGGAAAGGAAACGGATGAAATTACTGAAGAGACTAGCAGGAGCTACTTGGGGGAGCACTCAAGACACACTCAACAAAACCTACAATACTTACATCAAACCTATCATAAAATATGGCAGTGAAGTACTCTCTACAACACCCCAGTCAAACATTGATCGCCTCGAGAGGTGTCAGAATAATGCCCTACGTATCATAACAGGCGCAATAAAAACCACACCTATAACCGCCTCGCAATTATATACCCACAACTTACCAATAGAAGAAGAGATGAAACATTAAACAGCCAATGCATATCTCAGTATACAAAGACTACCTCAAATGACATGGATCAAAAAACCAGTTTCTAGCCCCAATCTTAAAACACAAAAAGATCCCTTAAGTCTCGCCAAAGAATATATCAATAAGAGCAATCTGCTAATAAAACTTGAACCACTCTGTATGCCAAACAACCCCATTGAATATATACAAGTGACTACAGATCTTACTTTGCTAGAAGAGGTCTGCAAGAAAGACTCTTCACCACATGATCTAAAACAGCTGGCCCTCTGTACAATAGAAAAAAGATATCCGTCAAATCAATGGCTAAAATATTTACAGTTGGCTCACAAGACAAAGAAAATAGAACTGGAGCAGGAATACATTAATCTCTCTTCTCACTCTAATTCCCAGTAGGCCAAAACAAACTTTGATGCTGAGATAAGAGCAATTTCACATGCACTCCATCAGTTACTAGGCAGAAACATTGATTATCAAAAATGTGTTATCATTACATATTCAAAAGCAGCCATCCAAGCCATCTCGTCAAATAATAAGCATCAAAGTAAAGAACTGAAAGACATTTTTTGTATGATAAAAACCCTTCAAAGACTCCACAAACAGATCTCATTTCAGTGGATCCCTTCTCATGTTGGAATAGCAGGTAATGAAGAGGCAGACAGATTAGCAAAAAAGGTACCACACTACAACAACCTGTCAGTCAGACTGATTTTATGTCAGCAAAAAGGATCTTGAAAAATACTATCAAAAACAGGTATGAAGAAATGGCAAAGGAAACAGCAGAAACCAAATTATGGAAGGACATTGATGCTAAATGGGATCAATATAAATTAACACCAAGAAGAGAAGCAGTAGCCTTCTTCAGACTTAACATTGGCCATGACTGCCTTGCAGCTCATCTGAAACGAATCAACATCTTGAGATCTGAAGAATGCACACTTTATCACGAACCTGGAAGTAAAATGGATAAGGGGCACCTGCTACATTGCAACAAACTTGATGTGACTGCTAGAACTTCAGGAAACCTCACACAACTCTATTGGAATGCAAGAAAGCTGATGGATTGGAATCCGGGCTAGCCATAGGAAACAACAACAACAAATTTTTTGTTTGTTATTATAATTATTAGTTCTTTTTCTTTTATTAATAATGGACTGTTTTCATGTTTAGGCATCCATATCTAAATGTTAACTGAACAAAATTTATATTTAAAAACTGTGTTACGAGGGGTATATGACCTTGCTGTCCTGCCTCAACAACCCTCACCATAGAGATAGAATTGCCGCAGTGCAAGGCTGTGCATGGTTTGTACAGCCATTTTTCAGTGTTGCCTGCACAATCAATTTCACATTCATCATGGTTTCAGTTTTTCCGTATTGATATCAATATCATAAATTTAGTTGTCCACTTTTCAATACAATTTTCAGTTTGTACCTATCAGTACATGTTTCAGCACACGTGCCGTGCCATCCTCAGCCTATTACAATATTATCATACAACTACACTACTACAGCATTATCATCAATTTTTATCACACATTCCTTAAAAAATACACTAATTTTGATTCATATGACATTGTTTTATCTACATAGATTTAAAATTCTTAAAATGTTGCTTGAAATAAAATTTATTCCAGAAATCCTTCCTTTGTCAACCATTTAAGATATTGAAGATATGCCAAAACATGTACCAATAGGGACAAACTGAAAATTGTATTGAAACGTGGACAATTAAATTTATGATACAGCTTAGGGGGGGGGGGGGCAGGGGGAGACTGCTGCGCCAACACTAGGTCAACACTTGCTTAGTTCCTAACTACCTATTTGCAATCATGTCCCCAACACATAATAAAAAGGGGACAACCAACAGAAATGGAAAGTCCTACAAGTGAAAAAGGTAAACTCTTAATCACCATTTCATTTAGTCTATTCCAGAAACAACTGATTTCTGTACTGACAGATGATCTTTTATAAATCATAATCTACTTTTTAATTAAAATACTCCATTGTGTATGTCTATCCATTATTATTCCCATATCAATGGGGTTGGAGATGTAATGTGGAGGGGGAGGTTTACTGCCGGATCCCCTTCTAGGCACCAACCTCAAGAGAGGAAGTGAATGAAACTGGGCAAAGAGTTGGAAGGTAGAGGCAGTTGTCTACTGGAAGGCAACTTTTGCATGGAGTCGAAAATGGGGAAACTGTGTGAAGTTTAGAAGTCATTTTCAGTGCTGACTGAACAATCAACTTATACTTTCCAATCGGTCAAAACTCTTTCGCCCTATTAGATTAGGTGGGGTAATTTTATATATATCACATTTTTCTGAAAAAAAAAATTGATGATGATCAGGTGCCATCAAGTATTCGTCGACTCCTAGCGACTGCATGGATAGACTGTCTCCATATGATTCGGCCTTCATCCATATACTTCAGATCCTTCACTGACATATTATTCATGTCGGACTTGATGGAGTCGATCCATCTCAATGCTGGCCGCCCTCGTCTCCGAGACCCTTCCACCTTTCCAAGCATTATTGTCTTTTCCAACGAATCAGAACGTCTCATAATGTGTCCAAAATATGACGGCTGTAATCTTGTTATCAATGCTTGAAGAGACAGATCTGGTTTGATTTTTTGAATTACCCATACATTTGTCTTCTTGGCTGTCCAAGGAATATGCAGTATCCTTCTCCAACACAGCTCTATAGTCGGGGACAGCTTAAATGAGTTACTAGATCAAGACAGGGTAGGCAACATTAACAGCCGTCCCCTATGCCTACGTAAATGTTGGTTTATGGTTGCATTTCTTGAAGGTAAGTTGTTTTCAGGTGCGAGCACATTGTCGCCAACCCTGCTCAAAATCCCGCCATCTCCAAAGACCATAATACCAGTAAAATTCCGTACGTCACAGTTGCCGACATGTTTCTGGCAATAACTCCCAGAATACATTTTTCACAAAGTCAGCCAACATAACAATTGACTTATTATTTAAATAATTTCACAGTTTTCTTTGGAAATTCAAGTCTAATGAAGTTGTAACAAGTTGTACAAGGTAAGTACTAGTAATATATATCGATTAAAACAGTTTATACAGTTATTATAGACTCTTGATATGTGTGTGTCAAATCCACTTGTTCTGAGATGTTTCGAAGCTTTTATTTAATTAATTTTTGGATAAATTCTTATTTAGATTTGATCATGACGCCTAAAAATACGAGAACAACATTGGAGATGGATTGGAGTAACTCTACAAAGATCACTACAATTTAAGTAAGTAGGCCTAGCCTAGACCTACACAATTTAAAGTACAGAGTTATTTAATCGTTGTTTTATTTATTTTTATATTCAGTCAGAGCACAAATAACGTAATAAAAAACCTTAATGGTCTTTGGAAATTTTGAAATAGTATTCCGACTGCATTTTCCGTATAGGCCTAATTCAAACATAACCTAAAATATAGCCTTTGTAAGTTCTCTCTCGGGAATGTATTCTTAGGTTCAATTCGCCTTCTAATATAGTAATGTATATTATTCTCGACTTCCAAATGCCGTCAGCCATAATATTATCATACATTGCACATGTAACTCTTAAGCTTAAGTCTATGATTCACACTCGGTTGGTGGTAGTGAATGTATTGGTGATTATATTTTATGAAGCTTATAACTTATGTACTTGGCTACTGACCTATAGCCTACTTAGTAGTAGGCAGATAAAATATTTATAATAGGCCTATTTTTATTTGTTTCAGTCATAGTTGCGACATAGTAGTGTGATGCCCTTCAACGAACTTCAAGGGTTGTGCAACATGAATCAATCGTCATTCTGAAGAGCCATATATTCACATGTGCATGGTATATGCTCTACGCAGGAGTCACATATGCAAATTTTCAGAGAATACCAAAAATATCTCATAGCTCTCTTTTAGTTCTCGACATAAGTTACTGAGCCACTGCATGTCTGGGTGAAAATTACTGATGTACTAATGTTGGGTAAGACAAAGTCATTGTTCGCTACTTGGTTAGATGACACGGTTTGGGCGAAGCTACTGGTTGCAATAAGTTATAAATATTGGTCGCAGCTATAGCCTACTTGTATTATTAATTCTGAATGAAAGTAGAAAGTGACTTAAACACCTGCATCGGACATGATTGTGACTGTATGCTGTGATGGCTGCGCTAGAATTAGTAGCACACAGGTAACGATATTTGTAGGCTATACATTATACGGTAATAGAAAACTAAAAATTTCATAGATCTCGTAGGCCTATACTACACAGCTTGGACATTCTTAAAATTCACGACACGTGAATAATGAAATAAAAGGCAAAACCATTGGTCTGGATAAAGATTATTGATGCTTGACTACCTCCACTGTGCATGACAAAAACCGGGGGTGTTATATATTAGCTAGCGCGGCCCGCGTTACCTCAATTTTTCATATTAAAGCATTGTTGTTGTTTCTTATGGCTAGCCCAGATTCCAATCCATCAGCTTTCTTGCATTCCAATAGAGTTGTGTGAAGTTTCCTGAAGTTATAGCAGTCACATCAAGTTTGTTGCAATGTGGCAGGTGCCCCTTATCCATTTTACTTCCAGGTTCGTGACAAAGTGTGCATTTTTCAGATCTCAGGATGTTCCAAATAGGATCACGACTTATATAGATGGAATTCCAGCTGAGTCTGCCATTTTCGCTGTTAATTATGCACATGTACAGTATTGCCAATCCCACAGTTACGGGACTACTTTGTATAAGCGCGGTACCATGAAACAAAATAGCGCCAAGTTAGAACCAGTTCGCAATGGATTGTGCAAGCTGTTTTTGTCTAGACCAATTATTGTTAATTCGTTAGGCCATACAAACACCCCTGGATTTTGTCACGCACAGTGGGGGTAGACACGCATCAATAATTTTCATCCAAACCCATGGTTTGTGCCTATACCAATAACTTTTAGGCAGTGAGGCGCTGGTTTTGGCGATTAGTTCGAAACATGAAATTCTTGCGATCAGCGTTCATTACATTGGTAAATACTGTTCTACATACAAAACAAACCTAACCTGGGGCTTATGCCCAGACCTCCTTGCTTGTAGTGCAATCGGTAATTTTCGTCCAGACAGTCGTCTAACCAAGTAGCGACCAATGGTTTCGTCCAGTCAGTCGTCTAACCAAGAAGAGCTCGTTTATTTCTTTTTCTCACATAATTACAACATACATGTGTCGTCTAATGTAGGCCTATTTAGTATCGGATATGTTGGTAACTAATGACGTCAATGTGATCGCTCACTGCGGCAGTTTCACATACCAAATATGCTGTCGAACATGGCTGCGGTTGTTAAATATACAATAAATAAAAACACATGTTTAAGTGATTTAGCACATATATCCGGTGCAGAAGTGATCAAGGTTAGTAGTTACAATTGATAATGTCCCCCTCCCGCCAAAAGATGAAATAAAGTATGAAAATGATATATTATCAAAGTGTAAGCGAAAAGAAAAAAGAGTGATACATGGTACAGAATTAATCTGAAATTTCACTACAGTATATGTCGTTTTATAAAAGGGCATAGCGGGTGGGTTACAGACAGTGAAGGAGAAAACATCTATTAGGACATCACTTCCATAATTATTATTCATCATTACACAAGGTATTTAGGCTAATTTAAGTATTCTACTTGGTTGATCACTCCTGAAGTGTTACCTCTATTACGTATGTTGTTTTGCCTTGAACATTTTTGGTTGAAGGCAGGCTATTACTTTATTTTAGAATATGCACTGAAAATTTGATGTAATCAGCGTAACCGCAGCCTTCGTAAAGAGGTTTACGCAGGCCAGCACGTATCCCATTTTTGAACAGCTGACTGCAGTTGACTGTAGCGTTGGGGGTCTGCACCACTAGCGCTGGCCAACAGCGGGGCGCACTTGAACTCGGTCAGTGATAACACTATGTATTGTATTCGTCATGATAATGCTATTATTATGATCATGCAGAAATGACTGGAAGTGTAGAGGACGTACCCATTCGCCACAACGCTGCCTCAGTTCAATTCCCTCTCATATATTCCGCTCTCGCAATTTAAATATCTCAGCTCTCCACAGAAAATTGTTTTGTGTTGGTATCTTATAATTATAATTTTCAAGATATTACTCCGTCGATAAAGCTTGCCTTTCAACGCCTGTACTTAACTCGTCAATTTCTCAGTGAATTCATTGAATTTTCTACAAGTGGCTTTTAATGTGCCGGTTGATGAGAGGTCAGGAGACTATTCTACCAACCATCTCCCGTTGTGCGGCTAGCATTTTTTGACAGTTGGTCCAGGTTCAATTTCCAGCTCTGCCAAGAAATTTTAATTTCGGTCTGAGGGATGGAACAAGGCACACTCAGCCTCATGAGGCAAAACTAAGAAAAGGAGGGTTCGATTACTATCTCTAGCCACCTTGGAAGTGGTTTCCACGCTTCTACTCCTGGCAAATGCCGGGATGGTTCCTAAATTAAGGCCATGGCCACCTCGTTCCCAATCCTCATCTGAATAATAAATGCACACACTAATCCAGCCATGACAATAACGCAAATTCCACATGCCCAGGTACACAGATCTACATGACCATGATGTCTCAAAGCCCCATAATCAACCAACTGCTGCTTTCTACCATTCCAAGACGAAATCTTCGAGTTGCCATTAGTCTAATGCCCCTAAAATCCACGACTAGTTCGAATGGTTTTAGGCCTAAGCATTGGATCAACCATCTTCTTGCATCTCAATAGGGATTTGCCAACAGGCTTTCAACAGCTTGTCTCAATTCTGCCTTCATATATGTACCAAGTAGGGTACATTTGTCACGTGGTGACTGTTTGTATATGGTTTCTTGTATTCGTAAGCAGATCGAGGTAATTTCTTCGTGTCTTTATACATAAGTAATAAGTTTTACTCGTTGATGGAGTGTAAAATGAGTAAAAGCAACGTATATTGCTCAGTTTACGGCTGTAAGTCGATGCATAAAAGAGGGCTGCGGATATAAGTTTTCATCACTTTCCAAAAGATGTAAATAGCAATAGCCAAAAGGTGACGATACCAAATAAATACGGGCAACAGGAGCGGGTTGGACCACTCACCACTACACTCACTGACGACAGGACGGGTTGTTCACTGTTTACGTCGAGCCAAGCCGTACCAAGACAGCTAGGCCTACACCAGCCGACTACAGCCAAGCTTCATCAGTCAGGTATCCTTCCCCCTCCCTAGTTCATTTCCAATTACCCTACCAACCGCCATCACCTCGCTCTGCGATATCCGAGCAATTCCACTACGAGTCATATAGGCCAAATTTGACTTCGCAGGGTAAATATCTACTCTGCGAGAACCTGCTACCAGTCCGATATTCTACACCAAACCCACCAGCTAACCATCTAAATCAAGCAATTCCTGTGTCCCCCGAGCTTTAATACAAGTTAAACTCATCCCTTCGCCCTACCAAGCAGCAAATAATTTCTACAGTCTATGGTACAGTGAGCAAACTCAAATATAGCTTTTAAAGTAACAGCGCCATGACTCGAACTGCTAAAAAACAGATACCAGCAGACAACCGATGCTTGATAATATGCAATTGAAACATAAAATCCAGTGGAACACAAATTAGAACACGTGTATCGCACAGTTATACATATATACAATTGAAAATAACACTGTCATTATTTTAGGGACCACATTTACTGATTATAACCGAAAAATAAAAAGTGTTCCATATCAAACGCGTGTTATTGAGTATTTTTTCCCTACTTATCCGGACCGACCGCAGCGCCCCAAGTGTTAGTTTGAGTTGCCAATACATGCAAGAAGTACGGTACTTATCAAAAATGAAGAAATAATAAGCTAATATGTACCCTACTATTATATTTCTCTCCTACTCCTAAATCCTTCTCTGAACACTCATTTTAAAACAGAATGGTCTGCATTTTTGGACTAATTATAAAAATATAGCCTATAAGAAGAAATGAACATGCTCATCTTTAGCTCCCTGGAGAAAATAATTGAGTAAGTATTAATGTTTCTGTTCTTATGCATTTTATGTGATGCTTTAAAAATCAATCTAGAAGAGATAATTTAAGTTAACTTCACTACCATAATACTGCTTAAGAGTTACTGTGGAGGACTGATGACCAAGATGTCCCTAACTTGAGCAAGGACTGCTTCACAACTTCATGTAAAACGTATTTTCGTAAAAGAGGTTTTACTTAGTTTGGATCATTTGCGATTACGTGTTACATGGATGTGTGTGCTGACTTTTTGGTGTTAAATTATGTAAGTTGGCAACACCAAATGTGGCGGCCATGTTGGTTTTCTAGTAACTTATTTAAGGTGTCCTGGACTATATCAGAGCTCAAAAGCATCAATATAATTCCTATCTGAAAATAAATAAATTGCATGTACCTTAATATTGTTCACTGATAATGTTTTTCGACCGTCACACGGTCATCATCACATCCTCATCACAAGGCTTGGTTTAAAATTATACAAGGGGCATACTGAAAGTCATGAACAACATTTATTTATAGAAGTATGTATACTAATATTGCAATACACTGAATACAGCATTTCAAACTATAAACTTTTGTTTAGTTTTCAACATAGTCTCCATTCTTTTGGACACAATTTCCCACCGTTGCGGAAGTTTGAAAATACCTTGATGCTAGAAGTAGACTGTAGAAACATCTGTAAGTTTGCTATTATGTTATTGCATGTCTTTCTGAGTGGTGCTGTACTGTTTTAATCAATGTTTCTATTAATGTAATGTACAACCAATCTTAACACTATGGCATTCATAGTCCCCGAAACATGTACTGAAATGTATTTTAATTGATCTTGGAATATTAAGGTATTGAATAGGCAGATACTCACAATCTTTGTCATATTTTGTAACTTGTCAATACGGACCCAAATAGATGAATTCAAAATTCCCGGAGACAAGTGAAGGTACACACACTCTTAGACCTGGCACAGGCTCAACTTGACAAACTATTGTGGAAGGATCGGTGCATCATTTGGATGGTCCGGATCGACTCCCGTACAACATCAGCACAATTTTGAGGACTAATAGCACCCTACATTACATAACAAACAGTGGCGAATCGTCTGCGTACTGGTGGCTTATAGGCCAGTATTCCTTCAGGTGTTCCATCAACTCTACCAAATCGACATGGAAGACTCGTATCCTGTTGAGAAAATCAGTGTGGGTTGACAAATGGCATAGTGACATTAGTGATGAATTGTTCCTCTGTCTTTCTCGCACTGATTGCCACAATCGTGTGCGACAACATACGAAGAGAGAGATAATAATAATATCTTATGGCCTCGGGAGCTGGGTGCAAGTTTTGCAATTTGACACCCAGAGGGTAGCTTGCATGTCAAATTTCGTTGTTCCTTGAATCACTATGAAAGTCAAGGAGGTTAGATATCTAAGCTCCTTGAACACTATAGCGCTTTCTAGTAGAGAAATGAGGAACTTTGTGTTGGAGGAAACTCACGAGATTAATTTTGCCATTATGAACACGGCCAACTGAATTCAAATGGGTTCTTTGACATGCCAACATCGTATGACATGCGTGTCGTATTTTTGATGCCTTTCAAAAATCACTTACCACGACCAGGAGCGAATCTGCAATCTTGGGGTTAGTAGACCGACACGCTATCCACTCACCCACCGTGGCAAGCTGAAGAGAGAGGTGCCCAGACATTATTGTCGAGAGGCACAGAACCAACTCTGGGCTTTATGGTCTGGGGAGCTATCGGCTACAATGTAAAATCTCAATGAGGAATTGTTGAGGGCAATATGACTATAGTTTGCTTGATTTGAATGGAATAGTGAATTCCTGTAATCTGGCAATTGGCCATGGCTAATTTTTTTCTATGATGGTGGCCTAGGTTTAATTCTCAGCTCTGTCATGAATTTTAATTCTAGTATGAGGTTTGCAAGCATCTAGCGGACAGTTAACAGGAGAGATGAGTAGTGGATTAATATCCTATTCTCGGTCATTGTAGAAGTGGTTATCCGTAGTTTCCCAAAGTAAATTCAGATCGCAGCTGATTCCTTCCCAACTTAACTCCTAGTTACAAGTACTGAACAGAGCTCAGATGAATGCGAGCGTGTGGTGAGGTGGAGGACAATGACATACATTCATTCATTGTAATGGCAACCAGCTTCCTTCTCGGCAGAATATATATCGGCCCGTTGTGCACGCAGAAGGATGAAAGGACACTATTCGGAAGTTATGGCCCAATGTTTTTGGGAAGACATATCACAATGTTATTGCTGGCTACATTCCCCTGTCTAGCATTCTTCCGAGCTCTAGTAACGTCACCACAATAACCCAGGTCATCAGATAGATTCCACCCACATTCAAGAATCTAGGAGTTGCTAAATTAAGCAAAGAAAAATCTCTTGGGCTGGCATTGTTTAAAGGTTACTCATTACTGTTCTGTCAAGGAAATACAGTATATTATATTCACTCTCCGCCTGTTTCATGCATCTAGGATAATCCCCAAATTGTTCCATCATGAAAAATTAACAAGCAATTGCATTTGCTTAGCTTCCATGCCCAAGATCGCGGTTTTAAACCCGGCCGAAGTCGTCGGATTTTTAAAGAGCATTAAAAATCCATCAGTATGCCTTCCTTCAGGGGGGAAGTAAAGCCGGCAGTCCCATGTCATAGATTTATGGCATGAAAAAAGAATCTTCCACTAATTACACTTGTGGAAGCAAAAATTTGTAGGTTAGTTTGATAACGCTCTATTAGTTCCAATGTTCGCCACAGGGTGCTGACTGCGGTGGCATTTAGTAGCCGCGTCCACAGCTAGGTGTCGTGGATGGTAGCATTTGGTGGCAATAGTAGGAACTACTTGAAACAATCGTCTGCAGTCCTTACCTGAATCACAGATAACACACACTAATACAGCAATCACAATTAATACCGGTTATCAGACAGATTCTACACACACCCAAAGTACACGAGGCTACATGACCGCGTTGTCGCAGCCCCTATACTAAGGAACCAACCACTGTTAAAAGCAGTGGTTTTACAGTCAATTAATTACGTTGTTTCTGCATAAAGTGTTGGTTACATACTCCCCAACCCTGATAAACCTAGCCTCCCTTCCATTAATCCGGGAGAGGTTGCATTGCGGTCCTTTAGACCAGGTTCGATTTGTACACGCCACCATTCTTGTTTGCTGCACTCCTCCACCACCATACTTCATCTAATGTCACGGATAGCATCAGCAACAGTTTCCTCTTGACCACCAGTCCAGTTTTGCATGGTAAGTTGAACTATTTACCAATTATACCAGACCTGGTCTTTTCCACCAAACGCGACCTGTTAAGTTTTGCATTTTATGATGGACTCCGAAAAAGATAGGATTAGTACGCTCTTAGAGAGTGTGGAGAAAGAAGAACGGAACAGAAAAGAAGTACTCCGAGTGTAACAAGACAGAGTACGAAGTGAACTGTTTGACGTGGAACAATAGGGAGCAGGGGAGTTTGAAGAAGATGATGATGGAAGTGCAGAGGACAACTTGGCTTGTAGTGAACACAACCAAGACTCAGATTAATCTGTGGATGAACAATATTGTGGTAACCTGTCGCATAATTGAAATACGATACAACACTGAGAAAATGCACCAATTTTTAGCCTTTACCGGAAGAAGTACTAGTAATGCTGGACCAGTGTACATGGCTAAAGAAGGTGTTACAACATAGCAAGTACATTCCTCTCATCGAAGGGGAAGGACACGCCGACAAAATTTAACTTCTCACCCACCTGGACCCAAGGGGGATGCTCGCAATGCGATAGAAGCTTAGAGTATTTATTTTCCAGACTCCGAAATTAAAAAGATTGTGGGATTTACAAATATGTGGATCGAACAAAGACGAGCGAACTTTACACAAGAATGTGATGTTCTTTCTACAGATGTTTGGGAATTGAAAGTAGTGTTTGGGCTTTTTACCTTGCTGGCGTTCTTCGTTCATTGTATCAAAATCTTGAAGACATGTTGGTAACAGATCGGACAGGTGCAGAAATATTCAGAACGACTATGAATCAGCGTCGCTTCAAATTTTTGCTTCGAGCTATGAGATTCGATAACGTTCATGACAGAGATAAGATAACTCAATCAGATCGTCTTTCTTTAATCCACGAGATAATTCAGGGTTTTGATGATCGATGCTCGCAGTCATATTCACCAGGTGAATATTGTACGGTGGACGAAATGCTCGGGTCGTTTCAAGGGAAATTCGATTTATTTTTATACCAAGCAAACCGGTCAAGTGTGGCAAAAACAAGTTTTGCCTTAGTTTGCGCCAGAACATATTACACAGTTCATATGGAAATGTATCCTGGTCAACAACCAGAAGGACCCTTTAGAAGTGAAAATTCACCACGAGCCATTGTTGAGAGAATAGTACAGCCAAAGTCAGGCAGTGGGAGGATTTGACAATTGATATGCCCTTCCCCTGGCCATCTATCTTCTTGCAAATCACCGTCTAATAATATTGTCGGAACACTCCGAAAAAGTAAGTAAGATATTCCTCCAATATTTATTGCACCAAAAATGCCAGTCAACAGCAGTATTTTTGGATTTAGAGTTGACTGTATGTTGCTCTCTTATTCTTCCAAGAAAAATAAGGCCATCCTATTGATTTCCACTTTCCATGATTCTGACAAAATCGATAAGAGTTCTGGAGAATCCAGGACGCCTGAACTTTCAACCATTTCAACATGACAAAGGCAGGCGTGGATCTTGTCGATGAACTGAAAGGGACCTATTCAGTTTCAAGGACTAGCTGTCGATGGCGACTCACTGTGTTCGTATTCAGTTCATTAACCTTTAAAATGAAAACAGTTCTAAGGTATATACCATAGTATTATTTGTGAAACCACTTCTAAATTTGCCATTAAAGCTCATTATTAGAATTTTTTGTAAGAACTGGTGTTTTTCTTTTATTGGTTAGTTGATATGCATACTCTATAACAAGAAACACATAACTTAATTGTACCGTAGTTCATGCCACCCAAGTTTTATGGCGTAATTGCCAATACAAATTTCCCATTGTACCTAAAAGACCATGGCCAATTGAAACACATTATTTAAAGTAGATTTCATCTCTTCAATTACTTGCCATGAACTCGTACAGTGTATCTGAACGAAACTACTAGAGATCATGACAAGCATGTGACCATTTACTTAATTGAAAGCCATTTTAGAGTATTTCGACTTGACAACATGGAGGTATATAGGAAAGAACGAAGGCTGTAATTATTACTACTTGATGGCACATGGGCACACAATGAGTTTCGTATGCAGGAGAGTCCACGTGATGCAGCACAACTGTAAGGTGGAGGAACATTCACTTTGCTTGTTACAGAAATGTTCACACCAGTTCCTACTGTAACTGTACTCCACATTAATCTCTCTCCCAGGAGTACAGCAGTACCTTATTCTCCTCCTTTCACCTCAAATCTGTTAGGTTTACACAATGAAGTAATAATCGCAGTCTTCCATACACTTCCAAGCATCAAATTCATTAACCACAATCTCTCTACACATCAGTTTGTGTACTTCAGCATGTTGTTACCATGGTGTACACAATTACTATTTTAACTTTCGCAAAATATACAAATGCAACAATTTTTATTAAACCTGGTATATGGTGACTTGCTGCAAGACAGAAATATTGGTACTACTGTACAGGCCATGGTGTGAAATGAAGGGAATAAGGGTTTCTTTATTGGGGCATTATATTCTTTCTTGAACGTTGTTCCATTTCCACACACAATGCTGCACTGTAATGATGAAATTAATGGCTAGAGAGATACCTTTTTTTAATACTTTCAATGCATGAGCAAAACTGGTCAGAATTTACAACAGGACTCCACTTGCAACTACATTGTAGGCCTACTGACGTCCACCAGCTTAAGGTCCGTGGCAGGAATGCAACGAGTCAGCTGGCCTCTGCGCGAACGACACTAGTGCCAACCTACTTCTGACCCGTACGATTTCACAATTGAAACTAAACGGAAGTAGCAGTGAGTAACCATAGCGTGAATAACATTGGTTCTGAGTTGGCAATACCTGCAGCGGCACGTCCACTCAATCAACGCAGCTGGAATGTCTCTCTTCTTCCCTTCAGCCCCCTAAGACCATGAGCTGGTGGACGGACAGTATACAACACATCATCACTCTTTTCATAACTCTCTTATTGCAGGTACTACTGCACCCCACTGGCCCCGCACATTTGCAAATGTCTCCATAGCAAACCATTTCCTAGCCCAAAATCTAGGATGATGCCAATTTCTTCAAATAAAATATCAAGAAAGACAGGTCGTACAATCACCGACCATTTTGTAGGCCTAATACTTATCTCAAAAGTTTAAAGTACCGGTTAAACGTGTTTCTAGCATTTCAGTCATCTCTGACATTTAAGGACAGATGAACTACTTGTTACGTTCCTTAAAACCACATATTTAACATAACCTAACCCATCTCAATCAGGTACGATATCCCAGTATAAAATGGTTCTAAACAGTGGCGTCGAAGATTACAAAACTAAACCACTAAAAAAGTGTGGTTACATCCAAGCAATAACGCCAAGATTACGACACTTCTTTCCCACAGAATATCAGGACGTACCCTATCTACAGTATATACTGTATAGCAGCAAATACTTTAAAGTGAACAGATTTATTGAAACCGTAATTGAACAATAGCCAACCATAACCTCCATGAGCGAATTTCTTTGTCAGAAAAATATCGCTACCGATTCATTATGTACAATTGCAGCCTAATCATAAATTGTCTGACCGAAATTGCATTTCCATCGAAAGTATAATTATTTTAGCGTAGTAAAATATCACTGAAAGCTTCATCGCCACAATTTCATTACACAGTAGCCTACATCATTGTGGAAAACAATGAACCGTCACATCAAAGTAGTTTAATTATTATAATTATTATAAATTATTATATTAAAGTAGTTTAATTCCGTGACTTAATGCAATTTATAGATTGCTATATATGCCAGTCTCAATCACCGTTTCCATCTTGAAAAATTTGCGAATGCTTTATCGCTTCAAATCATCAGGCCAAACAACGCCATATTTGATTTGATAAAGCGGCTTTCCAAAGGAGATAGGTAGCGGCTTCCGGTTACCTTGGCCACGGAGCACTGCCGGCTGGATCGCAACACTCCTGGTCAAAGAGAATGTAATACCAGAGTCCCAGCTCCCATGTTAAATAATTTTCCTTAAATCCGCCCATAATCCGGTTTAAAAAAAAAACAATCATTTCTCTTCGGTAGGGGAAACATAAGGAACTAAATCCCTAAGATATCAGCTTATTTTTATGAATATTACGCAGACCTAGTCCCTTTGTGGATCAATTAACATTAATAGCTATTACCTTTGACAATATTAGCTCTGACAAAATGTATCACAAGCAATCAACAATATACTGATACATTATGCAATTTGTTGTCCACTTTGTAATGTTGGCAGTAAACGTACATATGTAGCTATATATTTTCATAATTATAATAATGTATTGTCGTTAGTTTATCAGCTATACACCGTCAAATTCAATTATCTAACACGTTGTATAAGTTGAATGCTATAAAATGAAATATCGAGTCATGTCTGCTGACATAACCTCCAAATTCCAGAGCACATCCCATACCCGCCCCCTTTTTTGCCCTAACCTACATAACCTCCAAATCTGACTATAGAATAGTTAAAATAATCACCCCCACCCCCCTACCCGCTATCCTACACATGTTCCAAATTCTTGTTTGAGCCCCATGATCCTCTTGCAAATGTGATATGAGAAGGAAGGAGAAGGATAAATGAAAATAATAGGTGATTGAAACATTTTTAATTTTGCATTACACAATGTAAAAATGAAATTGTTGTATATGTATAGGTCTAGTATAGAAAGTACGTCACAACTGAAATTGCATTCTCGTCCAGTTCTGCTCTTGCAACTTGTTGTTCACCTGGATCCAGTGGACAGATCTGCAAGAATACAAACATCAAACTATAAATACAATACATTTGGAATGTAACTTATAAGACACTAGACATGGAAGAATGCAGGCTAAGCTTCTCAAGGAAATATCCTGTACATGGGCATGGAGGATTTCAGTTATTTCAGTGATCTCTTTCGACTGCAATCCAATATATTTGTTTTACATTTATTAATTTTCATCATGAATTCTTTCCTCAAGACAGAATCCATACCATTTAAAAACTCATTCAAATCCTCTGGTGTGTCAGCTAAGATGACGACGATGCCATCAGCAAATCTCCAAGTTGAAATTATTTCTCCTTGAATTTTTACTCCTACTTTGAATTTTTCTACAATTTCCTTCATTGCTTGTTCAATGTATAGATTGAAAAGTATGGGTGACAAGTTGTGGCCTTGCTTTACACCTTTCTGAATACCAGCTTCTCTCTCATGTCCTTACGCCCGAGTAACTGCATATACTAAGGAACACAAAACGTGCTACACCTTAAAACAGTAGGCCTATTGGTATGGCACAAAATGGTAAAGTAAATTGAAAGGAAAGTGATTAGTCCCTGGTTCATAAATTTACATGTGTCAACATTGTTTGGTATCCTTTAAACATGAGTCACTTTTAGTGATCTCAGGAGTAGTCTAAATATTGAGACTCATGTCCTAAAGGTCCTGGGTTTTATTGCAAATAAATAATTAATTCTAGTCTGTTTGGAACATGCAAAATTGAGACGTGTTTGGCTTAGTTCACACCACAATAAAAATCCACAGCCTGCTTCCAGTCGACCGACCTGGTCAGGGAATGGAATGAATGAAGCCCCCATCTAGCGGCGAGGATATGAACTGTGCCGGCTGCCGAGGCCTGTCGCACTCCCCTGGGGCAGTGATTAAATGAAATGACAGTGGAGAGTGTTGCTGGAATGAAATTTGTGACAGGGAAAACCGGAATACCCGGAGAAAAACCTGTCTGCCTCCGTTTTGTTCACATGGAGTGACCGGGATTTGAACCACGGACCCAGCGGTGAGAGGCTGGCGTGCTGCCGCCTGAGCCACGGAGGCTTCTAGTTCACACCACAATGATCCACTCAAATGATAGTTCCTAAATTAAGGCCATGACTGCCTCCTTCCCAATCCTAGTCTCATCTACTGTACCCGATACCTAGTTGAGGCTATCGGCTACGCCAGCTGACATTGAGCCGTAGTTGAGATTTATGGGAAGAATTGTAAAGATAGCGCTCACATCGAGTCGAGAGGAATGTTAGGAAATGACGTAGAAGGCCAAGGATCAAGAAGGCACTGCCAGTCAAGCAGATGGAATTATGGGAGGAATATTAAAGTTTTATTAAGATCTTTATGGAACAGTATATTTAATCATCTCAGAAGAGAAGAAATGTCAAGCATTATATATGGTAATAACTTGAAGAAAAACAGATAATCCCTTAAGTTATTGTATAACTTAATAGCCGAGATGATGGTGGTCGAGATTATATTTGTGACGCATGAACGCATAAGGTGGGGGAGCCTCACGTGACCGCGCCAGGGTACGAGCTCCTTAACGCAGTCCAGACACATCAGTCGAGTTCAGCCAGCGAGCTGAATAGTACACATGCGCAGAGCGTACGACAAAGTTGAGCGGTGCACAGCACTTGTTGCGTGACGTGAAAACGAACAGTATTACTTAACCAAGCAGAGAGCGAAAGTAGGTCAGTGAGCCAAGGCAAGCAGCGCCCGGTAGGCGATGAGAAGACCGGTTTCGAGGCAAGCTGTACGGGCCGTGTTAGCAGGAGAAGAGCCGGGGTCAGAACAGCATTGTAATACGAGATTGAGAACTTTATTTCGAGCTGCATTTTGAAACGCAGAACAGCACAGCGAAGCGGCATGGCGAGGCCGGCTTTAAGCGTAGATCATTCTGGAACAGTACAATAGAGCCGAGCGTGCTAGTTCCGACTTTTATACGCAGGCAATATTAAAGAAGCTGAACTTCATTTCAACATTCAGTATCAACATTGAGTTGGGCATTGTATTCAGTAATAGAATTGTGCAGGCGGATGGTTGTAATATACTGCAATTATGAACTTAGATATTCAAACAACATTACGACTTATGCATTTCATAACGGAACATGTAGAGCGACCATGGGGTCAAGCTAACATTAACGCCTTTAGGCAAACGGAATGCTACAATTATATGCACTTATGAACATTAGCATGTGCATTAATACAATTCTTTTTCTTGAATGATTATAAAATATCGAGTACGAACACAGCTACAGGGTGTTTCAAAAACTTATACACTCTCATAAATAAAATTTATTTTCTGCAAGTGAGACTTAACCGCTGTGGAGATTGAACTTTTAACAAGCGAACCGAACATTGTATGGGACAGTGGCGTAACATAGAAGAGGAATATGGGGTGCGCTGCTTTTATGAACATTTACGTAAGAATTTGGACAGTATCCGCTATGGATAACATGCAGTTTATCATGTCGGAGTAAACGAAGACAGAGACGCGATGGCACCACGGAGCGATGGATTCGATTCCTGAAGAAGAGGAGGTCTAACAGCTGATTCACTTGGGATATGAAGGCGATCGTTTTTGCGTGGGCGAAACGATATTCACGTCGAACTTTCGAGAAATTTATTACACACGAGGATAATCGACGATCTTTGAAATATATTAACAGCTGATATGAGAAGGTACTGTAAGAGTTATGACTTTCTGATATGATTTTCTCATGAACACTGGGCATACTTGTATATATTTTTCTAGTAGGAGTTCTACGATTATTTAGACATGGCTTAGACATTATTTGCTCCAATTTGCTAGAATATGGCGTTACCATATGATATGGCAGGCACCATTATACGAAATTCTCACCATTGGTTGGCTTTATTAAGCAGATGTTTGGTCTTTTAGACATTTTCCAGTAGTTTTCTTGGACAGATTTTTTTTGTGACGAGTATTTCGAACTCGTGATCTGCAATTGGATTATTTAAATCACTTCGTCAGTTCATTGCATACTAGCGAGTGTGTATTATTCATCAGTAGGGATTTTTCCATTGGATTGTTTGGAGATGTTAAGATGTTATTCACTCAAGTGAATGAATATCGCTTTTATGTGACAACTAGAGACTTGTTGATTCCAATCTGGTACATTCAATCATTAGACAACGAGATGGGGCCTTTCGTATTTATACGATCGTGTGGTGGTACACATCTTTACCCATCGTTCAGGGCATTATCATGTTAGCCTTTGGGGCGAGGCCTTTCGTATTTATACGATCGTGTGGTGGTTACTCATATTACTCGCCATTGAGGAACTCATTTTTATCATCCGAGTGTGCTTGAGATTGTAAGAGGATCAAACAAGAAACTACTAGTCACATATCAGTCGAATTTTGTTAAATAAATTAGAAATAAATGTCAGCAGGGTTACATTTTGTAATTCTTGTTTGCCAATCCACTATTTTGTTTCTATACTCTTTTGAGAGTACTTTCAGTTAACAGCTGATACAGCTGATGCTTTTGATAATTTTTATGGTTGAATTTGATACCTTTGAGAAGGATTTAAAGTAATTGAATCTTGTAAGATGAATCATTAATGGTCAGATTTATTTTGAGGCAGATCAGTATTGCATATTTCGATGTGAGAGATTATAGCACATTGGTGTTTTTCTGTGAAGTGAATTATGAGAATTTTAAGAGAATTTATGCTATTTGAAAGCAGATCTTGAATTTGATTACGATTACTAAGGTAATATTTCTCCTAATTGTTTAAGAAGTTGTCTAGATGTGATCAGATTAATTACAGTTATTGGAGATTGTGTGCGTTGATAATTTGAAGCCAGTTATATAATTTGTAGATCATGCAACGTGATTAAGTGAAGTTTGTGATAGGCATTTTGTGGAAGTTGCCAAGTGGAAGTTGCAATATTGCTAATGTATTTTGAGGCAGAGATGAGGTTGTCGAATCCAGTCTAGCATAATTTTGAGATTCATGCTGTGCGCTGAATATTTATGGAGTTTTGTGGAATAATTGTGGTATTCAAATGTGATATTTGATAAAGTGAGAATATATAATGAAGTTGTGGATAGTGAGATCCAACGTGAATTTGTGAAGGCAATAATATTTTTTGGCATGATAATTAAATACGAGATATAACTTGGAAGTGATAAAACTGTAAGACAACGTTCTATAACCCATATTAAACAATTTGTTAGGAAATTAAACAAATAAATAATGTTGTTATACAAGATTTTCTGATAATAATAATTAATGAAATAATAATCTGAAATTTAAGCATATTAATGATCTGACCTAATGAAATAAAAATCAGAATGACTAGATGAAATAATAAAAATCTAAATAACCAGATAAATAAAATTTAAATAAGTTGATAAATTAAATTTTGGAATAGATCAATGAATTAAATAAATGGATGAATTAAAGTTTGAATAAATAAGCTGATTTAAATAAATTAATAGATGATTGAATAGATGACGAATAACTGAATTAGAAGGTGATAATTAATTAAAGAAGCTGATGATTAATAAATTTAAATGGATTTAAATAAATTTAATTGAGATATGATTTGAAGAATTGCAACTTGAGTTGATGAATTAAACAATTTATATTGATGATTTAAGATGATTTAGTCTGAAGGAGATGATGAAAGGAGAGTGTGTGAATAATTAGAGAGCATAAAGAAGTGATAATTATAATATTCATTTAAATGATTTGATGATAATGAATTAATTATTCTGACATGAATATATTGAATTTTGAGATGAGAACTAATGTGAGAAATATTTAATTTTGATGATGATGATGATAATAACCAATGAGTAGTGGATTTTCTGTAATTCACAAACAAGCAATTATTAATGACAGTGTAAATAGTGTAAATTAATTATTCGATGTTTAGGAGCATTTTACTAATATATTCAGCATTTGAATAATGCCATGCAAGCCATAAATTATGTGATATTTAAATATGTGATTAGAATATATGTGTTTAGACCGATTAATTAATATTTTTACATCCACATTCATGATGTTAATTTAAAGAGAAGTTAGGTCTCAGTTATCACGAATGTCAGTGACGCAAAGACATAGTGCTACGGTGATTCTGAGAACCCAAGAGAACTTAAGAAATTTTTCCTATTTTATGTGGATTAAATACACTTTGAGTAGAATAGAGATGGTTCGATTTTCTGGACAATGACAATTTAACGTTGGCATTCGACCATGCTCTCAGGTAGGATGTGTGTTTAATATGTCTGTCTGACTATCAAAGTTGAATAAATTTGTTTTTTATCTTAGTTGTGATCTGATGGTGATGTGATTTTCCTATTTCTTTCCTTGTCTTAATTAAGGCTTAACTAGGAAGGATGTGGTTTGCTAGGGATTCAGTTGATGGCGCCCATTTATATTTGAATTATTTTTATTAAATTTAAACCCGTAACGACCCTGGAGATACTTTATCTCGTGTTACCCTCTGCTTTTGTGATATTTCAACTGAATTTCCGACACATTCCTTATTTGACTTCATGTTAATTTAACTCCGCTCTGTCCTGGAAATCCAGGAATGCGATGTAATAGCAGATGGGTCATCGCATCCCCAGGACGAACGGGTACACTACAAATGCATATACCACTACTACATACAGTTAACAGGTAGGTTGCTGTGTACTTACCCATCCCACTCTCCCGGTATACTACTGCAACTTTAAAAAATTTGCCACACTGAGTGTGTCTGTTTCTGTGACAACCTACTGTCACACGCGTCAATGTTCTCAGATAGGAAAGTATTTGGCTTGCTTCCTGCACCACTCTACACCTACCTCTCAAGGTCAAGTGCACAGCTTAATGCCGGCATCTGTAAACAAGTTGATATGGCTAATGGTGGCAACATGGTTTTGCAGCAGAAATGTCAAGAAATATGGATCCATAGTATGTTGCAACTATTGTATTATGTAACATATCAACGTGAATATTTAACGTCTGGAGAAAAAAAAAATTTGATAATAAAATAACATCCACGTAGGCATTCAAACAATTGGCCTCAATATGTAAGCATCATAGTTTGATCATACCAACATGTATTTCTCATTTTAATAGCCTGGGACATAGTGTTCATCAGCCCGAGGAACTAAGGTGTATCACTTTTCTGTGATGAGTGTAATAGTATGTGTAAATGTATTCGGGACAAGGATGGAATAGTGCCCCAGGATTTGAAATAAGGTACGGTACAATCCCAGCATTTGTCCCAAGGGAGTGTCGAAATTTCACACTCAGGATCTGTCAATGCCAAGATAAACCGTTGATTTCTCGACTTGCTGCAGGTGCCTATTACGACCATAGTGCATGCCTTAACGAGCATGGCTACGCTGCAGGATATCATTTCAATGAATGGTATCAGACCTTGGGGGGGGGACCCACTGTGTGTGACAAAAAACAGGGGTGAGTATCTTACGTTAGTTACCTAACAATCTAACAATTATTGGTCTAGGCGAAAACCATTGGTCCGATGGATGCGATATAGTACCAAATGCATGGGGTTGGCAATACTGTACACGATGCTAAAAATGGCAGAGTCAGCTGGAATTTCATCTGTATAAGTCGTGATCCTATTTGGCATGGCTGGGTGGGTTACAGACAGCGGAGGAGTAAACATCTATTACTACTGTATATCATCTCCAGATACCACTACTACAGGTAACTTGGTTAATTTCAGTAGTTTAAGAATTTTTTACTTAGGTTCAGGTAAACTCCACTCTTACCGAATATGTATCCAATAATCTTTATTATTAGAGTTGAAAACTCTAGGAAAACAGACTGTTACTGAACCTGAAAGTTCATCACTCCATGGAAGTGTTCCATATGCCTCACCGCTGCCTAGCATACACATTGCTGCAAGTGCTTTTGAACCAAGAGGAAGAAGTGATAGCCAGCTAAGGATGCAAGTGAAATAATGTCCTCTTCGGACTGAACAGGAGGAAAGCAAAGACGGTAGGCCTACATATAGTGGTTTACTAGCATTATTAGTTAGAATCACGCAGGTTAATTCCTTAGGAAGCAAAGAGGACAGGTAAATGATTTAGGCCTACAGGTCCTCATTCTGAACCTTTGCCACACACAAATACCAGTCATGTAGTACTGCTCAAATAAGCACTACACAAACTTACATGATCGAATGAGACCTGCTGAATTATATTACTGGTATAACACACTCCAAATAACTACTCCTGGCGGCGTTCCAGATATGAGGGTTTAGGTTAGGTTAGTCTTCCACATGACTGACACGCCACAGTCCATCACTAAACAACATGTACATTTCATTACAAATGACATAATTGCTCATATTTTACTCCATCTTTCCTTTTGCTCACGAATCAACATTATTAAAACATCCACACCATTTACAAATATCTTTTATTAAAACAAATATCCTACCATAGTCTGCCATCTTGAAAAAAAAATCGAAATGATAATCGGCAGCAAGGGTTGCCATCATAGTATTAATATCAACAGGTGCAATTCTTTAAATATAACTGAATCTTTGAAATTATATCTGACACTGTAATGATGTTTATGATTATATGCGATCAACTTCTGAATTTCATAACAATAGATTTCGTTTTCAAGAAGTTTAATCTAAGTCTAAAATATAATACGGTTGTAGTTCTGTTAGTATCAGTGTAAGCCAATCACATTTAAGACATAAAAAACAGGGCGCTAGGTCTACCAACACACACCGTCCGTTCGTGCTATTACGTTTCCAAAGTTGCATAACCGGAGCGTAATAAAAAACCAGGCCCAAAATAAGGTTTAGCCAATCCCATCTAACTTCAGAAGGCCTGCTCCTGGTTGCTTTAAACTGCCTGCCCATTCGACGATTACAGCAATGGTTTGAGAGTACCACGGCCGACTGAATGCGTCCGACTGAATGCGCTCATACCGGCCTAGACAATGAGACCTTTTTCATGAAATCTTGTTAGTTACTCAACTGCTCACACAGCGCTGTTCACCAAGCATTGCACGACTATGACTTATCTCTACTTAGTGTAAAACAAAGTCCCCGATTCTTGGATATCACGGGTAATCTCGAGAACCACTGGATGGATTTTGATGCGGCTTTCACCATTCTGTGCAGGTAATATCGAGGAAGATTTCTGTAGAAAATAATTTATTTATGATCAAAGGGAGCCAAGCAGTAACGATTTTAGATTTCAGTGAATAGGTCGAAGAAAGAACTTGACGTCCGTGCGCTTTTTAAGCTTACGCTGGACAAACCGTTAAAAATATCAATATACTATGAGTGTAAGAATTGTTCAGCATGAAAAATTGTACAAAAAAGTCCGCCTGAGCATATCTCTATCTTCGATACATCGCCCACTATAAGTGTTTTTAGTTTGGACGGGAGGGGGATTTGGCTTGCACCTCGCCATTCTTAAATTACGTCTGACAGGAATTCCTTGCACATCCATAACTGTTCCCGGGCGAAGCCGGGGCGGGTTGCTAGTGACACTATTATATTATCATTATAATTCCCACAATATCAAAATGCAAATTATATCACAAAATAAAATAGCGTGCTAATAAATCTAAGAGAAATTAGGCATACCTTGCACCTCGTTACAGTTGAATTCGATCAGAATCACTCGGTTTCCATTAAAGTTTATGCATTTTTCTGCTGAACGGTTTGGAAGTTCGGCAACAGGAAACTAGGACTGTTATTTACTTAAAATATTCATTTTTGTATTTTTGTACTATTTGTGTTCATGATTTCATTACATTGTCAGAATTACCGACAGTAGTGGCTACGCTGGCTAAAGCGCAGCGTTAGGCCATCGGGCCAAGCTCTCTGCTGACTCGGTAGACGCGTGTGTTCGAGCCCCACCGTCGGCCGTCCTTGAAATTATTTTCCGTGGTTTCCCCAGTTTTCAACACCAGGCAAATGCTGGGACGGTACCTTTTAACAGGCCACGGCCGCTTTCTTCCACATCCTTGCCCAGTTTCATTCATCTTCATCCATTCCATCTCTCATCCTGACGCGCAGGTCGCCCACGGGCGTCGACTAGAAAGACCTGCACTCGGCCTCTCAGGAGGCCACACGAAAAAAAGTCAGAATTAATGCTTTAATTAGTAGGGTATACTATTCAGTGTACCAATTATAAATAAAAACCGTGAGGTTTCTCACCTCCCCATATTACGAAACCCGGTTGCCTAATACGGGGAAGTGCACTTTTAAAGTTAACAATAATATCAGAGGGTATTACAACATCAAACGTGCCCATATTTGTAATATACTTAGTATATCGCCTGAGGTTTACATTGGTGAGAAAACCAAAATTATTCCGTTCCTTCTTATGTCTAATGTGAGCCCTATAAAAAAACCTCCCCATATTTGGCGACTTTCCTCTACCCATTTTTAGAAGATACCTTATGCACTGGACAGCTGAATCCGTGATTAATTGTATAGGCAGCTTCGTAAGTCTCAGAACTCAGGAAGTCCTTTCTAGCAGCGTTACTAGCAGCTTTCAAAGTTTCAAGGTAAGAAAGAAAATATTCCTCTAGCCAGTTTAGGCGACTGACATTTAATGAGAAAAATGCCCTTTATCTGGATTTCTAGACTGAATGTGATGATATGTGATGCTTACGTCATGCATAGCGAACCATTTATTAACGTTTTTCAAAAAAAAAATGGTTGCTTCTGCGTCCATGAATGTGTACGCTTCCGGGTGCATGCCTATATTTTCTTTCAGTGTACTAATGGCCCCAATAACGTCTGACGAGAACACTTCCTAGGCACGCCGAACATTCATTTTTTTCAAATTTAGTGGGTTCGATGTGTTTTTTAGTGAGGTGTCTGACCGGTTTGACATTCTCACCCTTTTGCATTGTTTATAGTAATGACAAGTATTTCCCTGAAATTATTCCAGTACCATCAGTCATCTCTCGTTCGGGGCCGATAACCTAGATGTTTGGCCCCTTAAAACAACAATTATCATCATCATCATCATCTCTCGTTACAGAAACTGCGTTGTAATGTTTTTTTAAATTTATTTTTTTAGAATGTGACAATGATCAAAACTAGGGAATACATTCCTAGACTCGTCGTATGGGTGATTGACCATTGGTTGCAAATTCCCTCCCCCTAAATGCCTCATCATTGTAGTGTTAGTTTTGTTATTATCAGAGACAGTTATTATAATTATGAAACCGCATTGTTCAACCTCGAGAATAACGTCCAGCAGGAGTTTATGTAAGTCCCGTCCTGACAGCTGCTTCGTGAAAAAGAAGGCACACGGTATCTGAAAATTTGTCGAAAGATCTCTTAGCACAAAACACAACACACGATTAGCTGCTACTTGTTCCCGGCTGTAATTTTGATCCTCTCTTTCCTTTTAATGAGACGGTGCTGAGTAGTGTGCTTGTACTCGAAGAAGGTGCAAGGTATGTCTAATTTCTCTTAGATTTATTAGCACGCTATTTTATTTTGTGTTATAATTTTAATTTTGATAATGCGGAAATTATAATGATAATAATTATATAGTGTCACTAGCAACTCGCCCCGGCTTCGCCCGGGAACAGTTATGAATGTGCAAGGAATTCCTGTCAGACGTAATTTAAGAATGGCGAGGTGCAAGCCAAATGCCCCTCCCGTCCAAATTAAAAACACTTATAGTGGGCGATGTATCGAAGATAGAGATATGTTCTCGCGGACTTTTTTGTAGAATTCTCTCGCTGAACAATTCTTACACTCATAATATAATGATATTTTTAACGGTTCGCCCAGCGTAAGCTTAAAAACGCACGGACGCCAGGCTCTTTTTTCGCCCTTTTCACTGAAATCGTTACTGCTTGGCTCCCTTTGGTCATAAATACATTATTTTGTACACAAATCTTCCTCGAGATCACCTTTACAGAATGGTGAAAGCAGCATCAAACTCCATCCAGTGGTTCTTGAGATTACACATTTAATATACGTACTGTACAGCTGATTCCTTATCGCGCCTATAATGGTAGGGGAGTGCGCTCTACCGGCAACGAGTAGAAACTTGCCAATTACATGTTATACATGGGTTCTGACTGGGAATGTCAAGGCCGGTATAGAGCGCAGCTCGTATTCAGTCGGCCGTGGAGCGTACACGAGCGGCTAGGTACAGAGCTGATCCACTGTTTGATTGGCTAGGGGCTGCTGGGTTCTTATTGGTTGTTGGTGGAACATATCTATATTCCTTGGATTTTAAGCTGCATCTTGCTTTTTGTTCCGTAGCGGTGCAGCGCTCGACGGCGCTTTATGCAGCCAGCAACCAGCAAGAAAGGCGCCTTGGATTATTGGTCAAAATGGCTTCGCTTCGCTTGCTTTGAAGCTGCGGGCGTGCCGTTTAAAATCCTAGGAAGGCAGATTTTGAGTTTGTGGCTGTAGTTATATGTGTACATGTGATTTTATATTGATTGATAAAGTGATTACCTTTAGCCAGAACATTACATCTAGGAGATTTGTGTGTGAGAATGTTTTGGGGAGTTTTGATGAGGTTATGGTATTACGTGGGTTGATTTTTACTTGACATTTTTAACTTTTTTCTGTTGGATATAATTTGTAACACGCGGAAGTTGCCTTCATTTACAGAAGTAATTGCTACCTTGTGTTATTGCATATTAAAATGCATAGTTCGTAATATCATTGGGTATATGGAAATGTGCTACCGTACCTCGAGCGGCCTACGGTACTGCATGCTTTAGATACAGTAATTATCATGTGAAATTCCGCAGTAGAAAACTTCAAAAACGTTCGTTGGTTTCTGTAGAATATCATTCATACTGGTCTAGGGCTCTCTCCTATAATATTAAAACACGTGGTATAGCACAATTACTACGTTTACATGGCGAACTCAAATCGATTTGAATACGATCCTGTTTTCAGTACGCTGCCCGTTTACATGAGCAGTTTCAATTCGTATTGAAATCTATTTCAATACGGTATATAATTTATGGTGGCCAACCTGCAGTTATGTTGGCTAACTCGTATTAAACAGCAAAATAGAAGACCCGTACCGTAATTATCATATTACTAGTGCATGAGACAGGACCTTGACTTTCACAGTTTCACAGGACGTGTTAGGCTGTAACCATTGATCTGGACGCGTTAGGCTGTAACCATTTGATTGGACAAAACGAAGGTTAGAATTGTCGAGTGTAGGTGCAGCCTGTGGCCGCAGGAAGCTAGCGGGGCGCTCACAGTTTCACTGGACGCGTTAGGCTGTAACCATTGTCAAAACCATTCATCTGGACACGATGGGCTGTAACCATTGTCAAAAACCATTGGATTGGGCAAAACTAAGGTCAGAATGGTCGGTTGTAGGTGCGTCCTATGGCCGCCGGAAGCTAGCGGGGCACTCACAGTTTCACTGGACGTGTTAGGCTGTAACCATTGTCAAAAAACATTGGATTGGTCAAAACGAAGGTTAGAATGGTGGGGGTAGGTGTGGGGAGCTAGCAGGGCATGATTGACAAAAAGAACATTGATCTAGTACTGGACGAAAGACCACATATACAGTTAGTACCGTATGCGCGGGATTGGCAATACTGTACTGTTGTAACGCCGATAATGGCAGACAGCTAAGTCATGTTATAATTTGGGATGGCGGGTGGGTTATAGACAGCTGAGGAGTGAACTACATCATTCCCAGATAAATTTTGAATCATTTGAAAAGATATTTATTGCAAATTTAAGAAGTTTTTTTCCCCCTGAGTTCGTGTCTCCTGCACTGTTACCATTGTCATCCGATGTTTCTTTGTCGGGTTGTTTGTGAACATGAAAAATGGATGCGCCGAAGATTTTGATGTTGTTTGTTCTTACGAAGTTTATGGATAACAGTCGTCCCTTTTAATTACTGAATCTTTTAGAGACGCCGGGCTGCCAGAATGTTGCCCCGAATGGGATCTGTTACGTGCCAGTAAATCTACTGACACGGCTCCCTCGCATTTAGGCCTAAGCACCCTGACTGCGCCAGGATTCGATCCTGCTACCTTGGTAAAAGCAGGTGAGAAAGTTACAGCTGCGCCACTCGGCCAGTCTGTGTTGTATTTATTCAAATGGAAAAAGGAACGGATTAATCGGCAAAGAAAGACTGTGTATTTTCACTGTTTCTGTTGAGCACATTTTACCTACGGATACACCAGACATTAAAAGTAAAACAGACAAAAATGCATTAACGCTAAAAACGCGTGCAAACAAACTACGCTTATCAACCACGAAAAGAACACAGACAGTAACGAAGAATATGTGCAGGAAGTAAAACAAGCTATTCGAGTCAGGCGACAGACGAAAGTAGGCCTAAATTAGTTTATCATTGTAACTCAAGAGCGTGCAGAACCGCTTCCTTTCAGTACGATCCACATTTATATGTTCCTGAGTGCCTGTTTGGATACGATCCGATCCCACAATTTTACCGTATCGAGCTTGAAAATCAATACGAACTGAGCCCCGTTTACATGACCGTATTCAATACGGTAAATGTACTCAAATCGATTTGAGTTCGCTATGTAAACTCAGTAAATATCATGGTGTATACAGTAATATAAAATATTCTCAGCATTGCAAGTAGCCTACCGGTAAATCTGAACAAAATGTGTTGTAGGTTAGGTAGAGTATTTCGCCGAGGGTGGGAGTTAGGGAAATGCATTACTCTAAATGTTCGAGCAATACATCATGTTAGCAAGGCATGTTACGCATACCGTAAGCTATAGTGAAATCCAAAAAGTTTGCCTACAAATTTGTTATTGCATGAGGAAAATTGCCATAACCTTCCTGATTAATGCAGTTATCAAAATTCTTTTAGGAGGGCCATGGTTACTACCTAGATGTGATGTTCTGCTATATAATTGAGTACTGTAATCAAGTTCCATACTCATAATGCTCCTTGAGAATAAGATTCATTGTAACCAAAATCTTTCCCCATGTCAAGACACAGATTCAAACTCTGTAGAGGGTTTGTTTGAGTTTAAGCGGTTTGAAATAGGGCATATACCAATCAAGGTGATTCTTGTTCATATTGTTGGATATTAGAGTTTTGAAATTGAACAGCTCATGGTAAATAAATGGAATCACATGTCACTATTAATACAGTGCTGCAACAATTGTGTATATATAGATATTAATATATGATTTACGATTAAAAAAGGATGCCCCAATAAAGAAGAATTATGTTCCTATCATTGTCCAGATATCCTTCAGTTCCCTATTTCCCGTTTTAGGCCGGTATAAATTATGTTCACAATGGAATATCCATTTCATTGGGGTACAATCGTGTTGACAGACTGAAAAGCATCAAACTATTGCATTAAGAAACTGCTGTACTCTGGAGGATTGGTATTGTAATTCTGACTTTATTCTCTATTACATCAAATAACTACTAACATAGCTTGCCACGGTGGGTGAGTGGAGAGTGTGTCGGTCTACTAACCCCAAGGTTGCAGGTTCGCTCCTGGCCGTGGTAAGTGATTTTTGAAAGGCGGCAAAAATACGACACGCATGTCAAAGAACCCATTTGAATTCATTATGCCGTGTTCATAATGGCAAAATTATTCTCGGGAGTTTCCGCCAACACGAAGTTCCTAATTTCTCTACTAGAAAGCGCTATAGTGTTCAAGGAGCTTAGATATCTAAGCTCCTTGACTTTCATAGTGATTCAAGGAACAACGAAATTCGACATGCAAACTCCCCTCTGGGTGTCAAATTGCAAAGCTTGCACTCGTCACCCGAGGCCATACGATATTATTATTATTACTACTAACATTTGCTTTCCTATAAGGGAAAAACAAAAAAAATACTTTTGGACTTTCCACTTTTGCACTAAACCACTCATATTAAAGCACCACTTTGCTGTGGGAACTAGAGCTCCCTAGGTTTTATCTAAAAACCAAATAAATTGTAAATACAATTTTAAAACATACATACATTTTTATTTGAGACTGTTTCGAGACATGTACCTGTAATGTAATAAAAACATTAAAACGAAAGGTTTTGACTAGGCAGACTGTTAAGTTAAAACCCTCATGATAAATGAATAAGGACCATGGTATCGAGAGCGCTAACGCCCTACCTTGTGCCTCGCTGGCATCGGGAGAGCGTAGGTTCAAATCCCACCTCATCCGTCCTGAAAATAGTTTTCATGGTTTCCCATTTTCACCACCTGGCAAATGCCGGGACGGTTCCTTTCGATAGGTCCACTGCCAATTTCCTTCCAATATCCCTTCCCTGACCCGTCCTGAAAAGAAAAGTTCATGGCCATTGGCTGCGTTAATAAAGAAATAATAAGGAAAGATAATGACTTGTAGACTTAGAAAAGATTTTTGATAGTGTTGATTGGAGTAAATTGTACGACATTTTGAAAAGCATTGGAATAAAGTACAGGGATAGGAGGGTGATCTACAATCCATACAGAAACCAGTCGGCAGCTATGCAAGTTGAATGGCATGATAGAGTCAGTAATGTCAACTCAAGCGAATGAATTATTGTTAACGGTCATCACTGTTGAAAGCTGGCTAAACCTTTTACTAAATTCTGCGACTAGCATTTCAAGGCAGTATTCAGAAAGATGTAAGGTAAGGCAGCAACTTATCACCCATACTTATCAATGAAGGAATTGAGAGAAAATTTTTAAGGAGGAGTAAAGATTCGAGGAGAAAATTTCAACTTTGAGATTTGCTGATGACATTGTCATATTAGCTGACACACCAGAGGATTTGAATGAGATTTTCAATGGAATGCACTCCATCTTGAGGAAAGAATTCATGATGAAAATCAACAAATATGATATATGATACAAGAATAGCAGCCAATGGCCATAAGCTGGGCATGTTTGATTGAACGCCCGAGAGCTCCCAACAAGTTCAATTTCAAGTAGTTCCAACTTTCGCTACCAGATGCTACTGTCACTAACACTAGCGGCGAACGTTGGAGCTTGATAGACCGTTTCCTAACCAGCCAAATATAGCCTACAAATTTTGTTACACACCACTGATTGCAGTGATAGGTTCTTTCAAATGGCATGGGCCCGCCGGCTTTACTTCCCCTCCGAAGAAAGGCATAGTTCTAAAAGAACAATTTGTGTGTTCCTGGATTTAAGAAAGGCTTTTGACACCGTAGACCACAATATACTCATTAGAAAACTTGAAAAGGAAGGTATTCGTGGTACTCCTCAAGAACTAATAAAAAGCTTCCTTTTTAACAGAATAGGCCTACAAAAGGTGCGAATCAAAGATACTCGAAGTAGAAGAATACACCAAGGAACAGTTTTAGGTCCTATTCTTTTTCTGTTATATATTAACGATTTGTGTGAGCTGAACTGTAATGTGATGATTACCTCATATGCTGATGACACTGCCGTCACAGTCACAGGAACAACTTGGGAGGAAACTTTTAATAGAACCCAAGAAACCCTTGCTACAGTCCAAAATCACCTCCTTACCTTAAATGAAACCAAAACACAATACCTATGCTTCTCACACAACAAAACATTACAACCCACAGACAATTTAACACTCAAGATCCACACACCAATTTGTAACAATGGTGAAAGATGCAACTGCTATACCCTACAGAAGTCAATGAATGCTACATATTTAGGGATTATTATACATACCGCAGTCATTTAAAATGGAACATGCATGCATCAAAATTGGCCAATAAACTTCAAAAGTTAATTTACATATTTTACTGAATCCGAAATATCCTTTCAGCAAAAGTCTTGAGAACTGTATATTTTGCCTTAGTCCAGTCATAACTACAATATTGAATATTGTATTGTATTGTATTGTATTTTTATTCATCCATTCAATCATATAATGTACATTGTACAATGATATAGGACACGTCAATTCACAAATTATACTAATACTAATTTACAATCACAATAATAATATGGGCCTACACAAGGATGACCTTACATCATTTAGTCCTATGAATACATAAACATAACTATTGATATTCTAAAAACTCTTTAACTGAGTAGAAGCAGTGCTCCAGCAAGAACTCTTTAGTTTTTATTTTGAACTTTATGTAATTTGCTGTACTTTTAATATTATTTGGCAAATGATTATACAGCGTTATAGCTGCATGGAATACACCATTTTTACATAGTGTTGTATTTGCAGCATGTACATGAAGATTGTTCTTTTGTCTGGTCTGGTAGTTATGTATATTTGAATTCATCTCAAAGATATCCTCATTTCCTAAGCTTTGTTTGACAAATAATAGAAGTTCAAAGATGTAAATACATGGCAAAGGTAAAATTTTCAGTTGTTTAAACAGAGGCTTACATGTATGCAATCTAGTAGTTCCTTTCATTGTTCTAATTATTCTTTTCTGGATAATAAAGATTTGGTGAGCAGAAGGTGAATTTCCCCAAAATATGATTCCATATTTCATAAGCGAATAGCAATAAGCAAAATAAGTACTAAGAACAGTTCTCCAGCTAGTCGATTGTCTTAATACTCTTAATGCATAACAACTTGAGCTTAGTTTCTTGGCAAGTTTAGTGGTATGAGAGTTCCATTTTAGGTCATCCTGCAACCAAAGGTCTAAGAATTTAGTAGAAGAGGCGTTACCAATTTTAAGGTCATTTAAGATTATGGAGGGAGAATTAATACTTTTATTCTGAGCTGTGTGAAAGTTAAGAACCACTGTTTTACTAGTGTTGATAAGGAATCCATTATTGTTGAACCATAAGGACAGCTGACCTGTTACTTCCTCTACTGATTTTTGAAGTTCAGTGTCATTTTCACCCCTCATCAAAACACTTGTATCATCTGCGAATAGTACAGTTTTAAATGCAGGTATCTGAGATGGCAAGTCATTTACGTAAAGGAGAAAAAGTAGTGGCCCTAGAACGGACCCCTGCGGAATGCCATACTTCAAAAACATAGGATCTGAGTGGTAATATTTAAATATGTTTGTGGTATTTTCTAAACTTTTTTGTTCGACGATCTGTTGGCGATTATTTAAATATGACTGAAACCACTTACTAGCGATACCCCTGATACCATATTGATGGAGTTTATCAATTAGTATCTGATGATTTATCACATCAAAAGCTTTAGACAGGTCCAAAAACAGGCCACATACTCTCTTCCTTTCATCAAGTGACTCAAAAGCAGGATTTAAAAATTCATAAATTGCGGACATTGTTGATTTTTCTTCTCTAAAGCCATGTTGAGAGTCAGTTAACAATTTATATTTGTTTATGAAGCTAATTAGACGGTTGTACATTATCTTCTCTAAAATTTTTGAAAATATCGACAATAAAGAAATAGGTCTATAATTGGTTACGTTTTCTCTATCTCCCCCTTTAAATAATGGAATTACTTTTGCAATTTTAAAGATATCTGGAAATATTCCTGACATGAGAGATTGGTTACAGAGGTGTGTTAAGGGGGTAATTATATTTTGGATACATTTTTTAATTAGTATATCAGGAATGTTATCAACTCCTGAGCAATGTTTATTCTGTAGGTTCTTTACAATATTGAGGATTTCTGCTTCTGTAACATTTTCAACAAACATTGATTTTCCATTAAATGTTATATTCGCGAGTGTTGATTTTATTGCTTGTATATTGTTTACATTTAGTAGTTTTTCAGCTATGGTAGCAAAATGCTCATTAAAAATTCTTGAGACATTTTGTGGGTCATTGATCTTCTTGGAGTCTTCTGATAACGTTATGTTATTTACTGCCGGTTTTGTTTGCCTGGTTTCATTTTTAATGATATTCCACATAGCCTTAGTTTTATTTTTAGATTCCAGGATATAATTATCATTTGACATTCTCTTTGCTAATTTTATAACTTTGTTAAGTATGGTCTTATAGGTCTTGAAATACATGTTAAATTCATTGGAGGTTTCGTGCGTACTTTGAAAATCGTGGAGGAAACGCTTTCTTTTGCATGAAGTAATTATTCCAAGAGTAAGCCATTGTTTTGATGGAGAAGAAACTTTCAGTCTGATACTCTTCAAAGGAAATGCAATATCAAAATAATACAGGAAAATATTAATGAATTCCTGGAATTTTTTGTTTGTATCTATTGACTTGTACACACCTTCCCAAGTTTCTCCTTTTAACAAGTTGTTGAAATAGTTTATATTGTGCTGACTAAAGCTTCGACATTTATCAAACTGAGCATTGTAAACTGAGTTTGAAATATTTAGAGTTATTATTTGAGCTCGGTGGTCACTGAAACCAGTGTAGATTACTTCGAGAGAGTTGCAGTTCACATTGTCATTAATTATTATCTGGTCAAGTGTGGTTGCACTAGTTTTTGTTATTCTTGTGGGTACTGTTACTGTGTGAATTAGATGATGGGAGCTTAACAAATTTAGCAATTCCCTTCTCTCCGTACTTTCCTCTAAAAAGTTAATATTGAAATCTCCACAAAGAACTATTTTTTTATTAAATTTATTTATTTTATTTATTATCACTTCTAGTTTATTCAGAAATAACTTTGCACTATTTCCTGGTGAACGATATATACAGATGAGAATTAAATTTTCTTTTGGGATAGAAATAGCTGTTGCCTCAAAATGTTTATCTATGCATAAGTCATCGGGAATTGGTATAGGCTTAAATTCTATGTTTCCTTTGATATAGATACATACACCTCCATGCTCTGATGTTGATCTACAGTAGTAGCTAGCTAAAGTAAACCCTGGTATGACAGCATGATTGATTTGTTCAGGTTCCATCCAGTGTTCAGACAAGCACAGGATGTGGATATCTTTGAGTGATGTTTGTAGAAGCATATCGATATGAACTAGTTTATTATTAAGTGACTGTACATTTTGGTGAAATATTCTGATTGAGGAACTCTGTGCATTTGTACTGTTGTTAAGCTTGGGGATTATAGTTCTTGCAGGAGCACTTACCTCTGTTCTAAAAAACTCTCGCCACCGAGTGAATTCACTGATTCTACAGTAGTCGGACTTGCAGTATGCGGTAGTGGGATGACTGGTCCGTGGGAGTGGAACTTTTTGTTGATTTCCTCCGCTACTTGTGAACAGATCTGTTGCTTTCCATTGGTGTTTAAGTGAAGACCATGTCGGATAAACAGTTCTCTTGGTACATCAATATCAAGAAAGTGAACATGCTGATATAGTCTGGATAGTGCTCTAAGCTTTTTGTTCGTCCTCTTTACCTCCTTGTTGACACACGATTCTTCCATTAGATCATGTCTGTGTGGGATGCCTAAGAGTATAACGTTTGTACCTGAAAGTAGTGGGAGCTTATCTTTGTAGGTTTGTATTGCATCATTCGCTTCGTTTTTCGCTACATCGTTCGTACCCCCCCACAAAACAACATAATCTTCATGAGTAAGGTTTCTGCACATTTCAACACAATTTTCCAGAACATTTTTAACTCCAGCGCCTGGTTTGGTGACGCTACTTACCGCAAAGTCCCTTGATACTTTTAAATTGAGCTCTTCTGAACATCCTTTCCCATGACTGTCACTGAGGAGGAGTACTTTCCTTTTTGAGGTTATGTACGTGGCTAACTTCCGCACTTTTTCCGGCTTACAGTTTGTTGATGCCCTTGTATGTGATGTTTCTTCTGAGACGGATTCAGTTTCAGCAAGAACATCGTACATATTTTTTGTGGGAACAGCTTGGCTAACTGTTTCCCGCACACGTGGTTTAGGCCTACATTGGCGTTCGCGATTTGCCACCACCACATTCCACGAGTCCGGCGATGACGGGGAATTGTTGCGGTCGTTTACGTTATGTCTGAGTACACTGTTTTCGGCTTATAATTTAGATAGTTCTTCTTGGGTGTGCTTAAGGTCCCTATTCAAAATGTCGATGATTAACTGTAGAGATTTCACACTCTCACTCGATGCCTTGCCACACAGCGTGCACAGTATATCACTCGTATTTTCACCTAAATGTACCTCTGCTGATGGTTTACTATCAATGTCACACATACTAGGTGTCTTCCTACACGATATTTTATCACTGGCGTTAATTACGGAACTGTCCTCGTCTACAATTTCGATATCTTTAAGAGAGCGGTATACTTTGTCTACATACGGGGCAGCCATCTTGAGCGTTATGGGATGGAATACTTGATTCACATTTGGCTCAGAATCTCATTCTAAAAGTTATGTACAAAAAGCCATCAACTTTTCCAACATGTGAACTGTATCAACAAAGCATGGTGCTTAACATACGACAGTTATTTGTTCAGTCATCAATCATATCTATACTTAAAAATATGAAGCTCTTCTCAAATGGACAGGAACTTAAAATGTGCACTAGACTTCAAGACAGAACTGGAAAAAATAACCCTCATCAAAACACACTACCTGTCCAAAGGAATTGAAGTTGTCTTAGCACCAGGATATACAATATATTGTCAGTAAATGTGATAAATAACACCCTTAATATACTGAAGAAAAGGCTTTTTACATGGCTCCTTAATAACTTTGATAAAGTAAATGAACTTATAAATTTTCACTAACATATTTAAACCTACTCAGTCACAAATAAGTAATGAATCATCTTTTATTTTTAGTGTCTCATAATAAACTTTTCTTACTATTATCAGTCAAATACTATGTTGCAAATAAATTAAGAAACTGTATTCATGAAGCCCACGCACAAGTTTATCTTATGTGGGATTCACGCTGTATTTTGATGCTTCTGTATATGTACATGTTTTCTGTCAGTGAATAAAAATGTTTTCTCGTAAAAAAAAATGCCCTTAAATAATCCGACGACTGTAGGCCGGGTTTGAACCCGCCATCTTGGGCATAGCAGTTCAGCATGCTACCGACTGTGCCACCAAAGCCACAAAATGTAAAACAAAAGGAATGGAATGCAGCCGTAAGAAATCAGAAACACCTATTGACATCAAATAAAGGCAGATGGAAAAGCTAAAGGAAGTAGGGAGCAAAATAAGCAGTGATGGACGAAGCAACGAGTGTATAGAAAGTAGGCTGGCACAGGTAAGGGAAGAATTTCTGCAGAAAAGCAATGTGTTGACAGCAAATATAGATTTAGATATTTGAAATTCATTTTTAAAGCCTTTTTCTGGAGTGTGGTGCTGTGTGGAAGTAAAACTTGGACTGTTGATGCAGGAGAACAGAAGCATTTCAAATGCGGTAGTGCAGGAAAATGATTAAACTCAAATGAGTAGACGGAGTAAGAAGACGAGCGGAAGAGCGCCAATGAAGATAAGAGATAGGTTGATAGGGCACATACAGTACAGTACTAAGACAACCAGGATTGGCAATTTTTTTATGGAAGGAAGGGTAGAGGACAAGAATTGTAGAGGTAGACGAAGGTTACAATACACGTCATAGTATTGCATCACATGTGGTATGGTAGCTATGTGGAGATGAAACGATTAGCTGCATCAAACCAGTCTAAGGACTGAAGACTCAAACAGTAACATGGAAATACTCACAGTATTAGCCTTTCAAGATGGGAGTGCTGCTGCGCCAGCATTTGCTGGTCATAGCAGCAGGAGCCTTGCGGGATGAGGAGAGTGAAAGAGGTATGTGGAGTACAGTCTCCACATAAGTCAAGTATCATTACATGTGCTGCTTGTGTTACTCAGAACTTATAATGTGATTTGTGAACAAAAAGCAAAGCCAACTCCGTACAGGCCATGGAGGCCCTGGGAGCAATGGAAGGTAGAGGCCTCCACTCTTTGGGACATCGGCACTAGATGGGATGGAGTTGTCAGCTCCATGCCCGGCCGTCTTTGCTCCCAGGAATTACCCTGGTACTCATTTCTGGTGTAGGCTGAGTGAACTCCAGGGCTATTTGCGTTTCCGGAAGTGGTAGTTTAGTTTCTAAAATCCACTACCTGAATGGGGATCGAACCCACTCCCTTTCAGTTAGAAGCTCAGAAAATAAAAATTTAAAAAAGCTTGGTTTGTAATTATTTTGCAACTGCACAGCTAAGTGTAACAGGAGCTCATGTCACCACGGAGAGTAAAACGATGTTTGAGGTTGCTGAGTCATATCCTACTCGCATGACTGTACCTGTCAACCAAGCAGGTGCTTCATGACTCGAACAGTGAGTGAACATTAAGATGACATGAGGAAAGAGTCTATATATCTAATACAAGTTATATGTGCTATTCTCCAGGAGTAATCACGTTCATAATTGATCTGTATTAAATTATACAGGGTTAGCACAAAATATTTAAGTAATGTCAAGCACATGCATTATTGAAAGTATATAGCTTACAGCATTGACACATAGGCCTCTACCAATTAAAAGAGAAACTCATCAAGTTTTTTGAGTCTGCTCGCTACAAATTCTCAATGTGCCCTCCTTGCGCCAGACGGCAAGTATCGATTCGGTAGTCCAACTCCGACTACACACACTGGAGCATGCCCTGGTCAATTTCAGGCAAAACTGATAGCGTTGATTATTGTCATTTTGTGACAGATGCAGATTGGTGTCTTATAAACTGGCCTTCCCGGTCGCCTGATCTGATCCCGTGTGATTTCTTCTTATGGGGGTTTATCAAAGATGAAGTTTATGTATCACCCATGCCAGTTAATCATGTTGAACTGAGGAAACAGATCCATGCGGCTGTAGCTAAAATTGACCAGGACATGCTCCAGCGTGTGTAGTCGGAGTTGAATTACCGTATCGATATTTTCCATGTGACGCGAGGAGGGCACATCGAGAATTTGTAGCAAGCAGACTCAAGAAACTTGATGAGTTTCACTTTTAATTGGTATATGCGTCAATGCTGTAAGCTATATACCACTTTCGACAATACATGTGCATGAAATTGCTTAAATCATTCGTTCTAACCCTGTATGTGCTATGGAAAAAAGTCAATATTGAATACATGTTACATACACCAATAACCTTTTAGCACCACTGGGGTGTGGCAGAATTAAGGAATAGGAAAAGCAGGTAGACAAAACTAATGAAATGTACATCACATATATTTCATAATGGCAGATTTATTGTTTTCAATCAAACATTGCGTATGGTAAGACACAAACTGTACAACATTGCAACGGTTATTAAGTCATGGTACTGTTGGAAAATGCTACTGCATAAAAAAGGATTTACTATGTTCTACCTCTGGTCCAGTTTGGCTTCTTCAAAAATCTTGAATCATTGGGAGCAGGGTGCCATATAGTGGGCACCAATTATTTTATGTTAAAAATAAAAGAAGTATATACGGTTGCTAAAATTCTTCTTAGAAACAGAGGGCACCTCACATGTTTCATAAATCCTGAATACTAAGTGAAATAACCTGATCAGACCTTCATCCCCCGATGCAACGCTAAAACTCAGTTGGTAAATCATTTTATGCCTGGTGCTTTCTTCCTACTATGTCTCCTCTATCAAATTCTGATCTCAATATTAAATCTCCTTTCTGATCCTCATCAATTTCCTCTTCCCTCTCCACAACATGCTTCTCAATGTCCTTACACCTATACGAACGCTCTATGTAAGCTTTCCATCTCTCAACCTTTTCTTCTGTATCTGTTAGAGCAGGCTTTCTCAACCTGGTGTTCTCGTCATATGAGCCAGCAAGCGCTCTTGAGCACAAGCTCTCCTGAGATCCATTCTACAATTCAAATTATGTTGGACGAACCAGAATAATAGTGTTTTCACAGTCGTTTTGTAAAATATAAATAACATAAATAATAGGATATGCCTATTTTGTGAGTAATATGAAAGATGCTGATTCCACATGTAAATGTATCTTACCCGCATGAGTCTGTTGCAGCATGCCTGGTAAACAGTGAATCTGTAGCTATTTCAGAACTTCTGAGGGAGGTAGAGACAGGAAAAGGAAAGAGAGGCGCAACCTTGTTGCATAATTGTTATTCTTCTTCTTCACCTTTTGAGACCACATAGGATCACTTTAACCAACCATTAGTTCGTCGACTTGTAGGAACTCTACGAGCCTTGCCATCCTCCCAGTACTTCTTCATGCATATTGATCGTCTTGCCCTTCCTTGGGCAGATAATATTCTTGTAGGAATTTTCTTTTTAGTGAGTGGAAAATGAAACGTCATATTTTTAAGTGCTGTAGTTAAACTTTTCTTATTTGCAGCATCTTTTGCTGTTAGGGCAATTTCTTTTAAGTCCTCTCTGATTTAACCATCGGCATCCAGTTGTTGAGTTTTTTGAAGCAAGATTGTACTGTACTAGTTGTTTTAGAAGACGTGAATCTGGCATTCTCATGATGTGCTCAAAGAATCCTAGTCTTTTCTTTCGCATGGTATCAGTAATGGGTTCTAGGTTGTTATAGACCATATTGTTAGGTATTATTCACCACTGCCCATCTTTTTATATCCTTTATTGATACAAGTTCTTCCAATTCGCCTTTCAATCTTCTGTAATCTGTCGGTTTTAGAATGTTCATTTAGATGGAATACTGTTTCTGCTGCATATGTGGCTTCCGGTTTTATGACTGTATTGTAATGTTTATTTTTTGCATTAATTGATAAGCATTTCTTTTTGTAAGTGTCCCATGTTAATTTTTGTGCCCTAGATAACTTGTTGGTTCTTATTTGAATTGATGCTTTCTCATTTAAGTTGTTTGTTATTAACTCTCCTAGATATTTGAATCGTGTTACAATTTGAATTTTTGTATCATTAATTTGTATTTCCTTTAATGGTGATGGTTTTTGTGGCATGATTTCTGTTTTCTTCAAATGATATGTTAAGGCCAATTTTATTTGCAATGGTCTGAAGCTCTGATATCTGTGTTTTGGCTTCCTCTAAATCTTTCGCCAATAATGCCATGTCGTCTGCAAAACCAAGACAGTTTGTTTGAATTTTTCTCCCTATTTTTATATTTGGAGGGAATTTCTTAGACCATTCTCGCATTACCATTTCCAATGCACAATTAAATAGTAATGGTGATGAGCCATCACCCTGTCGTAAACCGGTTGTGACCTCAAATGGGTCTGAGAATTCACCTCTGAATTTAACTTTTGATTTGGTGCCTGTAAGCGTTAGTTTTATGAGATTTGTCAATTTGGGGTGTAATCCCTTGTGTCTTAGAATTTTTAATAAAGATTCTCTATGAATACAATCATATGCTTTTTTGAAGTCGGTAAATGTTATCACCATATCTCTATTCCTTTTTCTATTATAATCCATTATCAGTTTTAGGCTCATGATTTTTTCTGGGCAACTTCTCCTCGGTCTGAAACCTCATTGATATTCTCCTAATTCATTTTCAAGTTGTACTTTAATTCTTTTGAGAAGAATTCGAGATTTTTTTTATAGGTACCTGTAAGCATCATTGTTATTATTATATTCGATTTAAAAGTGCTCGGGTTCTTGGTATGTCATGAGGATGGTGCTAACAGTCTCAAGAAGGTTGAGAAGGCCTGTGTATGAGGTTTTTCATCTGAGTCCTTAATATTATAGCACAAGTCTTCCTTTCCCCAAAAGTTCTCTTAATTCTTCGAAAAGCTGCATCTACTTTTCCTATTTTCAAACAATTTTCTATACTTGCACATTTCTCATTCAACCACTCTTCTTTCACTTCCTTGCACCTCTAGTTTACTTCATTTTTCAGACATCTGTATTCTGCTTTCCCACTTCCATCTCTTGCATTCTTGTGCTTCCATATTTCATCCATTAATTCTGGTACCGTACTGTATATCCTGAGTGATTCAAGGTTCTCTACCTATTCTTTCCTTTCTTTCAATGCTTTCTATGGTGGATTTCATTATTTCTTTCTTCAAAAGTGGGAATTATAGGAATATATGTAAATATTTGAGAAAATAATAGATTACACTCATAAAAACAATAATGACATGGTAAAAATTGGGGGGGATTTAAACTTGCCAGAAGTTGATTGGAATGGAGCTGCAACAGAAGCCCATGAACAGAAACTTGCAAATAAATTACTTTGGGAGGAAGGATTTACACAAGTAGTGCAAGCGCCAACTGGGCTCAGCAACTTGCTGGATGTATTCCTGATAAAACCAGGGGAACTTGTTGAAAAAAACCACGTAATTGAAGGAATAGGTGACCATTAGGCTACAATAATGGACGTTGGTCTGGTACCAAAAAGGCTTAATAGGAGGGTCACACAGGACAAGAAATTATACAGAAAAACTAAATTCGATGAATTTGGAGCTTACCTGAAATCAAAATTTAATTCTTGGATAAGTGAAGGGAGTAATGTGGATACACTCTGGGCAAATTTTAAGGAAATCATTTGGGAGGGTGAGAAGAGATTTGTACCTGTTAAGAAGGGAAAAACAACCTCAGACCCTGTTTACTATACAAAGGACATACGGTACGAAAATTAAAAAGGAAATGTTGAATGGTAAACAGACAAATCAAAGAGGGCAGGGGAAACCAGAAAGCAGCTAATAAAGGAGTTCAATAGGTTGAAAAAGGAAGCAAAGGAAAATTACATGAATGGCATACTTCATGAGGGTAAAGACCACATAGGGAAATGGAAAAAGCTGTATTCATATATTAAAAATCAAAAGGGAAACGGAATCCACATTCCCACAATGGAGGGAGAAGGGGGTGAGCATTTATTTGCAGATAATGAGAAAGAAAACCTATTTAGTAGGGAATTCATAGATTCAGTGGAAGATTGTCAGGAGTTGGAAACCGTTAATGAGGCTGGAGAGGGTGAAACACATAAAGACACAAGTATTTTCACCTTTACAAATGAGGATATTTTTAGAGAAATCAAACTGCTTCAGGAAGGAAAAGCAGCAGGGTGTGATCAAATTACTGGGGAATTAATAAAGGCAATGGGGTGGTACATAGTGCCTTATCTCAAGTTTATTTTCGACTACATCATGAACAATAGTAGAACACCAAAGGAATGGAAGGAATCTATAATAATACCAATTTATAAAGGAAAGGGAGATAGAAGTAAACCTGAGAACTACAGACCAGTAAGTCTAACCAGTGTAGTTTGTAAAATCTTGGAGAGTTTAACAGTAAAATATATTAGAGGAGTATGTGAAGATAAAAATTGGTTCCTGAGGAGCCAGTATGGATTTAGAAAGAAATTTTCTTGTTAGGCACAACTGGTGGGATTTCAGCAGGACATATCAGATTGGTTGGATCTAGGGGGACAGTTGGACTGCTTAGCTATAGACCTTTCCAAAGCTTTTGACAGAGTGGAACATGGAGTATTATTAAAGAAACTGGAGAGAATGGGATTGGACTCAAGGGTTGTACATTGGATAGGAATATTCCTAAATTCAAGGGTTCAGAAAGTCAGAGTAGGGAATTACATATCACAGGAAGAGAAAGTTAAGAAGGGAATTCCACAGGGTAGTAAAATTGGTCCATTGCTTTTCTTAATATACGCAAATGATTTAGGGAACAATATAGCATCAAAAATAAGATTGTATGCAGATGACATTATCGTCTATAGGGAAATAAATAACATAGAGGATTGTAAAATATTACAAAGGGACCTCAATAGTATCCAACATTGGGTTGTAGAGAACCACATGAAGGTTAACAGAGGTAAATCAACTGTCACAATATTCACAAACAAGAGATTAATAACTGAATTTCAATATACATTGGATGGGGTAATCGTACCAAAAGATGACAAGTGCAAATACTTAAGTGTGAGATTTGATAGTAAATTGCACTGGAAGGGTCATGTTGGGAAAGCATACAGATCGTTGCATGTCATTATGAGACTTCTTAAAGGATCCAACAAAGAAATAAAAGAGAAAAGTTACCTAAGTTTGGTTCGTCCAATATTGGAATATGCAAGCAATGTATGGGATCCGCACCAGGAATACCTAATAAAAGAAATTGAGTGTGTGCAAAGGAAAGCAGCAAGATTTGTGATAGGGGATTTTAGGAGAAGAAGGAGCATATCAGATATGTTAGAGAAGCTTGGGTGGGAAACATTAAGTAAGAGAAGGGAGAAAAACAGACTTGTAGGGTTATATAGAGCGTATACAGGAGAGGAAGCATGGGGGGAAATCCGTGTGAGGCTACAATTGGAAAGAAATTATATTGGCAGGGCAGACCACAAATTCAAAATTGGATGGCACTTTAGAAGAAGCGATTGGGGTAAATTTTCATTTATTGGGAAGGATGTGAAGGAATGGAACAGTTTACCAAGGGCGGTGTTTGATCCCTTTCCAAAATCAGTCCAGATATTCAAGAGCAGAGTAGACAAAATCGGTAAAAGAAAGAAGTGGTATAACTTAGTGCTGTATTCCTAGAAACATTAAACGTGCTTGTAATTCCTACAGCAGTTGTATGAGGGGAGTTCAATCAATGTGTGAATAGTACATTAAGCTACTGTATTCTTTTAATATTGAGTAGGCTAGTGTTTGTAAATTATGTACCTCATTTGCCACCGAGGTTGACACCTCATTGCAAATAAAGTTATTTTGATTTGATTTGAAGTGTCCATTCCTCTACATTAGATGTTTGTTCAGGGTTCTTCATATTAGTCCTTCCTGAATAATCCCTCTGAGTCTTTTGTTCACGTCCTCTTTTTGTTTGTCTACTGCCCACCTTTATGGTTTTTTACTTTTCATAAAGTCGATTTGGAAATGTCTTATATCTCCTAATTTCCCCTCATCCATGTGTATATTCTCCAGTTGTGGTTGTTGAATAATGTGATAGCTATAACTAACTTGTGCTCACTGCAGAATTCTATCAGCCTGCTCCCTCAATCATTCTTTTCACCCAATCCGAATTCTCCTTCTATCTTCCCTTCTCAACTTTTTATTTTTATTTTACCATAGCATTACAATCTCCCATTGAAAATGAAAATCCACAGCCTGCTTCCAGTCGACCGGCCGGGTCAGGGAATGGAATGAATGAAGCCCCCATCTAGCGGCGAGGATATGAACTGTGCCGGCTGCCGAAGCCTGTCGCACTCCCCCGGGGCAATGATTAAATGAATGACGGATGAATTAAATGATAGTGGAGTGTGTTGCTGGAATGAAATTTGTGACAGGGAAAACCGGAGTACCCGGAGAAAAATCTGTCTGCCTCCGCTTTGTCCAGCACAAATCTCACATGGAGTAACCGGGATTTGAACCACGGACCCAGCGATGAGAGGCTGGCGTGCTGCCGCCTAAGCCATGGAGGCTTACAATCTCCTATTATTATTACATTTTCATCAACCTTGACATACCTCAGAATTCCACCTGATTTTTCATAAAACTTTTCAACTTTTTCATCATCTGCTTCACTGGTAGGCATATAGACTTGCACTACTGTGGGGCAAGTAGATGTATCGATTTTAGCTACAATAAGCAATTCACTGTATTGCTCATATTATTCCAGCCACTGACCAAGGTTCCTAGTCAGTATGAGACCTACCCCTGAAACCATAGTTTGATTTAGTGCTAATGATCCTATAGTCTCCTGACCAAAAGTCATGTTCTTCTTGCCACGCATTTCCCTATTCCAACCTCAATCTCTCTATTTCCCTTTGAAACCTTCCATTGTCCATCAGGCTTAGAACTTTCCACATTCCCATCCATAGAATGTTAGATTCCCTCTTTGTCACTACCCTGTCGAGTAGTCCCCACCCGGTGATCTAGTCTACCTCCGGGTTGGAATTTTTTATTGTTAATTTTTGGGAATCAAAGAGTGGAAAATATTTTATTGGAGCAGGTGGACATAGGCAAAATTATTAAGGAGGTTTTGATTGTGGAGAATATTTTTCCACCACAAGCATGTTATAGTATTATCTCCATTGTGGGGTTTGAAGCCATTTTTCAGTGTTGCCTAAGTAAACAAAAGTTTGATGCTTTTTAGTCGGTGAACACGAATGTACCCAAAAAGAGCTGCGTTATGCCCTAACCCTGAAATAAATTACATGAGATTAATAAATACACGAGGATGACCAGTTTTGATCGTCAAGCGATCATCATCACAGCCATTTCACTTAGGCTATAACATCTATGTTTGAGAATACAGGTGAAAAATATTTACAATATGTACAATTATTTAGTTGCAGTATTGATAATGCAACTGTTAGTGTATGCTAATGCAACTGGATCTGATGATGATCGCTTGACGATCGAAACTGGTCATCCTAGTGTGTTTATTAATCTCATGAAATTTATTTCAGGATTAGGGCATAACCCAGCTCTTTTTGGGTACAATCATGTTGAACGACTGAAAAGCACCAAACTTTTGTTTTGTATTATCTCCACATTCCACATCAAAGGCTGTTAAACATATCAAACCTTGACCGATCTGTACAGTTCTTGTCCTCTAGTCTTTCATTTTCTGATGGATTTTCCATGGCAGCAATCCGTTCGTACTGAAGTTCGCGTTCTCCCATGGCTGCAAAAATCCTACATTGTTGTTCTTTCAATTAGGGGCTTGAAGATCATGGTCATTTCAACCCCATATACTTGAGTGTGTGTATTGTAAACTGTATATCTACCTGTACACATTGTGTTTAGGCTCTTTGGCACAAGTCTAAACTGTTTCACCGAACTGAACCAAATTTTACATACTTACATTTTGGAACTCTGCCGGTAACACTGTCAACATGAAATTTGGACATCTCCCTCCATTTCCTAGATTTAGCCCCTCTGGAACAAGTCCACATCGTTTCAATGACCTAAATAAAATTTTATGTACTTACCTTTTGGACCTGTATCTACTTGAAATTTGGACAGCCCTCTCCATTCCCTAAATATTGAATTGTCATAGAAGGACCAACCTAGGGTCATTTTGAGCCTCATAAATCAAGAAACAAAACTCAGGATGTACACTTTCGTCCAGTTTGGTGAAACGGTGTTAATTTGTATAAATAACAGACAAAGGGGACGGAAAACCACCTTTTAAGGCCCTAGAACCAATCATGTCGGAAGTATTTTAGAGTTGTACTACTGTAGGGGTCCTCAAAAGCTGGTAATTGGGGTGTAACTGTATGAATATTTAAATAAGTCTATTGTTGGCTGCCAAAGCGAGCCTACACCAGAAATGAGTACCAGGATAATTCCTGGGAGCAAAGACGGCCGGGCATGGAGCTGACAACTCCATCCCATCTAGTGCCGATGTCCCAAAGAGTGGAGGCCTCTAACTTCCACTGCTCCCAGGGCCTCCATGGCCTGTACGGAGTTGGCTTTGCTTTTTGTTCACAAATCACATTATAAGTTCTGAGTGACACAAGCAGCACATGTAATGCAACTTGACTTAAGTGGAGACTGTACTCCATCATCCCTCTTTCACTCTCCTCATCCCGCAAGGCTCCTGCTGCTATGACCAACAAATGCTGGCGCAGCAGCACTCTCATCTTGAAAGGCTAATACTGTAAGTATTTCCATGTTACTGTTTGAGTCTTCAGTCCTTAGACTGGTTTGATGCAGCTAATCGTTTCATCTCCACATAGCTACCATACCACATGTGATGCAATACTATGACTTGTATTGTAACCTTCGTCTACCTCTACAATTCTTGTCCTCTACCCTTCCTTCCATAAAAAAATTGCCAATCCTGGTTGTCTTAGTACTGTACTGTATGTGCCCTATCAACCTATCTCTTATCTTCATTAGCGCGCTTCCGCTCGTCTTCTTACTCCATCTACTCATTTGAGTTCAATCATTTTCCTGCACTACCGCATTTGAAATGCTTCTGTTCTCCTGCATCAACAGTCCAAGTTTTACTTCCACACAGCACCACACTCCAGAAAAAGGCTTTAAAAATGTATTTCAAATATCTAAATCTATATTTGATGTCAAAACATTGCTTTTCTGCAGAAATTCTTCCCTTACCTGTGCCAGCCTACTTTCTATACACTCGTTGCTTCGTCCATCACTGCTTATTTTGCTCCCTACTTCCTTTAGCTTTTCCATCTGCCTTTATTTGATGTCAATAGGTGTTTCTGATTTCTTACGGCTGCATTCCATTCCTTTTGTTTTACATTTTGTGGCTTTGGTGGCACAGTCGGTAGCATGCTGAACTGCTATGCCCAAGATGGCGGGTTCAAACCCGGCCTACAGTCGTCGGATTATTTAAGGGCATTTTTTTTTTACGAGAAAACATTTTTATTCACTGACAGAAAACATGTACATATACAGATGCATCAAAATACAGCGTGAATCCCACATAAGATAAACTTGTGCGTGGGCTTCATGAATACAGTTTCTTAATTTATTTGCAACATAGTATTTGACTGATAATAGTAAGAAAAGTTTACCTTTGGGTGTGGCGAACCCATCGTACAAATAGCCTAAATATGATAGTGTGCGAGTCGAGGCCTCGGATGGAGGTCCTTGATTCACGCCCCGACCCAGATCACTGGAACCGGGAAAAGAAGAAGAAGAAGTAAGAAAAGTTTATTATGAGGACACTAAAAATAAAAGAAGATGACACATTACTTATTTGTGACTGAGTTGGTTTAAATATGTTGGTGAAAATTTAAAAGTTTATTTACTTTATCAAAGTTATTAAGGAGCCATGTAAAAATCCTTTTCTTCAGTATATTAAGGGTGTTATTTATCACATTTACTGACAATATATTGTATATCCTGGTGCTAAGACAACTTCAATTCTTTGGTCAGGTAGTGTGTTTTGATGAGGGTAATTTTTTCCAGATCTGTCTTGAAGTCTAGTGCACATTTTAAGTTCCTGTCCATTTGAGAAGAGCTTCATATTTTTAAGTATAGATATGATTGATGACTGAACAAATAACTGTCGTATGTTAAGCACCATGTTTTGTTGATACAGTTCACATGTTGGAAAAGTTGATGGCTTTTTGTACATAACTTTTAGAATGAGATTCTGAGCCAAATGTGAATCAGGTATTCCATCCCAACCATTTATTCAATATTGTAGTTATGACTGGACTAAGGCAAAATATACAGTTCTCGAGACTTTTGCTGAAAGGATATTTCGGATTCAGTAAAATATGTAAATTAACTTTTGAAGTTTATTGGCCAATTTTGATGCATGCATGTTCCATTTTAAATGACTGCGGTATGTATAATAATCCCTAAATATGTAGCATTCATTGACTTCTGTAGGGTATAGCAGTTGCATCTTTCACCATTGTTACAAATTGGTGTGTGGATCTGGAGTGTTAAATTGTCTGTGGGTTGTAATGTTTTGTTGTGTGAGAAGCATAGGTATTGTGTTTTGGTTTCATTTAAGGTAAGGAGGTGATTTTTGGACTGTAGCAAGGGTTTCTTGAGTTCTATTAAAAGTGTCCTCCCAAGTTGTTCCTGTGACGGCAGTGTCATCAGCATATGAGGTAATCATCACATTACAGTTCAGCTCACACAAATCGTTAATATATAACAGAAAAAGAATAGGACCTAAAACTGTTCCTTGGTATATTCTTCTACTTCGAGTATCTTTGATTCGCACCTTTTGTAGGCCTATTCTGTTAAAAAGGAAGCTTTTTATTAGTTCTTGAGGAGTACCACGAATACCTTCCTTTTCAAGTTTTCTAATGAGTATATTGTGGTCTACGGTGTCAAAAGCCTTTCTTAAATCCAGGAACACACAAATTGTTCTTTTAGAACTATGCCTTTCTTCGGAGGGGAAGTAAAGCCGGCGGGCCCATGCCATTTGAAAGAACCTATCACTGCAATTAGTGGTGTGTAACAAAATTTGTAGGCTATATTTGGCTGGTTAGGAAACGGTCTATCAAGCTCCAACGTTCGCCGCTAGTGTTAGTGACAGTAGCATCTGGTAGCGAAAGTTGGAACTACTTGAAATTGAACTTGTTGGGAGCTCTCGGGCGTTCAATCAAACATGCCCAGCTTATGGCCATTGGCTGCTATTCTTGTATCATATATCACATTTGTTGATTTTCATCATGAATTCTTTCCTCAAGATGGAGTGCATTCCATTGAAAATCTCATTCAAATCCTCTGGTGAATCGGCTAATATGACAATGTCATCAGCAAATCTCAAAGTTGAAATTTTCTCCTCGAATCTTTACTCCTCCTTAAAATTTTTCTCTCAATTCCTTCATTGAAAAGTATGGGTGATAAGTTGCAGCCTTACCTTACATCTTTCTGAATACTGCCTTGAAATGCTAGTCGCAGAATTTAGTAAAAGGTTTAGCCAGCTTTCAACAGTGATGACCGTTAACAATAATTCATTCGCTTGAGTTGACATTACTGACTCTTATCATGCCCTTCAACTTGCATTGCTGCCGTCTGCTTTCTGTATGGATTGTAGATCACCCTCCTATCCCTGTACTTTATTCCAATGCTTTTCAAAATGTCGTACAATTTACTCCAATCAACACTATCAAAAATCTTTTCTAAGTCTACAAGTCATTATCTTTCCTTATTATTTCTTTATTAACGCAGCCAATGGCCATACACTTTTCTTTTCAGGATGGGTCAGGGAAGGGATATTGGAAGGAAATTGGCCGTGGACCTATCGAAAGGAACCATCCCGGCATTTGCCTGGTGGTGAAAATGGGAAACCACGAAAACTATTTCAGGACGGCTGAGGTGGGATTTGAACCTACGCTCTCCCGATGCCAGCGAGGCACATGGTAGGGCGTTAGCACTCTCGACCACCATGGTCCTTATTCATTTATCATGAGGGTTTTAAATTAACAGTCTGCCTAGTCAAAACCTTTCGTTTAATGTTTTTATTACATTACAGGTACATGTTTCGAAACAGTCTCAAATGAAAATGTATGTATGTTTTAAAATTGTATTTACAATTTATTTGGTTTTTAGATAAAACCTAGGGAGCTCTAGTTCCCACAGCAAAGTGGTGCTTTTAATATGAGTGGTTTAGTGCAAAAGTATTTTGTTTTTGTTTTCCCTTTTAGGACAGCAAATGTTAGTACAGTTGAACCTGCCCTAACAGACACCCTTATTCAGCGGACACCTGCCTATAGGGACATTTTTCCTTGGAACCGATTTTATTTTACATAAGACGAGTGGGAGAGGAGAGATGTTTCTGGCGACTGTGAATGAAGAGAAGAGATAGGTTGGTAGGACACATAATAAGACACCCAGGAATAGCAAGCTTAGTTATGGAAGGAAGGGTCGAGGACAAAAACTGTAGGGGTAGACCAAGGTTAGAATATGTTAAACAGATTGCCTCAGATGTAGGGTGTCGGAGCTATGTAGAGATGAAACGATTAGCTCAGGACAGGGAGCCATGGAGAGCTGCATCAAACCAGTCAAAAGACTGAAGACTCAAACAACAACAAGACATGTGTTAAATTAGCCTCATTTCAGAGGACACCTTGAAGTCCGGACATTGCCGTCTGTCCCATCCACTTGACTTAAGCGGACACTTCACACGCTGCAGGACATTCTTTACACCGGACCATGCCATCCTTTCTTTTAAAACCATTCTGCAGACATACGGAAATCCCTCTTGAATATCTGTACTACACCTATTTCGAGTCAAAGAAGAGAGAGAGAGTGAAATGCAGGCTACATGGCAACGCTGTAGTAGCCGTAAAGTTAATTCTACTATACATTCCTCTTTCCAAATCTTATGTTATGGTGTTCTACCTACTGGTGTACATTCCGAGAATTCTGATTGTCCAGGATTGCTGCCAGTGTCTGATTACTCAAGAGTTACCTGGTGATTTTCTTCCCTGCTTGCATCATTCGATTCATAACTCAGATTGCCACCGATAAGGTCGAGCTCAGGTAGTCAACGTGAGAAGGAAAAGACTTGCAGTACATGCGCTAATTAGTGAGACAGAAATATCGTAGCATTTCACTCGTCGAGTAAACATGAGTAACAAGGGACGAACGTGTTTAAACCTCACAAGAAGAAGAAATGTGATTGTAGAAAGTGAGAAAGGTTGCTGAAAAATTCAAAATTAATTGGAGGATTCTCAAGGAGCATTATGAGTATGGAACTTGATTACGGTACTCAATTATATAGCAGAACATCACGTCTAGGTAGTAATTTACCATGAGCTGTTCAATTTCAAATGCGGGAAAACTCAAATAAACAAATAATCAAAATAAAGATGAGTATGTTTAGGTGGATGTACTTTGCCGTTAAAATGTTCGATTATTTGTACAAACTTGTTTCAGCGGACATTTCTCATAACGGACATTTTCACTCGGAACCGACGGTGTCCGCAGAAGGGAGGTTCGACTGTAGTTATTTGATGTAATAGAGAATCAAGTCAGAATTTCAATACCAATCCTCCCCGAGTACAGCAGTTTCTTAATGCAATAGTCTGATGCTTTTCAGTCTGTCAACACGATTGTACCCCAATGAGATGGATATTCCATTGTGAACGTAATTTATACCAGCCTAAAACGGGAAATAGGGAACTGAAGGATATCTGGACAATGTTAGGAACATAATTCTTCTTTATTGGGGCATCCTTTTTTAATCATTGTAAATCATATATTAATATCTATATATACACAATTGTTGCAGCACAGTATTAATAGTGACATGTGATTCCATTTATTTACCATGAGCTGTTCAATTTCAAAACTCTAATATCCAACAATATGAACAAGAATCACCTTGATTGGTATTTGCCTTATTTCAAACCACTTAAACTCAAACAAACCCTCTACAGAGTTTGATTCTGTGTCTTGACATGGGGAAAGATTTTGGTTACAATGAACCTTATTCTCAAGGAGCATTATGAGTATGGAACTTGATTACGGTACTCAATTATATAGCAGAACATCACGTCTAGGTAGTAACCATGGCCCTCCTAAAATAATTTTGATAACTGCATTAATCAGGAAGGTTATGGCAATTTTCCTCATACATTAACAAATTTGTAGGCAAACTTCCTGGATTTCACTATAGCTTACGGTGTGCGTAACATGCCTTGCTAACATGATGTATTGCTCGAACGTTTTGAGTAATGCATTTCCCTAGCCCCCACCCTCGGCGAAATACTCTACCTAACCTACAACACATTTTGTTCAGATTTACCGGTAGGCTACTTGCAATGCTGAGAATATTTTATATTACTGTATACACCATGATATTTACTGAGTTTACATAGCGAACTCAAATCGATTTGAGTACATTTACCGTATTGAATACAGTCATGTAAACGGGACTCAGTTCGTATTGATTTTCAAGCTCGATACGGTAAAATTGTGGGATCGGATCGTATCCAAACAGGTATTCAGGAACATGTAAACGTGGATCGTACTGAAAGAAAGCGATTCTGCACGCTCTCGAGTTACAATGATAAACTAATTTAGGCCTACTTTCGTCTGTCGCCTGACTCGAATCGCTTGTTTTATTTCCTGCTCATATTCTTCGTTACTGTCTGTGTTCTTTTCGTGGTTGATAAGCGTAGTTTGTTTGCACGCGTTTTTAGCGTTAATGTATTTTTGTCTGTTTTACTTTGAATGTCTGGTGTATTCGTAGGTAAAATGTGGTCAACAGAAAAAGTGAAAATACACCGTCTTTCTTTGACGATTAATCCGCTCCTTTTTCCATTTGAATAAATTCAACACAGATTGGCCGAGTGGTGCAGCGGTAACTTTCTCACCTGCTTTTACCAAGGTAGCAGGATCGAATCCTGGCGCAGTCAGGGTGCTTAGGCCTAAATGCGAGGGAGCTGTGTCAGTAGATTTACTGGCACGTTACAGATCCCATTCGGGGCAACATTCTGGCAGCCCGGCGTCTCTAAAAGATTCAGTAATTAAAAGGGACGACTGTTACCCATAAACTTCATAAGAACAAACAACATCAAAATCTTCGGCGTATCCATTTTTCATGTTTACAAACAACCCGACAAAGAAACGTCGGATGACAATGGTAACAGTGCAGGAGACACGAACCCAGGGGGAAAAAAACTTCTTAAATTTGCAATAAATTTCTTTTCAAATGGGAATGAAGTAGTTCACTCCTCAGCTGTCTATAACCCACCCGCCATCCCAAATTATAACATGACTTTGCTGTGTCTGCCATTATCGGGGTTACAACAGTACAGTATTGCCAACCCCACGCATACGGTACTAATTATATATGTGGTCTTTCGTCCAGTACCAGATCAATGCTCTTTTTGTCAATCATGCCCTGCTAGCGTCCCCACACCTACCCCCACCATTCTAATCTTCGTTTTGTCCAGTCCAATGGTTTTTGACAATGGTTACAGCCCAACACGTCCAGTGAAACTGTGAGTGCCCCGCTAGCTTCCGGCGGCCATACGACGCACCTACACCCGACCATTCTGACCTTCGTTTTGTCAAATACAATGGTTACAGCCCAAGGTGTCCAGATGAATGGTTTTGACAATGGTTACAGCCTAACGAGTCCAGTGAAACTGTGAGCGCCCCGCTAACTTCCTGTGGCCACAGGCTGCACCTACACTCGACAATTCTAACCTTCGTTTTGTCCAATCCAATGTTACAGCCTAACACGTCCAGTGAAACTGTGGAAGTCAGGGTCCTGTCTCATGCACTAGTAATATGATAATTACGGTATGGGTCTTTTATTTTGCTGTTTAATACGAGTTAGCCAACATAACTGCAGGTTGGCCACCATAAATTATATACCATATTGAAATAGATTTCAATACGAACTGAAACTGCTCATGTAAACGGGCAGCGTACTGAAAACAGGATCGTATTCAAATCGATTTGAGTTCGCCATGTAAACGTAGTAATTGTGATATACCACGTGTTTTAATATTATAGAAGAGAGCCCTAGACCAGTAAGAATGATTTTCTACAGAAACCAACGAACGTTTTTGAAGTTTTCTACTGCGGAATTTCACATGATAATTACTGTATCTAAAGCATGCAGTACCAACACCACCTAGAGAGAAAGCCTTGCGATACGATTTATGACGTCATAGCCTTCCGGCCGTCAGCGAGCGCGCTATCCAGCACTGCTGCTATGTACAACCTGTGAGGAAACGCGACTGAGTGTTTATGTGTCAAATTACGTTCTACAGACGCGAATAAATAAATAACGTAACCATAAATGAAACATATGGTCAGAAGTTGATGCGATCGATACATTACTCTAGCTAATAAATCGACGTTTTCGATCATAATCGATAAGTATGCACTTCGGACTTTGAAAGTGTGAACTTGACCGAAAACACTGATGTCTCAATAAATGCGATATATAGAAGAATTCGATAGAAAACTTGAAAAATATTCACCCCATTTTAACGAGAGATGTCGACTACACAACGAGAAGAAAATACACAACAACAAATAACCAATTAATCTGTAACAGTTAAAACAGAAATTAATATCTACTGTATAGTCAATCATATCTGTCCAAAGGTGTATGTTTGATTCCCATCTCTGCCGAGAAATATAATTCTAGTTAGTTATTGTTGATTATTGTTGTTTTAAGGGGCGCAATTACGAGGTCATCTGTCCCTAAAAATACAATTCTGATTTGAGTGTAAAACGAAATTCACTCAGCCTCATGAGTTAAAACTGAACTGAGAAGAAGTGGGTTCGATTTCTCCTTTCTCCTCCAGGTAAATGCTGGGATTGTTCCTAGCAGAAGACCATGGTCACCTCCTTCCCAAGAGCAGATGACCTCGTAGTTCCTCCCCTTAAATCTACAATACCTAACCTTCCCAATTCTAGCATCACAATACACACATACAAATTCTACCCATATCCAAGTACACATGGCTGATGACAGTGATGTCATAACCCACTTACAAATCAACAACAACAACAACAACAACTAGCCACAGAAAGTTTTCATGCGTGATATGAAAACAGGCTAGTAATGTCATGCCTATGACAGAAAAGGTTACCTACTGAAATGGAACAGAGCAGCAGTCATGAGACATGACAACATTTACAAAAGAGGAAACATTTTGTTGTTGATGATTCATATAGGGGCATGATGTGGTAATAATTTAGAAACGAACACTTGTTATAGAGTAATCCTACAGTAACAGTTTTCATATGGCAATATTTACAATATCAGGCATGGCATAAGCTTACCCGACAATACATAAAACATGCTAATTACCAGTGATCTTAGCACTTTGTATTCAACAGAATACAGTGAGTCATCTGCAAAAACATGTTCTCATATTTTCTATGTTACACAAACTGTGCTGTTTTGTTAAAAAAAACTAAAAGATGACCATATCTGTCCTTCACTAGTTAAATAAATATCCATATCCAAGTATACATGGCTGATGACAGTGATGTCCTAACCCACTCACAAAACAACAACAACAACTAACCACAGAAAGTTTTCATCCGTGATAAGAAAACAGGCTAGTAATGGAATGCCTATGACAGAAAAGGTGACCTACTGAAATGGAACAGAGCAGCAGTCATGACACATGAGAACATTTACCAAAGAGGAAACTTGTTGTTGTTGATTCATAAAGGGACATGATGATTTAATAATTTAGAAACAAACACTTGTTATAGAGTAATCCTACAGTAACAGTTTTCGTATGGCAATATTTACAATATCAAGCATGGCATAAGCTTCCCCAACAATGCATAAAACATGCTAATTACCAGTGATCTTAGCACTTTGTTTTCAACAGAATACAGTAAGTCATCTGCAAAAACATGTTGTTCTAATATTTTCTATGTTACACAAACTGTGCTGTTTTGTAAAAATAAAAACTAAAAGATGACCATATCTATCCTTCACTAGTTAAATAAATATAGCCTTTTCATAAGATCCTTTCTACTTTTCAATACAAAATTGTTGTATTCCCTATTATATTGGTAGCACTGAATGAAAGTAGAACGAGCGATAACATTCTCTATAGTACATGAATTAGCCAAAATACCTTATCAAACGATGAGAAATAAATCAGGAAATGATGTTTTAATAGATGTCCACTGTCTGTGACTCACCCAGCCATCCCAAATAGCATCACGACTTATGTAGGCAGAATTCCAGCTGTGGCCACCATTGTCCACATCAATCATCATCAAACCGGCATTGCCAACCTCGCCCTTACGGTACTATGCCACACCAACACTCTTCGATTTGTCCAATCCAATGGTTTTTGACGCGTCCAGATCAATGGTGCCCCGCTGGCTGCACTCGTCCAAGGCCGCACCTACACCCTACCATTCTAACCTTCGTTATGTGGTATCCAATGGTTTTTGACAATGGTTACAGCCTAACGCGTCCAGATAAATGGTTTTGTGCTGACTGCACCCGGCCAAGGCCGCACCTACACCCGACCTTCTACCTTAGTTTTGCCCAATCCAATGGTTCTTGACAATGGTTACAGTCAACGCGCCCAGACCAATGGTTTTGTGTCAACCATGCTGCGCTACCTGCGCGCAGCCAAAGTCGCACCTACACGTGACCATTCTAACCTTCGTTTTGTCCAATCAATGTTTTTTGACAATGGTTACAGCCTAACGCGCCCAGATCAATGAGTTTTGACAATGGTTACTGCTTAACGCATCCCGATGATTTCTTTGATCAACAGTGATTTTGTATCTCACATGTTGGGAACAATGTGTGCGTGCCGCTAGAGTGAGCCGTGATGACAGTGGAACGAGATGCAAGCGCTCTAGAAACATGGCAGCCGTTTTTAAAATAGCAACTTTAGCACATACATGAGGTTCAGTAGTGACAATTCAAATTGAAATCAACGGTAGCTATGAATGAAGATAGAAGGCGCTATAAAATTCTCTAAAATACATGAATTAGCCAAAATACCTTATGAAACGATGAGAAATAAATCAGGGAGCGATGTTTTAATAGATATTTCCTCCTCCGCTGTCTGTGACCCACCCAGCCATCCCAAATAGGATCACGACTTATATAGAGAAAATTACAGCTGTCAGCGCTATTGTTCAAATCAATCGTCATCAAAACAGTACCATGACAGTTCTGCCAACCTCGCCCTTATGGTACTATGAAAAACAAAGAAGCGCCCAGTTCAGCAGCTAGTGCGCACCACTTAGTTCATTACATCGTGCGCCGAATTGAATCGTTTATTCACCATGGATTGTGGAAATTGCCTCATAACGATCTGTAATTTCAATCGGCGATTCTATGATCAACTGTAGTAAATATTTGGTTTTTTTCCCGCACAACTGTGGTTTTGAAAATGTTTACAGCCTAACGCACCCAGATCAATGGTTTTGTGTCAACCGTGTCCCATTAGCTGCGCACGGCCAAGGCCGCACCTACACCCGACCATTCTAGCCTTCGTTTTGTCTAATCCAATGATTTTTGACAATGGTTACAGCCTAACACATCCAGATCAATGGTTTTTGAAAAGGTTACAGCATAACACGCCCCGATGAATGTTTTTTTTTATCAACAGTGTGTGCTGCTAGAGTACGCCTTGTTGACAGTTCAACGAGATGCAAGCTCTGTCAGAACATAGCAACCGTTTATAAAAAGAGCAATAAATATAAACACATATTTATGTAATTTAGCACATAACTTATATGAGGTGCAGTATTGATCAGGTTTCCTAATTTCAATGTTGATGCAAGTGTATAAGCTGCGTTTTACTTTCATTTAGAATTAATATTATATTATTTACAGGGTGGATACATTTTTAGGCATTTGCACCTTCAACAGTCCTTATGCGAACACTTCCTAAAAATACTATCTAGCATGTATGTTACATTAGATTAAAACTTTTAAAATAGGCCTACATTAACGTTCATCCAATGAAACTAGATGTAAAGAAACTTGCAAGACTTCATTCCGGATTGTGTTCCATTTTATCTGTGAAATTGAAACAAAAACCCTCTTAGAAATTGCATGTTAAAATTGCATGAAATATCCCATTTAAAGCGTACACTTACCCTCTCCATTCTAACCTTCGCTTTACAACCACAATTCTCCAAAACACTCTGCTGCTTTCAGAGCTATTTACCACTTTCTGGACTGGTCGTTTAATGTGACTGTACACAGAGTTTATTAGTTGCATTTTAAACTGACATCTCCACTTTAGGAAAACTTCTTGCAATCAGTTCAACGTTTGGTGGGCTAACACTACACTACCTATTGCAAATGCCAATTCATTGTTCATCCTATACTTCAGTGGCGGCCGGTAACAAGGTTGCAGTGATGCACAACGACCAGATTAATTCAAGAAAAACAATTAATACCGTAATAATATTTTTAGTAATAAAAGCTGTACGTTTCCTTTTATATGTATATGAATTCATAATTCTGTTCTTTAATAATTCAGGAAATCTTATAGTAAGTTACTGTGAACTGTCTGAGAAAGCAAAGTGCGCCAACCGGCTAGGAGCCAGGCCCGAGCACCGACCAGATCTCAATAGTGAAGGGTAAGGCAGAGATATTAGACCGAGAAGGTCCTATCCCAACAGTTAACTCGGCTGGCCGTTGCCCGCTGATTGCAACAAGGGAGCCGAGGAGCGGACGGAGACATCTGAGATGCTTCGTCAACTGCCGATACCATGTCTTGCAGTTTTTCATGTAACCTAACTATTTAATCCGGTAATCCAGTGATAATGTGATGTTCTCTGAACTGCGGCATTCGTGACGAATAAGGTACATCCGTTTTACCGCGCAATTGAATACAGTTTTCTTTGATATCAAGCAGTCTTTTACCCCCCCCCCATTAATGAAAAAGGACAACACCCATAACAATTATCCACCAGCCGCCACTGCTATACTTACAGATTAGTAATTAGCCATGTACAAAAGTGGATCAAGTAACACATTATTAATTGAACCAGAGGGTCATTATCTTAGAGCGCCCTGGAAATCGCGGCAAACTATGGCGTCATTTGGCTGGTCAGGTGCGGAGCGAGTGGACCACGCATTACCCTGCTCCGCTGACTCATATCGTTAGATCACAGGTGTTTTGTCATTTATATGGGTGTGTATCTGCAAAGTTTAGAAGTTAGTGTTGCACGTTTAGTGAGTACCGTATTGTGATTACTGTGATTGTTGGTCATGCCGAGACACCAATTCACATTGCACGAACGTGTGTATATCCATAATTCGTATATGAAAAGCAGAAAGTCTTGTTCTGAAACAAGATGAAAATGTCGAATCAAGTTTCCAGGAAGACCAGTGCGTAATGCCAGTACAATTAGGAGGCTCGCCAAACGATTCAAGAAAACAGGCACCGAAAATAATAAACATTTTAACAGACAACGTTGTGTTCTTACAGAACGGGGACACCAAGAGCCAGCTGATGAGCTAGCTTGGTGTACTAGGCGAAACCCCACACAAGACACGGCACAAACCTAGCAGAATTGCTGAGATTGTTGTCCATTCTTTCATCAGAAGATGTCAGGTGTGTGTAACAAGAGAGGGAGGACATTTTCGGCATCGACTATGAGCACTGTACATATTATTGAACATGGTTGGTAAAAGTGTTCAAGTGTGCACCAACCACCGACTGAACATTGTACGCGTGCCCACGATCAGCGCCAGACAACGCCGGCTTAGCTTGCCGTGTTTACCGGGGCGCACAATGATAACGACACTGTACATACAATGAAAGAATATTGTAAATTTCCTAATTTCTACTGAACGGCCATGAACAGTTATTGGACAAGCTTCCTCCTCTTATGCTGAGCCAAAGTTTTGGGTGAAAACCTGTCGTTAACATTGTGTACAAAATTATTAATCAAGATATTACTGGCAGTGCCCAGTACAGTCTTTCCAATTAATGCCCTGGCATGCTTTGGGCAGCTGTGCCCCATAAACAGTACAGTGGGTAGACATCTTTGTGTTACATTCACCAAAACACTCTGCTGGTTGCAGTGATGCAAAAATTCTGTCTTGTAACTATTGAGTAGCTTACTCATAACAACAAAAGTAAATGCAGCACAGTTGACTACATCTCCATGGGGATAGCACAGTCCTCCTCACTTATTGGCATTTATTAGGCTGGCGTGATCACTCTGGCCTGCCTCATCGCAAAGAAAGACTTTGTAATAATTGCAATCATATCGCTTTAAAAAAACATACGAGCAATAACCACTGATGTAGTGTAAGAAAGGCCAATACTCATCTTGTAGGACTTCTACAGCACTATCATCAGCAACACAAGCATCAAGAGCACTTATGTCACATGTCTTGTCTTCTTCAAAATACTCGCTCACTGCAGCATTGAGGTTCAGGATGCTCTGAAGGCGCAATTTATTCTCCACCTCAAACACTTGCCTCAGGGAAATATTGTACTGGCTCCCTGCCAGTTGGCGATATTTTCCAAATCAAGCTTCTAGGTTATCTGTCTGTATGAGAATACAAGCAATTGCCAGGAATAGTTTTTCACTTCACCCTTTGTTAGCAAGTGAACTTGCTCTTTTAAGAAGTCTAATGTATCCTTCTTCTCCTAGGGAACTTACTCTCCAAGTTCTTAAATAAACTGTCCATAACAGATATAGTATCCTCAACACTTTGTTGTTCATATGCATCAGGACCAGCATACACTGAATGGGCATTCCTTATAAGTTCTTCAATTTCTAGCACTGTACCTAACTGTCTTGGTAAAGACATGTTATTACAGCGTTTCACTTCTGTATTCGATACATACAAGGAGGTACTCAAACCTTCTGTTATCTTAATGCAGCAACGCAAGTGTGGACTAGGATTTTCCTTCATTAAAATAAAATATAGGCTATACAAGATTCCTCCCTAATGCAATTCCACTCAGGATGAAGACTCACACTGTTTAACTTCACCTTCAATTCCTGAAAGTTTCTAAATGAAACTGCTTCCAGATTTTCCGCCAATGTCTGCATACTTTCAGCGAGAGCCTTCGATAAACTTTCATTATCAATCCTACGCCTCCTATCATCTGGATCTTCTCGGCAGACAGTTGCAGTATCAGTTAAATACTCTGGGCAGTTGGGGAACTGAGACGGGACTGCTCCTAGGAATTTAATTCGAACATTAACTTACGACACAATCATTTTATCACATTAATTAATTACTCTATTTATTCTAAATTTATTCAATCTCCAACCTAATTCGCACACACCTCTTCCCCCACCCCTATAAGAAATGTAATGAATTAGATTACTGCAATAGAAAAAAAAGATTAATCAGGGCCTGCTACAGGTCTCTAACTTCATGCAGTTAGCTTGCAATACAAACCCCAATAGAAATGTGAATACTATCCATATTAACACCCACTTATACCTCCCACTTGAAATTGATAGCCCAATAAAACAAATAAACCTAACCTATGACATTAGCCTGTAGCACATAATTTAGGTTAGAACATTCTGACTTCTACATCTAAATGAATTTTCGTGATCAGAAGAGCTAGCCTATGCTAAAATTTAAGGATAGGACTATCTGCTAACTAACCTCTAATCTTTCTCGGTTTATACAACGGAGCAGTAACTAGCTTTCCATTCTTTTCATCATACATACTAGTGGTCTATTGAATCTCATGTGGTTTGAAATGGATGGCACACACCTACAAGAAAAGAGACCTGGTTACAAAGTTCCTTCCTCCCATTACACTAAACTTGTGAGAATTGGGGCATAAGTATTGATGTAATACGTACCATAGAACATTTCGTAGGAATAAAATCCTTGCGGTGAATAGCTCGTATCCATTTCGACTTCTCACCTTCATCATTAGGAAATGAGAAAACGTTTACTTTTGGTCCATTGGCGTAATTGCCTTTACAATTTCTAACACTGCACTTAATATGCACAACTTTATACTGCACTGATAACCATTAAGTATAACCGGGTAGGAAATCTGAGAAAATCAGTACCTGGGACTGTAAACACAACACACAACACGCGGAAACCATACCATAACCTGCAAACTCGAATGTTATGTCTCAATGTCCACGGCCGGGCTTCCGTGACGTCACTCGCTCGTCAACTTCATATCGCAAGGCTTTGTCTCTAGGTGGTGTTGGCAGTACCGTAGGCCGCTCGAGGTACGGTAGCACATTTCCATATACCCAATGATATTACGAACTATGCATTTTAATATGCAATAACACAAGGTAGCAACTACTTCTGTAAATGAAGGCAACTTCCGCGTGTTACAAATTATATCCAACCGAAAAAAGTTAAAAATATCAAGTAAAAATCAACCCACGTAATGCAATAACCTCATCAAAACTCCCCAAAACATTCTCACACACAAATCTCCTAGATGTAATGTTCTGGCTAAAGGTAATCACTTTATCAATCAATATAAAATCACATGTACACATATAACTACAGCCACAAACTCAAAATCTGCCTTCCTAGGATTTTAAACGGCACGCCCGCAGCTTCAAAGCAAGCGAAGCGACGCCATTTTGACCAATAATCCAAGGCGCCTTTCTTTCTGATTGCTGGCAGCATAAAGCGCCGTCGAGCGCTGCACCGCTTCGGAACAAAAAGCAAGAAGCAGCTTAAAATCCAAGGAATATAGATATGTTCCACCAACAACCAATAAGAACCCAGCAGCCCCTAGCCAATCAAACAGTGGATCAGCTCTGTACCTAGCCGCTCGTGAGCGAACAACCTTGTTTCCAAATAAAGGCGCTAGGAAGCAGCACCAAGGCTCTGTGGCAGACATAAGTTTTGTATTGATGTTAATGGAGCAGTTGTGTTTGGAATGTATTCTGAATGATTTTATAATGCTGTACTGCTGCGTGCCCTTTTGTAAATCAGAACAGGGCAAGTTAGAATACCGGGGAATCTCATTTCATGAGATACCATCGGACAATTCACTGCGTGGGATGTGGTTACGTGCAATTTCCAGAGAAGGTGACGCAGGGGAAGCAAATAAACAAATACATAAATAAATACATACCGGTACATGAATGAATGATTGAGTAAATACGTGAGACAATAAATATGTAAGTAAAGAAATATGTAAGTAGGTAAATATGTAAGTAAGTAAATACATAATTTAAGAAATATGTAAGTAAATAAATAAGCAATACATAAGTAAACAAATACATAAGAAAATAAATAATTAAATAAATAAATGTGTAAGTAAATAGATATGTAAATAAATAAGTGAATAAATAAGCAAATAAATAAGTAAATTAAATAATTAAACAAAATAAATAATTAAATAATAAGTAAAAAATAAGATAATAAATAATTAAATAAATAAGTAAACAAATAAATAATAAAATAAATAAATGTGTAAGTAAATAAATATGTAAGTAAATAAATAAGTAAATAAATAAGCAAATAAATACATATGTAAGTAAATTAGTAAATAAATATATACGTGAATAAATAAATAAGTAAACAAATAAATAAGAAAATAAATAAATACATAAATATGTAAGTAAATAAACAAATAAGTAAGCAAATAAATAAGATATTACATAATTAAATAAATGAACATGTAAGTAAATAAACAAATAAGTAAATAAATACGTAAATAAATAAAAAGCAATAAATAAGCAAATAAATAAGTATTGAAATAAGAAAATAAATAAATAAGTAAAAAAATAAGCAATCTGTCCAAAAAATCTGTATAAATGTATAATACAGCCATCACAATAAGACGGGTTATCATACAAATTCACCTCACACCCGAGTACATGGGGCTACATGACCACGATGTCGCAAAGCCCCTAAATAAATCATCATCCCATTTTTCGGGGGCCGGAGGCATTTCTTTTCCCTGTCTTTTATTGTCCTTATTCTTTTCTTTTTATTTCGCCAAGTATGTAAGTTGGATTTAAGTCAGTTAGAAGTAGTTATATTTTTATTATCGTCTGCATAATTACGGGAAAATGAGCTAGACATTTCGCCCCTTAAAAACAATCGCCTCCACCACATGTATTTTTGCTTTCCTTTATACTGAAAATTTGCCCGTAAGTATGTGTCTGAATACTTTTAGATGTTAGAATAACAAAGGAACTAACTTAGTGTAATGTTTTCACGTCCGTCTGTCTCGATATTAAGCCTCCAAACATAACAATACTTCGTTTCAGGTATCTTCCCCTTTAAAAAGCCGCGGCAATCTCAGTGCCTTGGTGCTGCACCTAGCGGTGAATTAATGCATATATCTTGTACGCCTGTGAGTGTTGAATGGGCAGGCAGTTTAAAGCGACCAGGAACGAGTGTCTCGCGGCAGTAAGTTTTCTTGGCACCGCATGCGCAGTAGCCACTTGTAGCCCGTTCCGTATTTCGTAACTTCCTATCCGTTCCATATCTTCAAGTAACGGCGACAGCCTTGCTACAAGGAAACTTGTTTGCTCCGCCGCCATTTGGGATTTGGATGAATCTTGAACCGTCGTGGACGATGGTAATAAGGTATTTGCAGTTAATATCTTCCTTATTAATTTTATGGATTAATATAATTGTGAATTATGTTGATAGTTATCATTTATTTTCACTTCTAGGTATGTGAATTAAAACAATCGAGACGAGGATTGGTCCCTTTGTGATAATTCAAGATAGTATTTTGTATAACCTATAAGATAGCTTCGTGATGTTTGCATTTTAGTATGGTTTATTGGGATGAACTAGCATTATTTCCACACAGCATTTGACGAATCCTGCATTATTTTGATGAGAAATTTCATTTTACAGAAAGGAAGTTGTATCAAGAGTTTCTACAACCTGACTATCTCCTTCAGTCAGGCCTTGCTGGCGGGAAATAAATCGTCCACACAGGTCCGAATTCAACCAAAGGAGACGAGGATTGAACCCAGTCTGAGCGTGTCCCCACTTTCTGACTGCCTCAGGTAGAGTATTTTAGTGTTAATATTTGTGGGCCGATAACCTAGATGTTAGGCCCCTTAAAACAACAATTATCATGTTAATATTTGTTGTCCGAGTGTGTCCTCCGATTTCTGATTGCCTCATGCATAGTAGTATTTTGGAAAAAACCGACAGTAGGATTTAGACTAGTCCGTAGCTTTGACAAAGCGCAAGTGCTAGGAACGATGGAATGTGAGATACCAACACAAAAGAATTTATTACTAGTTGAGAAGGCGAGAACATGCCTTGTGACACAACTGTGTTAATATGGATAATAGCCTAGGCTACATGATTTTCGTACCGTTCTGTGGGACAATACCAATTGAAATTGATGTTCATTAACACTAGTGCGATGGAAATATGTTCTAAATTACGTTAAGGTAACTGTACCGGTTTTCGTCACTTGAGCCAATGATCGTCACTCTCGTATATAAGTACATATAAGGTAAATGCACCAATGGTCGTCATGTTAAGACAGATTGTCAAGAAAATATATACACCTTATACATTTTGCCAAATTTAATCAACAAAAGCACTCTACCTAACCTCAAACTCTACTCAAACACTGGGGAAACTCTCAATATCGAAAATATTCGTTTTTGAAAAAAAAGTGTGTTTTTGCCCTAGCCCTCGGCACGATGTCTTTGGATTCTTCCTATATTCGTCACCCGTTTGCACCAATTGCCGTCAAATTGTTAGTTTTCCTTGTCTGCTGTTTATAATGCATTTGGTTCATTGCGACATTACGATCCGGCCCCGTCTGGGGAAATTTTAGTTACATTAGTGACGTTACCATGATGTCACTACTGACGTATTCAGTCGCATTGCTTGCCGGGAGCTCGTCAGCTGATTAATACGTCAGTTTCGCGCGCGGTGTTGTTGGAGAACGTCGTCCATTTTTTTTCACGTGTTAGCAGTTGGTGAACGTAATTTTAACGATTATTATTCCTGTGAATAACCTATAGAACAAGATTTTGATATTAGCAGTGTCGTGTGCTGGATTGTGTTGGCGATTTGTGATAAAATTGTTGAATTCCTGAAGTTTTTGTATTCAAATAAAATGCCGTTACGTGTTACGTAAGGAGAACTTGTAGTCTAAAATTACTGGTTCTTATTGTAGATGTGGAATAATACGAACTGTGGGACCTATCGGTGAGTTTGTTTTTTACGTTGTTCATATATTTATTTTGGTTTTTGCATTTAATTGAAAAGTTGCCCTGTATTCTTCTTTAATAGACAATGCTATCTGTCTAAATGATATTACGTCAGGCAAGGGGGCCTGGGTAAAATATAGACATGGCATTTACAAGAACACGTGTAAAGGCATATAACAGTCTTTTGTACCAGACATATATTGGTCTGTTTTTACGTTTCATACAGTATGTTTGTGTGGCGTTATTAGACTGTCTGTTTTGGATGGTGATTTCTAATTAAGTATTTTTAGCGGCTTCGGTGGCGTAGTCGGAAGCATGCTGAACTGCTGTGCCCAAGATAGCGGGTTCAAACCCAGCCGAAGTTGTCGGATTTTTTAAAAGCATTAAAAATCCTTCAGTATGCCTTCCTTCGGAGGGGAAGTAAAGCCGGCGGTCCCATGTCATAGATTTATGGCATGTAAATGATCCTTTCACAGACTAAACTTGTGTAAAGCAAAAATTGTTAGGTTAGATTTCGTCAGAACGCTCTATCAAAGTTCCAACGTTCACCACTAGGTATCATTGATATCTGGTGGCAAAAGTTGGTACTACTTGAAATTGAACGGAACTTGAAGCTCGCCCTTTAGGGTGTCCGCTGGAAGCAGCTACAGACTCAGGGGAGCCGAACATGTCCTCGGACACTCCCAGTACTAAAAGCCATACGATAAATAAGTCAATGTTCGAAAACCTAATAGTACCGAACTTTTGGGGGGCGGTATGGGGGAAGGGGTTGCGCATTTGTAGCCAACATTGGGGGAAAAAAATCAAACTATACATAACCATATCTTGCTGTACACAATTAGTTTTGTAGTTTTTTATAATGCTTATTTCTGTTATTGAATTGTCACCACCCAAAATAATATATAACCAATGTTTCTCTCGTAAGCTTGCCAGAGAAGCATTTCGTAAAGTCGTTGATATTATCACAGAGGCCGACAATTTTATAATTATCAATCTGAAATAATTACGATATGTATCGTAATATGTAATTGAGCTATGTTGGTCAATTGCACATTTCGATGCAAGGTTTTTTAATTATGAAATTACAAGAATTACGATATCGGAATCTGTAATTGATCTACACAGTCCAATTATAGATTTCGATGCGGAAAATTAAAAATATCCATTGAAATCGCAAAATTTTTCTGCGTATCGGAATCTTTAATTGAGCTATGTTGGTCAATTACAGATTTCGATGCACACCTTGTTTCGAAGGTTTTTTTGTGTTCCCCACCCAAAAACTCCTATTACCCAGGCTTTTCCCGTAAGCTTGCCAGAGGAGTGACGGGGGGGGGGGCAGCTAGGTTAGGTTATAAAAACAAATTGGCTGCTTTTGTGATGTTGACGAAATGCTACTCTGGCAAGATTATGCGAAAAGCCTTGGTTATTTTGGGTGGTGACAACTCAGTAACAGAAATGAGCATTAAAAAACTGTCGAAACGCATTGTGTTTCGTCATCTGTAATTAATTTATTTATATTTATTTATTGGCCTACCTCAATTTGATACGCCGTACATACGAAAATATTTTAATTTAGGGTTACATTTATGACATATTTTTAACATTCCGTTTCGGGATCTGTAATTCGCCCATATAGTTGAATTACAGATGACGTTACACGTCGTAATTAATTAAATTTTATATTTATAAGACATTGTATCGAAAGCTGTAATAGACCTATATAGCTCAATTAAAGATTTCGATGCAATGATTTATTAATATGAAATTATAATAATTAATTACTTAGTTACTTAGTTACCCATCGGTGTCGAGATTATAATAATTACGATGTGTATCCATGGTGACCACAGGCAAGAAAAGTCGGGAATTTTGTTTTTGGTCAGGAAAAGTCGGGAAAAAGTGTGAAAAAATGGCATGAGTCAGGAAAAAATGGTGAAAAGTATTAGAAAGTCAGGAATTTTATATTAACCATGTTAGTTATTGTTTTTTAAGGGGCGGAACTATGAAGTCGTCTGCCCCCCATTAAGTACTTTGATTTATGTGTTATTGAGTTATAATTTACCTTATTTTCTATTTTCTATTGACCTACATAGGCCAATTATATATTTCAATTATATATTTCGAAACGGACATTTTAAATATATGACTTGAATTTGCAAAATTTGTATATGTATCTGAATCTTGAATTGAGCTATGTAGGTCAATTATAGATTTCGATGCATTGGTAGTTTCGAAGGTTTTTCGTTTCCCCACCCAAAAAAACCTATTACCCAGGCTTTTCCCGTAAGGTTGCTAGAGGAGTATTTCGTGACGTCGTTGATGACGTCAAAGAAGCAGAAGCCGCCATTTTGTTTTAGGGAATTTCATGCCCCCCTCTAGTTTCCTTTAATTTTGTCCGAACGAGCGTTTCCCAGATCACCATTCCTCTCCGCGGCCGTTGTAATACTCATGCCGTCCTCCTCAACGACCCTAATAGCAGCTTCCATTTGCTGAATATCGTAGGCTAATTGATAAATGTGCGTTTCGAGATATTACTTCAAAGCAAAGATTTAGTCTAAGAATATATTTTTCATCTCAATTTAAAAAGAATCCTCTTTAGCACACCTAAAAACCCTAGGCCTAGACCTACTGATAATAATAATGTTCTTTGTTTTACGCCCCATTTACCTACTGCGGCTTTTAGAGACGCCGGTGTGCCGGAATTTTGGTCCGAATGGGATTATTAACGTGCCAGTATATCTACTGACACAGCTCCCTCGCATTTGCGCATCCTCAAATTCCAGATGACTGCGCCAGGATTCCATCTTGCAACCTTAGGAACAGCAAGCGAGAATGTTACCGCTGAGCCATGCAGCCAGCGTAGACCTATGGCCGTCAAAAAGACAGATCTACGTAATAACAGCACGCTCTAAATGTTTATTGGTTACGAAACGTAAACGCGAACTTTAACATTATCGTGCACTAGTGTACGTCACGCTTGGTGCTCTAAAAATCGTCAGCTATGACGACTATTGGACACGATGATCAAACGACAATTTAATTAATTCAGGGTGCTTCAGAGCTACATTATAAGTATGTTGCCGCTGTTAGTTAGGTCTTACAAGGAGAAATGACAGTGTGCCAGTTTTCAACACAAATGACGAGCGTTGGTAAAGTGCTTTTTTTTTTTTAAATCCTGTGTTCGGCACCAGTATTTCTAACCAAACTAGGAACGTGAGCACGAAATAGTAAATCGCGTATGTTACAGAAACAATTACCAACTATATCACACACTTGTAACATTTTAAAATGTCAGAACATAACACGTATGCAATAATTGCTTAGCACATGCGAGAAGCAATACACCAGGTCAAGGCAGCTCAACTCTCGGGAGGTATTTGACCCTGGGAATCACCTATTTCATCGCAAGCATGATTTCGCAAAGTTTCTCCTTATCGACAACGAAGGTACGACGAATCTCGTAAGACTTTGTGCGTTGAGAAAGACCCGTTGACATCCTTATTAACTTAATATCACAGATAGTAAAAATACTGGAAAGGATATTAGAAAGAAGAATGAGAAGAAAGGTGGAAGGAGAGTTGCAAGAGGAACAGTATGGCTTCAGGAGTGGAAGATCCACAGTGGACCCAATCTTTAGCTTGAGGCAGGTGATGGAAAAGAACTGGGAATATGGAGAGGATTTGATCATGACTTTCATAGATCTAGAAAAGGCATATGATAGTGTCCCCAGAGAGAAGGTATGGGAAACCATGGTTAAGAAGAGACTGGGAAGAGAAATGTTGGAAATGGTGCAAGTAATGTACAACAACTGTGTTAGCAGGGTACTGACCCCAGTTGGAAAGACAGATTGGTTTAGGAATAAGACTGGACTAAGACAGGGGAGTGTGCTGTCACCTCTCTTGTTCATAATGGTGATGGATGAAATTGTAAAGGAAGCATATGGACATAAAGAAATGAAGTTACTGTTATTTGCAGATGATATTGTGGTCTGGGGAAGGAACACCGAAGAAGTGCAAAAAAACTAGATGCACTGAACGAAAATATTCAGAAGTACGGCCTGAAAATCAGTATAGAGAAAAGCAAGACCATGGTGATGACAAGAGGGGAAAGACAAGGAAAGGGCACTGTGAAAATTGGAAGTCAGAGTTTGGAAATTGTGGACACGTTCAAATACCTAGGAAGTAAATTGATGCAAACTGGTAGGTTGGACATGGAGATTGGCAGGAGGGTACAGCAGAGCAATGCATTCTATCAAAGTGTAAGAAAACTTGTTTGGGATAAGGAAGTAGCAAGGAAAAGCAAGGAGGTAATGTATAAAGTGTACTATGTTCCCATATTAACTTATGCAGCTGAGACTTGGACCCTGACAAGCAGGCAAGAGAGTAGAATCCAAGCCAGTGAAATGAAATTCCTAAGAAGTATGATAGGAAAGACAGAGTGAGGAATGAAGATGTTAGGAAGGAAGTTGGGATGGAAAAACTGAGAGAATTGAGAAGAATAAACTAAGGTGGTTTGGACATGTAAAGAGGATGGAGGAAAATAGAATACCAAGACAGATGCTGGAGGCGAAGTGCAAGGGTAAGAGAGCAAGAGGAAGACCTAGAACAAGGTGGATTGATTCAGTGAAGAACAGCATAAGAAAAAGAAATCTGGACTGGGACAAGATCGTGGAAGAATGGTGGAAGGAAAGTGGAGAAGTGCCATAAATACCCCGACCCGCCAGGAGCTGGATAAGGGGAAATGATGATGATGATGATGTGTGTTTGTTTCTTCCTCAGTGAACTTGGCGGGAAATTTAAAGTTATACCTCTTGTCCTCAGTGAACGATGGCAGCCATGTTCCTCAAGCGCTGAGGATTAGTCACTTGTTAAGGCCTACCCACAATGCGCAGATGGTAGTGGGTAGTTGACAGTTGAAATCCGACCCGTGCTCTCTTATGGCGTCATGCACAATGTGTAGTTGTATGTCAGTAGTTGATAGTTGACAATCAGCATCGTGTAGTCGGCTGTCGCAAATTTTATCTTTGACTGCCAACTGCATACTTAAGAGTCAATCAGAAAAGATCACAAACTGACATCACTTTGTAGGTTTTCCACTCGTGATCAGCTGTGTAGTTGACTAGTTGTATTCACGGTATATTCTTCGCATAAGTTCGTTGTTATATTATATATTAATTATATAAAAAGATGATGACTGAATGTCCTGACCTTGGGATAGAAGATATTCATTGATCTTGTGAGGGAACGCCGTTGGCTGTATGAGTGAGCCCAAGTATAAAGACAACCTCTTCAAAGATCTAACGTGGAGGCTCATTGCCGATGCAATGGGTTGGAAAGGTATGACCATTTATATAATAATATCTTTCATTATTCAATTTATCGACAAGAAAATTGACAACTTTCTCAAGGAATAAATGAAAGTTTTTATTTACTCCTAGCATTTTAATGACTGCGCATTGTGGGTGGCTAGGTTGTGAACTTCCGACTGAAGCTATGGACTGTCAACTACCGTCTGCCGACTGCGCATTGTGGGTAGGCCCTATTAGATGGGTGGAGAGGGCTGCCAACATGTCAGGTATGAGATACATCACCACATGGCTAACGCGGCCCACAGACAATTACCACTCACTGTATTGGACAAAACGAAGATTAGAATGGTCTGGTTGAGGAGCGGCCTTGACCACGGGAAGTTAGCAGGGCACTGTTGACGACACATTGGGCTGTAATTGTTGTCAATAACCATTAATCTGGACGAGTTTAGCTGTAACCATTGTCAAAAACAATTGGATTAGACAAAACGAGGATTAGAATGGTCGGGTTGAGGGCCTTGCCCATGGGAAGCTAGCGGAGCACTGTTGACGACTCGTTACGCTGTAGGGGCAGATGACCTTGTAGTTCTGCCCCTTAAAACAACAATAACTCATTAAAAACGTTTTATTGCGCACAAGTTGTGCAAAATTACAAATAACATGCAAGGAAAGATGCACTTCAGCCTATGCAGTGATCTATGATGGGTTTCCCTCTATTCCTACAATGAAGAACATGATAACGTTCACAGATTCCGTCACACAGCTCACAGACACAGGCCGGGTCCGGATCATGGAATGTCTTTGTCTTGCACATTCTATGGTGGAAACCGTTCACAGCCAAAGAGGTCACAAAGTGCCGCAAGTCCTGGTTCGGTTCCATCCATGCTCTGTTGATCATAGCCTCGGTCGAGTAGAATTCTTCCCAGATTTCATTTCTTTTCAACGTTCCTTCTGCTAGAATCCTCTTCCAGCAGGTCGTAGTAGGCAAAGCGAACTTGAATCTGAAATCCTCCATCAAGAAGGGTTCCCGAGTGAGCACATACACTAATCTTGATCGCGTGTATTTGGATACTCCAAGGACAGCCTTCAAGTATCCAGCCTTTACCTGTTCCAATGTTCGGAGGTCTCCTATGCTTAACTTGACCCAAATCATCTCTATGCCATAAGTGAGAATTGGAACAATTTTTGCATCGAAGAGTGCAATGGCGGATCTCAAGGATAATCTTGTAATGGCTCTGACGTCAAATATAGCCTTGGTAGCTGCTATCGCTCTTTGTTTTACGTGGATTTTGAACGAGTTCATTGTCGTTTGTAACGTTACACCCAGATATTTAAAGCTATTGACAGTCTTCAGTGGTGTACGTTTGAAAAATATTCTCTGTTCTTGGGAAACACGTCCACCCTTCCTGAAAATCATATGCTCGGTCTTCTCTGTATTAACTTGCAATTAATTCTTATCTGCTCATTTCTCCAGAGCATGGGTTGCAATTTGGAGGTCCTTGATGTTCTGCGACCCCAAAACCATGTCGTCGGCGTAAAGGTATATCTTCGTTTCCTTTGAAACTTCTCTGACTGCATGAACAATATCGTGCGTGGCGACATTGAACAGCAGGGGACTGAGGGGATCTCCCTGAAGTACGCCGTTCGTTTGTATGATCTGTCTGGAAATGGTTACGTTGTCGGAGATTTTTATATTATTGCTCCTTAACATGTTATGAACCAGAATTGTGAGTGCTTTATTTTGTGTCGCTATCGAATTTAGTGGAGATGATGGTCCTGCTTAGATTGTCGAAGGCTTTCGAGAAATCAATAAATACTGCATGGAATTTTCCTTGAGGTGTTCTAAGGGTATTCTCTATGTCATCTTTGAGATTTCTAATTGCCTGAAGCGTGTTTCTCCCTCGTCTAAAACCAAATTGCTCTTCTGGTATTTTAACGTCGATTTCTTCAGTGAGTCTGTTCGTCATGAGCTTTGTAAGTATCTTTAATAAATTGCTTTCTAGGGCAATCCCTCTGTAGGAGTTGGGGTCACACACATCTCCTTTTCCTTTGGGTAGTACCTTTATTGTAGAAGTTTTCCATGACAATGGGATGTCTCCTGATTGTAAGCATAGGTTCATTAGGTCTGTAATAGCTGGGAGTAATACCGTAACTGCTGTCTTAATATGCTCATTAAAGATACCGTCCGGTCCGGGTGCTTTTCAGTTTTTCAAAACAGACACAGCATTTCGAACCTCCTCTGTCGTGAACGAGCAGATATTGGAGCCGTCAGGGTTTATTTCTTTCTTATGATAAGCTGTTGTGGATCCATTCTGGTTCAGAATAAGTGTAAAATGTTCCTCCCAGGCTGACATATCGATTTTTCCTGCAGCTTGTGTTTTCCGCGGTCTGAGAGCTAAGTAAGGGTTTTTCTTTGCTTCCTCCACCATCCTGTATGTTTCGAGTTCGATGAAGTCATTCCGAATTTTCTTGAGTAAATTCTTATATTCCTTTCTCAGGTGACTATACGTTGTTAGGTCTTCTTGCTTATTGCTAACCTTTGCTTTGTGAAGGGCATGCAATACTCTTTTCCTTTCTAAGTAGCAGGTTTTATTAAACCATTTTTGTGATTTTCTTTCTGTTTTTGTGGCGGTTGAGGATTGAATTATATTCTCCAGCACAATAGCAGCAGAATCGAGATCGTTCGCTTTTATTCTATCATTAAAGTGGGTGAGTTTGTCTGTACATTGCAGGAGCACACTTTCATTCAACTTTCTGGAGATATTCTTTGCGATACATTTCTCATTCTGAACTTTAGCATTACCAGTAATTACGAAGCGTGCCACAACAGGACAATGTTTCTTAAGTGGTGTTTCTGCTCCTGAGGAACGAACTTTGTAGTCCAATAATTCCATCCCGACTCCCCTGAAGAAAATTAAATCTATTGTACTACTCCCATTGTATGCGAAATACGTTTTGTCATCTTTTTTATTGACGAGGGTAAATCCTTCTTCTTCCATTAACAATAGTAATTCTTTGCTCCTGATGTTGTCAGTATCTAATCTGCAGTTGAAGTCACCAGCAATGATTACATTGGTTTTAGGGTTTGCTTTCGTTAGTGCAGTCAGGACCGTTGTTATGACATCCTCTAAGGATGTTGAAGGTTCTATATAAAGGCCTATGAGTGTTAAGTTCTCTAATTTGATTATTATGGTCTCCTCGTCACTGTAGGCAGCTAGTAACTTTCCAATTGTGGGTTTGAAGTAACAGGAAATACCTCTCATAGGTCTTCCTCTTGGTCCTTGGGTAGCGAGGACATGCTCTGAGTAAAATCCGGTAATATGTATTGCCTTGGTCGCAAAAGTTTCAGTTAAGATGAGAATGTCTTGTTTATCAAATATATTTCTCGGGGATAGGTCGATGATGCTCTTTAATCCTTCCAGATTAGTAGATTAATCCGTAAATCTTGCTCCTTGCCATTTGGAGCGAAAAAGACTATATCTTCTAATAAGAGCTCCTGTTGGCCAGAGTTCAGGGATGACAACTTTGTTGAGATCTGTAATGGGGATTCCAACTTTGAAGGATTTGAGTGTACCTTTGGATTGAAGTTCTTCACAATCATATATCTCGTCTACTTGCAGCTTCTTTAGATGGCTCACTATTTTGTCAGTGGTCGCACTCGGAAGTAGTCGTCCAATGTACAGCCATGCTCGATGTGATACTGCTTGGAGTTCATCATATTGTCTTCCCTTTTCTTTTTCTACAGGATTATGTTTAGTCCCTATGATAACTCATTACGCTGCGCTGTAATCATTGCCAAAAACCATTGATTGGGACGAGTTGGGCTGTAACCATTGAATTGGACAAAACAAAGGTTAGAATGGTCAGATTGAAGGCCTTGACCACGGGAAGCTAACGGGGCACTGTTGATACGTCAGGCTGAAACCAATGACCCGGACGAGTTAGGCTGTAGCCATTGTCAAAAATCATTGGATTGGACAAAGCAAGGTTAGAATAGCCAGGTTGAGATGCCGCCTTGACCGCGGGAAGCTAGCAGGGCACTGTTGACAACACTCTAGGCTGTAACCATTGGATTGGGCAAAACTAAGGTTTGAATGGTCGGGTTGAGGTGCGGCCTAGGTCGCAGGAAGCTAGCGGGGCACTGTTAACGACACGTTAGACTGTAACCATTGGGTTATATACTGCGGAGGAGTGAACTACATCCTTTCCACATGTATTTTGTAAATAGACCAAGAATCTGTTGTGCTCGTTGCAATTTTAATGTTCTGTCTATTGAAGCTCTTTCATTGGCATTCCAAGTTATAATCTCACCATGATATTTGGATTTCTCTACAACCTTTATTTTTTTTATCACTATTTAGAATTTTATGACGTGTTAACTCGAAAAGAGGCATAATTTCTGTTTTCTCAAAATAAATTTTAACCCAGCCTTTGCTGCTAATCGTCCCAATTCTTCTACCTGGAATTTAGCTTCTTCGATACAATTTGCAAATAATGCTAAATCATCTGCAGATACAAGACAATTTATCCAAACATTTCTTCCAATCTTGATAGTCAGTAGACATACTTTATTCCATTCACGCATAAAATTCCCCAGCACACAATTAAATAATAATGGAAATATTCCATCTCCATGCCGAAGACCAGTATGCATTTCAAATGGCTCAGAGATTTCCCTTCTGAACCTTACTCTAGATTTAGTATTTTGAAGAGTGCTCGCAATAAGTTTAACAAGTTTTCGATTTATACCAAATTCAATAAGAGTACCGGTATTCAATAATGATTTGCGGTGGGCCCTTATTATAAGCTTTCGGAAAGTCAGCGAAGTGATAACTAAATTCTTGTTCCTACTCCTTTGATGTTTTATAATCGATTTGATACTAATAATTTGATCTGGACAGCTTCATCCAGGACGGAAACCACCCTGATATTCACCAAATTCACTATCCAGCTGTTCTTGAATTCTGGAATATAAAATCCTTGAACAAATCTTATACGTGATATCCAGCAAAGATATTCCTAGATAATTACTAGGATCTGATCGATCTCCTTTTTTGTGTAGTGGCTGTATAATAGCAACATTCCATTCTTCTGGCAATTTTTCTGTATTCCAAATGTCAATAAGAGGTTTATGTAGATTCCGAAGAGTCTGTATATTTGCATACTTCTAAAGTTCTGCCACTACTGTCGGCGTAGAAATTATGTGCACCCGAGTTTGGAGATAAATAGCAAAATAACCGAAAGGCCTACAGGAAAACATGTAACATCACCAGTTTCCTTGTTTATTTCTGCGTTGATTGATGATAAAGGTAACTTTTAGAAACTTATTTTAATATCTTTTATGGCTGGTTTAATGTAAATAGTATCGGTTTTTGGTGGGTTTCGAGGGAAACTTCGACTTAAGAGATTCACAATTCTCGAAGCCGTTATGCTACAGTAAACAAATTTAAATATGTTTAAGTCAGATAATTATGTTGTTTGTGTGTATGTGAAGTTTCAAACTTTATCTCTAACACAAACTTCAAAACAAACAATAAGGTGAATGGCTTGCATTTCAAAACTGGACTTCCTTAGAAGTTCGTTCTTGGGTGCATGTTAATCCACATACGTGTTTGCGATATGTAACGAATCGTAATGTAAATAAATGGGTTTATTTTATATGGATTGATATTTATTATGATTTTGGTGGCTGTTGTCAGCAGGCGAGTTCCGCAGGAATGTTGGTGCGCTGTTGCCGCGTTCCCCTGCTCTGGCGCGCCAGAGAACGTCACTTACTGATCAGCGCTCCGTTCTCACTGCCTCATAATGCAATACATCTGTTGGAATGTAGTACATTCATATTAAGTAGATTTGTGTATACCTTTCAGATCTGTCCTTGTGTTTCGTATATTTTAACGTTGGAGAGTCTTTTTAAAAATTTAATTTGATATACAGTACATCACAATAAGATGACTCTCAGTGGTGATAAAATATTTAAAACACAGAGAAAGCTAGTCCCAAAAGCATGGTGTGGCAATAAATAAATTAATTAATGAATGATTAAGAATTACAAATTAATTCACAAGCTCGTGATAAAATTAGTAAGAAAAATAACTTATATGTTATATTGTCTCCTATCTGTTCATAACAAAATTATTTTATTGATGTTTACTAAAAGGAAAGTATTTAGTTCAAACAAACTCTGAATATTTAACTAGTACAAAATAAACCAATAAAAATAATTAAATTCTAAAGAAATTATCAGAGACTTATGTCTTCCTTGGATGAAGCTCGCAATCTTCATCAGTTTCAATATTCACTGTTCAACTCTGCCCTTAGATGTGTCAAAGGAAGTCTGTACACACATCAGTGAGTCACTGTTTGTCTTTGTATCTCGGATATTGTCTTACGTGTAGTTTCCAGTTTCACTCCGGAAATTGTGGAGTAGATACCTTCACAATGCCTCCTGGAACCCTGTTTACAGTGAGGAATTCGTATGATTTTGAGTGCTATTTGTTTCTTTAAGAGGGTGAGATGGCGATAAGCGATATCTGGTGCTGCAGTGAGTTGTTGATTGTCTTGGAGTGACCCCTCGCTTGGTTAAATAGATTGTTGTTGTTAATTCTTTTAGGGTCTTTCTGACATCGAGGTCATGCAGCCCCGTGTGCGTAGAATTTGTCTGATAACCTGTGTCACTGTGATGTCTGTACCAGTGTGTGGATTTGTAATAATTTAAGTAGGATTTGGGTAGTAAGTGGCCGTGGCCTTAAGTTGGGCACCGTCCCGGTATTTGCCGGGAGTAGAAGTGAGAAACAACGGAAAATAACTTCAGGATGGTTGAGGTGGGAATCGAACCCGCCTCTACTCAGTTTTGCCTCACGACGAGAATTAAATTTCTTGGCATAGTCGGGAATCGAACCCGGGCCTTCGCGGTGACAGCCAAGAATGCAAGCTACTACGCAATGAGGTGGATGGTTAAAACTAGGAATGCTGAGGTTGTGAGGGATGATATTCCAGGACCAGGCCAAGGTCATCGGTAGGATGACCATCCATTCACATTGACCAGTTTACAATATCATTGGAGTTATACGTAGATCTATTCACAGTTTTTATTTTGAAAAAATATTTCCTACTATCGAAGAATTGGAGAGATTAGGCTTTCGAAAAATGTCGGAAATATGATGGGAAATGTGGAAACGAAATATATTTTACTTGAATATGCTCTGTGCCGAGGAAGCGCTAATCAGGCAGTAAGCGAATGCGGCAACAGCGCACCAACTTTCCTGCGGAACTCGCCTGCCGACAAAAGCCACCAAAATCATAATAAATATCAATCCATATAAAATGAACCCATTTATTTACATTACGGATAGTTAGTTACATATCACAAACGCTTAGTACATGTGGATTAAAACAGCACCCAAGAACGAGCTTCTATGTAAGTCCAGCTTCGAAATGCGAAACTTTCACATTATTGATTGTTTTATTGTTTGTGTTCGGGATAAAAGTTTGAAACTTCACATACACACAAACAACATAATTATCTGACTTACACATATTTAAATTTGTTTACTGTAGCATAACGGCGTTGAGAGTTGTGAATCTCTTAAGTCGACGTTTCCCTCGAAACCCGCCAAAAACCGGTACTTTTTACATTACACCTGCCATAAAAAAATACTAAAATAAGTTTCTAAAAGTTACCTTTATCATCAATCAATGCACAAATAAACAAGGAAGCTGGTGATGTTACTTGTTTCCTGTAGGCCTTTCGGTTATTTTGCTATTTATCTCCAAACTCGGGTGCACATAATTTCTGCGCCGACAGTAGTTGATTCTCACCTGCCGCTTTAAAATTCTTAAGTGAATCAATCGCTGCATGCACGTCCTCATGAACCAGTGCTATGATATTTTTTTATGTACTTATGTATTTTTATTTATTTATAAAATTGGACTTTTTGTCTGTCTGTCATTTATAAAACTCGATCGACTCAACAGATTGCAGTAACCTTTTGTAAATGCCTATGATGATATCCTGGAATGACCTTGGTCTATAGAAACCATTCATACATATAAGGCTCTTAAGGGGGTCTCTGTATTGTTAACTTTTGTTGTCACCTTCATTATGCTTAGTCATTTAGTATGTACGGTTCACTTTCGCTGGGTTTGATAATAATTAAATATCATTCATCACTCATCAGACCAGCGAGCATATAGAGGCCGAGACTTCACGATTGTTCTACCAGGCTCTTTTCAACATTTTTTCCTTATTGCAGAATTTGTTGAGCGCTTCTCACCAATAGGCAGCCAGTATGTCATTGTTTGTAGCATAAACATTAGATGTGGTAATAAACTTCTTATTTTTATTTTCAGGTACCAGTTGGGCAGTTTGTAATTTCCATTTCACATGTGAGCTAACCCCTGTCTGGTGAGCTTGCGTTCCACTGAATAATGCGTGAGAAAATATTTTGTAATTTATGTATGAGATTTGAGTAATAAATTATTAACAAGACATGCCTTGCCTACAATTTTCTTTCCTTACCTCTGAACATGAACATGCATACAAATGTTAAGAGAATACTGACTTCAGTACATATTTTGTACCTTAATAAGTAATGAATTCTGGCCAGTAATTTTCTTAGAAAACAAACTTACCTGGAAAACATACTTTGTATGTATGGAAAGATACCAGTAGGGTTGGGTATTGAGTATTCTCCAGTTGAGAACAGTATATAAAACTATTGAGTACTTAATGGCCAATAATATAGACGAGTTTGCTTAAAACTTACAAAATTAAATAGAAAAGTCAATTAATGTGCCTTAATTTCAAATTTTGCTGTTTTGTGTTATGTTTGCGTTTAGTGTTTAGTAAGAATAAATGGAAAGGAAATACATCAAGGTAGGACCACATGCACCCATGTTGGCTGTGCCGACGAGGGAACTCTACTGCCTGCTTGCTCAGATTCTATTAGAGATTTGATTGTTTCCACTTCCATGGAAGGTTGAAGTTATTACATTTGTAATTATATTGATTGATTATAGATTAACAGGTGACTGGGAAGTAGTATCCAGCAAGTGAATTTTTTAAAATCCAAAATGATGTTTGCTAGTTCCGAGCTTTATCGCTGTATGCTACGGACTTGTGCAGTTTGCTTTGTAAGTACAATATGCCAGGTGAAGGATAGTCTTGCTATTTAATTTCAGTCACCATTAAATCTATCACCATGTCTTTAAACAGGGTGTCTACTACTCTGGAAAACTGAATCCTCAGGGAATTTTTAAATCCTGGAAAACTCAGTGAATTATCAGGGTATTTTAATCTTACAAGGCCCAACCGTGAATAATTGGAAATTAAGAATTTTCATTTTGATGGGGGAAAAGTATATTCTGGTGATTATTGTTGTAGATGTAGGTTTGTACTGACTTTAAATCAGTGAGCTCTCATTTCTTGAAAGATATAGCACACAAATTACATGTGTAAACAGTGTATTTGTATATATGTGTGTAACTATGATTTTTGAGAACATTACTATTGACGAACTACTTGCAACTACAATAGTTTTTCTGGATGAAAAATTTAGAAACTGGCAAAATATAGATTTTTTTTTGTCTTTTCAACTTTGCCATTCTACCCTTTATTGTTCAAGCACTTTTTGAAATGTTCTTTAAGTAGAAACACTGTTTTATAGATTATGGCCACTACTATTCCGATTTATCCTGCAAAAATCAGGGAAATCTGTTAGTTGGTTTTGGTAGACATACTGCTTTAACACAATATGCATTGTTTAGCTTAGTTTTCAAATACAGTACACTGTTCACACCAGGGTACAAACAACTACCGTATTTTTATAATAAATTTATTGCAGCTGTACTCCATTATACTGAAAATACATCAGCCAATATAAATGAGGAGTCAAGGTTATTCGGGAGTGAGGCAAGGCTGTAATCCTTCACCACTAGTTTAGTTTAATATATGGATCCTTTATAACAGCTTAGGCTTTCACGGCCGGCGTTCATAACTATGTTAGAGTTGTCCGGGCTTGTAGGCAGTGGTCCAGGCAGGATAACTTCCGACGTTTCACAGGAAACTGCGTCCTACATTATCAAGGGTTCCGCTTCTTTCGTTAGCAATGGAATGTATACCCTGCGAGCCGAGGTCCGGGTTTTCCCCGGGCAACCCCTGGGCTGTGGCGGGAAGGTTCTTCAGGTTGATGTGTGCGTGATATCTTGGCCTTGTTGTTCTTAAGGGCCAGAGTCCATGTATTATGTACTCGTTCGATTTCTTCCTTCCAATTGAGTTATCGGGGCGTTTGAAGATTTCTATAGCTTCCCGTTGCAGCCTTGTGTGGTGGTGGAGTATATCTCCATGTCCTCGTACTGTACATCGTGGCCGGCCAAGAGAGAATGCTCAGCGATCGACGATTTCTCAGTTTGACCCAGGCGGCTGTGTCTGTTATGTTCCTTGGGTCAGTGGTCACGCTCCTCTTCGTCGTTCCTATGTACACCTGTCCACAGGAACACAGGATTCTGAAGACACCTGCATTGGAGTGTGGATGGCACTTACTTGCCCTTGCGGATCGCAGCAAATCCCGGATTTTTGCGGTGGGTTTATAAACCATCTTGACCCCTGTTCGTTACCTTCTTCACGTATGGCATGAAGGCTGTGGCCACCGGAGTTTCTTCTGTCTCTTTTCTCGTGCTCCGGTGCCTGGGATGATAATGCCGGACCAGTTTCCTGTGAAGCGTCGGGAGATACTCTGCCTGGACCACGGCCTACAAGCCCAGACAACTTGAACATAGTTATGGATCCTTTGCTGAAGGGCATAAACTGCCAGGGTCAAAACCAGATAAACAGTCTGGCTTATGCTTATGACCTGGTTGTACTCGTTGATAGCTTACAAGTCAATATGTTAGAACTTTAACAGAAATGTATGGAATATGGTATGAAAATCAGTATTTCAAAAACTAAGGGTATGTCTGTGGGGAAGAAACCCATATTAAATGGTGTCCACAGGCAGGAAAAGTCAGGAATTTTGTTTTTGGTCAGGAAAAGTCAGGAAAAAGTGTGAAAATATAGCGTGTCAGGAAAAAATGGCGAAAAGTATTAGGAAGTCAGGAAATTTATATTAACCATATTAACTCCTTCAAGTTCTACTTCAGGAACTGTGACATCTGTAGAATCTTTCTGTTATAAAGATGAAGTCACAAGTGCTGAAATAAAGTGGGCCTTTAATGTCTTCCAAAATAAATTCTCTTAATTCTTGTTTAAATATTTCAGAAACCTTCAGGGAAATGTTTCCTGATAGTGTAATTGCAACAAAATTTCAATTGGGGAACATGAAATGTTCATATGTCATCAATTATGGATTAGCTCCATACTTTCATAATTTACTGCAAAATGAAATTCTTTCATGTGATAATGTTATCTGTTTTGATGCGGCATTGAACAAAGTTGTTCAGCGAGGTCAGATGGACCTATAACTGACATCAACTGCAATGAAGTTAACACCAGATATTTCAACAGCATCTTTATGCGACATGCAACAGCTCAAGACATTTTAGAGGCTTTCAACCAGGGAATCTCTCCTCTTTCTAGAAAGAGTACCATATGTCTATGGATGGACCGAATGTAAATTTGAGTTTCATAAAAAAGTTCAGTGGCCAAATAATAGAAGATAATGCAGATTGCAAACAACTTATTAACCTTGGTGTTTGCGGCCTTCACGTAGTCAATGGAGCCCTACAAACAGGAATGCATCCTGTAAAGTGGGACCTTCAATTATTTTTGAGAGACATGTATTATGTATTGAACGACTGTCCTGCACGCCGAGCAGAGTACTTAGATTTATGTGTTATTGCATTATAATTTACTTTATTTTGAATGAATAAAGAGGCGAGCATTGGCCAGCTATGGGGATGGTGGAGGCTGTAAATTAAAAATATTTGTTTGCTTAATAAACCTTTTTTCCGATATTACGATGACTTCACAAGTCAGGAATTTTGTTGAAAAATGGTCAGGAAAGGTCAGGAAAATTGGCATTGAAAATTCTGTGGACACCCTCAATTAATTACTAAGGCCGTGTATTTTCTCAGGATGGTAGAATGGGGAAAGAAATAGTCAATGCAGCGAGTCTTCAGTTGCAATCTACAGTATTCTGCAAAACGTGAGTCAAGGGGCGAAACTCACTACATCGATCAGTACTTAGACTTGCCGTATGGAGGTGAGAGCTGGGTAGATTCAGGATATCTAATACATAAGCTAGAGGTTAGAAAACTTAGTAAGGAAAATGGATAGGTTGTGATTAGTGAACTCTTATGGCAGGAAAAACAGGGCTTCTGGTCAGGAGATTATCAATAGCACTAAATCAAACAATGCCTATACAGGGGTAGGTCTCGTATTGACCAGCACAGCAGGTGGAATAATATAAGCCATGGGTTATTTAGCTAAGAGCTTGCCACGGTGGGCGAGTGGTCAACGTGTCGGTCTACTAACCCCAAACTTGCAGGTTCGCTCCTGGCCGTGGTAAGTGATTTCTGAAAGGTGGAAAAAATTACGACACCATGTCATACGATGTTGGCATGTCAAAGAACCCATTTGAACCCAGTAGGCCGTGTTCCTAAAGGCAAAATTAATCTCTGAAGTTTCCGCCAACACAAAGTTCTCATTTCTCTACTAGCAGGTGCTATAGTGTTCAAGGAGCTTTGATATCTAACCTTGACTTTCATAGTGCTTCAAGGAACAACGAAATTCAACATGCAAGCTACCCTTTGGGCATCAAATAACAAAGCTTGCACCCGATACCCGAGGCCATACGATATTATTATTGTAGCTAAAATCGGTGCAAAACCTACATGCACCACAGTAGTACAAGTCTATATGCCTACCAGTCAAGCTGATGAAGTTGAGAAAGTCTACTAAGAAATGGATGGAATTCTGAGGTATGTAAAGGGTGATGAAAATGTTATAGTAACAGGAGATTGGAATGCTGTAGTAGGAAAAGAAAGATAGGAGAATTCAGATTAATTAAGTGAAAGGAATTATCTAGGAAGTAGGCTGATGGAATTCTGCACTGAGCACAGGTTGGTCATAGCTAACACCTTATTCAATATCCACAAAGCAACTTTTCAGTCTGTCAACATAATATAATCACCAATCAATGGGACGAGCATAAAATACCTGAAAATGTCACTAGTTAAATATATATATATTTGTTAAGGACTATAGAAAATGGAGGAAACTAAGGGGTGACATGCATCGCTTCTCAAGCGACCATGAAGGTAACTGTACCGGTTTTCGTCACTCGCGTATATAAGTACAAATAATAAGCCTGTCAACGGGTCTTTCTCAACGCACAAAGTCTTACGAGATTCGTCATACCTTCGTTGCCGATAAGGAGCAACTTTGCAAAATCATGCGTGCGATGGAATAGGTGATTCCCAGCGTCAAACATCTCCTGTGAGTTGAGCTGTCTCGACAAGGCGTATTGCTTTTTGCATGTGCTAAGCAGGCACGCGAGTTAATTATGTGCATACGTGTTATGTTCCGTCATTTTAAAATGTAACAAATTTGTGATATAGTTGGTAATTATTTCTGTAACATATGCGAATTGCTATTTCATGCGCACATTCCTAGTTTGGTTACAAATGCTGGTGACGAACAATGGATAAAAAAAAACGCACTTTACCAATGCTCGTCATTTGTGACGAAAACTGGCACATTGTCATTTCTCCTCGTGAGACCTAACTAACAGCGGCAATATACTTATAATGTAGTTGTGAAGCACCCTGCATTAATTAAATTGTCATTTGATCATCGTGTCCAATAGTCGTCATAGGTGACGATCTTTAGAGCACATGCGTGACGAACACTAGTGCACGATAATGTTAAAGTTTGCGTTAATGTTTCAGAACTAATAAGCATTTACAGTGTGCTGTTATTATGTAGATCTGTCTTTTTGACGGCCGTAGGTCTAGGCTGGCTGCGTGGCTCAGCGGTGACGTTCTCTCTTGCTGTTGCAGGATTGAATCCTGGCGCAGTCATCTGGAATTTGAGGGTGCGGAAATGCGAGGGAGCCGTGTCAGATTTACTGGCACGTTAAAGATCCCCTTCGGGGCAAAATTCTGGCACCCCGGCGTCTCTAAAAGCCGCAGTAGTTTAAAGGGAGCTGTGCTTGTAGTTTTGCGTGATCGTTCATCACACCATCATGATCCTCGGGACCTCCTTTTTACATGACATCCGAACTACAGAACATGGCAGTTAACTTTGAAAATCTCGTATGTATTGACCGGGAATTGAACCCGGTCTACCACTGTGCCACCACACCCCTTCTAATTATGTGTTGAAATATCTGATATGGAGACTTCTCTGATGGAATGTCTAGCTGCTTGGGCATCCACTATTTGTATGTAAAGAAGATCCATTTGTGGAAACACTCGCAAATCACCAGTCTTACAATGTAGCCATAGGGTCACTCATGCTTCAAAGATACCGACTAGAATAATTTACAAGAAGATGGAAAGACAGAAACCTAGTTGGCCGAAGACAAATTTGGTTTCAGGAGAAACGTATGAACAATGGCAGCTGTACTAAATCTTAAGAAAAATAAGAGAAAGTTCATAGCATTTGTAGGCTTATAAAAGACCTTTGATAACATTGTTTGGAGTAAGTTGTTTGACATTTTGAAAAGGATTTATTTGAGCTGAAGGACATGAGAGTGAAGCTGGTATTCAGAAAGGTGTAGGCAAGGTTGCAACTTATCACCCATACTTTTCAATCTTTACATTGAATAAGCAATGAAGGAAATTAGAGAAAAATTTCAAGTAGTAAAGATTAAAGGAGAAATAATTTCAACACAGATAGGCTAATGACATCGTCATCATAACCCAATCACCAGAGGAGTTAAATAGTTTTTAAATAGTATGGACTCCATCTTGAAAGAATTCATGATGAAATTAAATGTAAAACAAAATTAATGGGATGCAGCGAAATTAATTCAGAAACCCCTATGGACGTCAAATAGGCACGTGAAAAGCTAAAGGAAGTAGGAGACCTCTAACTTATGCAGCAAAATATCCCGTGATGGACGAAGCAAAGACAATATAAAAAGTAGGTTGGCTCAGGCAAGGAAAGCATTTCTACAGAAAAACAATCCGATTAGTTGGTTCCTCATTTAAGGGGCTGCGACAACACGGTCATGTAGCCCCGTGTACTTGGGGTGTGTGTAGAATCTGTCTGATAACCGGTGTTAATTGTGATGGCTATTAGTGTGTGTTATCTGTTTTTAATACAAGTAAGGATTGCAGGCATTGAATTTCAAGTAGTTTCTACTTTTGCCGCCACCGTCAACGACTACTAGTTCAGAACTTGGTTACTAGACTGGGTCAGCTCCTGGCGACGAACGTTGGAACCTAAGAGCGTTGTTCAAATATTTAACCTATAATTTAGCTTCACACAGGTGTAATTAGTGTAAGGATCTTTAACATGCCATAAATCTATGACATGGGACCGCCGGCTTTACTTCCCCTCCGAAGGAAGGAATACTGAGGCATTTTTAACGCTGGAAAAAAATCCGATGGCTTCGGCCGGTTTGAACCCGTGACCTTAGGCATGGAATGTCAGCATGCTACCAACTATGCCACCGAAGTCGCTACCTGCCTTTGTATGGAAGTGAAATTTGAACTTTGGGTGCACAGAATGGTCCAAACAACTTCATATCACGATTCATGAGTTTTTAAATGGTATGAACTCTGTCTTGAGGAAAGAATTCATGATACAAATCAATCAATGTAAAACAAAAATAATACAATGTAACCGAAGGAAATCAGAATCTCCGAAAAAAAAAATTAAAATAAAATACAGAAATGGGAGATGTACATGTGTATTTTCCCGATATCGTGATCGCGAATACGAATCACGCGCCTTAGTCAAGACCCCTCATTGGTGGGATTTCCGCCAATAGCATTATAGTCCAAAATCCATAATCGTGACCTCGATAAATTATTCCTATAAAATAAGGAAATACCTACAATGTGCAAATTACAAGAATAGTTACTATCACTGCAGAATTTGGTTAGAGAAATGTTTCTCATTTGAACTCATATTGACGAATTTGTGCCGATTGTTTGTCAGTGGTGCCAAACTAGAAATTGTCATCAGCGCCTTCAAAATCTTCTTCGGTGATACGATATAACTTTCTTATTGTTTGAATTGATAATGAAATATCTTAAAACCATTTCGATATCAGAAATATAACGGTTCATAATTATAATTTACGCGCCCTGCGACCAAGGCACTGTTGCTGAAGATTTTTTTGTACATTACAGTTGGCAACATTGAGTGTTGCTTTTGTTTTAATTGTATATCTGAATCCAACATGGCGATGTGTTGTGTAAACAGTACGTTCTTTTTAGGCTAATTTTCAATTCAATAGCGTAAGGTGGGTTATTAATCAGTTTTTATAAGAAGTGATTGCTGACATGGGTCCGACGTTTTGAATTTGTGTCAGTTTGCCGAGAGGACAGTTCAAGGTGATTTTTTTTTAAACTAAGGAAGTTGAGTTTCATGTCTGAAGAACATTGCCTTTCAGGATTTAGTGGGTAATTGAATGTTAATTTGAATCGTCAATCCCAGTAAATGGTCACATTAAGGCTACATTGTGTCTAAAATATTTTGTATCTTTCTTTGCCTAGATTTCCATGCATATAAAGAAAACATTTGAATTAACAGTCTTACAGCTCATTCTTTAGCTAGCCTATAGTATCTTACTAAACATTTATATACCATACCCTATGCTTTTGCACTGCCTGTAGCTGTGTCACGGCCAATACCATCAAATTGCAATAGCCGACATTTGCTGAATTTATAAAGTTACTTGGTACCGGCCGCGGTGGATGAGAGTGCTAACGAGCTACCTCGTGCCTCGCTGGCATCGGGAGAGCGTGGGTTCAAACCCCACCTCGGCCGTCCTGAAAATGGTTTTCGTGGTTTCCCATTTTCACCACCAGGCAAATGCCAGGACGGTACCTTTCAATAGGTCTACGGCCGATTTCCTTCCAATGTCCCTTCCCTGCCCCGTCCTGAAAAGGAAAGTACATGGCCATTGGCTGCATTAATAAAGTTAGCCTACTTGGTAACAAACAGGAGGAGCACACCTTGGTTAATAGGCTGTATAACAGCCCTCCCGGTACTTATCAGAGATCATGCTAGTTTTCTCCAAACTTATTTCTAAAAATGGAAATAATTTGAGTTACAACAGGAAAGTGTGGTGTCTCATGTGGAAAAGATATTGAGCGAAGGACGAGTTAAGTAGTAAATTGTTGTTTTAACTACGAGGTCATCTGCTCCTAAAGACGAGTTTGTGAAGGTGTTATTAACACTGCTATACTCATAAGCATTACCCGTGGCGTTTCATCCTCCAGTGTGAGTTCCAGTCATGGAGATATGGATGTCCAATATCTGATATGGAGACTTCTCTGATGGAATGTCTAGCTGCTTGGGCATCCACTATTTGTATGTAAAGAAGATCCATTTGTGGAAACACTCGCAAATCACCAGTCTTACAATGTAGCCATAGGGTCACTCATGCTTCAAAGATACCGACTAGAATAGAGCCTTTTCTCAGTGATAAATATCTGTCTCCAGATGAGTGAGTTGATATAGCCTCCACATTGAGTATATATATATATATATATTGTAATACAGTTGTGTGTTTCATGTGCATTGAAACTCCATGTTCAAAAGGAAATATTAATAGCATAAAAACCTATCACATATTGTCGTTTTTCCGTGAATATTTTTGCTTCAAGATAGTTTTTATGATATTCCTGTCCAGTAAAACGTTTTAATGATAATGTTAAAACTCTGCAATTTTTCTAGGTTTATGCCGTGTCTTGTGTGGGGTTTCGCCTAGGAACACGAAGTTAGTTAATTGTTGTTTTAAGGGGCGGAACTACGAGGTCGTCTGCCCATAGGAACCCCAGGCTGGTTCATCAGCGGGCTCTAGCTGCCCGTGCCCGCACCACCACACAAGGCACAGCATAAACCTAGAAAAATTGACGAGTTTTAATTCACTGGCCGTGAAAGCCTATATACCAATAATAATGTTATATAGTTTACGTCCCTTTTAAGTACTGCACCGTTTAGGGACGCCATGCCGGGGTGCGGGAATTTTGCCCCGAGGGGGAACTTGAACATGCCAGTAAATCAACTGACGTGGTTCCCTCCCATTTGTGAACCCTCAAATGCCAGGATTCGATCCTGCGACCTTGGGATCAGCAAGTGAGAATGTTACCGCTGAGCCACACAGCCAGCCCCAATATAATGAGAGGGCTATTTTTTTTTTTTTTTTCAATGTCCCAAGGGGATATATAAACATAACAGATTGACATACCAAACTGATTTTATTACTAAATGTTTGCTTGTTTTGTACTTATGTTTCAACGTAATCGCCAAAACGATTGCAACATTTATCGTATCGTTACACCAGCTTTCCAATACCCTCTGCAAAGAATTCTGCCGCCACTGAGGTGGGTACGTCTGTACAGTCTCCTGAAATTCTTCCTTCTTGGCTAGGCGTTGCCGCCTAACCATACCTTCAATTCTCAAAGAAGGTGAAAATCATTCAGTGCTAGTTTGGACTAAATGGCAGATAGTCAAAAACTTCCTACTGGAATTCTTTGAAAAAGTCTATCGTAACGTTGGCTCAGTGCGGTCGTGAATGATTTTCACCTTTTTCGAGAATCGAAGGTATGGTTGGGCGGCAATGCCTCGCCGAAAAGGAAAAATTTCAGGAAACCCTCCAGACTTACCCACCTCAGTGACGGCAGAATTATTTGCAGAGGGGATTGGAAATCTGGTGTAACGATACGACAAATGTTTCAATCGTTTTGGCGATTATGTTGAAACATAAGTACAAAACAAGCAAACATTTAGTAATAAAATCAGTTTGGTATGTCAATCTGTTCTTTTTATATAGCCCATCGGACATTGAAAAAATCAGCCTTCGTAAATAAGGTAGGTTTTACCATTTTCAAAATCATCAGCAGTGTATTTCAGTGCTGCTCTTTCATCTGTCTCGTTCGTCAAGCTGTACAGTACCTGTAAGTTTTATCCACTCCATGAAAGTTGTCAGTTTTATCAGGGAATGTCATTTAATAGCGTTTGGTGGCCATGTGCATGGCAACACCGGTTTTATTGGTCAATGTCCAAGCTACATAGGGATACATGTTGCTACATTGAACATTGCGGGCTTTACTTTACGAATTCTTGCAATAGTTTTGATCTAGATGATCTTGTGAGGATGGTCGTGCAAGTTCCCGGCTGGTGATTGTAGGAAGCCACGACTATGCCATTCTGGTATGGTCATTGAATGAAGGCTTGTTGCCGATGTCTTAACTGTGCTTAAATGGTTAGCATGATAGGCTTTGTATTGAAGGTCCCAGATTTAGTTACTTACTAGGGGACCTGAGCGAGAAATCTTGCATGTTCATGTACCATCCGCCCAGCTTTACTGTTATGCTGGTTTCTTCTTTATTTGTTCAAACACACTTTTTAAACGAATTATGAATATTTATGATTCCAGTGTGCATATTCGTCACTGTTGAGGGTAATTCTCTTACTTTATAATGCACTTGTGAGCGCTCCATGTCTATAGACCACCCGCCCAGCTTTACTGTTATACAGGCTCGACACGATCCAGTTGTTGTAGGGGCTATCATTTTGTTTATTTGTTTTAACTAACAGTTTAAACAAATAAACATATTTCTGTTGACTTTTCAAAAAATGCAAGATTTTTTCTATTGAGATGATTTGGAAGATTTTGGTACAAACCACACCTTCTAACTTCTCTACATTAAGAGCTTGAGTTTTGTCATCTGACCCAGGTTCCCAGCCAAGTCATTAGCATTAATTCCCCTGTCCTGAAGATTGGGTGTTGCCTTTACCATCTGCACATTGCCCACAGGCCTGCTCTAGTTTTCCTAACATTTCACTTTTTATTGTTATTACCAAAGATTTCATATATTAAACTTTGCACGAGCGAGGGTGGTGAATAACACTTCTTAGGTACTGGAGGGTTATGGAGCCCTGTGTCAGCCCAGTACTCTCTGCCGAAGCAAGAACGCATGCATATGTCAATTCTTTCCCAGGGATTGCATGTTTGTTTATTCATGTGCCTTACTATGGTTAGTACTTACCTAGTTTGAACAAGAATGTACCCCTCCAACGTCTGGGATTTTGCAAATGTCCACTTTCCAGGTAAGTGGATTGGCAGAGGTACGCCAATTGCATGGCCCCCGCATCACCGGACCTGACACCTCTTGACCTTTTCTTCTGGGGATTCATGAAGGGTACCGTGCTTGATCCACCCTTTCCGACTTCTCTACCAGAGCTCTGCATCTCAAATGAACAAGTTATGTCTGACATGCTGCAGCGAGTTTGGCAAGAAATCTACTTCAGATGGGGAGTGTGCTCCATGGCCAATGGGAGTCGCATTGAACCTATCTCTACTTAGCATAAAACAAAGTCCCCGATTCGTGGATGTTTCGGGTAATCTTGATAACCGCTGGTTGGATTTTGATGCGGTTTTCACCATTCTGTAAAGGATATCTCGAGGAAGGTTTGTGTAGAATATAATTTATTTATGACCAAAGGGAGCCAAGCAGTAACAATTTCAGTGAAAAAGTAGAAAAAAAACTTAGCGTCCCTACGCTTTTTAAGCTTACGCTGGGCAAACCGTTAAACATATCTATATACTATGAGTGTAAGAATTGTTCAGCATCAAAAGTTCTACAAAATAGTCCGCGACAGCATATCTTTATCTTCAATACATCACTACTATAAGTGTTTTTACGTTTTAATTTCTGCCAACAATCTCTGTTCAATTACTAGCATCGAGATAGTTTACGAGCTAGCTGGCGAGCGGGCCTATCACCCCAGACACTGTCGAGTCAAGACTTCAGAGAAGAGTAGATGTGTTTGGAGTTTCCCTCGAAGTGCAACTTGGCTTTCCTTAACTTTGTGTGTGAACTTTTCGTTCCGCAGAATACACAGTCAAGTTCAGATTGGACGGAAGAGGGATTTGTGATTCAAGCACCTCGCCCTTCTTAAATTAAATCTGACAAGAATTCGTTGCACATACTATCCCCATGATAATATAATTAATAGTCCACTCAGTGATTTTAACCCATCATGCCGAGAGGGAAATATGATATGGGTTGTCTTTCACTGAAATCGAAAAAAATATGCTTATGACGTAACAATGAAACTGAGCAACAAATAATTTATTTATTGATTGTCACAAGAGAAAGAAAGAAGTCACGAATACAAAGGGAGTCATCCCCAAAGTTCCTATAACACAGGGAAGGAATGTTCATGGTTTGTGGTCCGATAAAGAGAATTCTGCTGTGAATTATAATTCCTCCATAAATTATATAAATGATGCTTCAGTTTCCAGTTTAGGTATAAGGTAAAAAACTATGTATTTTGCTATAAAATAACAACAAAACCTTGTCAGTAAGTCATATGAATAAGTTTGTATCAATTGTCAAAGTTCTAAAGTCCTTTTTGATACGCCCTGTATTATGTTTGTAGCATTCCGAGTGTCTGACAAAAATTATTGTTTCCAATGCATGAACAGCAGTTCTGTTGCTTTACAAACTACTTCAGGATGTTATATGTGTCGCCTGCAAGCGAGACAGAATCTTTTCTGGCTTGCCAACCCTGTTCTTTTCAAAGCCAAAAACTCCATTGTAATGTAAAAAGTAGCACATTGCTACTAAATTGCTAATCATAACATTGATTGGACTAAATTGTTTGATAATTTGATAACGATTGGAATAAAGTAACTTACAGGGATAGGAGGGTGATCTACAATCTATACAGAAACCAGATAGCAGTCATTCGAGCTGAAGGACAAGAGAGAGAAGCTAGTATTCAGAAAGGTGTAAGGCTAGGCTGCAACTTATCACCAATACTTTTCAATCTTTACATTGAACAAGCAATGAAGGAAATTGGAGAAAAATTTAAATTGGAAGTGAAGATTCAAGGAGAAATAATTTCAACTCTGAGATTTGTTGATGACATCGTCATCGTAGTAGACACGGCTGAGGATTTTAATTAGCTTTTGAATGGTATGGAATCCGTCTTGAGGAAAGAATTCATGATGAAAATTAATAAATGTAAAACAACAATATTGGAATGCAGCCGGAATAAATCAGAAACACCTATGGTTGTCAAATTGACAGGTGAAAACCTAAAGGAAGTAAGAGACTTCTATTACTTAAGAAGCAAAATAACCAGTGATGGTCGAAGCAAAGAGGATATAAAAAGTAGGTTGGCTCAGGCAAGGAAAGCATTTCTACAAACAAGGAATCGGTTGACATCGAATTTAGATTTAGGTATTAGGAAGTCATTTTTGAAAGCCTTTGTCTGGAGCATGGCACTCTATGGGGAAGTGAAACTTGGACTATTGGTGCAGCAGAAAAGAAGAGAATTGAAGCGTTTGAAATGTGGTGGTACAGGAGAATGAAGATCAAATGGGTAGATAGGATTAAGAATGAAGAGATATTAAGATGAGTGGGAAAGATGATTCTGGCAACTGCTATTGAAGAGAAGAGATAGGTTGATAGGACACATACTAAGACACCCAGGAATAGCAAGCTTAGTTATGGCTATAGTGGCTAGTGTCATAGTGGGGTATTCGAGGAGGCTGTGGTCGAATACAAGGTATTCACTGAGTCGCAATTACCCTTGGGACAACTGAGCCATAGTGTGGGGAAGTCTGAATGAAGCTACCACAAGTTTCATTAAAGAACATTGGATGTTTCCATTATAATAAGTTGATAATTGTTATTATAGGATGTTAAGTTTTATTATTGGTCAATTTTTAAGAATATTTTTAAATGTACTTGTTTATGAGCATTGTATTTTTAGTGAGTGTTTTTTATTATTGTTGTGAGGGCACCTGGCTGATGAAGAGCTGATTATAAAAGAGCTCGAAACATGTCCAGATAATGAAATAAGATAATTTCAATAAAAAATTGTATTGAATAGACGGAAAATTGTAATTAGGCCTAGTTAAATAGGATTATATGTCAATACGGACCAATATGACGTCGAATACTCCTAATATCCTACTCGTGCAACTGTACCAGTCACCAAGCAGGCTGATGCGTGGCACAAGTAAACAAAGAATAGTTTCCAACTCGGCCGCTGGCAATCAATTCGTGAAAGTGTATTACTGTAATGGGCGTTTGTATATTCCTAAAGGAGAAAAGGATTGGGAAGGAGGAAGCTGTGACTTTCAATTATGAACTAAGATGGGATTCGAACCTACCTCTTCGCAGTTTGGTCTCACAAGGCTGTGTGTGTACCCTGTCCCAGCCCTCAAAACCAGAATTAAAGTTCTTGGCAGTGCTAGGAATCAAACCTGGACCCCAGGGGTAACGGCCAACAATGCTAGCCAGTACGCTATGAGGTGGCACAGGCCCCCTCAAACATCAACATGCTGATCTTGATGAAACTTAGCCGATATACAGGTCACATGTCTATAAATCCGATTGTTGCATTCAAACTTCTGCTTAAATGTCATCTTACTGAATCGGGAGGAAATCCTCAATGCTTTAACAACTTTACAACTCGCGGTATACAGATTAGATAAGTGGCAGCTGGCGGATAACAGGATGTCTACCAAAACCAACTAACAGATTTCCCTGACAAATCCCTGATTTTTCCAGAAAATTTCCAGAGGAACAGTAGCAGCCATAATTAAATATATAAAACAGAGTTTGTACTTAAAGAGCATTTCAAAAACTGCTCGAACAATAGAGAGTAGTATGATGAAGGTGAAAAAAGTAGAAAAGTATATTTTTCTATAGTTTGCCAATTTCAATTTTTTTCATCCAGAATAACTTTTGTACTAGCAAGTACTAGAAAGTAGCTCGTCAATAGTAAAGCTCTAAAAAATCATACAGTTACACATTTATATACAAATACACAGTCTACACAAGAAAATTGTGTGCTCTATCTTGCAAGATTTAAAGTCAGTACGAACATACATCTGCAACAAACATCACCAGAATATACTTTTTCCCCCTGTCAAAATTTAAATGCATAATTTCAAATTAATCAAGGTTGGTCCCTTTAAAACTGAAATTCCCTGGGTGTCATTAAATACCCTGAGATTTCCAGGATTTAAAAATTCCCTCTTTTCCAGAGTAGTAGACACCCTGGATAATTGTTGTGGGTGTTTCTCTGGGAGTGAAGGGGGTTAAAATAAACGTGTGTGGTAAAACTGTTGTATAGCTCATTCATGACGAATGCTGCAGTCCAGAGCACATCACATTTCTTTGGAATTAAATGGATCACAAGTTATTTGAATATCTTCACGAGGGCGTAAAAGAATCTTAAATGTCATACTCGTTCACAAACTACATTGCGAGACTATGGTGTCGGCAGTATATGCAGCATCCAGATATCTCTCCTCCTCTCTTGTAATCCACGCGCAATGACCAGCTGAGTTAACCGTTGGGATAGAACTTGCTCATTTGAGCATCTCGGGGACATCCAAGCAAACACCCAGAATTAAATCAAGAAAACATGTATTTAAAACAAAATCAGGTGAATTTTTTCAGCATTCAAGAAATATTACTATTTAATCATTAAATATAGTTGCCTCCGTTGCGTAGTGGTCAGTGTGATTAGCTGCCACCCCTGAGGTCCGCAGAGCAATTCCCAGATCTGCCACGAAATTTGAAAAGTGGTATGAGGAATGGAACGGGGCCTACTCAGCCTCGGGTGGTCCAAGTGAGTAAAGGGGGTTCGATTCCCACCTCAGCCATCATCCAAGTGGTTTTCCGTGGTTCCCACTTCGTCTTCGGACAAATGCCGGGATGTACCTACCGTAAGGCCATGGCTGCCTCCTTCCCAAACCCTCCCACTCTTCCCATCCCTTCATCAGGTCCCTGTTCGCTTTGCAGGTGAGGCTGCCTGGGCGCCGTGCTGATCACACACCCCGGTTGTATCCCAAACTCTGAGTCTCAAGCTCCAGGGCACTGCCCTCAGTGGCGGTTGAGGTGAGATCCCTCGCTTAGTCCGTGGGAAAAGCTAATCCTGGAGGGTAAAACCCTACATCAAAGCGCCAAACGGCAAGAATTCTGTCACTCGCCTTGCCGCTATGTGCTCCTCGAAGGCACCTAACCCAACCCTACATCAAAGTGCCACACAGCAAGATGGTGGTGATGATAATTGTTGTTTTAAGGGGCCTAACATCGGTAGCGGTTCACTTTAGACCATCCTTTGTATAAATATTTTTAAAAACTGAAATTACCTGATTTAATAGTCGGGAGGATATCAGGAGAGGATTGAGCATTAGATGTTCACTGCTCCGCTGTCATAGACACACCATCCCGCCCAAATAGCGACACGACTTATATAGTTGAAATTGAAGTTCTCACCCCTATCTTTCTCACTGAGACAGTATTGCCAACCCCACGCGTTTGGTACTATTTCGCACGCGATGTATGAAATCACTAAGTGAACTCAATTACAGTGTTTATTTATGTATTTATAATGTTTTACATACAAAAACAGTCCTAACCTGGGGCTTACGCCCCAGACCCCCTTGCTTGTGGTACTAGCATTAATTTTCGACCAGGCAGTACCTAACCTAGTAGCGGACATAAATTGTATGTTATTAATGTTTTACATACAAAAACAGACCTAACCTGGGGCTTACGCCCCAGACCCCCTTGCTCGTAGTACTAGCAGTAATTTTCCACAAGACCGCCTAACTTAGTAGCGAAGGCGTGTGGTGAATTTCTTTATTCAAGTTGGTAACGTAGTCACATGATCGACTTTCGGGTGTCACATGACTGTCAAACAAGGCGTCCGTAAGTGAAGAAAAATTGCATTCTTTCCGTGAAATAACAATTATTGCGATGCAGCAGTGGCTATTGAGTATGAAGAGATTGTGAAACGACTCCCAACAACTCCCCGAAAGGTATGCATATCATAAATTATATATATTCAATAAGCTAAGGTGATAAAAGTTGTTAAAAGTGATGAAAAGGGAGGATGGTCTAAAGTAAACAATAAATTAATTCTGGTCACTAGCCTGGAGCATAACATGGTTCTACACTAACTGACACAATGTGTAACTGGTTAAAATGTGTTACTCTTTTATCGCCATACTGTTTGCCTCGATGAAATAAACAGATGACTGCAGTTCATCATACCTCACGTGCAGTGTTAGTAGTGCAAGCCTACATTTCTGTAATGATTATAGTAAAATACCTCTGAATGCAAGAATATTTTTACTTTAGTTAGTTATTGTTGTTTTAAGGGGCGGAACTACGAGGTCATCTGACCCCCCCCAAAAAATTAAACTTTTTTAAGTTACTTGATTTCGCCTCATATACAGTACAAGTTTTCTTCATATTCGTTGATAGCCCCGACCAGCTGGTGAAGCTCAACAAATCCCCATCATTACCCCCACATTATTATTTTTATATAAGATATTAGCAGGAATTGATACTATAATATTGCCAAACCATACAGTGCATAAAATCATTCGATTGTATGTAGGCCCACCTTTGTGAGCTTGATATGAGAACCAAATTTACGTCCTAACTGAATTAGGAGAAGAGATATTCAAAACTTCGTACTTCATGAACACATTACAATTTTATTGAAAGGCCGCAACATTTTCACAAAATAGTTCCTGTTACATTAATCAAGCTTATGCACTTTACGAAACAAGACAATTCACACGAGGTTATAAAATGTGCACTGTAGGTATTTGGAAAGCATAATCAAAGTCGCAGAGGAATTTTAATCGCTGATATTTCTTCATTTCTACTACTGATTTGTACACCCAAAATAATATTTAAAATAGTACTCTTCTGTTCACTGTATATTATGCATTATAAATCATAAGTAAAATCAAAGGAATTTATGACTGATATTTCACTGGTAATCTCTACACACAAAACATTACCGCTACATTTCTTGTGACACATAATAGGATTTAAAATAAAGAATAAAATAATATTTCGACTCCTTGGCGATCCACGATATTGCCGTTTGTAAACATACAACATGTTGTTGTTGTTGTTTGTGTTGCGTTGCTGGACACAGAAGCTTCTTCGCCCAATAACATCCGGCATGGGAATAGTCTACAGTAGCCATCGCAGTAAAATGCCGCAGCAAATTGGTCCATATGTTCAAAACCACTAATCTCTTGAACTTCGTTTATCACATTGCAACTGATGTCCACATTATCCTCTTCACTATCGAAGCTGATCTTTAGCACTGATGTCTAAATTTATATAATTATCGCACACGCCAAATATGAGAAATCAGGGAAACAAGATCTATCCGTATATTTATATGGGTGACCAAAAAACCGAAAACCACACCCAGGAGCACCAGAAAGAATAACGGGAAGGACCCCCTAAGAGCCCACCTAAGATTTTACAATTGAAATGGAAGGTGATCCAAATATGACATAATAGCATCCACCAATGGAACTGTAGGACTATGTACAAGTGACGCGATGTTTAACGGCAAGGGATAAGCAAGTCGCCTCAATTTCTCCAACATAATGTCCCGCTGCGGATTGAAGGTTTCGCACTGAAACAATATGTGATGTAAAGTACCTCGTGCCCTACCACATACACACCTATCATTGTCCCTGAGATGCATGCGCTCCAAAGCTACTGGTGTAAGAGCGTGCTGGAACCGCATTCGAATGATGGTAATAATATGACGCCGCGAATATTTTCCGACCCGGAACCAAGGCGCTGTAGTTACGGATGGTTTTATTAAGAAAAAATGTTTTGCTTTACATTTTGCTATCTCGGTCCATTCATTTTGCCAAGCACTAACGACTCGCTGATGAATTATCGGTACTATATCCGGATACGGTATCCCGATATTATACACTGTTCCCTGACCGCATGCCGCATTCTTAGCCCAGAGATCGACTGTTTCGTTTCCTGCTATATGACAATGCCCAGGAATCCACATGATGACCACGTCTTGTCCTGTGAGGGTGAATGTATGGAAATATTGCACTATTTGGTAGAGATACCAATTATTTGAGTGCAGAAAATGAGGTAAGGCATTAATAACACTCAAAGAATCCGTGCATATTAGCGCGTGATGTAAACGATGGGCATGAATATAGTGACAAGCCTGGCGTATAGCAAAGAGTTCAGCTGTAAAGATTGTAAGATGAGGGGGGAGGCAATAAGTGCGACTAACCTGTAAATCAGGAGAGTAAAAAGCCGACCCCACGCGATCCGGTCGAACCATCTTTGAACCATCCGTATAAAAAATCTTATAATCGGAATACAAATCCTGAATATCTCGAAATGCACGAGAAATGATATTCGGATGATGCTTGAACATTTGAAATAGCAATGGAAAGGAATTATGCAGAATCTTAGGTTGGGTATGCAAAACCTTGTAGGGGATTGTATATGGAAGTGCTAAACGGGTTTGTAACACATCCTTCCTGAAGGGTTGTAAAATCTCATAAGCTATGACCAGTGCCGGTTTATGTGAGCGATCTAAACGATTTTGTGCGTAATATTCCATCAGAAGTTGTAATTTAGAGATAATCGGAGACGCCACTAACGACAATTTGTAGGCCAAATATTTGCCCGCTATAAATGTGCGTCGATGTGACAAAGGTAACTCACCGGCTTCCACCAACAATGCACTCGTGGGGGTGGAGGCCAAAGCCCCTAGAATGATGCGGATGGCTTTATATTGTAGTCTATCTAACATTAACAAGCGACTGTTCGCCATTAGATCGTAAAAGAAACTGCCGTAATCTAATTGTGAACGAATAACGTTCTTGTACACTGTCAATAATAATGCGGGGTCCGCACCCCAACGACGCCTTGTCAAAGCTCGAAGGACCTGTAACCGTTTTTCGATTTTAACTTCAAGATATTGCACCTGCCGTGTCCACCGGAGTTTATCATCAATATAAATGCCTAAATATTTGATATTGCGCACAACATCTATGGTACCCTGTCGAAATAAAATAGGGCTCTGATCGTACCGCCGTTGATGCGTGATAATTATAGCAGAGTTCTTACCCGGAGATGTTTCCAAGCCATGATTACTTAGCCATTCATGGGCTAGAGTTAATGCAAGATATAAATCTGTTCGACATTGATGCAACGAGTCACGGGAACAATAAATCATAAAATCATCCGCATATTGTATGATACGGGCATAAGGCAAAATCACCGCTTCTAATTGTTGAGTATAAATGGAAAACAGAAAACCACTAAGTATGTCCCCTTGCGGCAAGCCCTGAGACGTCTGACGGTGGTCCAGCTTCCCCTCGGGGGTACGTAATATGAGACGCCGATGAGTTAAAAAATTGTGAACAATACAAAGAAATGGAGAGGGGAAATGAAGCTCCTGCAGTTTCCGTTGTAAAATCATGGGATCTACTGCATCATACGCCCCCTTAATATCCAGACAAACAGCAATAGTATGATGTTTACGTCCTTTAGCTAATAACACATCAGTTAAGAAAATCGAAATAGCATCGACAGTACTGCTACGTTTACGAAATGCGAATTGATACTTAGAGAATAAGTTGTAATATTCCATACACCATTGCAAACGTTGCAATAATACTTTTTGGAATATCTTCCTCACACAGGAGCCTAAATTGATCCCACGATAATTCTGAGGGTCACGTGCGTCCTTCGAAATTTTTAAGATAGGCAGGACCTCAAAGATATTCCACTCAGTGGGAAACGTGCCAAAACGTAATACTTCATTATATACAGAAATAAGTATCTCGAGTGCCTTGTCTGGAAGATAGGCAACCATCTGATATGTTATAGAATCGACACCAGGACTTGTCGATTTCGTACCTCGAAGAGCAGATTGAACTTCCGCGTGCGTTATAGGTTGCAGTAGAACATGGAAATGATCTGAAGCTGTATAAGACGGAAGCGGGCCCATATTGATAACTGTATCTGGCGTGAGATTTATATAAAATTCTTGAAAACCCTGCCGGCTAAGTCCTGTAGACGGCCCCATATAACGAGTATTGGACAAACTTTTGATGGTAGACCATAACTTAGTTAAAGAGGTTGTGGCATTTAATGAGCTGATGTGATTCTTCCATGCGTCTCGTCTCTTTTCATTAAATACTCGTTGGATCGTGGCTGTGACGCGCTTATACAAGATATAATTGTCATGTGTACCATGTTTCCGATATTTTCGTAAACACGCCTTCCGTCTTTTTACTAGTAAGGCGCACTCTGCATCCCACCACTGTATAGTCCCAGGGCGTTGGAACCTACTATACGGAATGGAACGCTTCGGGTGATAACAATCCAAATATTGTTGAATAAGGTGATACAAAAGAGAGTATTTCTGACGTGGGAGGGGTGGGATACGGCCCAGATTATCCTGAATGAATGTCTGAAAGAGGTCGAAATCAAAGTATTTTAAAGAACGAGTTATTTTAGTGCCCCGGTGTATCGATGGTGCGACCCCAGTGCGATCATAAAAAATTAAAATAGGGAAGTGATCACTCTGATGCGTGTCCCCGATCGTGCTCCAATCTAATTTATGCGACAAGTCCGGGGTAGTGAGGGTTAAATCTACCGCACTTTTTGGACTGCCCGGGGGTGTCAATCTCGTAGGAGAACCGTCGTTTAACACATTTAAGGAAAATGTGGCAATCGCATGAGCAATATGTCTACCTTTAGCATTTGTTCGTTCACTGCCCCAGAGGCCATGGTGTGCATTAAAATCACCTAGGATAACATGCTTAGATCTTTGTGACACGTATTTAAAATACATGTGCCACTGTTGTTGCGTGCCCTGAACACGTGGTGGGCAATAGATATGACTAACATATATATCCCCCACCCGAAAAAATTGATGATAACAAAAAGGGAGGTGATACGGCAAAGACAGCGGAGTAATTTGTAAATCCGATTTACAGAGGGTTATTAAGCCTCCGTATCCCGGACCATCTTCACGAACGACCGTATAATTGGGAATTTGAAAACGGTAATGTGGGTATAGCCACGTTTCTTGGATAAAAACGATCTCAGGGTGATATGTCGATATTAAATGAAGCAATTCATGCTTCTTATTTACCACACTCCGACAGTTCCATTGCAGCAGCCACATCCTTCACCTATGAACGACATGAGATGAAGAAAGAGACGAAACGAATCAACCCAAAAAAAAAAAAAACTATTGACAAACTGCACCAGTGCCCCTTGGTAGTGGTTTTTCGAGGGGTGGAAGTAATGGCAGTATTTTATCTAATAACTTTTTAACACAGTGCGCCCACTGTGCATTGTGGCCTAAAAGCTCCATGAGTTCTGTAAATTCGTCTAGGATTTTTTGAGTAGGAGCAGTTTTATCGGGCCCCGAATCGGGCTCCAGTCGCCGGACACCGGATGTGCCCGGTTCGCTGGGCTTCTCAAGTGGTGATATCCGTTCCACGCTTGGGGTTTCTATCAGTTGCAAATATGCCGACCTATCATATCCCAAAGGTGTAATCAATTTCGGAGCCGGATGTACCAACTCTGAAAATTTACGCTTACGCGGAGGATCAAATCGTTGCCCACTAGGTGATGCTGCCAAAGGGGGGAATTGTTGGGGAAGTGCTAAAGGGTGAAAAGGGGTACTTGTCTGGCGCTTCACAATTTCATTATATGATTTGTTTTCAGTACACATCAGCCTCTTTATCTCTATTTGCTGCTGATGCACCTCACAGCGCACCGCCCCTGCCATATGATTGCCTTGACAATTAACGCACTTGAATATCACTTCTTTGCAGTCACTCGTTAAATGCTCCTGCGCACATTGTCCACATCTAGGTCCCCGAGCCCTACAGTGAAGTTGCACATGCCCGTACCTCTGGCACTTCTGACATCGAAGAGGTGAAAAAATGTACAAACTTACTTCTAAGAGAACATTGAAGATGCTGACATGAGTAGGCAAGTTTTGAGTTTCGAAAAAAATTTTCACCGTGCCCGTTGCTATTTTTTCCGATTTTCCATCTACGGTTTTAGTACGAAAAAAACGTTGTAAACGTACGATAGGTACAGGAGAGTCAATGAAACGCATTAGTTCCTCCTGCGTAAGGGAGGTATCTACCCCCCGAATGAGTCCCACTCGTTGTATGCTTGACGATGGTATAAAGGCCATCATATTTCTATCCTTTAACACCGGATGTTCCAAAAATGAATTGGCATCTCGTAGTGACTTAAATTGAACTTGAACCCGATTGCGCCCTTTTCGTTGGATTTCTTGAATTCCTGGGATTTTACGTTCATAAAACAACCGTCCCAAGGCCATTGGATGCAAATGTCCAATCGCTTGAGGCTCAACGCCTTGAACGAAAACTATATACGGTCCCGTATGATTTGAGTAGTAGCGATAGTCACTAGGAGGAGTACGAGGTTGTACAGGGGTTTGGACCACAGGAATAGCCCGAACTTCCGACATTTTAGTGTTCTCATGTTCATCCACAATATGCATTGATTCAATGTTGGCGTAACCATCAATAATAACCGCCGATGGATTATCCGGTGGGAGGCCTATTTGACCTCCCCCACTCTTCTCCGACATTGCGGCGAAGAATTTCCGAATGTATAGTACTTACATAAATCGTCACCAAGCACAAGGAAATAAAGACGAAAACAACACACTTAAATATGGATAGCAAATCGCACACCACACCGCTCACCGCACACACAAACACCAGACGAAAGCGACGGATATGTTGCTGCGTTCACAGCGGACGAGCGACTGATCCGCTTGTGTGAAAATAGATTACTTTTTTTTTTTAGTCATCAGTCAGAGAGAGTAGCAAGGGTGTGTCGCCGTTATTTGCAAAGAATACAGATGTGGAACGGATGGGCAGGCACAAAAAATTCGTAACGGGCCACAAGTGTCTACTGCGCATGCGGTGCCAAGAAATCTTACTGTCGCGAGTCACTCGTGACCAGGAGTGTTGCGATCAGGCCTAAGAAAGTCCATACTACTTTCTCCGTCCGTTAAATAATTATTCTTTTGTTTGGGCCCGAGCTCGGTAACTTATGTTTCTAAAGTTGGTTGTCACTAGATTTTAGGGTCTTTCCGTTTATTTTGTTGGTCATTGGGAAAATTATTATATATTGCCATGGCAACGTAATCATGGACGGTGATGGATACATGTGATGTGGAGTTCGCAAATCAAAGTAATTATTACGTCTCGACATTTGGTGATTTACAGAAAGGTAATGGTAGTTTCAGTCAATAAAATGGCAGTATATTGTTGGTTGATTGAGTGTGAATTAAGTTCTGTATTTGGTCGTGCTAAGTTTATAATAATAGAGACTTAATGAGATCCTGTATAGGTTAACTGATCTTAAGGTCTTCAATATTTGAGAAGTAATGATACATACCTGCCAACTTTTACGGTTTATCCGTAAAATTTACGGAAATTGCAGCATTTTACGGTTTTACGGATGAACGGTGTCATTTTACGATTTCGCGGACAAAAATTTGAAAAGATAATTTACATTCGATAATACCGCACACTTCCGTACAATCGATTGTTTGCGTGGGTCGAAGGCAAGTCCACGATAGTCGATAACTCGTTCTTTGATATGATTCGTACTTTTAACCGTGTGATGTTTGTGTCTTCATTGTAATTGAATTTGAAGCCGGGATAACCGTTCTTCCATGTGAATCTTAGGTGTCGACAGGCTCTGCTTCGCATATTCTTTGTTCCGCTCCGTTCGCTCGTTGCGATTTAAACCATATTCTTTGACCACGTGAGTTGTTCATTGTTCGCGAAGTTGGCGTTCCTTGAATGTTTTCGTCTTTTAAGGTTATGGCATATTTTAATGAAGCGTTCGAGTGTTTGTGCTATAACTTCGTGCTTCGCAGTTTCCTGTATTCCTTGGACTAATTACATTCGTTCCACGTGTGTGTTTGTTTTTTATTTCTACCATGTGCATATTCTTTCTTCACGTTGACAGTGACGTAATTAGGGCCGAGTGTCTGTTTACTTCCTTTTTGGTGGAACACAATGTGCCCTTAAGTGCGGCTGATCATGCTGATGCTTTATTTAAGATGTTTCCAACATCAGAAGTTGCAAAGAAATATAGTTGTGGTCGCACGAAAACGACATGCTTTGTAAATAAAATGGCAAAAAATGCATCATCTGAAGTTGTTAAGTGCCTTCAGAACGGACCGGATACAGATAAATCCCTTTTCTTTCCATCAGTGAGAAACTACTTTTGTACTGCCTGTGACTACATCATCAACAAGTTTCCACTCAAGGATGACGTGTTAAAGAATGCTCAAGTTGCTAGGTTAGACAAAATTGAAGATGCACAGTTTTCTTCCATTCGTTTTTTCTTGGAAAAGTTTCCTATCATGTTATGCAAGGAAGAGAATGAAACTACAGATGAGGTGGTGAATGACCTTCAGAGGCAGTTCACAGCTCTTCAGGTAGATGACACTTCGGCTGCACATCAAGATGCTGCAAGTGATTCCAATTGGGCACAAATATCAAGAATTCGTGGAGCCGATAGACTTCTTAAGTATAACCGAATTTCTAGAGTAATGTTCTCACCATACCCCATAGCAATGCAGAATGTAAACGTGTTTTTAGCCTTGTGAAGAAAAATAGAACACAGTTCAGGTCATCCATGTCCAATGAATCTCTGGAGTCTATTTCTATTTTGAAGACCAGGAGTTCTGGTCGCTGTTATGACAAAACATTTTCTCATGACTTTTTGCAGGAAGCTAAAAAGACCACAACCATGACTTTAAAGTCGAACTAGCATGTGATTTGCAGTGTGAATTATATTATTTCTTGCCTGTGTTACGTTAAACAAGTTTTATTGTGTAAAGCCTTTTTCAATTATCGTATATCAGCTTAATCTATCAAGGAAGTCCTGTTATGTGTGCTCCAAACCAATATTCACCACGCCTGCTGCTGATTAACATGGATTTCTTCTGGATTGTTATGTTCATCTACAAATTATGTAAGTAGATATGATTTCATTGAAGTATCCTGTTTAAAGCATGAATTATTGTATTTTGTAGCCCAGAAGTATTATTATTTTCGTCAAGCCGGGGGTATATCGAAAATCGTTCTATTTTTTGTCGCGCGTGAGTTTTACTGATAGCCCTTTTCAAAAGTTGGCAGGTATGATGATAGATGTGGTGTGTGTTGCCCGTAATCCAGTCATCGGCTAGAAGTTTAGAAAATCTGCCCGCGTATGAATGAGAAATTATTATATTATATTGAAAATGTGTTAACACATACCAGTAGACTTTTTCTATTGGGATTAATGCTGTACATTATATTTAGGAGAAGGATGAACATCCTCTATTCTCTACATGTAGCCTACATTCTCATCATTTCTCAAATCTTTGTTTCACTTGTTGTTCATGATGAATAGTCTGTCACTTTATTGCAGAATTACCGTGTTGGCAAGGTCGTGTACTGCTCTGAATTGTGATGGCGATATCTAACCAGCATAGGCACCTGTGTAGATTTCCCTTGGATTATCGTATGGTAGTAGTTTTATACAAATCTTTTGTATAAACCAGGTACAGTATTTTCCATTTTAGTCACCTTTATGTGTGATGTAGATTTGTGTCTGTTCATTCCTGTAGTTAGGCTATTAGTCAGTTAGGTAATTAGTTATTGAGGTTTTAAGGGGCAGAACTACGAAGTCATCTGCCCCTATCAGTAGATAGCGTAAGCTTCACCCAGATGTTTTCCATGAGGAAGTTTTGTTTCCAGTTTGACAAATCATGATCATTATGTCTATGTTGACACCTTGGAAGAATTATACATGTAATTGCAAGTTTCCACGGTTAACATAGAGCCAAAAAATTAGGCTTGTGACTGTTTGGAGTATGATAAGTTATAAGCAGGGCCCGGATAATGGTGTACTTAACTCCCTCCTCCCAAATGCCTTGCTGTTTGGTGGGTTGTAATATCTGGACTTGTAGCGATGAATTCATAGACTTGCTAATATTACGAAATGCCTTAATTGGAACAACTGTGAATGTGGATGCCATTGCTATTGTAACCTGGGTACCAATTGCCAGATCAGGTATACTGCCACTTGTCGCACATCAACTATGCACAGTGACTGCCCATATACATAACTTCTTTTGTGCCTCATTGTGTAGTGGCTGTCACTGCGGAGGCCCGGGTTTGATTCCCAGCTCTGCCAAGAAGTTTAATTCTGGTCTGAGGGTTGGGCAAAAACTGAGAAGAGGCTAGTTCCAATCCCACCTCAGCCATCCTGGAAGTGGCTTTCTGTGGTTTCCCCACTTCTATTCCAGGCGAATGCTTAATTACGACCACAGCTGCCTCCTTCCTAATCCTCATCTGAGTTAAAACTACACACACTAATACAGCCTTCACAATAACACCAGTTACCAGACAAATTCCACACACACCTAAGTACACGGGGCCACATGACCACAATGTCGCAAAGCCCCGAAATGAATCAACAACACAATATAATTTCTTTGTGTGGCTTCAACACTGCAGCCCCCAGTGGGTGGGGGTTCAGACTACACCCATGGTATCCTCTGCCTATCGTACGAGGAGACTAAAAGGAGCAACCTTGGCTATTCTTTGAGGCTTCCTACTTGTCTTATGAATTGTGCCCCCCTCCCAAGGGTGGGAGGGATGGAATACACCCACAGGCAGAGTTGGACGGTTGGCACACGTGCTGTGAAAAATAGTTAGTTATTGTTGTTTTAAGGGGCAGAACTATGAGGTCATCTGCTCCTTTGCTGTGAAAGTATTCTGGAAATACATATAATCTGGTGTAACAGTATGTTTAAGTTGTAGTAATTTCCAAAGGAGATACATTTTTCTTTACATTGCACTTTGTCAGTACATGTGTGTGTACTGTATATAGTTTAATGTAAAGTTTTTACATATTTGGTAGCTGCATTCATGTACGTGCAGTGCTAGGCCATGGGGCCAATCTTTCTGGTGACTGGTTTTGGAATTTTTTTGGTCATGTTTACCGTTTTCAACATCCCCCAATGGTCTGGCCGGTACCTCACTTCATTCCAACTGCTTGGTCATATTCATTTATTTCATCCTTTTATCAGCTCCTTGTGATGTTGCCATTGGTTACGACATCCGGCTGTACACATTGGCTAGGTGGAACCGCATCGACTTAAATTAATGCAATATTTCAATGGTGGTATTGTATTGGATGGCGGTTCATTGAAATCTTGTTTCAATTTTTATAGCAATACATTGTATCTCATCTCCGATCCCTCTGAAAAAAAAAAAAAAAAAAAAAAAAAAATTAGGTGTAGGTATGCCGGCAGCTAAAGCGCAGCGTTCGGCCTTGGGCCCAAGCTCAAGTTCTCTGCTGACTCGGTGGACATGGGTTCGAACCCCACCGTCGGCCATCCTTGAAATGGTTTTCCATGGTTTCCCATGTTCAACTCAAGGCAAATGCTGGGACGGTACCTTCTGACAGGCCACGGCTGTTTCCTGCCATATCCTTGCCCAGTTTCATTAATTCATCTCTCATTCCGGTGCGCAGGTTGCCCACGGGCGTTAACTAGAAAGACCTGTACTCGGCCACACGACCAAAATATGACGGGGTAGGTATACATGCACTTGTTTTGAACTTCTCCAGTCCTTCTTCAACAAAGCAACAATGTCATCTTTGCCTAACTTTAAAACGATAGATTTTAGCATTTAATGTGCACATTTCAAAACACACATGTTGCGAGATAATAGGTGAGGTTCAAGACCAATTGTAAATTTATATTTAAAGGGCATAGAATATTTTCAAGAATATTGACAACTTGTCTGTAGGACAGACTCTTTCCCTTCTCTCTTTTAATACACTATTAAATATACAATATCTGATGCAGATTTTTTTCTGTGTATTTCACAGTAATATGATGTGGCTCCGTACATTTGGCCTGCAGGGGTCCTTTTATCATGCCCGAAACAGGAGGTTTTAATTGCCATTAAACTGAGGTGGGGGTATTGAATGTAATTGGTAATGTGTTGCACCATTACGTTCAGCCACATCTTCCAAATGTCCAGGGCCGGATTTAGATTTTATGCGCTACTAGGCCCGTGGGTTATTGCCGCCCCCTCTTCATACCATCATAATGAAGGGAGAATTTGGACCTCAGAAAGGTCTTTGTGAAGGTAATTTTTATTTTATTCTAATGTATCGGGAAGTAAAATCAATTAAATAAATTACAATGATGAGAGAATCAACTGTTTCTTAATTTGTATATATCAACTATAAATAAATGGCCCAACGAGATATTAAAATAAGTTTAAACCTTTTAAGGCTCATTATACACTAACAGATATGGATATACATATACACTAGGCCTACATCATACAACTTACAACTATGCATAGGCTAATTAATTATTCAAATTAAACTGATATTAATATTCAAGACTTAAATTTTCCCCTAATAAATCATTAAAGATTCCTGTTCTAAAGCTGAAGTCGAACAATCTGCTGTTACAACACATTCGTTGGGAAATGATGGCCACAATATAAATTGGAAAAGTGTCAAAATTTGGAAAGTTTAATTTAAGTAATCAAATTATACGGAATCAGTGTATTGTAGTCTATAACATTTTATGGAAATTTTCTGACAAAAAAAATTGCAGATTAATTTTGCGACCCTCAGCATGGTGCGCCCCTAGGCCGGGGCGTTAACTGGAATTGTGTTGCTTTACAGGCTGAAAATTCATGTTCACCAAAAATAATCCTCTTTGAGTTTACAGCTTCTTCAGCCTGAGGATTGATCGGAGCTAGCCAAGAGGTTTTACTGCGTTGGAGTGTACTTGGCTGTGGGTGATCAGTTGTTCTCCACCTTCCTGCAGCGTAGCCGATCATCTGAGTGCAGCCCGGCATGGTCTTCTTCAATCCTGTCTCCAGTCGACTAAGCCATTGACGTTCACACATCAGAAGTTATGACTCACGTGTGAAAGAATGTACAATGTGTACCATGATTGAACATACATTAATAAAACAATTGAAACTGCCTGGAAAATCAGCTTTCTCATTTCCTCGACAATCCTCTACCCTGCCTATAGTTTTTCTGTAGATGCAGTTGAAAATCATTTAACCGTTGAGGGCAAGTAAATTGCAATGAAATGACATTTCTTGGGCATATTCAATTTATTTAGGGAAGGAGGTATATCTGACATCAGTCATAGTGGCGTACTGGGTAGGAATATGGGTACGGTCTTTTTGAGGTTATGGTACCATAATATTGCAAACTTGCATGAAACTTCATAATGTATTTCTTTTTAACGTTAGAACTTCAAAAAGGCCAATCGCTTGCACTTCACGAGTAATAAAAGGGCTAAACAACTAAAAAGTAGGATATAAATAAACGACAGTCCATTTTTTTCTAAAATTCATACCAACGTTACAGAACAGAATGCATGTACAAAATTTAATTTTCGGGTGTCCGTTGCCTCTTAATATCCAATCTACGTAATATATTGTCGTTCAAAAACAAAACGGAGTAGCTTTATAGCAACAATAACGATGTATATCCAGATTAATCAATCTCGATTCGATTTTCTCTCATTTCGTAAGTTGGCTAACATACTCGGCGAAAGCAACCTAGATCTTTCGGTCACTTATATTTCTTGCATAATATACGGCCAGTTATTGCATCTCAGTGGCGATGGAATTCGCCACGTGGCGACCATGTGCTTTTGAGTTGGAGCCCAAACAATGACGCAATCGTACAGAATTTAACGAACCGCGGATTTACCAGAGAGTCCCTACTCTGTTATTATATGCTCCTTGGTTGCGATCCAGCCGGCAGTGCCACGGAGAAAAAAGCTTTGCTTGTTCAACACTGACGCATGCGCACTGGAGCAAGGAGCAAGACCTTCCGCTCGCTAGACGTTTCGTCTGTCTTATGATCCTTGTTATTGATGCTCCGTATGGTTGATAATAATAGAAAATCGCGGCAAAAAATGAGACAGACTCTGATAACGTAAGTAAGAGGATATTATTTGTTATTTTGATAGTTTATTGCTGATGATGATGATGAATGTTGTTTTAAGGGGCCTAACATCTAGGTTGTCGGCCCCACATATAGTTTATTGAATTTCGATTGTTAGCGGTGATGATATCTGTACAGTTCCTGTAGGACCACGAATATTCTAAGATTCTGCAGGTTCCCCTTTTGTAAAATTTAAATATAATGAGCCTTAATTTGAAAAGACCAGACCCTAACCAATAATAGGCATAGCTGAAAAGAGGATTGTAGGATACATTTTGGTGTTCAATTGTAGTTTGGCATACAGATTTTTTCTAATGCCACGCTTAAGTTTCTTAGAAACGAAGCGAAATAAGCATACTCTTGGATATATTACGCCAGTCTATTTTAGATATTATGGATTGCATATTTGGGTGAATACTACAAACGGTTTGGTATTTGTCATTTTTTTGGCAGGAGTATCGCAGCATGTGCATAGGAAAATTCACATAACTCCGATGAATAAGACTACGCTGATTTTCCCCAAAGACGACACATTACCAAACTATATGGGGAGACTGCACCTATGGTTGAACGGTTACCAGTGGATGAACAGTATCCATTTAGGTAAAGATAAGGTTCAGTAGCAAGGCAAATCTGAACATGAAACGGGCCTTGTGCCAAGATGTCTTGAGATGTCTTACGGCATCTTGGCACAAGGTCTGTTTCATGTTCAGGTTTGCCTTGCTACTGAACCTTATCAACTTTACCTAAATGGATACTGTTCATCCACTGTAACCGTTCAACCATAGGTGCAGTTACCCTACTGTAAAAGGTCTGTAAAATACTCCACAGCATATTCGCACAGGAGAAGTACTGTGCATCTGTCACGGATTCAAAATTTCAGAGAATACCAACAATATCTCATAACTCTGTCTTAGCTCTCGACAGACTGCACTACTATCTGGAAGAAAATTACTGATGTGCTAAGTTAGATGAGACGACGCCATTGGTTAGACGACGGTGTCGACAAAACCATTGGTCGCTACTTGGATGGAAGACTGTTTGGACGAAACCATAGGACGTTACTAGGTTAGAAGACTGGACGAAAATTACTGCTTGTAATACAAGCAAGGGGGTCTGGGGCATGAGCTTTGTGTTTGTATGTAAAGTCTTATTCAGTGTTCTCCATGGCAAATCCAGTGCCAAACTATAATGTTTGCACTGCTGAAGAAATGCAATAACTCCCTTTTTCTTTTTGACCCATTTTTCCGTATCGACTTAATATACCAAACAAAAGTTTATCAGTTCCCCCTCGTCAATACAATATATTTAAAACTTCATGAAATAATCACATGTCACACTCTCCTAATGGTGACAAGTGATTTTTTCATGAAGTTTTAAATGTATTGTATTAACGAGGCGGAACTGATAAATTTTGTTTGGTATAACACCCTTAAGCGATAAAATGTTTAATTCCTGTATATTAGAATACATATTCCTATAGAAAATGTATTAATTCTGAATGAGACCAGAACCTGGCTTTTACACATGCATAAGACATCATCGTGGCTTTTACATACCTTGTTTCATGTTCTTGGTGACTTATCCTATTAAATTAGTCATGCTGGTCACTACTGCACCTGAAATATGTGCTAAATTATGTATGTGTTTTTATTTATTGCTCTTTAAACGACAGCCATTTTCCGACAGAGCTTGAACCTCGTTCAACTGTCAACAAGGCACACACCGAGGTGCACATATTGTTGCCAATATGTGGGATACAAAATCACTGTTGACAAAAAACCATTGATCTGAGAGCGATAAGGCCTTAACCATTGTCACAAACCATTGGATTGGACAAAGCGAATGTTAGATTGGTCGGGTTGAGGTGCGACTTTGACCGCGGAAAACTCTGTAACTCTTCAGGTTCGTTATAGTGCCACTGTTTGAAATTACTAATATAAGGTGGCTACGATCAAAAGAACCTGCGCAAAGCTCACTTCCCAGCGCATTCAGAGTTGATGTGCGACGTCACAGAGGAGCGGTAGAGGGGGTCAAATGCTGTCTGGCCGCCGTACCGAACACACTGCGGTGATACGCTGAGAAGAGCTTCGTGGCCAATCCATATTCGCGCTCTTATTATTTTCTTAGTTTTATATACGTTTTCTTTTCTTTATTGTAGTCCTATAATCCCTTGTCGAATAGCGTGTACTTTATTTGTAAATGTGTTTATGTATATAGTGTTGTGTACCATGCTATTCTAGTAATAGTATCATTTGAGTTTCGTTATGGCTTCTATTTCGAAGTATGGTAGCAAATCTGGACGACCATTAAGGGGACAAGGTAGAGAAATAGTCTATAACGTAACTGCTCACCTATGAGAACAGAAAACCGTTCATAAACTCAATTATAATGTTGTGGCTTCAACAAGTAAAGCAACGGGTGTTTCAAAGTCATTCGTGAAGCGTATAATAGCGGAAGGGAAAACGTCTATGGCCAAGGGTTGTCTGCAGTTTTCTACACCTGATGCATTATTTCGTGTTGTTGATATTATAGCCTCTGTGTGTGTACGCTTATTGGAACAGTATATTTCTTTAAAACATTGTTTACAACTAGGAAATCATAAATACTGTATTTTCATTTAACTCCGTGCTTAATACTTTCAGTCACTTTGCATTTGCTCTCGTTCTTTTAATTGCATTGCGTTTGCAGCATTAATGAAGGAATATCCTCAATCGAACAGCTGGCTGCAGGTACTTACGATATGGTATGTGATGGCGATTGACAGTCAGCCGCGCCCGGGAACAGTTACGAATGCTTTACGTGATAAGCGCTTTTTTTTTCGATGTCAATGAACTACGACCTACTGTAGATCCGTTTTACGTCTCGGCATGATGGGTGAAAATCACTGACTGGGCTATTAATTATATTATCATGGAGATAGTATGTGCAACGGATTCTTGTCAGACGTAATTTAAGAATGGTGAGGTGCATGGAACACAAAGACCACTTCTATCCAGTCTAAAAACACTTATAGTGGGCGATGTATTGAAGATAGAGATATGCTCTCGCGGACTTTTCTGTAGAACTTTTCATGCTGAACAATTCTTACGCTCATAGTATACTGATATTTTTAACGGTTTGCCCAGCGTAAGCTTAAGAAGCGCACGGACGCCAAGTTCTTTTCCCAACATTTTCACTGAAATCGTTACTGCTTGGCTTCCTTTAATCATAAATAAGTTATTTTCTACAGAAAGTGTCCTCGAGAAATACTTTACAGAATGGTGAAAACCGCATCAAAATCCATCCAGTGGTTCTCGAGATTACCTGTGACATCCAAGAATCGGGGACTCTGTTTTATACTAAGTAGAGATTGTCGGGGGAGATCGGGACGAGCCGATGTGAGCTGCGCGAACCGAAGTAGCCGAGGGTTCTTTTGTTTGTTGTACCTTTATAGTTATTAGGCGAATTGCACAATCCAGGGTCAATTATGATTGAATTCGGCACACTGTGAAATGAACTGGCCCTGCGTACTATCGAATGAACTGGGCGCTACTTTGTTTTACAGAGTAGTACCGTAAGCGCGGGCAATACTATCTTGACAATTTAATGGGACAAGGGGGTCTCCGCCCAATCAATACAAATTTATTATTGGCAACTATTAATTTAATGCCATTAAGGACATGTTTCGGGCCTCATGGGCCCTTCTTCAGCCGCAAAAATTAATAACTTAATCACAACCATCACAATACACAAAACACATACACTTTAAGAAAAACATTAAAATAGACTCTAAATTAATTCTAAAATAATATCTTATCATGCTGCAAAAATTAAAAGTAACATTCGAAATTAATATCAAAATACCATCCCATCCACATTATAAAAGTAGAACACTAGCACAGCTAAAAAAGAACACATCTGGTCTTGGTGACTTTATCCATATTATGACCTAGCAGGGGCCTTATTCAACAAGCCATCGAAAAAAAAAATTTTTTTGGTTAAAATGTTTAAAAAATAGATATTGGATGTGATTAGATTGCGGCCAGTGGGCTCGCTGATTCTCCATTTATGTTTTGGGTTCCTGTTTTAAAGCCAATCTTCATGACCTTGGCCCGGGAAATTGCCTTGAACCTAAGTTGGGCCGTTGTTATTGTCTCATTGCCGGATTGGCTGAAGACATTACACTTTGAAGCAAACGTCATACGGATCCTGTGATGGGGTGAACCAGCCAGAGTTTAAGCATGCTTCCCAACTATAAAGAAATAATGATGGGTTTTAGAAGAATGAATGCGTCGGAAAAACTAGGCTAATACGAAAAATGTAGCAATAACTTACTAAGCTCGAATTGGAGGAAATACTGATTGTCAGCTTTCACCTGGAGGCTGCAATGGGACGAAAAAGAAAAATTAAAATCGCTTACACACGTGAACATGTGAGAGGAAGACGCATTTTTCGTATTAGTCTAGTTTTTCCTTTCATCTCCATTTCCAGCTTGGCCGATTTGACTTTATGCATGGCAATGTATTGTTCTTTCTACCAACGATCCTTAATATGACTATGAGTTTTCTTTAACATACTTTTAACTCTTTCTATGGATCGAATTCCCTAGATTTTCGGACAGGGAATCCTGGAGCTATTATATTTTATCAAAACTCTAAGATTATTACAAGAGTCATATAAATTGCACTTTAAGTTTGAATTTTAACATACTATTTTTAATGTGTTTTTCCATTTGTTTGTAATATTTGTAAGGTTTTCTTAGGACAAGTTTTACTCAATGTATTTGTACCATAACTAGAGGTGTTAGTTTTTGTTAATTCGCGATAAAACGAAAAGTCATATTTAGAGGTTAGGATGTTTTATTTTCACGTATTTACATGTTTCGTGCCGCCCAGGAGTGAAATTAAATCGCGAAATAACGTGAATTTTGTGAATAACACCACAAATACCGCAATCTGCGAAATAAAAACAGATTTTCATATTTTTTCCCCACACCAATCCGAACATTTTTGTCCACAAGCCGATAATCGAATTTGGTTGGTGTTCAATTCGAGAGAATGATCGATTGTATAGTTTCGCGAGGGGTAATACTACGATATACGTCATATTACGATATACTGTCGATATTCTCGTTACTCGTTGGATTTTAGCGCTGTGGTAAACAGCTGTTATATCGCGGCGTGAATAGTTTGGCCGACTACCTCCAAAAGGTTATGTGATAGTTGTTCATAATGTAAACTACGTTTGCCTCCTGTTACATCGGTAGCGAGTGTAAATTATAGTAGAGAATTCTATATAATTTAATAAAAAGTGCGCAAATTGTGCGTTATCATGGAAGCTAGTGTGTTATTTGCGTGAATTAGTTGGCGACCACGTGTTCGTCGTATTAGTTCCGAACTTAGCAGTACAGGAAGATGAGACGCGACGTAATTTAAATATTATGACACGAATTCAGAAATAAATTTTGCGTGTGGTTACGAATTTATACTGGCGTGTGACTACAGTCAACCGTGTGATAACAGTGTTTGTTACTGGGCATCGCTCAGTTGAGTTTAAAAATGCCGAAGGTAGCTGTTTCTGCCACAGACAGACTTAAAGATTATAAGAATGAAGGATTTATAATTTCTTGTGGCATTCTTATGTGCAAATATTGTGATTGTCGGTTAGATTATCGTAGGAAAGATGCATTAGACAAACATTGCAAATCGGAGAAGCATTCAAAACGCCGACAAAATTCGCGTCTTGAAGTTAGTGTTCCTAGAGTGGCCACCTTGAAAGAAACATTATCAAATGCTAGTCGTGTGAAGGATATGAAAGAAGAGTTTATTTTGGACACTACTACTGCGTTTGTGAAAGCTAATATACCAGTAGAGAAACTAGACAATCCTGCTATCCGTACTTGGTTTAATAAGTACGTTCGTGGAAGTGGAGATTTACCATCAGCAAATCAGATTCGTCAGAAATACATCCCCATGATTGGCGAAAGAAGGAGGGAAGAAATTAGGGAAGATATAAAAAACAAAGACGTGTTTCTGCTATGTGACGAAACAACTGACAAGAATGGTAGGTGTGTTTTCAACATTCTTTTTCGTCCATCAGTACCATCAACTGAAATGAACACCCATCTGGCTGCCTCTGTTGTTCTAGATTCTGCCAATAGCGTAAATTGCTCCAATGCGATATTAGACACCTTGAATTCCTATGAAATTGAACGGGAGCGTGTAGTGGCAGTAGTTACGGACTCAGCACGCTACATGACAAAATGTGTAACTACTCTTCAAGGATTGATTGTCCAGTGCTGGGCTCATAAAGTCAATCTTATCGGCTGCGTATTTGAAAACGAGCTGGACGAATTGAACATGTCTATAGTAAAGACAAAGAATGCCTTTTTAAATACGCGAAAAAGAAAAAGCAATTACGTTGCATTTCTAAGGGAGAAATATGAAAACACAGAAAAAGAGAATGAAATTCTAGCTTTCCCAATGCCTGTATGTACAAGATGGAATTCATGGTTTAAGGCTGCAATGTATATGGCCACGCATGTGGAAGATCTGGTAGAATTTTTCAAAACATTGGAAGATTCAAATTCTGGGGTCAAATTTTTCCAACAAGCATCGACTTCAACAATACAATTTATACAATACAAGCATTGTATGTTTCTGTTGTTGGTGCCTCTCTTATGGACTTGCTTAATTTCTTGGAGGGATCTAAGTACCCAACAATTCACTTACTGGCTGGGAAGCTAGATGACCTTGAGGTAAAGCTCAAGCTATTAGGCGATGGTGGAATGTTCAATCATACGATCCTCCAGAACTTGGAACAGCTTCCTCAAAAGATGCAGATAAAGGTCAAGTCCAATCTTACGTGTGTTGCCCAGTCAGCTCTAGTGAAAGTCAGGACTTTAAGGACCACGGATCCAGCCAGGAAGACTGTAGAAGCCATCGGGTCATTGTTTGATCCTCGGCATGCACCTAAGATCGTATCTCCCACAGAACTGCTCCAATTTAAGAAGAATGCCCCATTTCTTACGAAGATGGAGTCTCAACAGTTTTTAGAGGCTCACAGCATTTACCTGACTTCAATCAAGAACCAACTGCTTCATGAAGATAATGTGAATGTTCCAGAGATCCTCATGGGATTAAGGCCTGCTCACCGAGACTATGCAACAGCTGCATTAAAGTGTGTGTGGTATCCTTGTTCAAATGTGGATTCTGAAAGGTCATTTTCGAAATACAGTCTCATAGTAAGTGATAGGAGGCGAAAATTGACAGCTGCAAATGCTGAGACTTTAACCATGATCTACTTCCAGTGATTTCACCGTAGTATTTGGATAAAACTGAAAAAGGTATTCACTGAAATGTGTTTCGAGATGGTGAATGTAAAATAAAAATGTGACTTCCATATAAGTATTATCTCATTCTTCCATAGCCATGTTTAACGTTTTACCCTGCTGTTTTGTTTTTACTTTGTTTTATTAATTGTTTATATTTTTAAATGCACTTATTGTACAAACCTTATCGCTTTCCAAATTTTAACATGTCATCCCCCGAAAAAATAATAAAAACACAAAACACCACCTTTTGAATTTTAAATCAACAAATCTTCAAAAAAATAACAACACTTTCTAACACCTCTAACCATAACTGTCCTCATGATTTTTATATCTCATTTTCATCAAGTTTTCTCATGTTCGTTTTAACCTTTTCAATGTTATTCCAAGATTGTACTGACAATATGTTTATGTGTATGGGTGATGAAGGGGCCATTATGGAAGGCTTCGAAACATGTACCAAATGGGTATAATATAGCCCCTTGACTGTGAAAAGTTGTGTATTGATCAGGCAGAATTCCTGTCCCTTTAATATTTTAAGTGTTCCTACACAAATATCATTTCGTAGATTGCCTAACTGTAGCTTCCTTTGATTGATGTAAATACACTGACTGGAACGAAAAATGCAACACCTCAATTTCTTTCAAAAATTGAAATGTATTTTGATTTTATGACCCTTTTATGACAATTATCTACTATATGATGATGAAATATTGTGGTTCGGTCCCTTGTAGGTGTCTAACAATGAAAAAAAGACAATAAAAAAATAACAAATGTAGCCAGAGACGCACACTTCAAGGAAAGAGCGCTATAAGAGTGGGAATTTTCAGTAAGCTCATGAAGGTTTTAATATTATACACTTCACACTTTTCTTCACTGACCTCTGAGACTATTTCGGAGACCTCTGTTCGCATCTTGAAAAGCGTGTATTGCCAACTCTTGTACCAATGACAGCATTCAACCTTTCAGGCATTCTCCTGATTAATGCTGTAATGTCCTGTTAAGGAATCATCTCCCATTCCTCCATGAGGGCGTTCCAACGGTACTGTAAGGTCTCTGGATAGTGCTGACGGGCTCTTCTCCCCAGCCGGTCCCAAACATTCTCAATAAGATTCAAATCAGGGCTTTGAGCAGGCCAAGCCATAGCATGAATCTCAGCTTCATCCAAGAACTCTCGTAACTTGTGGGCATCCATTGTCTTGCATTACCATAGTGTGAAATCGTCACCAATAAATGGAGCAAAAGGCACAAAATGCTCCAGAAGGATTTCCTCCACATACCGATGTAAGGCTCCCATGCTCCACAAAGACCAAATCTGTCCTTGGAGCCATACTGATTCCTGCCCACACCATCTCAGAACCACCCTGAAAAGGCATCCTGGATGAGAATGTGCAAGGGGAATATCTCTCCTCTGGCCTTCTCCAGACTCTTTTTCTTCTGTCAGGTGATTCGAGGCCAAATCGTGACTCATTGGTGAATAACACTTGTTCCCATTGTTAAAATGTCCAGCTATGATGTTGCTTAACGAAACGTAATCGAGCTGTTTGATGTTCTCTGGTGAGTTCTGGACCTGTGGCTGGTCTTCTGGATTTAAGATTGGCTTCTTCCAATCTTCTTTGGACAGTTCTCTCACTAGCATCGCCCCCTCGAACTTGGTGGAGTCGATTTTGTGCTTCAATGGCGGTGGTGTGGCGGTCGCGGAGAACTTGAAGTTGTAAGAAGCGGTCATCTCTCTCTGATGTTGTTGCTCTTCTTGGGCCTGTTCCTGGTCTCCTTGCAGAGCCTCCAGTTTCCCTGTACCTTCGTACGGTTCTGGAAATCGTGGAATGTGTAGACCTCAATACTTCTGCAATGTAATGCATACTGCGACCATCTTCCACCAAAGCAACAGCTTTTGCAGCTTGTTCAGGGCTTAACGGCATGGCTCCTTCAGAAAGCTGATTACGACAATCACAGAAAGATCCTACAAACACGTGATTGAAAAGGGAACAATTCAAAGCACAATAATAAGCGCTATTGGAGCGGGAACACATTATTGGCTCACATCCAGTGATATTTTATTACCAGGTTGCGTGGAAAAAAACAGATAAGGCTAGTGCAATCAACAATCGCCACTTCATAACATACCCCGTCTAAGAAAATAGTTTGAAGTGCTTTACTTTGATTAAATAGATAATTACCCTTCATTTATTGTGTGTTGTGTTTTCCATGCCGGTCAGTGTAGTGGAACCAATTCTATGGAATTTTTCCTGACAAATGGATAGGAAGGAGAGGACTTGTTCATAGGCCCGTAAGGTCGAACATTTATGCAGCCGCTGTTGCCAACATGTGGGATACACAATCATCATCATCATCGGCTTTAACTCGAATCCGGGTATAAATCTTCTTCCTTCAGTCCAGTTTGTGGATGTGTTTACGGTGACTTAAAGAGTCCAATCCTGGCATGGAACAAGCGTCCACACAAGTCACATAGTATTGCTGCAGGAGGATGTGGTTGGGCTGCTCGAAGTTTCCTAGCTTGACGCTTGGCCTCTCCATGTGTGCGTCGATCCCTTTCAAACTTCTTTACAGTATCTGAGATGGTACGGCGCCAAGTTGAGCGGTCTTCAGCCAGCATGTCATGCTAAAGACATACAGTAGGTAATAGCGGTTGTGCACCAGCCCCCTCCTTAGCTTGGCGACGTGAACGCTATCTTGTGGCTGAAGTGTAACGTGTTTTTCGAGGGGTTTTATGCAACTGGCATAAGTCAGTAGGAAGCCATTCTATATTTATTTACGCGGCAAATTGTTCAGCCAAGAGAATTTTTCATGGTAATTTATTATTATTATTAATTTATTATAATTATTATTAAGGTATTTTCGGAGCATTTTATAAAAATTATTAGCATTCAGATAGGTTTTCTATGTCTTAGAAAACGCTATCCAACAAATTATTACGAACGACGATATCATAGAAAATTATCTGATTACGGAATTTTACGGAGTTTTCGTCAGTTAGGGTATATCGAGAGACGTGACTCACTGGGATTTCAAGTACACGCTTAATCTTGTCGAGAAGCATGACGCAATCTTGGGTCGCAAGGTCTAGAAAAGGCGAATTGTTGGAACGGAAAACGACTTCTCCCTCTCGCGCACCGAGTGTAAAGAAACCAGAGGAGGGGAACTAGCGGTGGGACAGCCAATCAAGGAGGACGACGTAAGCTAGATGTCGGTACCAGAGTGGGGGAGCCAACGTGTGCATATATCGTTCGACGCGCCGTGAAACGAGGACTATCTGTGAAATACTTGAGGAGTATGGATGCGCGTGCGAGTCGCTCCGATGTTCAGTGGAGTTAGGGACAATCTGTGTAGAACTTGCAGAGTACGGTCGCAAGTGCGTGTCGCTCCGATGTTCAGTGGAGTTAGCGACGAACTTTTGTAAAACTTGGTTGTACGAGTGTTTGGGTCCGAGGTACGGACCATAGAATTATCTAATCTACCAGTATATCATCAAATTCCGACGGAGATGACGACGTCCAGGAGACTGTGGGAAGCTCACAACATCATCAAGAACGAGGGAAATGCTTTGGCAATTTCCAATGGTAAGCGCAAATGACGCAGAAATACGCAATCTCTCATTTTTCTTTGTTTTACATTTCATATTTCAGTAACTTCATAGCTTGGAAATAAGAGTAAAATCAATTTATCAGACTCCGTTTTCACGTAATTTTCTATCGGTAATATTAAAATCGCAACGCTCCAATTTAAATTTTATACTTATTATTATTAATTTTGCTATACTTGTTTTATATAATAAATTCATTTCTTTTACAATGCAATCTTTGCTTTCAGTAGGTAGCATTAGATATAGACCAATTCCTTCTCCTGATACAATTGTTTGTTGGGTTAATGATCAAATCATACCACGATCTGAGTGAATAGAGTCTTGAATGTGTTCTGCCAGAGCTAGACGTTGTTAAATACAAATTTAGATTTCAACATTGCATTGAGGTCTTGGCGCCCATTAAAACGACATAGCTTAGGCAAAGGTAAACAGTTACATTTCTCACCCAACAGTTAGGAGCTAGCAAAACGTTTCAGAAGGATACAACTTGGAAGTCCACCATCTTGTCAGCAGTAGGTGTTGAGCACAAGAACTGTATCTGGTTAAGGGGCAGATGACCTCGTAGTTCCACCCCTTAAAACAACAATAACTAACTGTATCATGGGCGGGACACATCAACAATAATAATTATTTGAAATCGTGGCATTTCTTCTTAATTATGTCAAAAAATTGTCCCACTTTGACGTTTGATACTGATTTTAAGCACCGTATTCTGCCGTACATATGCGTGCATGGTCGCTGGCAACTGAACCGTCACTAGAGGCGCGCGTGAGCGAGAATGTCCTTCCTAAGTAAATGTAAAGACTCTGTAGTGATGTGAAATATAAATATTAAGGACAGCAAGAGATATTTTCTCTCGAGAGTACTGTAAATAAATTCGGTGATAATTGTTTGGAGTGTCACTCAGTTAACTTGTGTGTAACTAATTTTAATATCTATGAGTGTAAATTCTTTTAGTAAATAAATAACTAGTTGAATATAAGCCTGACTAATTTTACTTCACGGACCTTAGAAATGTAACATGTGGTGTCAGGTTCGAAAGTCGGGCTTCTTTTATTAAAACTGCATGAAAGGAAAACCTGCCTTTTGTCACCCTTGTTTAATATAGATAATATGATTTTCATACCTTGTTTCCTATTCTGGGGGACATTACCAATTGAAATTACTGTCCATTATCATTCCCGCACTGGAATATATGTGCTAAATATGTATTTTTTGTTTTGCTCATTCAACGACGGCAACCATGTTTGTTAGATGCATGAGCTCTCCTCGACTGTTACCGAGGCGATCACTTAAAAGTTGCCAACATGTGGGATGCTAAAAAGATTTCTCTGGATCAAAAAATTTTTGATGCCCGAGTACTCCCGCAGTGTGCGACAAAAATCAGGGGTGTATATATTACCCAAATTGGTCTAGGCAAAAATCATTGGTCTGTATGAAGATTATTGGGGGTTGGTAATACTGTATTTGTCGATAATTCATGCGTAATATGGCTGACACCGCTGGAATTTTACTATAAAAGTCATGATCTTAAAAGGGGATGGCAGGTGGGTTGTAGACAACAGAGTAAACATCTATTGTATGTTTATGACTATTGTCATTTTTTATTATTTATTTATTTATTTTATTTAACATCTATTGCTACATCATTTCCAGATTTAATTTGAATTATTTCAGAAGGTAATTTGGTTAATTTCAGTTGTATAGTAAATTTTATTGCAAGTTCTCCGCTCATGCAGTGTTACCCTTCTTTTTCAAATAAACAGTGCGTTTGTTAAGGTACTTTAAAGTAAGTTCCTAGTTGTTAGTGACTTGTGTCCCGTATCTTGGAGTGTAAAATGGTGATGAGGAAAGTTAAACTTTCATGACTGAACGTTTTAAAATGACCGTCTGGAATTAGAAGAGCGGGAAGTTGATTCTACATGGCAAAGACTATGCTACAAATGCAATTAAGACACTGAAAGATGCAGGTGAGGAGGATACAGACATATTTCTTTTCAAGGTTCATTGTGGGACTGATGGCTTGAGTCGGGTGTTAGAAAACTGAGAAAAGTGAATGATTCGAAAAACTTGGGAAAGCTAATGGCGGAAAATTCGGAAAGTTTTGAGACTAAAATGGTCGAAAATTTGGAAAAGCAAGTAGAGGAAAACTCCAAAATCCTGGAAAGAAAAATAGCAGAGAATTTGGAAAGGAAGATAATGTAAAACACTGCCAACCTCGAGAAGAAAGTTCAAGAAATAACGTTCGCTACCAAAACCAACCTGAGGGAAGAATTTCAAGAATCCCTGAAGAAGTTGGAGGACGAGCTGGCGAGTGCTCTGGGAGCTGTACAGCATATGTGCCTGCTTTAAAATAAGGACAAACGAGAAAATAAATCAATGCCGGCGGTGGGCCATCGGAAGAGAAGGAGCATACACTTGTTCCCATGGTGGGGCGAACTGACTTGCTGACCTGTTTCCGCAGTTGGGTGGACTGACCTGCCGACGTTTGATGGGAAGTCTGTGTGGGAAGAATACTTCATCTTGTTCGAGACTGTTGCCATGATTAATGGGTACTCTGATGCCACGAAGGCCTCGAATATGAGTTTGTCGCTGTGTGGGGTGGCTATACGAAACCTACAGAAACTCGTACTACGGTTCGGACGTTGACACATGGAACAGCTCAATCACTCCCAGTTGAGGAACCATTGCCAGAGACCCAACAAGAGCCTGCAGACATAGTCCGTCTCATTCGGAGCGCCTGTCTAACTGCCTTGCAACTCTGAAGTTTCTCCAAGGGCTCTGCGTGACGGAGACGCAGCAGGTAGTGAAGCTGGCACATCCGCAAACATTGATTAATGCCTTGACCCTGACTGTTGAGTTCGAGGCTCTCTAGCTATTCGTGCGCAGCCGAGTGCATATTTGAACCCTGCAGAGTGATAAGGAGGCCCAACCTGTGCCCTCCATAGAAGAAATTATAGAGAAGTTGGTTCAAGCCTTGCAGTCCAAGAAGAAATGGACAAGGTGTTGAGGCTGCAGGGAGATGAGGCGTCTCAGAGATTGATGCCTTAAATTTACGAACGGGAAGCTGCAGGGAAACTAAAGAGGGTTGATGGAAAGTGGGGACTGTCAACCTGTGCCAACATATTGAATGCCCCTGATTCTGTTATCATTGTGTCTCTGGGTTTTCAAGCCATTTCTATTTTCATCAGTGGCTGTGTGGATGGAGAAGCTAGAGACCGACTGCTGGACACGGCAATAATCAGACCAGACAATGTGAAAAGAGCAGTTACGTTACACAATGGACTCGGTGAACAGTGACGGGGGGGGGACCAGCCAACGTTCACGGGGAGGCGGTCATCAACTTCGTAATCGGCACTCCCAGTTTCGCCATTGTGTCCTGGTCGCTAAAGTGAAAGAGGTCGTTAATTTCGGAATGGATATCATGACAGGGTATATATTCAGACTGGACTTTGATAGTGGAATTTTTAGTGTTGAAAACTGGGAGATAGTGCTGCAAAAGAGGAACGTCTTGTCGACACAGGTGATCGCAAAGATGTGGTATTGCCTGGGCGTAGTAAAGTAATGGTTGATGGGAAGCCGGACAGTGAAATTCCCCAGGGCTGTATAATCAGCGATAGGGTGAGTACTTCTATTAGCCAAAGCTCTGGTCCGTACAGGAGTGAAAATTCCTGTGTGAGTAATGAATCTTATACTCTGTGAGCTGCCAGAATGGTATTGACATTTGGCCGGAAATTCCACGTCAGTCATCACCCCTCTGTCTCCTGACCAATCCATGTTCGCATAGTTGATGTTATAATACTCAGCGTTGCAATTATACAGCCCACGTGCTTCAGTGCCTGGTCAGCTGTATCTCTGGCACTGTACAGTTTAGCAACATCGTTCTCAGACCACATGGCGAGGCGAGAACTGTCAATCCCATTCTGGCAGCTCAGAGTATAATGACCACCCAATAACCGTCAAAGAAGCAACCAGCCTGGGAAGCTGCGCATTTGTGACCTGCGTCGTACGCCAATTACAAACAGCAGTTACTAAGTGATAGACCGTCTGGAGGTAACCTTGGAGCTCGGAATACCGCGGTTTTATTGGGCCAATTGCTCAGATGATGTTCAAGAATGGTGCAGGAAGTGCATGATTTGTGCCACTGCGAACGGGCCACAGAAGAAGAAAAGAGCTGTGATGAGGCAGTACAACGTTGGTCCTCCGATTGAACGGATCACCATTGGTGTAGTGGGACCCTTTCCTACGACAGCATAAGTGCCGAAGCAGGAGGCTACCAAACAATTAGTCTGGTTCTTTGACACAAAAAGGTGGCGAGGTTTCTCCCCAAAGCTGCAACGCTCTTGGGGCGAGCCATAAGAGGTACAGAAGAGGATCTACGATGTCGCATCAGGAGGAGATCGAACAGCACACAATAAGATTACTGCACAAGATTAATAGGTTGGTGTAGGTGTATTTTAAGAAGGAAGCTAGAGGAAGTCTTTTGATGCACAGGGATTGAAATTCTGATGTGTTGCTGGCCTCAAATCGATGGAGCGTCTTAGAAAACCATAAACTCACAATGACATTAAGGACCGAGCTGATACCGTCACCCTGTTGGAAGCGTCTGCTCTGGGACGGAACAGTCTTGGGAGGGGACATAGTAGACATAGTAGACGATTCGCCTTTTACCTGGTGGCCGTTTTGTTCAGAGACGGTTGGGGAAGTTGGTGGTCGTTAAGACACAAGGCAGCTAATCCAACCAGGGGAATGCTCCCCGTAGCGCAGCGACTAAATCCACCTCGAATCTACTGGATGAAAGAACACCCTGGAACATCCTACGGGAAAGAATTCATCACTATGAGAGAAGTCGCATCGTGATTTTTCCATGCCATGGGCACCAGCGAGGTGCGTCAGTTCTTGCCGGAATATTTTCACGCTTCAAGTCTCCAGGCACTTACCTCATTCCTAGTTCAACACACACCCAACTGCATGGAGCTGATGACCCCTAAAATGAATTAACAACAATAAAAGCTAAAAAGGAAAAAATGTCCACATGCTTTAGGTTTTATTGAAGGAACCACCACCTGGGCTTGAAAATCATGACTGGAGGTCCTTGTTTAAGTGCAGAGGGAAGGGTGGAAACTGATGGAGTACATTATCTGCATAGCAGACGTTCGATTCCTTCTGTGGTTGGTGGGGATAGAATTCATGCCCTTCCTGTTGTAAAAGGCGACTAAAGGGCTGACGCATCTGCATTTAAGTATGAAATTCCCCTGTGGATGTGGAGTGCAGAATTTACAGTTTATGATTTCTTAAAACCAACAATTATCATAGCCATCATTTATGGTTTGAAGCCTTGAAATAAACATGTATGCTGTTTGGGGCAGGGCCATCTGGTGAGAAGGCCTAGATGATAAATCCCATTCCGCATGGAGCGCCATGTGCCCTCGAGTAGTTTCTGCCTTGCAACAACGTTCACATAAAACATCAAGCTTTTTTTTCTTTTCTACCTTACAACAAAGGTCCTTGCATGGCCACCGTTGAGCTGATAAATAGCTGTATATTCCAAGAGGTATGTCTCGGTCCAAGTTCTGTTTTTTTTTTCTTTTCCTTTATTGTTTGTATTTTTTATATTTGATCGTTTTGGTAACAATTGAAGGCTCCCAATCAGAGTGTGCAGTATTCGGAGAGGCTGTTTCTTGGCTGCCGGATTTCCCCAAAACTACGTGTAGTTGCCCCTGTAAAATGCTATTTCTAGGTCATAGCAATTCCAAGGTGTACACGAAACACTATTGAGTAATATTTCCGTAGAGAATTCTCCTCTCGCTACCCATTAGCTAACAGGAGGGCTTAGTAGGATTTCCAAGCTGTGGATTGATCAGCTATTACTACAGTACACACTGTTGACTGGAAGCAAACTGAAGCATTGATGGAATGCGTGCAGTTGGCGTAATTCCCATTAAGGTTAAAAAGCACAAAACGCTGAATGAGGTCTGTGGCGTATCTTTCCATTACAACCTCATTCTCGGCAGCAATGCAGAACTATTGCATGATCTATGGAAGAGAGGCATCATTAAGATTAGGCACATCTACCAAGAAAATTTGAGAGCAGAGAGTCGACACTGGTGCTTTCACTCTCCATTTTGAGGATGATTGGGTTCCTAAACAGGTGAAGGTAACATCGTATGATTGCGATACGATACCTTTGAGACTGTTGACAATCATATCATTCATATAATGAGAGGTATTTCGGGTGCTGCAGAGGAAACACCACCTTCCTAGAGAAGATGGTTGACAATCGGTTTGTGCGATTCTATGAGGAGGGAGGCCTTTGGTTCTAGTATCAGTGTGGTTTCTGTCCTCATCAGTCCAACACCGATAATCTGGTGCGACTTGAAAGCGCCATAGAGATGTTGTATCTCCAAAGGGAGCACCTAGTCATGGTTTTCTTGACTCCCAACTTTCATTGTGAACTTTATGTCCCTCCAACTATTCCGTATGAAAATCAGGAGGATATTGTTGCAATATTTCATCCAAAAATCGGAGTTCCATAGGTTTCGGTGTTAAGTGTCATCGTATTCTCTGCGATAAATGGCATGGTTACTGGGGCACAGTAGCTCTAACGCTGTATGTAGACTATTTATCTCTATATCACACCTCTGGAAGTTGGGCATCATAGAACAGTAATTGCAGCTAGCTATCAACCATGTCTATAGATGGGCTTGTGACCAATATTTTAGTTTCTTTGCATTACAAATCCTGGTTGTCCATTTCTGTCAGCTCCAAACACTACAACTGCACCCTGAACGAGTTTTCTGGGAAGCTGAATGGTAGGTGGTTGACACTAATCACTTCCCGGTGGCTCCATTTTGACAGCAAATTAATGTGGCAGCACCATACACAGCAACTGAAATGGCATGTCTCAGTGAACTAAACATGCTCAAGTTTTTTAGTGATACTACTTGGAGGGCTGTCCATGCAGTGCTGCTATGGTTTCACCAAGCGATGTCCTACCTCGGCTAGACTATAGTTCTGCGGCATACGGTTCAGCAAGACCGGCGACCTTGAAAATGGACAGTATCCACCTAATTGGCTGGAAACTGGTGCTTGGGAACCAGCCCTATTTCAACCCTACTTGTCGATTTGGGTGTTCCACCTCTTTGCATTTGTCACCAAATGTGCGTAAAATGCTGCCACATCCTAGCTATCAAGCTCTCTTTACTAACCAAAGCCACCAGAGGTACGCTAATCAACCTAGTGCCACATGACTGTTTGGTACAAGGCTTGATAGCTAGTGTAATAAAATTGGAATGGCTGTAGTTAACTGTATGATCCTGATACCTAGCAATGTTTAGGCAGTTTAATAGTATAGTTTACTAAATTTTGGATGCTGGCATTCTCTAGATGGATGGATTGAATGTGAAAGAGAAGGTGGATTTTGCCTAAGTCACAGATGGTGCGAATCCGAAGATCTCTTCGCCACATGCCTGTAGGGTCTTCACTGCGAATTTCATTCCCATCTATGAAGATCTACAGGATGCGTAACTCCACTTTCTCTTGTATGCAGGCGCTTCGAGGTTATTGCTTGATGTTTCCCGCAACACCCATTAGTGCAGTGGATCCTACCTAGCCAGGTTGTGCAAAGCTGGCACTAGAATCACCTTCCTTCATTTTATTTTAGCTGATGACATGGTGTCTGCTGATCAAGCCATCTGCTTTATAGGAGAGAGTGGGTTAAGGCCAGCTATCAAAATTTTCCGATGTCATGTATAAAAAGGCATTTTTTTCATCTTTGAGTGTCGACATCAACATTTTTAAAGATCAGAATTAGTAATTTGATTGTGTTAAAAGGGGACAGGTGACCTCATAGTTCTGTTCCTTGAAACAATAATAATCATATTTGTGTCCTGTCCTGTGTGAAGTTTTTGCCGAATAGTGTCCAACACAACATTTTTGTTCTGCGGAGGTTTCACAGGCTGGACTCGGAGGAGAGTCATTCCCAGGCACTCAGTAGCATGTAGATTGTCTTTGCTTGCTCTGAAAGGCCATAACGATAAGACTTGTCATTTTTGATCCGTATTGAGTCTGTTTAGTACAATTATTTTTATTTTATCCATCTTATCAATACAATGAATCCCCAAAGGTCATACCTGTCAGTGGTCATCTGGCTGGATATCGTTCTATATCCACAGGTTGTGCCTGGTTTCCGTTCTGTGTAAACTTTTCCTAAACTGTCGGTGGTAATCTGGCTGGATATCGTTCTTTATCCACAGGTTGTGCCTGGTTTCCGTGCTGTCTAAACTTTTCCTAAACTCGTTGCGGGATTACATCACGAGAGAGTGGATAAGCTTAGTGTTGCGTAGTGATTTTCGGAGGGAAGTTTGTGGTGAGCTCGGTTGCCTCAGTTTGTCTTAGGCAGTTTCATGGTACGATTCACCAATTTCCAGAAACTGGTATTATGAAAAGCTGGAGTTGTTTACTGATAAGTGGCTACCAAAGAGATCAAATAATCCCTCCTGTATGGAATGGGCCAGTCCTTGTTTACAGGCCACTGGGGATGGACACGACAGCAAATTTGTATATATATCTGTAACTTCATTGTTCCACCTATCAATATAATTTATCCTCAATTTATAATATACAAGTATGGAATTGATAGGTAGAACAACAAACTGATAAGTATATATTTTAACTGTCAATACAGATCATCGAAAAGAAAAAAATGACTGTCATAGCGATGAACAGATATGTATTCACGCTGTGGCCACATATATGGTGTTCGGGGTATTGTTTGTTGGGGCTGGTCGCTTCCTTGGATATATCGCAATTTCACGTCAGATAGATTTTTTGAACATTCTGCAGAATATGACTATTCTGAGTGTGACAATGTTATCTGGAAGAGCCAGTACAGTTTATAGGCACCGTGCACGTCACTCTAGCGGAGCGCAGTGACACTAAAACTGAGAGACGAGGCGGGAGTACGGCATATAGCAGTGCATAAATGCAGGATAGGATAATTTTCTATTCGGGACTAAATACAAATGTGAGATTTAACAAGCATATCATTTCCAGTTTCTAACTTGTTTAGAATAAAATCTCGCAAAAAATGTTCAGGTGAAGTATGTCATGAAAATCGCCTGTTGATATTTTGAATGAAGATGAAGACAGGACTGTCTCCTTCTGCTATGAAAGCTTTGTTTGTAGTCCATCGTACAACCGTGTCACATATTTTTACCACCATTGCTTCTAGCTTTCGCAATGTCACATTCCGTGTTCTGGCCCAGTAATGAAAGTGTAGATGAGACTATGCAGTGTTCAAAAATAAATTCCTGAAATGCAGGTTGATTATCGATTGTATGGAAGTTTAACAACCTCCTACTTAGGTCTTTAGTGTTTCTCTAATCCCATTACAAGGGAACATACACTGTGAAATGGTTAGTTAATATCAAACCCAGTGGTATGATTAGTTTTTCGTCCAAATGCTATGCCGAGAGATGGAGTGACGCATTAATCACAAACGACAGTGGATTGTTGACATTGTTAGAACTTGGTGATGAGATCATTGCTGACTGAGGCTTTCCTGGAATAGCAACAAGCCTTTCCAACCGAGGAATGATTGGCATAACCCCTCCTTTTCTTCATGATGGCAAGCTGATGGCTGACGATGTCAGTGTTGCAAGTAGTGATGTAAAATACCCAGGTATTTATAAACCGGGGTAAATACCCAGGGTATATACCCGGGTAAATACCCACTTTGGGTAAATACCCGGGTATTTTAGATTTTTCATTAAAAATCCTGTGTTGTGGTAAGTTGAACCTTAAACTATGCAAACTATTCTACATTAACTTTTTAGAAATGTAACAACATTAGATAGTTAATAAAATTAAATTTAATTAGAATTGGGACTTAAAAACAGAATTAGAATTGGGAATTAGATCAGGAGATAAAATTCAATAGTTATAACCTTAAAAACTCTGGGTTAGAATTGAACTAGGCTTATTTTTGTGTGCAAACATTGAGATAAAAGTTGGGGGAAATTTATTCAAAGCATTGGCCAAGTTCTTCAAAAGGTGTAATGTACAGTTTTTCAGAACAGTTTGTAAAATCATCTCTACTTAGTATAATACAAAGTCCCCGATCTTGGATGTCACGGGTAATCTCGAGAACCTCTGGATATATTTTGATGCGGGTTTCACAATTCTGTAAAGGATATCTCGAGGATGATTTCTGTAGAAAATAATTTATTTATGATCAAAGGAAGCAGAGCAGTAACGATTTCAGTGATAAAATAAACAAAAGAAACCTGGCGTCCGAGCGCTTTTTAAGTTTATTTTGGGCAAACCGTTAAACATATCTAAATACTATGAGTGTAAGAATTGTTCTGCATGAAAAGTTCTACATAAAATCCAGGAGAGCATATCTCTATCTTCAATACATCGCCCACGATAAGTATTTTTACGTTTTCATTTCTTCCAACCATGTCCATTCTAATATTGAGGCGACAGTTTACGAGCTAGCTAAGGGCAAGTCTTATTACCCCTGTTACAGCCTAACTAGCGGGCGAATCTATTACCCCAGATACAGCCAGCAGCAAAACGTCGAGTCGTGACGGCTGGTTGTGTTTGGAGTTTCCCTGGAAGTTCAAATCGTTTTTTTTTTCATTTCGCCTGTGAACTTTCCGTTCCACAAAATACACAGTCAATTTAAGATTGGACGGAAGGGTGATTTGTGTTTCATGCACCTCGCCATTTTTAAATTACGTCTGACAAGAATTCGTTATAATTAATAGTCCAGTCAGTGATGTTAAGCTATCATGCCGAGATGTAAAACGGATATAGGTCATAGTTCATTGACATCGCAAAATATAAAAGTGCTTATCACGTAACAATGAAACAGAGCAACAAATAGTTTCTAGATTGCCACAAGAGAAAGAAAGACTTCGTTGTCGGCACCTTCAAACCGTTGCTCAAGAAGACCACCGTATGAACCACGATCAGAAACAAGCTTATAACACTAAGAAGGAAGGTAAGATATTTTTTCTCGATTCCCCTGTAGGCACAGGCAAAACGTTCTTGATTTGTGTGTTGTTCGCCAAAGTGAGGTCTGGTGGTAATATTGCTCTTGCCGTCGCATCATCTGGAATTGCAGCCACTCTTTTGGAAAGAGGAAGAACAGCACATGCAACATTTAAACTTCCTTTGAAAGTCAGCAGTAATGATGGAAACGTATGTAATATTTCAAAACAAAGTAACACTGCTAGTTTAATCCAAAATTGTTCTTTAGTTGTATGGGATGAGGCTAGAATGTCACACAAAACTTCCGTTGAAGCTGTAGACAGGACCTTGCGTGATCCAAGGAATCGGAACACACCTATGGGTGGCTGCACAGTTTTGTTCGCCGGAGATTTTTGTCAAATCTTACCAGTTGTTACCAGAGGAACGAGAGCCGACGAAGTGAACGCTTTATTAAAAATATCTTACATCTGGCAAGATATAACAAATTGGCACTCAAAACTAACATGAGAGTAGGCTACTCTTTTCTTCAGAAGATAATAGTTTGTTTGCTAATTTGTCACTTAGAGTCGGAAATGGAGATTTACTGGTCATTGACGGAAAAATTTCCCTCAGTGACGATTTCTGTGCTTTAGTAAGCAGTATTCAAGAATTGATTGATAGCGTTTATCCTCAAATCCATGGCCTATCTAACAAGTCTCATTCATGGTTTAAAGAGAGAGCAATATTATCGCCGACAAACGAACAAGTTGTGAAAACTAATGACTTGGTGTTCTCCAAATTCACTGCCCAGGCTCTAGTATATTACTCAGTAGGCTAGACGCAGTAGTCGATAGTGAAGAAGCTGTTCATTACCCTACAGAATTCCTAAATTCTTTATTTCTTTCTGGCTTGCCACCACACAAGCTTATTTTAAAAGTAGGAGTGCCTATTATATTGCTACGTAATTTACAACCACCAAAGTTATGCAATGGGACACGATTGGTAGTGAAAACTTTGAAAAACTGTTTCATTGAATCAACTATCTTAACTAGCTGTGGTACAGGAGAAACGGTCTTAGTACACAGAATCCCTATGATTCCTTCCGATTTGCCTTATCGTTTCAAACGAGTACAATTTCCAGTAAGAGTCTGCTTTGGCATGACTATAAACAAAGCACAGGATCAGACACTTAGCGTGACTGGAATTGATCTTAATGGAGAATGTTTCTCTCATGGACAGCTTTACGTGGCTCTATCGCTTGTTACATCAAACCGAAATCTTTTCGTGTTCACTGCTGTAGGGAAAACGACTAATGTCGCATACAAGGATATCTTATAAGACCTCCGTTAGAAGTAGCCTATCACCTTGCATTCATAACTGTTCCCGGGCGAAGCCGGGGTGGATTGCTAGTTCATATATAAAATAAATAATCAAATAACCAAAAGGGCTAGTAAATAGTAAATAGAAAATCAAACAAAGAATAGAAAATGAGAGGGAAGTACAGTGTCAGTTTGAATTCTGGGTAGGATGAGCTAAGCAGTGTTGCCAACCCATATGTTTGCTGGCATACAGTACATCTTCACCCATTATAGAGCCCACATACTACAAAAACTTCCTGACATGCATTTGTGTTGTTTATAGTATGATTTAAAAAATCAATATTTGAGGCGCCTAGAATCAAAACCCGCCAAATCCATATTTTATGAAAATTGAGATAAGCATTGTTTCATATAGCTTTTGCTGCACTGAATTCATTAAAACTATTATTTTGTTACAAAACCCGCTACATCCTAGTTTAAAACGGTCAAAATTGAAGCTTAGTTGCAATATCCGCCAAGTCCAACGACAGTTTCGCCATTTTTGGTCACAAAACCCGCCACATCCACATCAGCCAATAGGAGCACCCAGATCCGCCATCTTACCTTCCATGATGCTTTGCGAAGTGTGTACTCTTTACCTACGTGCATTAGTCGGAGAATGTACCCCTGCCTGACGTGATTAGAATGGTTTATGTTGTTGTACTTTCTGATAATAATTTGTTTTGGATAATTTTGACCAAGATCGAGAAGAACAATAACATTCTGGTCTGGGTGATGTTTTCCACAGAACTGACATTTGCGAACACAAGCGTGTCACGAAACCTGATTTTGATATGACTCACGTAAAGCCAGAAGCCATAAACAGAGGGATTGTCCTTCAGGCACAAGAAGTGAAAGATGTTTCGAGACTGCTTTCGAAGCATTCTGGAGAAAGATGGAGGGAAAATGTAGAGCTGCAGTTTTATTGCAATCTGCAAAGCCGTGGCGAACACGAAGAGAATAATGATGATTGAGAAACTACTATTGAGGATGAGGTAGAAACAGAAATTTCCTTATTATTGTTCAGTACTGTAGGCTACAGTATTGCCGGCCCCGTGGTGTTGGGGTAGCGCGCCTGCCTCTCACCCGGAGGCCCCAGGTTCGATTCCCGGCTCCGTCAGGGATTTTGGAAACTGACGTGAGGGCTGGAATGGAGTGCACTCAGCCTCGTTACGACAATTGAGTAACTGACCGTGGGGCAGCGCCCCGATCACGATAACAAGATTAACGGCCGAGGGGACCCGATGCGCTGGTCATGCGGCACCCCAATATCTGCAGGCCAAATGGCTGGGGATTAGGCCCTTCACGGGCTGTAGTGCCAGGGGTTATTTACTGTACAATATTATTACCCTTTCAGGAATTGATTGCCGGCGGTGGAGATGGGAACTACTCTTTATGTAATTGTGTCACACGTCAGCTTGCTTCGTTGACAGGTACAGTTGCGCGTGTAGGATATGTCTCAGCTCCAGTTTTGGATTTAACTGTCCATGGTGACATGAGCTCCTGTGACGCAATGCAGCGTGACCTATGTGCAGATTGCACTCTGTCATCGCTGTGTCCTCCGCTTCGCCCCGCAGAGCTCATGCTACAATAAACATAAACGCTGGCACAGCCACACTCAGCGGCAATCAAATCTTGAATGGGTAATATGAGTTTTATTCTTTTTCTGTTTATTCTAATAAAACACAACCGCCCCTTAAAACAACAACAACAAAACACAAAAATTATACGATTTTTTAATTTTATAACCTATATTTAGTTAACTTTCATTCAAATATTAATTTCTGAATAAAGCTTACGCAGTTTCTACAATCTCTTTGCAACTTCAAATGTATTAGGGCTCTTTGGTATCAAAACCTGCCAAATCCAAATCTTAGTAACCAACCCCGACAAATCCGAATTATTGCTTTATATTTTTCTACATACATTTTTAACTATATCGGGGATCAGCTTCGTACTTCGTCACTGTTTTTAAAAATAATTCATTCATTTTTTAGTGAAAAAAGTATTTCGTTTTTTGCTTACTCTTATTACCTCAAAAGTAGCTTTTCCCTGCCACATCTTTGTTGCTCATTTCCAGTATCGTAATAAAACTCGACCTTCTCAATCTCTTGGTATTTATTAAAAATTTAAAATACAAAACAACCAAAAGGTTTTATTCAATGTTTTATTTTATTTTAAGGAAAAAAACTAAATAAAGACTAGGTTACAGTGTCAAAACATAACATATAAACATACCCAAAAATATCTGGACATCCAATTTCCTTCTTATTTTTTTTGAAGGATCAATATTGTTCCTGAATTCAATTTAAGGCATCAAATACCTGTGTTTCAGTCCTTGTTTGTCCAACACTTCATCAACACATCAAAAAGTGTTGTTCAAAGCTCAAAAACTGAAAATACCCGGGTAAATACCCAATTTATATTTACCTTCCCACTGGGTATTTACCCATCCCACATCACTAGTTGCAAGTGTTCGCATTCATTTCGAAAGATGAATTAAAATATACAATATTTTACAGATGCTTCCGATTGAACTTCTGCCTCTTATTGACGACATTGTTTATGTATTGCGTTCTGACAAATTTGCAATCCCCTGTTATCCAAGAATAATAATAATAATAAAAAACTGAAGGCAAATATAATAGCTTGGCAATAACTAAATACTTGGATTGACAATGCCACAAACATTTAACTTTAATACAGACTCATTTAGCGGCGATAATTTTTGGCTGTCGCTCCAGAGGTCCAGGTTCAATTCCCGGCTCTGCCATGAAGTTCAATTCTGGTCTGATGGCTGGAACGGGGTACACTCAGCCTCGTGAGGAGAAACTGAGTAGAGGTGGGTTCGATTCCCACCTCGGCAATCCTGGAAGTGGTTTTCCGTAGTTTCCTGCTTTTACCCCAGGCAAATGCCGGGATGATACCTAACTTAAGGCCACCGCTGCCTACTTCCCAATCCTCACCCGAAGTACAAATAAACACTACTGCAGGCACCACAATAACATAGGTTATCAGATAAATTCTATATATAGACATAAGTACACAGGGCTGAAAGACCATGATACCAAGCCCCTCAAATGAAACAACAAACACAAAAGGATACATTAAATATTTGTCAGATGTGAGGGGTAACTGGAATAAATAAATATCCTTGTAATTATGGGTCTGCCCAGTTACAAGGATATTTATTTATTCTAGTTATATAATCTCGTCAATACGGAACAATGTCAAATGTCAACAACCTTGATGTTAACATTTCTGATAAGATGTGAGGGGGCTATAATTTTAATAGAATGTTCATAAGCTAGCCTGTAACAAGTTTAGGTAGATAATACATGAAATAAAACGGTTCAATTTCATGAATATAATTAAGAGTATAGCTGGAGTCCTTCTCTAAGGTTACGCACAGTTGATGATTCTTACTGATGTAAACAGGTCACATAAACCAACTCCTGTTAAGTGCTTTATTAGTTATCTGGCACCGAGTATGAGTATGGTATGATAAATGAAAATCCACAGCCTGCTTCCAGAGTCCGACCGGGTCAGGAATGGAATGAATGAAGCCCCCATCTAGCGGCGAGGATATGAACTGTGCCGGCTGCCGAGGCCTGACGCACTCCTCTGGGGCAATGATTAAATGAATGACAAATGAAATGATAGTGGAGAGTGTTGCTGGAATGAAATTTTGACAGGGAAAACCGGAGTACCCGGAGAAAAACCTGTCTGCCTCCGTTTTGTCCAGCACAGATATCACATGGAGTGGCCGGGAGTATGGTATGAGTTTTTTTAATCTACAGGTGAACTCCAATTATCCGAATCGCTTTCAGGAAAAAGGATTTAAGATGGAAACATAATGTTATTTGCAAAATAATGATTCTGTCTACGTGCGCTATTGCCCTTCCCTCCACGAAGCTAGTGTAAGCTCAGCGCAAACATTATTGGGATGATGAGCTTACTTTGACCGAGATGTTCAGCAAAAAATTATTTTCATTTTCTACTATTGTACAGCACGTCTTGTAAGTACATATCGTACGCTATATGTAAAAGTGTTGCTTTTCATTTAATTACATAATTAAAAAAAGCATACAGTACCGAAAATAAGCTCTTTTTCTTTAAAATACATATGTATATATACCTTGTATGTAAATCCAATTATCCGAATTTTTGATTATCCGAATGTAGTCCGGTCCCAATTGATTTGTGTAATTGGATTTCTACTGTATTTATTATTTGTTTCGTCTAACGTAAATTTTACTTCTCTTGTGTCTTCCACTATTCCCCTATCCTTACAATAGGTCGGACATTTCACTTCCAACAGTCTGTGTCCTACAGTCTTTCACAACGATTCTATCTGGGCTTCCACAAAGCCATGGTTGCAATTTATGGACAATTAAACCACAACAAACTACTTTCACATTAATCATTATCTGATAGGACGAAATAGCCTGTGGTTCCATTTCATTCCCATATGGAACATCGTGTAGTGAACGCCCCTGAGGTTAGTCACTTGTCATAGAAGAAGCTAAATTTTCATAGTTTCCCTTCTGGTTTGATGCGATGAGGCATGGTACTCGCCAATATTCTACATTTTCTTTCTTAGTACCGGTACCATTCTGAGGACTCGCCCTGTTCCCGAGTTGTCACGGAATTGTGAAGCGCTTTGTCACTGTTACCATTGTTTCCAAATACCCACTGTTCCCTCTCATTCAAAGGTCTGAAAATTATTTCTCCACGTATGTCACAGTGATTCTCGAGCAATTCCAAAGTAACTTTATCACACTCCTCTTTCAAAATAAAATTCTCAGCAGAATTTACTACATAAGATTACAGTATTCCTACAAGTGCATTGAATTTCTGATTTGCTTTCTGCCTGAAACATTCTCCGTAAAGGACAAGGTATTCCTGCTATGGAGTTTTGTGAATTTTTTCAAGGATATAATTCTTTAATGCGCTTTCCTCTTGGAATATTTTTCTTTCGCAGCACTTACTGAATTGGGTTTTCCGCAGGCTTGGGGCACATCAGTTTAGAAACATAATAATAATAAAAAATCACCGCAGCAATTTGCTCGCAAGTATTTCCACGACCAGCTCAGTGTCATTCTGTGAAATATAATAGTAAATATAATGTGAAAGTAATTTAATAAACATGTTAGATGTAACCACACAGCAATGGGTGGGAACATAGCATAATATGATACTTGGTAAGACGGAAGCGAAACAGACGTTTTCCGCTGCTGCTTTCAGAAAGCACTCATCTTCTCGCTTCAATTCCCCCATTTTATTTACATGCCCACTTATGTAGAGATTTCTACCTCTCCAATTATTTTTTCGCCAACGTTTGGGTGTCTAATCGGTAAAAAGCCACAATTTAATTGACTCTCACACATGGCTTTAAACGACTGACGTGGCTTGACGTGCACCTGCCTCACATTCCTTGTTTTGCAACCCAGCACAGTGCGGCGCCACTAGTACAATTTCAAGGTTCGTGCACGGTGCCTATACACAAGTGGTAGCATTCAAGAAAAGTCTTTGGAGCAGGACAGCGTTGGCTAGAACGTTTGGGTCCCTCGACCTTATTGAAAATGTATGGATAAGATGGGAAAGACAACAGGCAATACTGGCTTCACTCTCGCCCACTTTCTCATGAAGACATTCAGTTGGATGCAAGGGAAGAGTTGACTCTAAATAATTAATACTACTAGACGTTCATTGAGTGAATCCCACGCTGGCTTAAGGTATTGGTTTTAAAGAATATTTCAAATGGTCCTTTTGAGGACTAAAATTAGATTCTAGAAAAATGCAAGATTTTACAAGGAATATAAAGACAAATGCATTATATTAACATAACACTTAACACACTAAAGCATTAAGGAAGGAGACTAATCAATCCGGATGGGGGATTTCTTCTATTTATTTATGATTGCTTGATTTTAGGCCTACTTATTATTATTGTTAATTATTTCTAGTGGACACTGACAAAAGGTGGTCACATAAGCCTATTTTTTTTTCAGAAATGAAAATGGGCTAAAAATTGCAATCAATTGGGAGGAAAAAAGATGATTATGACTAAAGTCATCAATTACAAGGGGGAAAAAATGAAGTCAAGTCATATATAAGGTGCGTTCAAAAAGTAACGAGCCGGAGGCATAATTACAGAAACCAGTACCTGTATGTTAGAAGTATTGATCCTGGCTGTTGAGGCACTTGTCCCACTGTGACACAAGGTGGTGAATGGCTGTCTCATAAAATTCCCTGGGCTGCGATGTGCACCAGTTCCGCACGTACATCTGGACGTTGGCGTCCAAGGTGAATTGTTGGCCCCGCAGAGCCCTTTTCAGGGGACGAAACCTGGCGTAATCACAGGGAGAGAGGTCTGGGCAGTATGGAGGGTGGCCGAGAACCTCCCATTTGAATTTCTGCAGGAGTGCCGCGACTGTGTTGGCCGTATGAGGTCGTACATTGTCGTGGAACGTCCACGGCGGCTATGGCGTTCAATGTCACTCAGCGGTCATAGGTAATGAGTGCATCAACCAGCTGGACATCATCGGTAATGCAGGGGGTTGCCCCAGACCGGACATCATCGGCTAACGACATCTGTCCTTCCCTGAAGCGCTTGTGCCACGCCTTGACCCTTGCAAGGGACATGCAGTGTTCGCCGTACACTTGTGACATTCGGCGATCAATGTCCGTTCCCTCTACTCCTTCCGCTGTCAGAAACCGAACAACACCTCTATGCTCTTCGGTTGACACCCTGTCACTGTTTGGAATGCGACTGGCAGCATTGGACGATTGATGCATGCTGCGGCTCGCTTTGTATCTCACGTGACGTGTACGCGTGCCCTCTAGCTACGGGCTGTGACCTTCCACGCTCTGGTCAGAACCACACCTCGTTACACCCTGCGATTAGCCGATGTAGTCACCGGTTTGCGCATTCCAGCCTCCGGCTCGTTACTTTTGTGAACGCCCCTTATACATAAAAAGAATCTTCCACTTTTTCATTTTTGTTTTGCTTTTTTTGCTGTGTATGTGCACCCACTAGAAATATTTGTCATAATAGAACTTTTCAGTGGTCTTGAATATGTATGTAATCCGAAAATAAAGTTATTCGAGGTAAGAATAGAAATAAATTTTTCACTGCTTAATTCAATCTTTTGAGAGTAGGCCTATAAAGTTCAAAATTTAATTGGGGAGCATGTTAAAAAAAACCTTTGTCTCAATGATCCGGAGGAAAATGTGAGGGCTATGGAAAAGTTTGGAATAACACAAACGTTGCTCCGCATTGAACGGGCAAGGTATCCTGGGTATTCTTGTTGAGTAGAACATAGAGGGAAGCAAGTTTTGTCAACCCTGTGGTGTGAAATCTAGAAATGGAGAAGAAAGAGAAATGAGCAGTGTTCTGGATAATTCAGGGAAACTCATTGTAGATACCAAGGAAGCACTGGCAGGAATTCCTCGAAATGTTGTTAAATGGGGCATTTTCATGTCCTCAGGTCTCTAAACTAGGCCTACACTGACTGGGCAAAAAAAATAAAAATGATCACCTGACAAATTCAACATTACTTTCTTTCAAATCATAAATATGAACGGTATAGGCCTAGTAAAGTACATACTGTAGTTATAGCATGGAGGTAAGGTTAATTGGTTTCCTGGATGCATTACCATTCTTCATTGTCATTGTTTTACTTAACAATAGTGATTCTTTGAAATGATGCTGTTTCCCGCGCCATCTCTATCGTCAACAATAGAATGTTTTATTCTTTTTTCTTTTGCCACTTGTTGGCATAGGAAAAGATCAATACAGCCATATCCTCGGTTCTTGTGCAATTCAGAAACGAATATGCGCTTGTGGCCTGAAGATGTTGCCAGGGCAGTGGTTCTGATCGAAAATGGTGGCGTGCACATCTTTCCGCGTGAAACAGCATCATGTCAATGAATCGCTATTGTTAAGTGAAACAATGATGTGAAGAATGATAATGCATCCAGGAAAACAATTAACCTTACTGCCATGCTATGAACAGTAAGTTATATACTAGGCTTAGAGCGTTTATATTTATGATTTAAATGAAAGTAATGTTGAATTTTTCAAGTGATCGGTTTTATTTGCCGGCCAGTGTATATTTCACCCAAAAGAAATGCATTTTTTTGTGTATCAATTTTTCCGGTCAAAGTTAGGTTGCTGAAGAGCACTTCAGAACTATTTTGGTCGAAAACTTAATTTTTTACGATAATTCTAAGTTGGCATAACCTCATGACACTGTCCCCACCTATATGTTCTGCATTTGAACACCTATGTTTATTACTATGGTTAAGATAATAGAAATATAAAATGTGCCTTTCATTCAGCACAATATCTAGATTATGCTGTGTCTTTGCTGGATTTTTAAACTTATTTTTTAAAAGGTTTTTGCTCAAAATGAATTTGTCCCCCAGTTTTCACAAAAGACATCTTCAGGAGTGACATTGTGTTTAAATAGCAGCACTGCAGTCATTTGTTTCGGGGAGTTCAGGAACACCGTGAAAAGTACAGGGAGAAGAGAAAAGAAGACTTACAATGGGTAGGGGAATACAAACTATACATACCAGAACACCTATTTTATAGTTTCATAAACTTACACACTATATATATACATTTTCTGTTTTATATTATTTATTTTCTAGTACTGTATCTTCAAATTTAGGAATTTCCAACGACGAAAAAAAATCAGACACGAGTCCAACGAAACAAAGAAATGTGCGGTGAAATTGGAGTGTGTGGGATAACAATAGGAGGTACAAAACACATACCAGCAGCCATCCCTAGTCCATAGACTTCTCAGGATTTGAGACGGCCCTGCACTGTGGCTCCAGCGACGCCAATCAGACACAATGTCGGCCAACAATCTCATAATTTACCAAAGATGCAACGATCAGACCTATCGGAAATGACCAGAAGTGGATCGTCAGTCAGCACCAGCAGTCCAATGTTCCAGTTTTGATTGATTAGACTGAAATTCCAGGCAACAACAATGCTGTCAACTTTTTTACACCACCCACAAGAGTCCCTCTTTCAAAAAAAGTAGCAAACTGAAGCAAGTACGACGGAACAGAAAGAGAACCAAGTTGGAAATTGGCGCACTCAAAATAAAGATAAAAGTACTTGAGCGTGAAAACCAAGCTATAAGACGACATTGTTGGAAATTACAAAAGCAATTTCAGTGACAAAAGAATCTAACAATGACACGTGAATTATCTAAGGCTACCAATCAAAACCAACTTCAAACTCCCAGTAGGAAAGCTGTTCAACTTATAATTCAAGAACTGGAATCGACATGTGAGGTCAAATTACCTCCTAAAGTAAAAGGAAAACTTAAGTTCAAAGATTTAAAATCTGTGCATTGTGCAACCTAAGTTAAGAATAGTAATTTATTGTTTGTTGAGACTGCAGTCATGAAATGAAGTATGTTAACTTTTTAAGTAACATTCTATAAAAGAATAATAAAAATTATTTAAAAAAAATACAATTTTTTGTCTCCATATTTAAAACCTCAAGAGTGACACTGTTATAAAATCCTTTCTTTTTTGTACAACTTCAATCTTAAAACTAACACCCAGTGGTCTATTTGGAAAGAGTGAAGCATGAGCAACATCCTACGTTAAAAATAACTTCAGTTGTATGGTACGCAATAAAGGAGTTGACAAAAATAAAGACACACGTATTAGATTGTCACTCATGAGAATCAATATAAATGGTGCCAAACCGAATTAGAGTTCCACGCGTGGATAGGAAAGGATGAACACAAAATTCTAAAGAAAAACGCTCCACTTTTATTTAATAAAAATACCACACAAAAATTATGACATTCCTGTCTAAATCACAGGGTTGTAATAATAAAGTCCTTGACCCTGAGATTCCTAACCGAAATAAATTGGTGAACCTTCACTTTAATTAAATGTGTCTTATTAAGAAAAAAAAAGTGTTCAATCGTGTCCATGCACAATCTGACAATTCTCTGATTTATTACTCACATGGATCATTTATTCAACATGCGCACTTGTTTTCAACCATTCACAAATTATTAATTGTTGCACACAAATTGTCATAATAAACCTGCTTGAAATTCCAAAATCAAATATTAATACAAGTTTAGTTGTAAGTATGAAGTTAATTTGTTTATTAGCTATATGTCATTGTTCTATTAGACTGTGGTGTGTGTGTGTGTCTGGTGAGGGTGCATGTGAGTGGGCCTGGTGACAGACTGTTTTAGTGGTAGTATTTGTTTGTTGGTGAAACTTTAGTATTTTTTTCGTTAGTAGAATTTTGGTATTTAATTGTTAGTAGAAGGTTAGTATTTTGTAGTAGAATTGCTCTTTACTTATTCTGAAAGGGAGTAGCAGCCTTCCAGAATAAATCAATTCTTTACTAGTCTAATAGACGGTTAAGATATTGATATTATAAGCCAACTAATGGCTACACTGCGTTCTGCTGCACGGCTGAAAGCAACGGGAAACTACAGCCGTAATGCTATTCCCGAGGATATGCACCTCTCTATGCATAATTACATGTGATGATGGCCTCCTCCCTTGTAAAATTCCAATCCGGAGGTAAACTAGTCCCCCGTTCGGATCTCCGGGTGGGGACTACTCGAGAGGGGGTTAACATCACAGAAGTGACAAAGAGGAAATCTGACATTCTACGGATCGGAGCGTGGAATGTTAGAAGTCTGCTAGGAAGTGGAAAGTTAGAAAACTTAGAAAGGGAAATGGATAGGTTGAGGTTGGGATTAGTGAAATGCGCTGGCAGGAAGAGCAGGACTTTTGGTCAGGAGACTATAGGGTCCTTAGCACTAAATCAAACAATGGCCAAGCAGGGGTTGGTCTCATATTGAGTAGGAAACTTGGACAGCGGGTGGAATATTATGAGCAATACAGTGAACGGATTATTGTAGCAAAAATCAATACTAAACCTACGTGCACCACAGTGGTACAAGTCTATATGCCTACCAGTCAAGCTGATGATGAGGATGTTGAAAAGGTCTACGAAGAAATAGATGACATTCTGAGGTATATCAAAGGTGATGAAAATGTTATAGTAATGGGAGATTGGAATGCTGTGGTAGGAAAAGGGAGAGAAGGGAAGATAGTAGGAGATTTCGGATTAGGTGAAAGAAATGATCGAGGAAGCAGGCTGATGGAATTCTGCACCGAACATGAGCTGGTCATAGCTAACACCTTATTCAATAACCACAATAGAAGAATATACACATGGATGAGACCAGGAGATACAGGGCGTTACCAAATCGACTTCATTATGGTCAAGCAGAGGTTTCGAAACCAGATTTTGGATTGTAAAACATATCCTGGTGCTGACATAAACTCTGACCACAATCTGGTTGTAATGAAATGCAGATTAAAGTTGAAGAAACTGAAGAAAAGTCAAAAGCCAAAAAGGTGGGCAATAGACAGACTGAAAGTAAAGGATGTAAACGAAAGATTCAAGAAGAGTATAAAGGAAGGACTAATCAAAACCCCTAAACAAACTTCAATTGCAGACGAATGGGCACTTTTGAATAATGAAATAACAAAATCCGCAGAAGAAAACATTGGTAGGAAAGAAAGAATAGGTAGAAAACCGTGGATCACTCAGGATATACTAGAATTGATGGATGAAAGGCGGAAACACAAGAATCTAAGAGATGAAAAGGGGAAAGCAGAATACAGACGTCTGAGAAATGAGGTTAACAAGAAGTGCAAGGAAGCGAAAGAAGAATGGTTGAAAGAGAAATGTGCAGGTATAGAAAATTGTCTGAAATTAGGAAGAGTAGACACAGCTTATCGAAGGATTAAGAATACTTTTGGGGAAAAGAAGACTAAGTGCTGTAATATTAGGGACACAAATGGAAAGCCTCTAACAGATAGGGAAGAAAAGGTTGAGAGATGGAAAGCTTACATAGAGTGCTTGTATAAGGGAAAGGAGATCGAGAATCATGTAATGGAAAGGGAGGAGGAAATTGATGAGGATGCAAAAGGAGATTTAATATTGAGATCAGAATTTGACAGAGCATTAGAGGACTTAGGCAGGAACAAAGCACCAGGCATAGATGATATACCGATTGAGTTGCTACGCTGCATAGGAGATGAAGGTCTGATCAGGTTATTTCACTTGGTGTGTAGGATTTATGAGACAGGTGAGGTACCCCCTGATTTCAAGAAGAATGTTATCATCCCTATACCAAAGAAAGTGGGAGCTGACAGATGTGAAGATTACCGTACAATCAGCTTGATTACTCATGCTTCAAAGATCCTGTCTAGAATAATTTACAAGAGGATTGAAAGCCAGATAGAAACGGAGTTGGGTGAAGACCAGTTTGGTTTCAGGAGAAATGTAGGAACAAGGGAAGCTGTACTAAGTCTTAGGCTGATTTTGGAAGGTAGAATAAGGAAAGATAAGAGAACGTTCATGGCATTTGTAGACTTAGAAAAGGCTTTTGATAACGTTGATTGGACTAAATTGTTTGACATTTTGAAATCTATTGGAATAAAGTACAGGGATAGGAGGGTGATATACAATCTATACAGAAACCAGACAGCAGTCATTCGAGCTGAAGGACATGAGAGAGAAGCTGGTATTCAGAAAGGTGTAAGGCAAGGCTGCAACTTATCACCCATACTTTTCAATCTTTACATTGAACAAGCAATGAAGGAAATTGGAGAAAAATTTAAAGTGGGAGTGAAGATTCAAGGAGAAATAATTTCTACTCTGCGATTTGCTGATGACATCGTCATCTTGGCCGACAAGCCTGAGGATTTGAATGAGTTTTTGAATGGTATGGATTCCGTCTTACGGAAGGAATTCATGATGAAAATTAATAAATGTAAAACAAAAATACTGGAATGCAGCCGAAATAAATCAGAAACCTCTATGGAGATCAAATTGGCCGGTGAAAAGCTGAAGGAAGTAGGAGACTTCTGTTACTTAGGAAGCAGAATAACCAGTGATGGACGAAGCATAGAGGATATAAAAGGTAGGTTGGCTCAGGCAAGGAAAGCCTTTCTACAAAAAAGGAATCTGTTGACATCGAATATAGATTTAGGTATTAGGAAGTCATTTTTGAAAGCCTTTGTCTGGAGCGTGGCGCTCTATGGAAGTGAAACTTGGACTATTGGTGCAGCAGAAAAGAGGAGAATTGAAGCATTTGAAATGTGGTGTTACAGGAGAATGATGAAGATCAGATGGGTAGATAGGGTTACAAACGAAGAGGTATTAAGGCGAGTGGGAGAGGAGAGATGTTTCTGGCGACTGCTAATGAAGAGAAGAGATAGGTTGGTAGGACACATACTAAGACACCCAGGAATAGCAAGCTTAGTTATGGAAGGAAGGGTCGAGGATAAGAACTGTAGGGGTAGACCAAGGTTAGAATATGTTAAACAGATTGCCTCGGATGTAGGGTGTGGTAGCTATGTAGAAATGAAACGATTAGCTCAGGACAGGGAGGCATGGAGAGCTGCATCAAACCAGTCAAAAGACTGAAGACTCAAACAACAACAACAATTATTTTTGGTGGCACAACATGACAACTCAAGTTTAATGTTGCAGTAGTCCATTATTAACAAGAATGAGTGAAAAAATTGCTTTAAACTGAGGAAAAATAAAAATAATTATTGTGTCACTCGTGAGTTTCATTACATTTCTCTGCATTACAGCAATCAGAATTTATTTTCCTGTCTGACCATCAACGTTTTGATGTGCAGAAGGATATTACACAAATTTTGAGCCCCTTTCCAAGCAAATGCGACAGCATTTCAATATTGGCAACGTTGTTAATTTTGAGAGATGAAATTAGACAAAAATATGAAAATGGTCCAAATGTTAATGGAGACTTTCCTGGCAATGTGGCAGATTTTGAGATTATGCCGGAGAAGAATGATGATGGGAACTGGATCACGGAAGTAGAGAGGGTGGTAAATAAACTACAATGTCACATAGCGGCAGGGGTAGATGAGATTAGGCCAGAAATGGTACAGTATAGTGGGAATGCAGGGTTGAAATGGTTCCTTATGATAATCGAATTGGTATGGGTTTCAGGAAATGTACCATCTGACAGGGCAAAAGCAGTAATCACCCCAATTTATAAGCAAGGTAACAGGAGAGATTGCAATAATTACAAGGAGATTTCATTGTTAAGTGTCCCAGGTAAAGTGTACTTGGGCATTGTAGAAAGGAGAGTTTGATCATTAGCCGAGGGTAAGTTGGTTGAAAACCAGTGTGTCGTTAGACTGCAACGAGGGTGTCAAGATCAAATTTTTATTATGTGCCAAGTTATTGAGAAATGCTATGAGAGGAATAGGCAGTTGTGTTTGTGTTTTGTAGATCTAGGGAAGGCGTAGGTTAGAGCAGAGGTTTCCTTTAGGTGGTCCGCGGACCCGTAGGGGTCCGTGACGGTTGGCCAGGGGGGTCCGCGAAGAGTCGTCAAGAATTAACCCAATACTGAAAATGTATACCTGCCAACTCTCGCGATTTAGGCGGGAGACTCCCGATTTCAGACCATTTCTCCCGCCTTCCCGCTTAACGTATTAAATCTCCCGATTTTTCAAAAATCCCACGCGTAATTTCGGATTGAATGTGCGAGATGACACTCCAGTCGTCTATCGAACGGATCGACTTTACGTGTTTTGAAGTTATATCTCAATACCGCAGTATCGCTCTGTATCGATACCGGTAATCGACAACTGCGTACAAACTCCCGCGTTGCGTCGTACTGTTATACAAAATTGGCTTCGAATACGTCCTTGTTTGAAATCGTCGATGGTTAATTCAGCGCTTGGTCCTAGATGTTTTGCATAATCACATGTGGGTGAGAGTTATTGTACGCTGCGGAATATTGTATCTGTTTCACACGTGAAATTATATGATTTGCGTATAACTTTGTTAGATGTTGTTGGCGTTAATATGCCTGTAGGCTATTGTGGTTTTTCGATCTGAGTGATTGCATCGGGTTCCTCGGTAATATGGCGAAGAAATATGATGTGACGTTTAAAAGTTTACATAAAGATGACTTTCCGCATATAACTGAGTCAAGAAGAGGCGCAACATTTGCATTTTGTAGTGTATGTATGTGTGATTTCAGCATCTCGCATGGTGGAAAGGGGGACATTTCAAAACATGTGCTCTCAAAGAAACATAAAGACAATGTACAGTGTGTTGGGAAAAACAAGAAACTTGATTATTTCAAGTGTAAGGAGGAAGACACTGACAGTATAACACGTGCAGAAGTATTGTTCACATCGTTTATTATTGAACATAACCTCCCTGTCAATTGTTCCGATCACGCTGGTCCTTTATTTAGGAAGATGTTCCCAGACTCAAAAATTGCCGGGAGATATGGCTCAGCCAGAACTAAAACGTCTGCCATCCTTGCAGAAATGTGCATTCCCAATTATGTAACTTCCAACTTGAAGATGTGACATCTATTGAGGAAGAAGAGAGAATTGATGTGAAGTGGGCACTGGTAGGCCAAATGAAATGTAGTGGTGGGGTACTAAAGTATGACAAATTGTCTAAAGTTATGCTTTCCATTCCGACCATTCCGCATGATATGCAGAGTGTGAGAGGATGTTAAGTCTTGTCAGAAAAACAAGAACGCCATTCAGGTCGTCTCTCTCCGACAAGACTTTGGACAAACTTATAACTCTGAAGTCGATTCTGAAAGGGAAATGTTTTGAGCAAGAATATAGCAAGACCTTTTTGAAGAGGGCAAAATCAGCCACAGTAACCTGCAACAACGATCAATTATATGATCTTCGATTCGTCACTAGTTTTGTATGCCTGAGAGTGGTCGAAAGAAAGGTATGCTTGTTTGATCGACTAGTTAGAATTTAAAATTACTCAGTCTTAAGTACATTTGTAAACTGGGATGTCATATCATGTTAGTCATGTACAGTTTAATAGTGTAACTTATATAATATTTGCTATAATGCCTTAGCCTGTGTATGTATTTTGTTGCGTTGCATCCCCCCCCCCTCCAAATCGCCGCTGCGTTGATCTCCCGATTTTTCATTTTGAGAGGTTGGCAGGTATGAAAATGGAAAACTGAGAAAGTACAAAGAGTTCCTTAAAAATAATAATTATGCGTTGCCATCCATAGCATAAGTGGTGCACTCGTATGTGACGCAGCGTAATTTGAGCATTTCAAGTTTCCCTCTAGAGGGCGTTCTGTTCCTTTATCTCTGTGTTCTGCTCCGCAGCCATTTTGCGTGTTTACATATTTACACGAGTTTTGAAAGTTGAAACTTTTGAATGTTTTAATAGTTAAAAGTCCATTGAATATGGATCGTTGGTTGAAGAGTGGATCTTTAAAGTGAGGTAGGCCCACTGCTACAGTTAGTAACGAAGATGAATCTTTGGTAATAAATATAGAAGTGAAGGACCGCCTGCTGCCTCTCTTGAGCCTAGCCATTCAAAGAGTAAGCCTGCTCCGAAAAGTAGGAAATACGACATAAAATATTTAAGAATTGGATTTACGTATTTGTGGACCTGAAGATTGTCCTAAGCCTCAATGCGTGATATGCTTTGAAACCCTTGCCAACAAGAGTATGAAACTTGCAAACCAAAAATAGCTCAGTATGCCTTCTTTCCTAGGGGAAGTAAAGCCGGTGGGCCCATGTCATAGATTTATGGCATGCAATAGATCCTTCCACTAACTATAATTGTGTGAAGCAAAATTTGTAAGTTAGATTTGATTGACGCTCTATTAAGTTCCAACGTTCACCACCAGGTGCATGTTGCAGTGGCATATAGTAGCCAAGTTCACAGCTAGGTGTCGTTGACAGTTGCATTTGGTAGCATATGTAGGAAATGTGAATGAAAATGCAATGCTTGCATCCTATGAAGTATCTCAGCTTGTCCCAAAACTTGCCAAAAACCATACCATTGCTGAAGAGCTCATTCTACCTTCAGCAATTATTTTGTGCAAGAGAATGCTTGGCGATGCTGCCGCAAAGCTTATAAGTACCGTCCCGCTGTCTAACAATACTGTGCAAATACGAATTACAGATATGTCAAGCAATATTGAAGAGACGTTGTTGGCAAATCTTCATATGTGTGGCATGTTTGCTCTACAGTTGGATGAGAGCACAGACATATATAAAAAAAAAGGCGATAATGTTGGTTTCTGTACGTTTCTTATGTCATGACGAAATATATGAAGATGTTCTTCTTTCCTGTGGACTAGTAGAGAGGTTCCCATCAGGAATTTAAATATTTTAGGTCTTGACTTAAAAGATTTTGGAGCAGGGGGTCCGTGCTTACACAACGATCGCCTTAGGAGGTCCGAGAAACATTCCGAATGGGAACCTCTGGGTTAGCGTATCTAAGGTGAAGATACTGAGCATCCTGAGGGATTATGGTATTGAGGGAAGACTCCCAGAGGCAATCAAAAGTATTTATGTTGATAGTCAGGCTGCGGTGAGAGTTGAGTAGGATGAATTCTTGGATCAAGGTTGTTACAGGAGTGAGGCAAGGCTATAACCTCTCACCACTGCTGTTTATTTTATATATGGACCATTTGCTGAATGGCATAAACTGCCTGGGTGGGATTTAATTAGGTGGAAACCAGGTGAGTAGTCTGGCCTGTGTTTATGATCTGGTATAATGACAGTCTTCGTCAGGAGCTTGCAAGCTAACATGTTAGAACTTGACAAGAAATGTGGGGAGTATGGTACAAAGATCAGCATTTCAAAGACGATGATTATGTCGGTAAGAAACGCAAGAAAATAAAATGCCTGGTAGGAGGAACAAAATTGGAGTGGAGCAGGTGGAACATTTGAAGTACCTGGTCTGTGTATTCTCTAAGGATGGTAGTATGGGGAAGGAAATAGTCGAGGTGTGGAAAAGCCAATACAGGGAGTTCTCAGTTGTGATCTTCAGTATTCTGTAAGAAAGATGTTATTTTAGCGACAAAACTCTCCCTACATCGCTCAGTATTAAACTGACCTCACTGTATGGGTGTGAGATCTGATGTATAAGCTAGAGGTAACTGATATGAGGGTAGCATGAATGATGTTTGAGACAAATAGATGGGAGCAATGGCAGGAAGGTACTCTGATGAATAGATAAAGGCTAATGGACATGCTAGATGAAGCCGTACATATAAGCTGACTCTGATTGTGGGGTCATGGGAAGAGAATGGGGAAGGAGAGATTACGTAAGAGGCTAATGTATTCAGCTGTAGAGGGATAGAGAAGCAGAGGTAGACCTAGGAGGCGATGGTTAGATTCAGTGTTGAACGATTTCAAAGTGAGAGGTGTGGAAGCAGAGGATGTTGCAGTGCTAACTGCTAATAGGGTATCATGGAGCGACTTGTTCGTAATTATTGGTTTGCAGACTAGACTGGACACTGAAAGGAAAAACAGTCTCAAGTTTAAATGTATATATGCACTTTTCTTCGTGATGTTTATATTGTGTATCATTTCCTTTTCCATTCTTGCAGAGAGTATTTTGCTCCTAAAGCTCCTGGAGCTTCAAGTGGTAAATCACAAGCTGAATTGGGGGAATCATCCCAGACCGATCCCATATGTGAGAAGTAAGTTACCCTTATTCAGTAGTTTTTTTTTAAATTACTATTATAATTTTAAAAATTGAAGTATATGGTAAAAGAGGCTTTTTTATGGCTATGAAAAAATAGAACAATATGTTGGATCCATATCAGCAGTGGCTGATCCAGCATCTTGGAGTTAAATCTAACATAATTTTCATTTATCTTGCTCTTAGCATAATGCATTAATCTAGCATCATTTCCTCTGTGCAATATTTATGTATAGAAGAATTAACCTTATGCACTCCTATGTCGAGTGGGGTTCAACATTAGAATATTTAACTTCCGCTCCGAAGTCAAGTTCCGCACGACATGACGATATCCTGTACTTACAGCGCTCATGACTTCTGTGCTGTATTCCGGTATTGTGGAGCCATCTAGTGGTCTCCGAGAGAGCACATTTCCCTATTTACTATAGTTTGTGGAAATTGTAATGAATTTTTAACCTTGGTTATTCTCGAATGTTTATGACAGTTTTAAGGATGATATAGATTAAATGCATACATGGCGTCTGCTTTATCTTCCAAATGTACTGCACTATAAAAAACTACAAGTATTAATGTTGTGTGTGTTCTAACTGTAAATATATTTCATACAACATAATTATATTTTGTGTTAGATTGTTTTGTCGAGTTCACTTCCTACTGTTGTTCAGTTCAGAAATTAAGTTTGGAGCAGGAAGCATACGCTTTGGGTAAGAGTTCAAAAGGTTAAATGATAATGATCTACAATATTGTTTTTTTTTTCCTCCTAATTTGTAACTCTGTTATTGTGAGCATTATTTTACATGGACTTAAATAAACCAATTGTGAGTTTTAAGTAAATAATTTTTGGACCAGCAGCTAATTCAGTTGTAGAACAAGTAGGTTACAGTTCATATTACCTTTATTCATAACGTTCCCTTCGTTTGATACTGAAATATATCTGGATTTTTGTAATATATTAATTTCAGTAGTAGTAATGAAATTTCATCTGGCATGAAACCTACAGATTAGCTTGGTTTGCATTGATTTTGGAACGTCTTGCATTTAAAGTTTTTGGGAATCTAAACTTTTTAGTTGATCTGGTATAGGTGGGGTAGGTAAAATATCCTTGACTCTTCCCAAACGGAATACGAATATATCCGGAGTGTACTTTTCAGCTGCGAGCGCAAAACTGATATATCCGCAAAATTCCTACTTTTCAACCTGGCGCCTTTTTCCGTGAAATAGTTAAGGTTAAACCCAGGAGATGGCACCACTATGCAGACACAAGATTGATATTTAATTATGTGACCCCTAGAGACCTCGTTGACTTAACATATACCTGCAGGCAGTTGTTGCTTCAGATGAATGCACGTGTCATTGCGTAGTTGGTGAAGTGAGTGCATTTTCGTAGTGTTTATTTGGTGATGTGAGCATAATTTCATGGAAAAGGCTATGGAATGATGAAGATATAGTGTCTGCTTTGGATTTGAGTGATGGTTTGTAATGTTCCACACTTATTAATTAACTTTACAACCCTCTGATGCTACTCAAACTTCAAGTATCGACAGGTAAGCGAAATATACGAGAGTTCTAATTAAATTTAATGCATGAAAAATATTATCTACATATTTTGAATTTTTGAAAATCAAAATCCGCTCGGAGCCATTAAAGTATCCGCTCGGGAAGGGCTAAAGATGTTAAAAATATTTAATAAAACTAGCAGAAATATCTGTTCTTCAAACTGTCTGTGGTATTTATTGGTTTAAGAAGTATCACATAGGCTATTTACATTTCAAAAGTAGTCTCATATTTTTACTTGTTTATCAGTCTAATGCATAATTAACCACTACCGAATTGAACATCTTCAAGATGGCTCAATGGTAGTAACAAAGAAGCAGAGCAGAGGAAGATACGTTAATTTTGAACAATTATGCTCTTACAAACTATATAACAAATAATTATAAATAAATAAATATAGCCTAGATAATCCCATAAGGGCAAAGGCCTCCTGCGAGCAGGGACGTGCTCTGGTTTAAACTCGTTAGGCGAGCAAGTCCTAAGGAGTTGTGTACAAGTTTTCAATCTACTTGCTGCACTTCCCTGTAGTTCAAAGAATTACCCTACTTTAAATTAAGAAGGCAATGCATGCTTCCAGCAACAACAGTTTTTTTAAAAATGAAATATCAGTGTAATGAAACTCTTTGAAACAACATTGTAGCACTACTGGCAACATCACAATTAATGAAGCATAAGTGAAATTGTAACTACCTCTCTTTGACAAGTTACCTGAACAAATGCTGCTAGAGTAGATGGAAAATATAATTTTGGGTTTATTCTCTGCTATCAACCGTGAGTTACAGATACCCCATTGGAGCAGGTAGACCACTTCTCGTATCTGGGCAATCTGCTATCTGTACACGGCAATTGTGGGCAGGATGTTGAGAAGAGAATCGGTGCTGCCCATGCGGCATTTGGGCGACTATCGCACCGGGTCTTCTTGAATAAAGATCTGGCCGTGAAGACGAAGCTCATGGTGCACCAAGCTGTTGTCATCTCAACGTTGTTGTATGGCTGTGAAACCAGGACCCTTTATCGACATGACTTCCGAAAGCTTGAGCGCTTCCATCAACAGAAACTTTGATCCATCCTTAAGATAAAGTGGGAAGACCACATCACCAATCTTGATGTTCTTGAGAAAGCGCATGCTAATAGTGTAGAATAATCCATCATTGGTCATCAACTTAGATGGATTGGGCATGTCCATCGGATGGATGATACGAGACAACCACGCCAGGTTCTGCATGGTGAACTCACCTCCGGCATCAGACCTCATGGAGGCCCTAAGAGACGTGACAAGGACCAATTTAAACAGAATATGAAGTTGACAGTTCTCAGTCCACAAACCTGGGACCAGTTTGCTAAAGCCTGTTCAACTTGGCGCCAGACCATCCCGGCTGCTGTCAAAATGTTTGAAGAAGAACGTCGTAGAATTGTTACGGCCAAGCGACAAGCAGGAAAGCTCCGTGCCGCACAGCCACGCCCTCCACCAACAGTTCTGTGTGATCTGTGTGGACGTTTGTTTCATGCACGCATTGGGCTGTTCAGTCACCGCTAACATGCCCAGAGACCTCAACCTTAGATTATTTTAGACTGTTTTGGAAGAAGATCTATACTCGGAAACGAGTTAAAGCCGACTACGACAGCCCCTACAACATGTTCATGTTGATAGTCATCCCAGAACAGAATTTTTGTATGCATTGTAGCTTGTTAACATTTCTTGTATTGTCTGAAGGCGCTATTGAAAAGCTTGGAATGATCTCAGCATCTTGTGCTAACGGTGATGTCAATGTGGCAGATTCATAATGTACAGTGGCATCATTGTGGCACCAATTTTCTACATCAGTCAGTAAGCTGGCATTCTCGGAAGATACCTACGTTACAGAATAGAGGTCAAATTGTGACCCAGGGGATGTCAAATTATCCTGAAAGTGTTATGGACACCGTTGATCATGGAGAACAGCAGGCTACTTACTGTATCATTATTTTGTACAACTTCCCTTAACCAGAATAAAAGTAAAACATTTTTAAATTACTGAAATTAGCTAAAATAGCAGTAGTAATGGTAGGGAAAAAATCTGGAGATGATATAGTAATAGATGTTTACTCCTCCGCTGTCTATAACCCACCCCGTCCCGAATTTGATCATGACTAAGGCCCGGATAGTTATGTGTTTACATATTTTTTATTTAATTAAATATTTTCTATTTAGTTACATATTTTTACCGTTTTGATAAATAAATACATATTCTGGCGTGTTTATTGTTAAGCACATATTTCCTACATTTGGTCGTATGTTGTACTTCTTGGATGGCTGCTGCCCACATTTGCAACCCTTTGAAATCCAGTAAGTGGCTTCTCTATTTCGTCAGTGCTCCATTGTCTTCATACTGTAGTCGTATTTCAAGACAGGGAATTCCTGTCATTACCTGGCCTACAGCAGCGGGGCTGGAGTTAACAGGCTCATTAAGCCTTACCTAGAAGAGAAATTTTACTTGAAATCACAGTGGTGTTCTGTGCAGTGGTGTGCATAACTTGTGAGTATACTGATTGTGGCGTTGTCGTTTCAACGAATACGATGCGTCCCAAAAGTGCGAAATGTGTTACTTTGAATCGTTTAATGCGGGAGTTCGGAGACGTTTTTAGTACTGAAGGACCTAATTTATTTTACAACATTTGTGAGAAACCCATTGCGGCACGCATGCGTTCACAAGTTACGCAAAATTTTGCGACAGCGAAACACGTGAAATGTGCATTTTTAAAGTAGTCCACACAACGTTGGTTTCTCGAAATGCAGGAAGTGAGATCTGATCCAGCAAACTGCTAGTTCTCACAATACATTTGTCACGCATTTCGTGTGGCTGATATACCATTGAACCAATTGCATAATCCAGTGCTACGTGGAACGTTAGAAAAGTACTTCAAACTTCCTCTCCCTGACGAGTGAACACTGCGTAAGAACTATTTACTTAACTTTACTCTGAGTGCACAGAATTCGTAGTGAAATAGGCGACAACGCTGGGTGGATTACAATGGACGAGACGACCGATGATGCTGGCCGTTACGTAGCCAACATCATACTGTAGTTGGTGCGTTAAAATACGATCCATCAGTTATTTTTACTGACAGCTGTTCATTTTGAGAAAACTAACAGTTACACAATAGCTAAAGCATTCAATGATGCTATGGTGCTTCTGTGGCCTGATTGCCGGGGACGACATTTAATTTATTTTACACGTCAATGGAGCAAATTTGCGCACTCAAGTATCAGTATAAGACAATACAATCAGTGCTATGACAGATTTTTAAGAGACCTTTTCTTCCGTTGTTTAGAATGAAATTCGAAAACAGCACATATATGATTTCGTATCGCGTATCTGCAGGAAGTATTGTAGGATTCGGAAATTGAGTCAAGACCCGGTCTGTTAAGCGGGAATATGTGTACTGTGGACTGGGTTATTGAAGCAGCTGTACGTTTCAACTATCTTTGAGTAACTGAGGGACATAAATACTATACAATTTAAGAACATATTTTGGAAACTTAATCACATATTTTCCCACTTTTAAGCACATAAATACATACATATTTCTGAAAAGTTAAGCACATAACTATCCGGGCCCTAATCATGACTTATATAGTAAAAATTCCAGCTGTGTCGGCCATTTTCAGCATTAATTATGCACAAGTACAGTTTTCAAAGGAAATATGTTAGTTTCCAATTGAGCAGATGTATTATCAAATAATATGATAAAACGGTCCGGTTAGCTCATATTATAATTGCCAGCGTTTCACCCCTGTGTACCATTGGGCTCGTCAGTTGGTATGGTACACCTCACCAAGACAAACACACACAGAGAAGCCCATTACAAGACACAAAATACATGTAGTATTGATGTCATGAGTAATGCCAATGTGCTACGGGAGTCAAACTCTCTTTCACAAAAACAATTAACCTACCTTGGTAATCCAATTGGGTTTTCAAATATTCCCGAAAGAAATATGATGTTAGTTTCTATTTGAGCGAATGTATTATCAAATAATATGATAAAATGGTCCGGTTAGCTCAAATTATAATTGCCAGTCTTTTTCCCCAGTGTACCATTGCTAGCACATACTGAGAAGGCCATTACAAGACACAAAATACATGTAGTATTAATGTCACGAGTAATACCAATGTGCTACGGGAGTCCCACTCCCTTTCACAAAATCAATTAACCTACCTTGGTAATCCAATTTGGTTTTCAAATATTCCCAAAGGAAATATAATGTTAGTTTCCATTTGAGCGAAACACTACCAATTTTAATTTAAGCTAATCTGACCATTTTTTCATATTATTTGATTATCAGGTATCGTAAAACAGAAAAGCGGAGCACCTATTCATAACAAATCGCCCTCGAACCACCCGAGCGCACCAGTTCTTTACAATAATATCTGATCTACTCGTATATCCTCTCACCCCCTAAAACTGAACTTCAATAATTTCTCAAACCAATGGTTTTGCCTAGCCCAATTTTTGAATCTGGACCAATGGTATTTGCCTAGACCAATAATTGTTCGCTAGCGAATATAAACACCCTGGTTTTTGTTACGCACAGTGTTGGTAGTCACGCATCAATCATACCTGCCAACTCTCCCGATTTAAGCAGGAGACTCCCGATTTCAGACCATTTCTCCCGCCCTCCCGCTTAACGTATTAAATCTCCCGATTTTTCAAAAATCCCACGCGTAATTTCGGATTGAATGTGCGAGATGACACTCCAGTCGTCTATCGAACGGATCGAATTTACGGTTTTGAAGTTGTATCTCGATACCGCAGTTTCGCTCTGTATCGATAATCGACAACTGCGTACTAACTCCCGCGTCACGTCCTGCTGTTATAAAAAGTTCGCTTCGAATACGTCTTTGTTTGAAATCTTGGATGGTTAATTCAGGGCTTGTTCCTAGATGTTTTGCATAATGACCTGTGGGTGATAGGTAGTTGTGCGCTGCGGAATATTGTATCTGTTTCACACGTGGAATTATATGATTTATGTACAACTTAGTTGCATAGATGTTGTTGGCATTAATATGCCCGTAGGCTATTGTGATCTTTCGATCTGAGTGATTGCGTCCGTTCCTCGGTAATATGGCGAAGAAATATGATGTGACATTTAAAAGTGTGTAGGGGAGACCGGGGTATTGGCGAACATTCGGGTATATAATTTTCAAAAGAAAAATATGTATTGTCCGTTGAGCCATTATATATTTAAACACAAATTGTGCTAAATGTTCCGGCATAACTCAACAAAATGACAGTGTTTCGCCCCGGTGTGCAATTGGGCTCTTCAGTTGGTTAAAGCACACCTCACCAAGACACTGTCTAGTACACACTGGGAAGGCCATTGCAAGACGTATTTGATACATGTGTATCCACGTCACGAGCAAAGCCAGTGCACTATGGGAGTCGAAACTCCACTCCAAAGCAATTATAACCTTACCTTGGCATTGAATATATAATTTTCAAAAGAAAAATATGTATTGTCCGTTGAGCCATTATATATTTAAACACAAATTGTGCTAAATGTTCCGGCATAACTCAACAAAATGACAGTGTTTGCCAATGTTCCGGCATAACTCAACAAAATGACAGTGTTTCGCCCCGGTGTGCAATTGGGCTCTTCAGTTGGTTAAAGCACACCTCACCAAGACACTGTCTAGTACACACTGTCTAGTGTGCTTTAACCAACTGAAGAGCCCAATTGCACACCGGGGCGAAACACTGTCATTTTGTTGAGTTATGCCGGAACATTTAGCACAATTTGTGTTTAAATAGAACATCGGGGTAACGGCGAACAGGGTGTTTCGTGGGCAACGGTTGGCATAACGGAGTCTTAAATTGGTGCTGCTGTCTATCGCAAGTCCCTCTATCTCCACAGCAACCGCACACTCCAGTTGGCGGCAAGACGCCATTGTAAGAAGGTGAAACGTGTTTTTTATGAAACTGCTAGTAACATTGTGCAGCGATTTAGCACAAAAATTAGTACACATACGGTTACTTCTTCATATGGATAGTACGTGTATTATTTACATTCAGTTAGTTCATATCTCAATCCTGTAGAACACATTTTTATTGTTTACTTAAGAAGTTATTAACAAAATATTATCATGGCGTCTAACGGGACAATCGCGAACAACTTGCTCGGCACTACCCCAAATAATTTCCGATTGATAACAATCATCATATTAATTTGAAGCCACTCAATTAAAGACAGTATGCCTTGTTCTAAATATATCACACATATATTTATTTAATTATTTCATTTATTAGGCCCTAACTCGTCCTAACAATTTTCAAGAGATTCTTCATCGAGGAAGGAGTGTCCGGCTGCAGGTCTACAGATGCAAGTAACTGTTATCGGGGTTTTAGTATGTTACAATAGCATGGTTCAATCCTTCTTGGTGTTTACTTTTAGCATGTTACAATATTGGTAGAAGAGCGTGGTTCATTCCTTTTTAAGGAGGAGTGAGTTGATATTATTACATCCCAAACTGATTCTGGTGAGGTATGTTGTGTTTTTGTAGAATTTGGACGTGACAATGAGCTATGGTCTAAATGTTCAAAAGCATTGTGCAGAAATTGGACTCGTAAAGACTGCAGTTCATGGAAAAAGAACGCTGAACGGTGTTTATGTGATTGTTGCATTTAAAAGGCGCCAATAGTAGTTAAAACTAAAACATAGGCTACTGTTTACAATATTGTAAATTATGCGGTAATGGCTTAAATTAATTTAAAAATATTTTTTTCATCAGTTTGAACTTGTTTTTTGGATTTGAGGGAATGCCGAACATCATGTTCGCTATTACCCCTGGTTGGGGGTAATGCCGAACGTGGGTATTATTTTTTTAGAACTGATTTGTAAGATACTTCTATCCATGTTTAAAGGTTGTTATTGCGAGTGTTTACTGGGTAAATACGATTGATTTTCGAAATTTACTTTGTTCTTTCATGAGTCAATAATTGTTTGTAAAATCTGGGTTCAAAGCTTACGTGTTCGGCAATACCCCGGTCTCCCCCACACAGATAACTTACCGCATATAACCGAGTCGAGAAGAGGCGCAACATTTGCATTTTGTAGTGTCTGTAGGTGTGATTTCAGTATCTCACATGGTGGAAAGGGAGACATTTCAAAACATGTGCTCTCAAAGAAACATAAAGACAATGTACAATATGTTGGGAAAAACAAGAAACTTGATTATTTCAAGCGTAAGGAGGAAGACACTGACAGTATAATATGTGCAGAAGTATTGTTCACATCGTTTATTATTGAACATAACCTCCCTGTCAATTGTTCCGATCACGCTGGTCCTTTATTTAGGATGATGTTCGCAAATTCAAAAATTGCCGGGAGATATGGCTCAGCCAGAACTCAAGTATGACAAATTGTCTAAAGTTATGCTTTCCATTCTGACCATTCCACATAATAATGCAGAGTGTGAGAGGATGTTCAGTCTTGTCAGAAAACCAAGAACGCAGTTCAGTTACTTATAACTCTGAAGTCGATTCAGAAAGGGAAGTGTTTTGAGCAAGAATATAGCAAGACCTTTTTGAAGAGGGTAAAATCAGCCACAGTCACCTGCAACAACGACCAATAATATCTTCGATACGTCACTAGTTTTGTATGCCTGAGTGTGGTCGAAAGAATGGTATTCTTGTTTCATAGACTAGTTGGAATTTAAAATTACTCAGTCTTAAGTACATTTGTAAACTGGGATGTCATATGTTAGTCATGTACAGTTTAATAGTGTAACTTATATATATGCTGAAATGTCTTAGCCTGTGTATGTATTATGTTGAATCTCTCCCCCCCCCCCCCAATCGCCGCCGCGTCGAATCTCCCGATTTTTCATTTTGAGAGGTTGGCAGGTATGATCAATAACGTTTATCCAGGCCAATGGTATTGCCAATTATTTCTTTTTTCACATAATTAAAACGTTACGTGTGTCGTATGGTGTATTTCTGGGGCGTGATATGACGTCAATGTGTGCGCCTCGAACATGGTTGCTGTCATTGAATGAGCAAGAAATAAAAACCTTTATTTAGGTAATATTACAAATATTTCCAGTGCAGCAGTGACAATTGACAGTATTTTCAATTGCTAATGGCTCCCAAAAAAGTATGTGAATCATATATTACTATATATTTTCAATAATATCCCACGTTTTGTTAAAGCCATGTTCTGGTCAAGGGAAGAATGAATCATTATTTTTATTGTTCAAAACGATAAAGAGTAATATTAAATTCGTCTAGAGCTTCACCATGTTTTAAAATAAATCGTTAGTTCATGCCACGTGAAAAGTAATATGGATATCCCTGATCCGCGGATTGCTTCTTATCTAAGGCCATTATTTATTTTTTACATTGTTTCATTAGTACCTTCTAGTACTTAGTTACATACCAAGTATTATTTTGATAGCTAATAGAGAAGTGTGTTAATTGAATGAGAAATTTTATACATAGATAAGTTAGATTATTAAAGTGTTCCTATCAAGTTCATGCAAAATGTAATGTCCGTTCCCTCTACTCCTTCCGCTGTCAGAAACCGAACAACACCTCTATGCTCTTCGGTTGACACCCTATGTCACTGTTTGGAATGCGACTGGCAGCATTGGACGATTGATGCATGCTGCGGCTCGCTTTGTATCTCACGTGACGTGTACGCGTGCCCTCTAGCTACGGGCTGTGACCTTCCACGCTCTGGTCAGAACCACACCTCGTTACACCCTGCGATTAGCCGATGTAGTCACCGGTTTGCGCATTCCAGCCTCCGGCTCGTTACTTTTGTGAACGCCCCTTATACATAAAAAGAATCTTCCACTTTTTCATTTTTGTTTTGCTTTTTTTGCTGTGTATGTGCACCCACTAGAAATATTTGTCATAATAGAACTTTTCAGTGGTCTTGAATATGTATGTAATCCGAAAATAAAGTTATTCGAGGTAAGAATAGAAATAAATTTTTCACTGCTTAATTCAATCTTTTGAGAGTAGGCCTATAAAGTTCAAAATTTAATTGGGGAGCATGTTAAAAAAAACCTTTGTCTCAATGATCCGGAGGAAAATGTGAGGGCTATGGAAAAGTTTGGAATAACACAAACGTTGCTCCGCATTGAACGGGCAAGGTATCCTGGGTATTCTTGTTGAGTAGAACATAGAGGGAAGCAAGTTTTGTCAACCCTGTGGTGTGAAATCTAGAAATGGAGAAGAAAGAGAAATGAGCAGTGTTCTGGATAATTCAGGGAAACTCATTGTAGATACCAAGGAAGCACTGGCAGGAATTCCTCGAAATGTTGTTAAATGGGGCATTTTCATGTCCTCAGGTCTCTAAACTAGGCCTACACTGACTGGGCAAAAAAAATAAAAATGATCACCTGACAAATTCAACATTACTTTCTTTCAAATCATAAATATGAACGGTATAGGCCTAGTAAAGTACATACTGTAGTTATAGCATGGAGGTAAGGTTAATTGGTTTCCTGGATGCATTACCATTCTTCATTGTCATTGTTTTACTTAACAATAGTGATTCTTTGAAATGATGCTGTTTCCCGCGCCATCTCTATCGTCAACAATAGAATGTTTTATTCTTTTTTCTTTTGCCACTTGTTGGCATAGGAAAAGATCAATACAGCCATATCCTCGGTTCTTGTGCAATTCAGAAACGAATATGCGCTTGTGGCCTGAAGATGTTGCCAGGGCAGTGGTTCTGATCGAAAATGGTGGCGTGCACATCTTTCCGCGTGAAACAGCATCATGTCAATGAATCGCTATTGTTAAGTGAAACAATGATGTGAAGAATGATAATGCATCCAGGAAAACAATTAACCTTACTGCCATGCTATGAACAGTAAGTTATATACTAGGCTTAGAGCGTTTATATTTATGATTTAAATGAAAGTAATGTTGAATTTTTCAAGTGATCGGTTTTATTTGCCGGCCAGTGTATATTTCACCCAAAAGAAATGCATTTTTTTGTGTATCAATTTTTCCGGTCAAAGTTAGGTTGCTGAAGAGCACTTCAGAACTATTTTGGTCGAAAACTTAATTTTTTACGATAATTCTAAGTTGGCATAACCTCATGACACTGTCCCCACCTATATGTTCTGCATTTGAACACCTATGTTTATTACTATGGTTAAGATAATAGAAATATAAAATGTGCCTTTCATTCAGCACAATATCTAGATTATGCTGTGTCTTTGCTGGATTTTTAAACTTATTTTTTAAAAGGTTTTTGCTCAAAATGAATTTGTCCCCCAGTTTTCACAAAAGACATCTTCAGGAGTGACATTGTGTTTAAATAGCAGCACTGCAGTCATTTGTTTCGGGGAGTTCAGGAACACCGTGAAAAGTACAGGGAGAAGAGAAAAGAAGACTTACAATGGGTAGGGGAATACAAACTATACATACCAGAACACCTATTTTATAGTTTCATAAACTTACACACTATATATATACATTTTCTGTTTTATATTATTTATTTTCTAGTACTGTATCTTCAAATTTAGGAATTTCCAACGACGAAAAAAATCAGACACGAGTCCAACGAAACAAAGAAATGTGCGGTGAAATTGGAGTGTGTGGGATAACAATAGGAGGTACAAAACACATACCAGCAGCCATCCCTAGTCCATAGACTTCTCAGGATTTGAGACGGCCCTGCACTGTGGCTCCAGCGACGCCAATCAGACACAATGTCGGCCAACAATCTCATAATTTACCAAAGATGCAACGATCAGACCTATCGGAAATGACCAGAAGTGGATCGTCAGTCAGCACCAGCAGTCCAATGTTCCAGTTTTGATTGATTAGACTGAAATTCCAGGCAACAACAATGCTGTCAACTTTTTTACACCACCCACAAGAGTCCCTCTTTCAAAAAAAGTAGCAAACTGAAGCAAGTACGACGGAACAGAAAGAGAACCAAGTTGGAAATTGGCGCACTCAAAATAAAGATAAAAGTACTTGAGCGTGAAAACCAAGCTATAAGACGACATTGTTGGAAATTACAAAAGCAATTTCAGTGACAAAAGAATCTAACAATGACACGTGAATTATCTAAGGCTACCAATCAAAACCAACTTCAAACTCCCAGTAGGAAAGCTGTTCAACTTATAATTCAAGAACTGGAATCGACATGTGAGGTCAAATTACCTCCTAAAGTAAAAGGAAAACTTAAGTTCAAAGATTTAAAATCTGTGCATTGTGCAACCTAAGTTAAGAATAGTAATTTATTGTTTGTTGAGACTGCAGTCATGAAATGAAGTATGTTAACTTTTTAAGTAACATTCTATAAAAGAATAATAAAAATTATTTAAAAAAAATACAATTTTTTGTCTCCATATTTAAAACCTCAAGAGTGACACTGTTATAAAATCCTTTCTTTTTTGTACAACTTCAATCTTAAAACTAACACCCAGTGGTCTATTTGGAAAGAGTGAAGCATGAGCAACATCCTACGTTAAAAATAACTTCAGTTGTATGGTACGCAATAAAGGAGTTGACAAAAATAAAGACACACGTATTAGATTGTCACTCATGAGAATCAATATAAATGGTGCCAAACCGAATTAGAGTTCCACGCGTGGATAGGAAAGGATGAACACAAAATTCTAAAGAAAAACGCTCCACTTTTATTTAATAAAAATACCACACAAAAATTATGACATTCCTGTCTAAATCACAGGGTTGTAATAATAAAGTCCTTGACCCTGAGATTCCTAACCGAAATAAATTGGTGAACCTTCACTTTAATTAAATGTGTCTTATTAAGAAAAAAAAAGTGTTCAATCGTGTCCATGCACAATCTGACAATTCTCTGATTTATTACTCACATGGATCATTTATTCAACATGCGCACTTGTTTTCAACCATTCACAAATTATTAATTGTTGCACACAAATTGTCATAATAAACCTGCTTGAAATTCCAAAATCAAATATTAATACAAGTTTAGTTGTAAGTATGAAGTTAATTTGTTTATTAGCTATATGTCATTGTTCTATTAGACTGTGGTGTGTGTGTGTGTCTGGTGAGGGTGCATGTGAGTGGGCCTGGTGACAGACTGTTTTAGTGGTAGTATTTGTTTGTTGGTGAAACTTTAGTATTTTTTTCGTTAGTAGAATTTTGGTATTTAATTGTTAGTAGAAGGTTAGTATTTTGTAGTAGAATTGCTCTTTACTTATTCTGAAAGGGAGTAGCAGCCTTCCAGAATAAATCAATTCTTTACTAGTCTAATAGACGGTTAAGATATTGATATTATAAGCCAACTAATGGCTACACTGCGTTCTGCTGCACGGCTGAAAGCAACGGGAAACTACAGCCGTAATGCTATTCCCGAGGATATGCACCTCTCTATGCATAATTACATGTGATGATGGCCTCCTCCCTTGTAAAATTCCAATCCGGAGGTAAACTAGTCCCCCGTTCGGATCTCCGGGTGGGGACTACTCGAGAGGGGGTTAACATCACAGAAGTGACAAAGAGGAAATCTGACATTCTACGGATCGGAGCGTGGAATGTTAGAAGTCTGCTAGGAAGTGGAAAGTTAGAAAACTTAGAAAGGGAAATGGATAGGTTGAGGTTGGATTTGGTTGGGATTAGTGAAATGCGCTGGCAGGAAGAGCAGGACTTTTGGTCAGGAGACTATAGGGTCCTTAGCACTAAATCAAACAATGGCCAAGCAGGGGTTGGTCTCATATTGAGTAGGAAACTTGGACAGCGGGTGGAATATTATGAGCAATACAGTGAACGGATTATTGTAGCAAAAATCAATACTAAACCTACGTGCACCACAGTGGTACAAGTCTATATGCCTACCAGTCAAGCTGATGATGAGGATGTTGAAAAGGTCTACGAAGAAATAGATGACATTCTGAGGTATATCAAAGGTGATGAAAATGTTATAGTAATGGGAGATTGGAATGCTGTGGTAGGAAAAGGGAGAGAAGGGAAGATAGTAGGAGATTTCGGATTAGGTGAAAGAAATGATCGAGGAAGCAGGCTGATGGAATTCTGCACCGAACATGAGCTGGTCATAGCTAACACCTTATTCAATAACCACAATAGAAGAATATACACATGGATGAGACCAGGAGATACAGGGCGTTACCAAATCGACTTCATTATGGTCAAGCAGAGGTTTCGAAACCAGATTTTGGATTGTAAAACATATCCTGGTGCTGACATAAACTCTGACCACAATCTGGTTGTAATGAAATGCAGATTAAAGTTGAAGAAACTGAAGAAAAGTCAAAAGCCAAAAAGGTGGGCAATAGACAGACTGAAAGTAAAGGATGTAAACGAAAGATTCAAGAAGAGTATAAAGGAAGGACTAATCAAAACCCCTAAACAAACTTCAATTGCAGACGAATGGGCACTTTTGAATAATGAAATAACAAAATCCGCAGAAGAAAACATTGGTAGGAAAGAAAGAATAGGTAGAAAACCGTGGATCACTCAGGATATACTAGAATTGATGGATGAAAGGCGGAAACACAAGAATCTAAGAGATGAAAAGGGGAAAGCAGAATACAGACGTCTGAGAAATGAGGTTAACAAGAAGTGCAAGGAAGCGAAAGAAGAATGGTTGAAAGAGAAATGTGCAGGTATAGAAAATTGTCTGAAATTAGGAAGAGTAGACACAGCTTATCGAAGGATTAAGAATACTTTTGGGGAAAAGAAGACTAAGTGCTGTAATATTAGGGACACAAATGGAAAGCCTCTAACAGATAGGGAAGAAAAGGTTGAGAGATGGAAAGCTTACATAGAGTGCTTGTATAAGGGAAAGGAGATCGAGAATCATGTAATGGAAAGGGAGGAGGAAATTGATGAGGATGCAAAAGGAGATTTAATATTGAGATCAGAATTTGACAGAGCATTAGAGGACTTAGGCAGGAACAAAGCACCAGGCATAGATGATATACCGATTGAGTTGCTACGCTGCATAGGAGATGAAGGTCTGATCAGGTTATTTCACTTGGTGTGTAGGATTTATGAGACAGGTGAGGTACCCCCTGATTTCAAGAAGAATGTTATCATCCCTATACCAAAGAAAGTGGGAGCTGACAGATGTGAAGATTACCGTACAATCAGCTTGATTACTCATGCTTCAAAGATCCTGTCTAGAATAATTTACAAGAGGATTGAAAGCCAGATAGAAACGGAGTTGGGTGAAGACCAGTTTGGTTTCAGGAGAAATGTAGGAACAAGGGAAGCTGTACTAAGTCTTAGGCTGATTTTGGAAGGTAGAATAAGGAAAGATAAGAGAACGTTCATGGCATTTGTAGACTTAGAAAAGGCTTTTGATAACGTTGATTGGACTAAATTGTTTGACATTTTGAAATCTATTGGAATAAAGTACAGGGATAGGAGGGTGATATACAATCTATACAGAAACCAGACAGCAGTCATTCGAGCTGAAGGACATGAGAGAGAAGCTGGTATTCAGAAAGGTGTAAGGCAAGGCTGCAACTTATCACCCATACTTTTCAATCTTTACATTGAACAAGCAATGAAGGAAATTGGAGAAAAATTTAAAGTGGGAGTGAAGATTCAAGGAGAAATAATTTCTACTCTGCGATTTGCTGATGACATCGTCATCTTGGCCGACAAGCCTGAGGATTTGAATGAGTTTTTGAATGGTATGGATTCCGTCTTACGGAAGGAATTCATGATGAAAATTAATAAATGTAAAACAAAAATACTGGAATGCAGCCGAAATAAATCAGAAACCTCTATGGAGATCAAATTGGCCGGTGAAAAGCTGAAGGAAGTAGGAGACTTCTGTTACTTAGGAAGCAGAATAACCAGTGATGGACGAAGCATAGAGGATATAAAAGGTAGGTTGGCTCAGGCAAGGAAAGCCTTTCTACAAAAAAGGAATCTGTTGACATCGAATATAGATTTAGGTATTAGGAAGTCATTTTTGAAAGCCTTTGTCTGGAGCGTGGCGCTCTATGGAAGTGAAACTTGGACTATTGGTGCAGCAGAAAAGAGGAGAATTGAAGCATTTGAAATGTGGTGTTACAGGAGAATGATGAAGATCAGATGGGTAGATAGGGTTACAAACGAAGAGGTATTAAGGCGAGTGGGAGAGGAGAGATGTTTCTGGCGACTGCTAATGAAGAGAAGAGATAGGTTGGTAGGACACATACTAAGACACCCAGGAATAGCAAGCTTAGTTATGGAAGGAAGGGTCGAGGATAAGAACTGTAGGGGTAGACCAAGGTTAGAATATGTTAAACAGATTGCCTCGGATGTAGGGTGTGGTAGCTATGTAGAAATGAAACGATTAGCTCAGGACAGGGAGGCATGGAGAGCTGCATCAAACCAGTCAAAAGACTGAAGACTCAAACAACAACAACAATTATTTTTGGTGGCACAACATGACAACTCAAGTTTAATGTTGCAGTAGTCCATTATTAACAAGAATGAGTGAAAAAATTGCTTTAAACTGAGGAAAAATAAAAATAATTATTGTGTCACTCGTGAGTTTCATTACATTTCTCTGCATTACAGCAATCAGAATTTATTTTCCTGTCTGACCATCAACGTTTTGATGTGCAGAAGGATATTACACAAATTTTGAGCCCCTTTCCAAGCAAATGCGACAGCATTTCAATATTGGCAACGTTGTTAATTTTGAGAGATGAAATTAGACAAAAATATGAAAATGGTCCAAATGTTAATGGAGACTTTCCTGGCAATGTGGCAGATTTTGAGATTATGCCGGAGAAGAATGATGATGGGAACTGGATCACGGAAGTAGAGAGGGTGGTAAATAAACTACAATGTCACATAGCGGCAGGGGTAGATGAGATTAGGCCAGAAATGGTACAGTATAGTGGGAATGCAGGGTTGAAATGGTTCCTTATGATAATCGAATTGGTATGGGTTTCAGGAAATGTACCATCTGACAGGGCAAAAGCAGTAATCACCCCAATTTATAAGCAAGGTAACAGGAGAGATTGCAATAATTACAAGGAGATTTCATTGTTAAGTGTCCCAGGTAAAGTGTACTTGGGCATTGTAGAAAGGAGAGTTTGATCATTAGCCGAGGGTAAGTTGGTTGAAAACCAGTGTGTCGTTAGACTGCAACGAGGGTGTCAAGATCAAATTTTTATTATGTGCCAAGTTATTGAGAAATGCTATGAGAGGAATAGGCAGTTGTGTTTGTGTTTTGTAGATCTAGGGAAGGCGTAGGTTAGAGCAGAGGTTTCCTTTAGGTGGTCCGCGGACCCGTAGGGGTCCGTGACGGTTGGCCAGGGGGGTCCGCGAAGAGTCGTCAAGAATTAACCCAATACTGAAAATGTATACCTGCCAACTCTCGCGATTTAGGCGGGAGACTCCCGATTTCAGACCATTTCTCCCGCCCTCCCGCTTAACGTATTAAATCTCCCGATTTTTCAAAAATCCCACGCGTAATTTCGGATTGAATGTGCGAGATGACACTCCAGTCGTCTATCGAACGGATCGACTTTACGTGTTTTGAAGTTATATCTCAATACCGCAGTATCGCTCTGTATCGATACCGGTAATCGACAACTGCGTACAAACTCCCGCGTTGCGTCGTACTGTTATACAAAATTGGCTTCGAATACGTCCTTGTTTGAAATCGTCGATGGTTAATTCAGCGCTTGGTCCTAGATGTTTTGCATAATCACATGTGGGTGAGAGTTATTGTACGCTGCGGAATATTGTATCTGTTTCACACGTGAAATTATATGATTTGCGTATAACTTTGTTAGATGTTGTTGGCGTTAATATGCCTGTAGGCTATTGTGGTTTTTCGATCTGAGTGATTGCATCGGGTTCCTCGGTAATATGGCGAAGAAATATGATGTGACGTTTAAAAGTTTACATAAAGATGACTTTCCGCATATAACTGAGTCAAGAAGAGGCGCAACATTTGCATTTTGTAGTGTATGTATGTGTGATTTCAGCATCTCGCATGGTGGAAAGGGGGACATTTCAAAACATGTGCTCTCAAAGAAACATAAAGACAATGTACAGTGTGTTGGGAAAAACAAGAAACTTGATTATTTCAAGTGTAAGGAGGAAGACACTGACAGTATAACACGTGCAGAAGTATTGTTCACATCGTTTATTATTGAACATAACCTCCCTGTCAATTGTTCCGATCACGCTGGTCCTTTATTTAGGAAGATGTTCCCAGACTCAAAAATTGCCGGGAGATATGGCTCAGCCAGAACTAAAACGTCTGCCATCCTTGCAGAAATGTGCATTCCCAATTATGTAACTTCCAACTTGAAGATGTGACATCTATTGAGGAAGAAGAGAGAATTGATGTGAAGTGGGCACTGGTAGGCCAAATGAAATGTAGTGGTGGGGTACTAAAGTATGACAAATTGTCTAAAGTTATGCTTTCCATTCCGACCATTCCGCATGATATGCAGAGTGTGAGAGGATGTTAAGTCTTGTCAGAAAAACAAGAACGCCATTCAGGTCGTCTCTCTCCGACAAGACTTTGGACAAACTTATAACTCTGAAGTCGATTCTGAAAGGGAAATGTTTTGAGCAAGAATATAGCAAGACCTTTTTGAAGAGGGCAAAATCAGCCACAGTAACCTGCAACAACGATCAATTATATGATCTTCGATTCGTCACTAGTTTTGTATGCCTGAGAGTGGTCGAAAGAAAGGTATGCTTGTTTGATCGACTAGTTAGAATTTAAAATTACTCAGTCTTAAGTACATTTGTAAACTGGGATGTCATATCATGTTAGTCATGTACAGTTTAATAGTGTAACTTATATAATATTTGCTATAATGCCTTAGCCTGTGTATGTATTTTGTTGCGTTGCATCCCCCCCCCCCTCCAAATCGCCGCTGCGTTGATCTCCCGATTTTTCATTTTGAGAGGTTGGCAGGTATGAAAATGGAAAACTGAGAAAGTACAAAGAGTTCCTTAAAAATAATAATTATGCGTTGCCATCCATAGCATAAGTGGTGCACTCGTATGTGACGCAGCGTAATTTGAGCATTTCAAGTTTCCCTCTAGAGGGCGTTCTGTTCCTTTATCTCTGTGTTCTGCTCCGCAGCCATTTTGCGTGTTTACATATTTACACGAGTTTTGAAAGTTGAAACTTTTGAATGTTTTAATAGTTAAAAGTCCATTGAATATGGATCGTTGGTTGAAGAGTGGATCTTTAAAGTGAGGTAGGCCCACTGCTACAGTTAGTAACGAAGATGAATCTTTGGTAATAAATATAGAAGTGAAGGACCGCCTGCTGCCTCTCTTGAGCCTAGCCATTCAAAGAGTAAGCCTGCTCCGAAAAGTAGGAAATACGACATAAAATATTTAAGAATTGGATTTACGTATTTGTGGACCTGAAGATTGTCCTAAGCCTCAATGCGTGATATGCTTTGAAACCCTTGCCAACAAGAGTATGAAACTTGCAAACCAAAAATAGCTCAGTATGCCTTCTTTCCTAGGGGAAGTAAAGCCGGTGGGCCCATGTCATAGATTTATGGCATGCAATAGATCCTTCCACTAACTATAATTGTGTGAAGCAAAATTTGTAAGTTAGATTTGATTGACGCTCTATTAAGTTCCAACGTTCACCACCAGGTGCATGTTGCAGTGGCATATAGTAGCCAAGTTCACAGCTAGGTGTCGTTGACAGTTGCATTTGGTAGCATATGTAGGAAATGTGAATGAAAATGCAATGCTTGCATCCTATGAAGTATCTCAGCTTGTCCCAAAACTTGCCAAAAACCATACCATTGCTGAAGAGCTCATTCTACCTTCAGCAATTATTTTGTGCAAGAGAATGCTTGGCGATGCTGCCGCAAAGCTTATAAGTACCGTCCCGCTGTCTAACAATACTGTGCAAATACGAATTACAGATATGTCAAGCAATATTGAAGAGACGTTGTTGGCAAATCTTCATATGTGTGGCATGTTTGCTCTACAGTTGGATGAGAGCACAGACATATATAAAAAAAAAGGCGATAATGTTGGTTTCTGTACGTTTCTTATGTCATGACGAAATATATGAAGATGTTCTTCTTTCCTGTGGACTAGTAGAGAGGTTCCCATCAGGAATTTAAATATTTTAGGTCTTGACTTAAAAGATTTTGGAGCAGGGGGTCCGTGCTTACACAACGATCGCCTTAGGAGGTCCGAGAAACATTCCGAATGGGAACCTCTGGGTTAGCGTATCTAAGGTGAAGATACTGAGCATCCTGAGGGATTATGGTATTGAGGGAAGACTCCCAGAGGCAATCAAAAGTATTTATGTTGATAGTCAGGCTGCGGTGAGAGTTGAGTAGGATGAATTCTTGGATCAAGGTTGTTACAGGAGTGAGGCAAGGCTATAACCTCTCACCACTACTGTTTATTTTATATATGGACCATTTGCTGAATGGCATAAACTGCCTGGGTGGGATTTAATTAGGTGGAAACCAGGTGAGTAGTCTGGCCTGTGTTTATGATCTGGTATAATGACAGTCTTCGTCAGGAGCTTGCAAGCTAACATGTTAGAACTTGACAAGAAATGTGGGGAGTATGGTACAAAGATCAGCATTTCAAAGACGATGATTATGTCGGTAAGAAACGCAAGAAAATAAAATGCCTGGTAGGAGGAACAAAATTGGAGTGGAGCAGGTGGAACATTTGAAGTACCTGGTCTGTGTATTCTCTAAGGATGGTAGTATGGGGAAGGAAATAGTCGAGGTGTGGAAAAGCCAATACAGGGAGTTCTCAGTTGTGATCTTCAGTATTCTGTAAGAAAGATGTTATTTTAGCGACGAAACTCTCCCTACATCGCTCAGTATTAAACTGACCTCACTGTATGGGTGTGAGATCTGATGTATAAGCTAGAGGTAACTGATATGAGGGTAGCATGAATGATGTTTGAGACAAATAGATGGGAGCAATGGCAGGAAGGTACTCTGATGAATAGATAAAGGCTAATGGACATGCTAGATGAAGCCGTACATATAAGCTGACTCTGATTGTGGGGTCATGGGAAGAGAATGGGGAAGGAGAGATTACGTAAGAGGCTAATGTATTCAGCTGTAGAGGGATAGAGAAGCAGAGGTAGACCTAGGAGGCGATGGTTAGATTCAGTGTTGAACGATTTCAAAGTGAGAGGTGTGGAAGCAGAGGATGTTGCAGTGCTAACTGCTAATAGGGTATCATGGAGCGACTTGTTCGTAATTATTGGTTTGCAGACTAGACTGGACACTGAAAGGAAAAACAGTCTCAAGTTTAAATGTATATATGCACTTTCTTCGTGATGTTTATATTGTGTATCATTTCCTTTTCCATTCTTGCAGAGAGTATTTTGCTCCTAAAGCTCCTGGAGCTTCAAGTGGTAAATCACAAGCTGAATTGGGGGAATCATCCCAGACCGATCCCATATGTGAGAAGTAAGTTACCCTTATTCAGTAGTTTTTTTTAAAATTACTATTATAATTTTAAAAATTGAAGTATATGGTAAAAGAGACTTTTTTATGGCTATGAAAAAATAGAACAATATGTTGGATCCATATCAGCAGTGGCTGATCCAGCATCTTGGAGTTAAATCTAACATAATTTTCATTTATCTTGCTCTTAGCATAATGCATTAATCTAGCATCATTTCCTCTGTGCAATATTTATGTATAGAAGAATTAACCTTATGCACTCCTATGTCGAGTGGGGTTCAACATTAGAATATTTAACTTCCGCTCCGAAGTCAAGTTCCGCACGACATGACGATATCCTGTACTTACAGCGCTCATGACTTCTGTGCTGTATTCCGGTATTGTGGAGCCATCTAGTGGTCTCCGAGAGAGCACATTTCCCTATTTACTATAGTTTGTGGAAATTGTAATGAATTTTTAACCTTGGTTATTCTCGAATGTTTATGACAGTTTTAAGGATGATATAGATTAAATGCATACATGAATGCACGTGTCATTGCGTAGTTGGTGAAGTGAGTGCATTTTCGTAGTGTTTATTTGGTGATGTGAGCATAATTTCACGGAAAAGGCTATGGAATGATGAAGATATAGTGTCTGCTTTGGATTTGAGTGATGGTTTGTAATGTTCCACACTTATTAATTAACTTTACAACCCTCTGATGCTACTCAAACTTCAAGTATCGACAGGTAAGCGAAATATACGAGAGTTCTAATTAAATTTAATGCATGAAAAATATTATCTACATATTTTGAATTTTTGAAAATCAAAATCCGCTCGGAGCCATTAAAGTATCCGCTCGGGAAGGGCTAAAGATGTTAAAAATATTTAATAAAACTAGCAGAAATATCTGTTCTTCAAACTGTCTGTGGTATTTATTGGTTTAAGAAGTATCACATAGGCTATTTACATTTCAAAAGTAGTCTCATATTTTTACTTGTTTATCAGTCTAATGCATAATTAACCACTACCGAATTGAACATCTTCAAGATGGCTCAATGGTAGTAACAAAGAAGCAGAGCAGAGGAAGATACGTTAATTTTGAACAATTATGCTCTTACAAACTATATAACAAATAATTATAAATAAATAAATATAGCCTAGATAATCCCATAAGGGCAAAGGCCTCCTGCGAGCAGGGACGTGCTCTGGTTTAAACTCGTTAGGCGAGCAAGTCCTAAGGAGTTGTGTACAAGTTTTCAATCTACTTGCTGCACTTCCCTGTAGTTCAAAGAATTACCCTACTTTAAATTAAGAAGGCAATGCATGCTTCCAGCAACAACAGTTTTTTTAAAAATGAAATATCAGTGTAATGAAACTCTTTGAAACAACATTGTAGCACTACTGGCAACATCACAATTAATGAAGCATAAGTGAAATTGTAACTACCTCTCTTTGACAAGTTACCTGAACAAATGCTGCTAGAGTAGATGGAAAATATAATTTTGGGTTTATTCTCTGCTATCAACCGTGAGTTACAGATACCCCATTGGAGCAGGTAGACCACTTCTCGTATCTGGGCAATCTGCTATCTGTACACGGCAATTGTGGGCAGGATGTTGAGAAGAGAATCGGTGCTGCCCATGCGGCATTTGGGCGACTATCGCACCGGGTCTTCTTGAATAAAGATCTGGCCGTGAAGACGAAGCTCATGGTGCACCAAGCTGTTGTCATCTCAACGTTGTTGTATGGCTGTGAAACCAGGACCCTTTATCGACATGACTTCCGAAAGCTTGAGCGCTTCCATCAACAGAAACTTTGATCCATCCTTAAGATAAAGTGGGAAGACCACATCACCAATCTTGATGTTCTTGAGAAAGCGCATGCTAATAGTGTAGAATAATCCATCATTGGTCATCAACTTAGATGGATTGGGCATGTCCATCGGATGGATGATACGAGACAACCACGCCAGGTTCTGCATGGTGAACTCACCTCCGGCATCAGACCTCATGGAGGCCCTAAGAGACGTGACAAGGACCAATTTAAACAGAATATGAAGTTGACAGTTCTCAGTCCACAAACCTGGGACCAGTTTGCTAAAGCCTGTTCAACTTGGCGCCAGACCATCCCGGCTGCTGTCAAAATGTTTGAAGAAGAACGTCGTAGAATTGTTACGGCCAAGCGACAAGCAGGAAAGCTCCGTGCCGCACAGCCACGCCCTCCACCAACAGTTCTGTGTGATCTGTGTGGACGTTTGTTTCATGCACGCATTGGGCTGTTCAGTCACCGCTAACATGCCCAGAGACCTCAACCTTAGATTATTTTAGACTGTTTTGGAAGAAGATCTATACTCGGAAACGAGTTAAAGCCGACTACGACAGCCCCTACAACATGTTCATGTTGATAGTCATCCCAGAACAGAATTTTTGTATGCATTGTAGCTTGTTAACATTTCTTGTATTGTCTGAAGGCGCTATTGAAAAGCTTGGAATGATCTCAGCATCTTGTGCTAACGGTGATGTCAATGTGGCAGATTCATAATGTACAGTGGCATCATTGTGGCACCAATTTTCTACATCAGTCAGTAAGCTGGCATTCTCGGAAGATACCTACGTTACAGAATAGAGGTCAAATTGTGACCCAGGGGATGTCAAATTATCCTGAAAGTGTTATGGACACCGTTGATCATGGAGAACAGCAGGCTACTTACTGTATCATTATTTTGTACAACTTCCCTTAACCAGAATAAAAGTAAAACATTTTTAAATTACTGAAATTAGCTAAAATAGCAGTAGTAATGGTAGGGAAAAAATCTGGAGATGATATAGTAATAGATGTTTACTCCTCCGCTGTCTATAACCCACCCCGTCCCGAATTTGATCATGACTAAGGCCCGGATAGTTATGTGTTTACATATTTTTTATTTAATTAAATATTTTCTATTTAGTTACATATTTTTACCGTTTTGATAAATAAATACATATTCTGGCGTGTTTATTGTTAAGCACATATTTCCTACATTTGGTCGTATGTTGTACTTCTTGGATGGCTGCTGCCCACATTTGCAACCCTTTGAAATCCAGTAAGTGGCTTCTCTATTTCGTCAGTGCTCCATTGTCTTCATACTGTAGTCGTATTTCAAGACAGGGAATTCCTGTCATTACCTGGCCTACAGCAGCGGGGCTGGAGTTAACAGGCTCATTAAGCCTTACCTAGAAGAGAAATTTTACTTGAAATCACAGTGGTGTTCTGTGCAGTGGTGTGCATAACTTGTGAGTATACTGATTGTGGCGTTGTCGTTTCAACGAATACGATGCGTCCCAAAAGTGCGAAATGTGTTACTTTGAATCGTTTAATGCGGGAGTTCGGAGACGTTTTTAGTACTGAAGGACCTAATTTATTTTACAACATTTGTGAGAAACCCATTGCGGCACGCATGCGTTCACAAGTTACGCAAAATTTTGCGACAGCGAAACACGTGAAATGTGCATTTTTAAAGTAGTCCACACAACGTTGGTTTCTCGAAATGCAGGAAGTGAGATCTGATCCAGCAAACTGCTAGTTCTCACAATACATTTGTCACGCATTTCGTGTGGCTGATATACCATTGAACCAATTGCATAATCCAGTGCTACGTGGAACGTTAGAAAAGTACTTCAAACTTCCTCTCCCTGACGAGTGAACACTGCGTAAGAACTATTTACTTAACTTTACTCTGAGTGCACAGAATTCGTAGTGAAATAGGCGACAACGCTGGGTGGATTACAATGGACGAGACGACCGATGATGCTGGCCGTTACGTAGCCAACATCATACTGTAGTTGGTGCGTTAAAATACGATCCATCAGTTATTTTTACTGACAGCTGTTCATTTTGAGAAAACCAACAGTTACACAATAGCTAAAGCATTCAATGATGCTATGGTGCTTCTGTGGCCTGATTGCCGGGGACGACATTTAATTTATTTTACACGTCAATGGAGCAAATTTGCGCACTCAAGTATCAGTATAAGACAATACAATCAGTGCTATGACAGATTTTTAAGAGACCTTTTCTTCCGTTGTTTAGAATGAAATTCGAAAACAGCACATATATGATTTCGTATCGCGTATCTGCAGGAAGTATTGTAGGATTCGGAAATTGAGTCAAGACCCGGTCTGTTAAGCGGGAATATGTGTACTGTGGACTGGGTTATTGAAGCAGCTGTACGTTTCAACTATCTTTGAGTAACTGAGGGACATAAATACTATACAATTTAAGAACATATTTTGGAAACTTAATCACATATTTTCCCACTTTTAAGCACATAAATACATACATATTTCTGAAAAGTTAAGCACATAACTATCCGGGCCCTAATCATGACTTATATAGTAAAAATTCCAGCTGTGTCGGCCATTTTCAGCATTAATTATGCACAAGTACAGTTTTCAAAGGAAATATGTTAGTTTCCAATTGAGCAGATGTATTATCAAATAATATGATAAAACGGTCCGGTTAGCTCATATTATAATTGCCAGCGTTTCACCCCTGTGTACCATTGGGCTCGTCAGTTGGTATGGTACACCTCACCAAGACAAACACACACAGAGAAGCCCATTACAAGACACAAAATACATGTAGTATTGATGTCATGAGTAATGCCAATGTGCTACGGGAGTCAAACTCTCTTTCACAAAAACAATTAACCTACCTTGGTAATCCAATTGGGTTTTCAAATATTCCCGAAAGAAATATGATGTTAGTTTCTATTTGAGCGAATGTATTATCAAATAATATGATAAAATGGTCCGGTTAGCTCAAATTATAATTGCCAGTCTTTTTCCCCAGTGTACCATTGCTAGCACATACTGAGAAGGCCATTACAAGACACAAAATACATGTAGTATTAATGTCACGAGTAATACCAATGTGCTACGGGAGTCCCACTCCCTTTCACAAAATCAATTAACCTACCTTGGTAATCCAATTTGGTTTTCAAATATTCCCAAAGGAAATATAATGTTAGTTTCCATTTGAGCGAAACACTACCAATTTTAATTTAAGCTAATCTGACCATTTTTTCATATTATTTGATTATCAGGTATCGTAAAACAGAAAAGCGGAGCACCTATTCATAACAAATCGCCCTCGAACCACCCGAGCGCACCAGTTCTTTACAATAATATCTGATCTACTCGTATATCCTCTCACCCCCTAAAACTGAACTTCAATAATTTCTCAAACCAATGGTTTTGCCTAGCCCAATTTTTGAATCTGGACCAATGGTATTTGCCTAGACCAATAATTGTTCGCTAGCGAATATAAACACCCTGGTTTTTGTTACGCACAGTGTTGGTAGTCACGCATCAATCATACCTGCCAACTCTCCCGATTTAAGCAGGAGACTCCCGATTTCAGACCATTTCTCCCGCCCTCCCGCTTAACGTATTAAATCTCCCGATTTTTCAAAAATCCCACGCGTAATTTCGGATTGAATGTGCGAGATGACACTCCAGTCGTCTATCGAACGGATTGAATTTACGGTTTTGAAGTTGTATCTCGATACCGCAGTTTCGCTCTGTATCGATAATCGACAACTGCGTACTAACTCCCGCGTCACGTCCTGCTGTTATAAAAAGTTCGCTTCGAATACGTCTTTGTTTGAAATCTTGGATGGTTAATTCAGGGCTTGTTCCTAGATGTTTTGCATAATGACCTGTGGGTGATAGGTAGTTGTGCGCTGCGGAATATTGTATCTGTTTCACACGTGGAATTATATGATTTATGTACAACTTAGTTGCATAGATGTTGTTGGCATTAATATGCCCGTAGGCTATTGTGATCTTTCGATCTGAGTGATTGCGTCCGTTCCTCGGTAATATGGCGAAGAAATATGATGTGACATTTAAAAGTGTGTAGGGGAGACCGGGGTATTGGCGAACATTCGGGTATATAATTTTCAAAAGAAAAATATGTATTGTCCGTTGAGCCATTATATATTTAAACACAAATTGTGCTAAATGTTCCGGCATAACTCAACAAAATGACAGTGTTTCGCCCCGGTGTGCAATTGGGCTCTTCAGTTGGTTAAAGCACACCTCACCAAGACACTGTCTAGTACACACTGGGAAGGCCATTGCAAGACGTATTTGATACATGTGTATCCACGTCACGAGCAAAGCCAGTGCACTATGGGAGTCGAAACTCCACTCCAAAGCAATTATAACCTTACCTTGGCATTGAATATATAATTTTCAAAAGAAAAATATGTATTGTCCGTTGAGCCATTATATATTTAAACACAAATTGTGCTAAATGTTCCGGCATAACTCAACAAAATGACAGTGTTTGCCAATGTTCCGGCATAACTCAACAAAATGACAGTGTTTCGCCCCGGTGTGCAATTGGGCTCTTCAGTTGGTTAAAGCACACCTCACCAAGACACTGTCTAGTACACACTGTCTAGTGTGCTTTAACCAACTGAAGAGCCCAATTGCACACCGGGGCGAAACACTGTCATTTTGTTGAGTTATGCCGGAACATTTAGCACAATTTGTGTTTAAATAGAACATCGGGGTAACGGCGAACAGGGTGTTTCGTGGGCAACGGTTGGCATAACGGAGTCTTAAATTGGTGCTGCTGTCTATCGCAAGTCCCTCTATCTCCACAGCAACCGCACACTCCAGTTGGCGGCAAGACGCCATTGTAAGAAGGTGAAACGTGTTTTTTATGAAACTGCTAGTAACATTGTGCAGCGATTTAGCACAAAAATTAGTACACATACGGTTACTTCTTCATATGGATAGTACGTGTATTATTTACATTCAGTTAGTTCATATCTCAATCCTGTAGAACACATTTTTATTGTTTACTTAAGAAGTTATTAACAAAATATTATCATGGCGTCTAACGGGACAATCGCGAACAACTTGCTCGGCACTACCCCAAATAATTTCCGATTGATAACAATCATCATATTAATTTGAAGCCACTCAATTAAAGACAGTATGCCTTGTTCTAAATATATCACACATATATTTATTTAATTATTTCATTTATTAGGCCCTAACTCGTCCTAACAATTTTCAAGAGATTCTTCATCGAGGAAGGAGTGTCCGGCTGCAGGTCTACAGATGCAAGTAACTGTTATCGGGGTTTTAGTATGTTACAATAGCATGGTTCAATCCTTCTTGGTGTTTACTTTTAGCATGTTACAATATTGGTAGAAGAGCGTGGTTCATTCCTTTTTAAGGAGGAGTGAGTTGATATTATTACATCCCAAACTGATTCTGGTGAGGTATGTTGTGTTTTTGTAGAATTTGGACGTGACAATGAGCTATGGTCTAAATGTTCAAAAGCATTGTGCAGAAATTGGACTCGTAAAGACTGCAGTTCATGGAAAAAGAACGCTGAACGGTGTTTATGTGATTGTTGCATTTAAAAGGCGCCAATAGTAGTTAAAACTAAAACATAGGCTACTGTTTACAATATTGTAAATTATGCGGTAATGGCTTAAATTAATTTAAAATTATTTTTTTCATCAGTTTGAACTTGTTTTTTGGATTTGAGGGAATGCCGAACATCATGTTCGCTATTACCCCTGGTTGGGGGTAATGCCGAACGTGGGTATTATTTTTTTAGAACTGATTTGTAAGATACTTCTATCCATGTTTAAAGGTTGTTATTGCGAGTGTTTACTGGGTAAATACGATTGATTTTCGAAATTTACTTTGTTCTTTCATGAGTCAATAATTGTTTGTAAAATCTGGGTTCAAAGCTTACGTGTTCGGCAATACCCCGGTCTCCCCCACACAGATAACTTACCGCATATAACCGAGTCGAGAAGAGGCGCAACATTTGCATTTTGTAGTGTCTGTAGGTGTGATTTCAGTATCTCACATGGTGGAAAGGGAGACATTTCAAAACATGTGCTCTCAAAGAAACATAAAGACAATGTACAATATGTTGGGAAAAACAAGAAACTTGATTATTTCAAGCGTAAGGAGGAAGACACTGACAGTATAATATGTGCAGAAGTATTGTTCACATCGTTTATTATTGAACATAACCTCCCTGTCAATTGTTCCGATCACGCTGGTCCTTTATTTAGGATGATGTTCGCAAATTCAAAAATTGCCGGGAGATATGGCTCAGCCAGAACTCAAGTATGACAAATTGTCTAAAGTTATGCTTTCCATTCTGACCATTCCACATAATAATGCAGAGTGTGAGAGGATGTTCAGTCTTGTCAGAAAACCAAGAACGCAGTTCAGTTACTTATAACTCTGAAGTCGATTCAGAAAGGGAAGTGTTTTGAGCAAGAATATAGCAAGACCTTTTTGAAGAGGGTAAAATCAGCCACAGTCACCTGCAACAACGACCAATAATATCTTCGATACGTCACTAGTTTTGTATGCCTGAGTGTGGTCGAAAGAATGGTATTCTTGTTTCATAGACTAGTTGGAATTTAAAATTACTCAGTCTTAAGTACATTTGTAAACTGGGATGTCATATGTTAGTCATGTACAGTTTAATAGTGTAACTTATATATATGCTGAAATGTCTTAGCCTGTGTATGTATTATGTTGAATCTCTCCCCCCCCCCCCCCCCAATCGCCGCCGCGTCGAATCTCCCGATTTTTCATTTTGAGAGGTTGGCAGGTATGATCAATAACGTTTATCCAGGCCAATGGTATTGCCAATTATTTCTTTTTTCACATAATTAAAACGTTACGTGTGTCGTATGGTGTATTTCTGGGGCGTGATATGACGTCAATGTGTGCGCCTCGAACATGGTTGCTGTCATTGAATGAGCAAGAAATAAAAACCTTTATTTAGGTAATATTACAAATATTTCCAGTGCAGCAGTGACAATTGACAGTATTTTCAATTGCTAATGGCTCCCAAAAAAGTATGTGAATCATATATTACTATATATTTTCAATAATATCCCACGTTTTGTTAAAGCCATGTTCTGGTCAAGGGAAGAATGAATCATTATTTTTATTGTTCAAAACGATAAAGAGTAATATTAAATTCGTCTAGAGCTTCACCATGTTTTAAAATAAATCGTTAGTTCATGCCACGTGAAAAGTAATATGGATATCCCTGATCCGCGGATTGCTTCTTATCTAAGGCCATTATTTATTTTTTACATTGTTTCATTAGTACCTTCTAGTACTTAGTTACATACCAAGTATTATTTTGATAGCTAATAGAGAAGTGTGTTAATTGAATGAGAAATTTTATACATAGATAAGTTAGATTATTAAAGTGTTCCTATCAAGTTCATGCAAAATGTAATGTCCGTTCCCTCTACTCCTTCCGCTGTCAGAAACCGAACAACACCTCTATGCTCTTCGGTTGACACCCTATGTCACTGTTTGGAATGCGACTGGCAGCATTGGACGATTGATGCATGCTGCGGCTCGCTTTGTATCTCACGTGACGTGTACGCGTGCCCTCTAGCTACGGGCTGTGACCTTCCACGCTCTGGTCAGAACCACACCTCGTTACACCCTGCGATTAGCCGATGTAGTCACCGGTTTGCGCATTCCAGCCTCCGGCTCGTTACTTTTGTGAACGCCCCTTATACATAAAAAGAATCTTCCACTTTTTCATTTTTGTTTTGCTTTTTTTGCTGTGTATGTGCACCCACTAGAAATATTTGTCATAATAGAACTTTTCAGTGGTCTTGAATATGTATGTAATCCGAAAATAAAGTTATTCGAGGTAAGAATAGAAATAAATTTTTCACTGCTTAATTCAATCTTTTGAGAGTAGGCCTATAAAGTTCAAAATTTAATTGGGGAGCATGTTAAAAAAAACCTTTGTCTCAATGATCCGGAGGAAAATGTGAGGGCTATGGAAAAGTTTGGAATAACACAAACGTTGCTCCGCATTGAACGGGCAAGGTATCCTGGGTATTCTTGTTGAGTAGAACATAGAGGGAAGCAAGTTTTGTCAACCCTGTGGTGTGAAATCTAGAAATGGAGAAGAAAGAGAAATGAGCAGTGTTCTGGATAATTCAGGGAAACTCATTGTAGATACCAAGGAAGCACTGGCAGGAATTCCTCGAAATGTTGTTAAATGGGGCATTTTCATGTCCTCAGGTCTCTAAACTAGGCCTACACTGACTGGGCAAAAAAAATAAAAATGATCACCTGACAAATTCAACATTACTTTCTTTCAAATCATAAATATGAACGGTATAGGCCTAGTAAAGTACATACTGTAGTTATAGCATGGAGGTAAGGTTAATTGGTTTCCTGGATGCATTACCATTCTTCATTGTCATTGTTTTACTTAACAATAGTGATTCTTTGAAATGATGCTGTTTCCCGCGCCATCTCTATCGTCAACAATAGAATGTTTTATTCTTTTTTCTTTTGCCACTTGTTGGCATAGGAAAAGATCAATACAGCCATATCCTCGGTTCTTGTGCAATTCAGAAACGAATATGCGCTTGTGGCCTGAAGATGTTGCCAGGGCAGTGGTTCTGATCGAAAATGGTGGCGTGCACATCTTTCCGCGTGAAACAGCATCATGTCAATGAATCGCTATTGTTAAGTGAAACAATGATGTGAAGAATGATAATGCATCCAGGAAAACAATTAACCTTACTGCCATGCTATGAACAGTAAGTTATATACTAGGCTTAGAGCGTTTATATTTATGATTTAAATGAAAGTAATGTTGAATTTTTCAAGTGATCGGTTTTATTTGCCGGCCAGTGTATATTTCACCCAAAAGAAATGCATTTTTTTGTGTATCAATTTTTCCGGTCAAAGTTAGGTTGCTGAAGAGCACTTCAGAACTATTTTGGTCGAAAACTTAATTTTTTACGATAATTCTAAGTTGGCATAACCTCATGACACTGTCCCCACCTATATGTTCTGCATTTGAACACCTATGTTTATTACTATGGTTAAGATAATAGAAATATAAAATGTGCCTTTCATTCAGCACAATATCTAGATTATGCTGTGTCTTTGCTGGATTTTTAAACTTATTTTTTAAAAGGTTTTTGCTCAAAATGAATTTGTCCCCCAGTTTTCACAAAAGACATCTTCAGGAGTGACATTGTGTTTAAATAGCAGCACTGCAGTCATTTGTTTCGGGGAGTTCAGGAACACCGTGAAAAGTACAGGGAGAAGAGAAAAGAAGACTTACAATGGGTAGGGGAATACAAACTATACATACCAGAACACCTATTTTATAGTTTCATAAACTTACACACTATATATATACATTTTCTGTTTTATATTATTTATTTTCTAGTACTGTATCTTCAAATTTAGGAATTTCCAACGACGAAAAAAATCAGACACGAGTCCAACGAAACAAAGAAATGTGCGGTGAAATTGGAGTGTGTGGGATAACAATAGGAGGTACAAAACACATACCAGCAGCCATCCCTAGTCCATAGACTTCTCAGGATTTGAGACGGCCCTGCACTGTGGCTCCAGCGACGCCAATCAGACACAATGTCGGCCAACAATCTCATAATTTACCAAAGATGCAACGATCAGACCTATCGGAAATGACCAGAAGTGGATCGTCAGTCAGCACCAGCAGTCCAATGTTCCAGTTTTGATTGATTAGACTGAAATTCCAGGCAACAACAATGCTGTCAACTTTTTTACACCACCCACAAGAGTCCCTCTTTCAAAAAAAGTAGCAAACTGAAGCAAGTACGACGGAACAGAAAGAGAACCAAGTTGGAAATTGGCGCACTCAAAATAAAGATAAAAGTACTTGAGCGTGAAAACCAAGCTATAAGACGACATTGTTGGAAATTACAAAAGCAATTTCAGTGACAAAAGAATCTAACAATGACACGTGAATTATCTAAGGCTACCAATCAAAACCAACTTCAAACTCCCAGTAGGAAAGCTGTTCAACTTATAATTCAAGAACTGGAATCGACATGTGAGGTCAAATTACCTCCTAAAGTAAAAGGAAAACTTAAGTTCAAAGATTTAAAATCTGTGCATTGTGCAACCTAAGTTAAGAATAGTAATTTATTGTTTGTTGAGACTGCAGTCATGAAATGAAGTATGTTAACTTTTTAAGTAACATTCTATAAAAGAATAATAAAAATTATTTAAAAAAAATACAATTTTTTGTCTCCATATTTAAAACCTCAAGAGTGACACTGTTATAAAATCCTTTCTTTTTTGTACAACTTCAATCTTAAAACTAACACCCAGTGGTCTATTTGGAAAGAGTGAAGCATGAGCAACATCCTACGTTAAAAATAACTTCAGTTGTATGGTACGCAATAAAGGAGTTGACAAAAATAAAGACACACGTATTAGATTGTCACTCATGAGAATCAATATAAATGGTGCCAAACCGAATTAGAGTTCCACGCGTGGATAGGAAAGGATGAACACAAAATTCTAAAGAAAAACGCTCCACTTTTATTTAATAAAAATACCACACAAAAATTATGACATTCCTGTCTAAATCACAGGGTTGTAATAATAAAGTCCTTGACCCTGAGATTCCTAACCGAAATAAATTGGTGAACCTTCACTTTAATTAAATGTGTCTTATTAAGAAAAAAAAAGTGTTCAATCGTGTCCATGCACAATCTGACAATTCTCTGATTTATTACTCACATGGATCATTTATTCAACATGCGCACTTGTTTTCAACCATTCACAAATTATTAATTGTTGCACACAAATTGTCATAATAAACCTGCTTGAAATTCCAAAATCAAATATTAATACAAGTTTAGTTGTAAGTATGAAGTTAATTTGTTTATTAGCTATATGTCATTGTTCTATTAGACTGTGGTGTGTGTGTGTGTCTGGTGAGGGTGCATGTGAGTGGGCCTGGTGACAGACTGTTTTAGTGGTAGTATTTGTTTGTTGGTGAAACTTTAGTATTTTTTTCGTTAGTAGAATTTTGGTATTTAATTGTTAGTAGAAGGTTAGTATTTTGTAGTAGAATTGCTCTTTACTTATTCTGAAAGGGAGTAGCAGCCTTCCAGAATAAATCAATTCTTTACTAGTCTAATAGACGGTTAAGATATTGATATTATAAGCCAACTAATGGCTACACTGCGTTCTGCTGCACGGCTGAAAGCAACGGGAAACTACAGCCGTAATGCTATTCCCGAGGATATGCACCTCTCTATGCATAATTACATGTGATGATGGCCTCCTCCCTTGTAAAATTCCAATCCGGAGGTAAACTAGTCCCCCGTTCGGATCTCCGGGTGGGGACTACTCGAGAGGGGGTTAACATCACAGAAGTGACAAAGAGGAAATCTGACATTCTACGGATCGGAGCGTGGAATGTTAGAAGTCTGCTAGGAAGTGGAAAGTTAGAAAACTTAGAAAGGGAAATGGATAGGTTGAGGTTGGATTTGGTTGGGATTAGTGAAATGCGCTGGCAGGAAGAGCAGGACTTTTGGTCAGGAGACTATAGGGTCCTTAGCACTAAATCAAACAATGGCCAAGCAGGGGTTGGTCTCATATTGAGTAGGAAACTTGGACAGCGGGTGGAATATTATGAGCAATACAGTGAACGGATTATTGTAGCAAAAATCAATACTAAACCTACGTGCACCACAGTGGTACAAGTCTATATGCCTACCAGTCAAGCTGATGATGAGGATGTTGAAAAGGTCTACGAAGAAATAGATGACATTCTGAGGTATATCAAAGGTGATGAAAATGTTATAGTAATGGGAGATTGGAATGCTGTGGTAGGAAAAGGGAGAGAAGGGAAGATAGTAGGAGATTTCGGATTAGGTGAAAGAAATGATCGAGGAAGCAGGCTGATGGAATTCTGCACCGAACATGAGCTGGTCATAGCTAACACCTTATTCAATAACCACAATAGAAGAATATACACATGGATGAGACCAGGAGATACAGGGCGTTACCAAATCGACTTCATTATGGTCAAGCAGAGGTTTCGAAACCAGATTTTGGATTGTAAAACATATCCTGGTGCTGACATAAACTCTGACCACAATCTGGTTGTAATGAAATGCAGATTAAAGTTGAAGAAACTGAAGAAAAGTCAAAAGCCAAAAAGGTGGGCAATAGACAGACTGAAAGTAAAGGATGTAAACGAAAGATTCAAGAAGAGTATAAAGGAAGGACTAATCAAAACCCCTAAACAAACTTCAATTGCAGACGAATGGGCACTTTTGAAGAATGAAATAACAAAATCCGCAGAAGAAAACATTGGTAGGAAAGAAAGAATAGGTAGAAAACCGTGGATCACTCAGGATATACTAGAATTGATGGATGAAAGGCGGAAACACAAGAATCTAAGAGATGAAAAGGGGAAAGCAGAATACAGACGTCTGAGAAATGAGGTTAACAAGAAGTGCAAGGAAGCGAAAGAAGAATGGTTGAAAGAGAAATGTGCAGGTATAGAAAATTGTCTGAAATTAGGAAGAGTAGACACAGCTTATCGAAGGATTAAGAATACTTTTGGGGAAAAGAAGACTAAGTGCTGTAATATTAGGGACACAAATGGAAAGCCTCTAACAGATAGGGAAGAAAAGGTTGAGAGATGGAAAGCTTACATAGAGTGCTTGTATAAGGGAAAGGAGATCGAGAATCATGTAATGGAAAGGGAGGAGGAAATTGATGAGGATGCAAAAGGAGATTTAATATTGAGATCAGAATTTGACAGAGCATTAGAGGACTTAGGCAGGAACAAAGCACCAGGCATAGATGATATACCGATTGAGTTGCTACGCTGCATAGGAGATGAAGGTCTGATCAGGTTATTTCACTTGGTGTGTAGGATTTATGAGACAGGTGAGGTACCCCCTGATTTCAAGAAGAATGTTATCATCCCTATACCAAAGAAAGTGGGAGCTGACAGATGTGAAGATTACCGTACAATCAGCTTGATTACTCATGCTTCAAAGATCCTGTCTAGAATAATTTACAAGAGGATTGAAAGCCAGATAGAAACGGAGTTGGGTGAAGACCAGTTTGGTTTCAGGAGAAATGTAGGAACAAGGGAAGCTGTACTAAGTCTTAGGCTGATTTTGGAAGGTAGAATAAGGAAAGATAAGAGAACGTTCATGGCATTTGTAGACTTAGAAAAGGCTTTTGATAACGTTGATTGGACTAAATTGTTTGACATTTTGAAATCTATTGGAATAAAGTACAGGGATAGGAGGGTGATATACAATCTATACAGAAACCAGACAGCAGTCATTCGAGCTGAAGGACATGAGAGAGAAGCTGGTATTCAGAAAGGTGTAAGGCAAGGCTGCAACTTATCACCCATACTTTTCAATCTTTACATTGAACAAGCAATGAAGGAAATTGGAGAAAAATTTAAAGTGGGAGTGAAGATTCAAGGAGAAATAATTTCTACTCTGCGATTTGCTGATGACATCGTCATCTTGGCCGACAAGCCTGAGGATTTGAATGAGTTTTTGAATGGTATGGATTCCGTCTTACGGAAGGAATTCATGATGAAAATTAATAAATGTAAAACAAAAATACTGGAATGCAGCCGAAATAAATCAGAAACCTCTATGGAGATCAAATTGGCCGGTGAAAAGCTGAAGGAAGTAGGAGACTTCTGTTACTTAGGAAGCAGAATAACCAGTGATGGACGAAGCATAGAGGATATAAAAGGTAGGTTGGCTCAGGCAAGGAAAGCCTTTCTACAAAAAAGGAATCTGTTGACATCGAATATAGATTTAGGTATTAGGAAGTCATTTTTGAAAGCCTTTGTCTGGAGCGTGGCGCTCTATGGAAGTGAAACTTGGACTATTGGTGCAGCAGAAAAGAGGAGAATTGAAGCATTTGAAATGTGGTGTTACAGGAGAATGATGAAGATCAGATGGGTAGATAGGGTTACAAACGAAGAGGTATTAAGGCGAGTGGGAGAGGAGAGATGTTTCTGGTGACTGCTAATGAAGAGAAGAGATAGGTTGGTAGGACACATACTAAGACACCCAGGAATAGCAAGCTTAGTTATGGAAGGAAGGGTCGAGGATAAGAACTGTAGGGGTAGACCAAGGTTAGAATATGTTAAACAGATTGCCTCGGATGTAGGGTGTGGTAGCTATGTAGAAATGAAACGATTAGCTCAGGACAGGGAGGCATGGAGAGCTGCATCAAACCAGTCAAAAGACTGAAGACTCAAACAACAACAACAATTATTTTTGGTGGCACAACATGACAACTCAAGTTTAATGTTGCAGTAGTCCATTATTAACAAGAATGAGTGAAAAAATTGCTTTAAACTGAGGAAAAATAAAAATAATTATTGTGTCACTCGTGAGTTTCATTACATTTCTCTGCATTACAGCAATCAGAATTTATTTTCCTGTCTGACCATCAACGTTTTGATGTGCAGAAGGATATTACACAAATTTTGAGCCCCTTTCCAAGCAAATGCGACAGCATTTCAATATTGGCAACGTTGTTAATTTTGAGAGATGAAATTAGACAAAAATATGAAAATGGTCCAAATGTTAATGGAGACTTTCCTGGCAATGTGGCAGATTTTGAGATTATGCCGGAGAAGAATGATGATGGGAACTGGATCACGGAAGTAGAGAGGGTGGTAAATAAACTACAATGTCACATAGCGGCAGGGGTAGATGAGATTAGGCCAGAAATGGTACAGTATAGTGGGAATGCAGGGTTGAAATGGTTCCTTATGATAATCGAATTGGTATGGGTTTCAGGAAATGTACCATCTGACAGGGCAAAAGCAGTAATCACCCCAATTTATAAGCAAGGTAACAGGAGAGATTGCAATAATTACAAGGAGATTTCATTGTTAAGTGTCCCAGGTAAAGTGTACTTGGGCATTGTAGAAAGGAGAGTTTGATCATTAGCCGAGGGTAAGTTGGTTGAAAACCAGTGTGTCGTTAGACTGCAACGAGGGTGTCAAGATCAAATTTTTATTATGTGCCAAGTTATTGAGAAATGCTATGAGAGGAATAGGCAGTTGTGTTTGTGTTTTGTAGATCTAGGGAAGGCGTAGGTTAGAGCAGAGGTTTCCTTTAGGTGGTCCGCGGACCCGTAGGGGTCCGTGACGGTTGGCCAGGGGGGTCCGCGAAGAGTCGTCAAGAATTAACCCAATACTGAAAATGTATACCTGCCAACTCTCGCGATTTAGGCGGGAGACTCCCGATTTCAGACCATTTCTCCCGCCCTCCCGCTTAACGTATTAAATCTCCCGATTTTTCAAAAATCCCACGCGTAATTTCGGATTGAATGTGCGAGATGACACTCCAGTCGTCTATCGAACGGATCGACTTTACGTGTTTTGAAGTTATATCTCAATACCGCAGTATCGCTCTGTATCGATACCGGTAATCGACAACTGCGTACAAACTCCCGCGTTGCGTCGTACTGTTATACAAAATTGGCTTCGAATACGTCCTTGTTTGAAATCGTCGATGGTTAATTCAGCGCTTGGTCCTAGATGTTTTGCATAATCACATGTGGGTGAGAGTTATTGTACGCTGCGGAATATTGTATCTGTTTCACACGTGAAATTATATGATTTGCGTATAACTTTGTTAGATGTTGTTGGCGTTAATATGCCTGTAGGCTATTGTGGTTTTTCGATCTGAGTGATTGCATCGGGTTCCTCGGTAATATGGCGAAGAAATATGATGTGACGTTTAAAAGTTTACATAAAGATGACTTTCCGCATATAACTGAGTCAAGAAGAGGCGCAACATTTGCATTTTGTAGTGTATGTATGTGTGATTTCAGCATCTCGCATGGTGGAAAGGGGGACATTTCAAAACATGTGCTCTCAAAGAAACATAAAGACAATGTACAGTGTGTTGGGAAAAACAAGAAACTTGATTATTTCAAGTGTAAGGAGGAAGACACTGACAGTATAACACGTGCAGAAGTATTGTTCACATCGTTTATTATTGAACATAACCTCCCTGTCAATTGTTCCGATCACGCTGGTCCTTTATTTAGGAAGATGTTCCCAGACTCAAAAATTGCCGGGAGATATGGCTCAGCCAGAACTAAAACGTCTGCCATCCTTGCAGAAATGTGCATTCCCAATTATGTAACTTCCAACTTGAAGATGTGACATCTATTGAGGAAGAAGAGAGAATTGATGTGAAGTGGGCACTGGTAGGCCAAATGAAATGTAGTGGTGGGGTACTAAAGTATGACAAATTGTCTAAAGTTATGCTTTCCATTCCGACCATTCCGCATGATATGCAGAGTGTGAGAGGATGTTAAGTCTTGTCAGAAAAACAAGAACGCCATTCAGGTCGTCTCTCTCCGACAAGACTTTGGACAAACTTATAACTCTGAAGTCGATTCTGAAAGGGAAATGTTTTGAGCAAGAATATAGCAAGACCTTTTTGAAGAGGGCAAAATCAGCCACAGTAACCTGCAACAACGATCAATTATATGATCTTCGATTCGTCACTAGTTTTGTATGCCTGAGAGTGGTCGAAAGAAAGGTATGCTTGTTTGATCGACTAGTTAGAATTTAAAATTACTCAGTCTTAAGTACATTTGTAAACTGGGATGTCATATCATGTTAGTCATGTACAGTTTAATAGTGTAACTTATATAATATTTGCTATAATGCCTTAGCCTGTGTATGTATTTTGTTGCGTTGCATCCCCCCCCCCTCCAAATCGCCGCTGCGTTGATCTCCCGATTTTTCATTTTGAGAGGTTGGCAGGTATGAAAATGGAAAACTGAGAAAGTACAAAGAGTTCCTTAAAAATAATAATTATGCGTTGCCATCCATAGCATAAGTGGTGCACTCGTATGTGACGCAGCGTAATTTGAGCATTTCAAGTTTCCCTCTAGAGGGCGTTCTGTTCCTTTATCTCTGTGTTCTGCTCCGCAGCCATTTTGCGTGTTTACATATTTACACGAGTTTTGAAAGTTGAAACTTTTGAATGTTTTAATAGTTAAAAGTCCATTGAATATGGATCGTTGGTTGAAGAGTGGATCTTTAAAGTGAGGTAGGCCCACTGCTACAGTTAGTAACGAAGATGAATCTTTGGTAATAAATATAGAAGTGAAGGACCGCCTGCTGCCTCTCTTGAGCCTAGCCATTCAAAGAGTAAGCCTGCTCCGAAAAGTAGGAAATACGACATAAAATATTTAAGAATTGGATTTACGTATTTGTGGACCTGAAGATTGTCCTAAGCCTCAATGCGTGATATGCTTTGAAACCCTTGCCAACAAGAGTATGAAACTTGCAAACCAAAAATAGCTCAGTATGCCTTCTTTCCTAGGGGAAGTAAAGCCGGTGGGCCCATGTCATAGATTTATGGCATGCAATAGATCCTTCCACTAACTATAATTGTGTGAAGCAAAATTTGTAAGTTAGATTTGATTGACGCTCTATTAAGTTCCAACGTTCACCACCAGGTGCATGTTGCAGTGGCATATAGTAGCCAAGTTCACAGCTAGGTGTCGTTGACAGTTGCATTTGGTAGCATATGTAGGAAATGTGAATGAAAATGCAATGCTTGCATCCTATGAAGTATCTCAGCTTGTCCCAAAACTTGCCAAAAACCATACCATTGCTGAAGAGCTCATTCTACCTTCAGCAATTATTTTGTGCAAGAGAATGCTTGGCGATGCTGCCGCAAAGCTTATAAGTACCGTCCCGCTGTCTAACAATACTGTGCAAATACGAATTACAGATATGTCAAGCAATATTGAAGAGACGTTGTTGGCAAATCTTCATATGTGTGGCATGTTTGCTCTACAGTTGGATGAGAGCACAGACATATATAAAAAAAAAGGCGATAATGTTGGTTTCTGTACGTTTCTTATGTCATGACGAAATATATGAAGATGTTCTTCTTTCCTGTGGACTAGTAGAGAGGTTCCCATCAGGAATTTAAATATTTTAGGTCTTGACTTAAAAGATTTTGGAGCAGGGGGTCCGTGCTTACACAACGATCGCCTTAGGAGGTCCGAGAAACATTCCGAATGGGAACCTCTGGGTTAGCGTATCTAAGGTGAAGATACTGAGCATCCTGAGGGATTATGGTATTGAGGGAAGACTCCCAGAGGCAATCAAAAGTATTTATGTTGATAGTCAGGCTGCGGTGAGAGTTGAGTAGGATGAATTCTTGGATCAAGGTTGTTACAGGAGTGAGGCAAGGCTATAACCTCTCACCACTACTGTTTATTTTATATATGGACCATTTGCTGAATGGCATAAACTGCCTGGGTGGGATTTAATTAGGTGGAAACCAGGTGAGTAGTCTGGCCTGTGTTTATGATCTGGTATAATGACAGTCTTCGTCAGGAGCTTGCAAGCTAACATGTTAGAACTTGACAAGAAATGTGGGGAGTATGGTACAAAGATCAGCATTTCAAAGACGATGATTATGTCGGTAAGAAACGCAAGAAAATAAAATGCCTGGTAGGAGGAACAAAATTGGAGTGGAGCAGGTGGAACATTTGAAGTACCTGGTCTGTGTATTCTCTAAGGATGGTAGTATGGGGAAGGAAATAGTCGAGGTGTGGAAAAGCCAATACAGGGAGTTCTCAGTTGTGATCTTCAGTATTCTGTAAGAAAGATGTTATTTTAGCGACGAAACTCTCCCTACATCGCTCAGTATTAAACTGACCTCACTGTATGGGTGTGAGATCTGATGTATAAGCTAGAGGTAACTGATATGAGGGTAGCATGAATGATGTTTGAGACAAATAGATGGGAGCAATGGCAGGAAGGTACTCTGATGAATAGATAAAGGCTAATGGACATGCTAGATGAAGCCGTACATATAAGCTGACTCTGATTGTGGGGTCATGGGAAGAGAATGGGGAAGGAGAGATTACGTAAGAGGCTAATGTATTCAGCTGTAGAGGGATAGAGAAGCAGAGGTAGACCTAGGAGGCGATGGTTAGATTCAGTGTTGAACGATTTCAAAGTGAGAGGTGTGGAAGCAGAGGATGTTGCAGTGCTAACTGCTAATAGGGTATCATGGAGCGACTTGTTCGTAATTATTGGTTTGCAGACTAGACTGGACACTGAAAGGAAAAACAGTCTCAAGTTTAAATGTATATATGCACTTTTCTTCGTGATGTTTATATTGTGTATCATTTCCTTTTCCATTCTTGCAGAGAGTATTTTGCTCCTAAAGCTCCTGGAGCTTCAAGTGGTAAATCACAAGCTGAATTGGGGGAATCATCCCAGACCGATCCCATATGTGAGAAGTAAGTTACCCTTATTCAGTAGTTTTTTTTTAAATTACTATTATAATTTTAAAAATTGAAGTATATGGTAAAAGAGGCTTTTTTATGGCTATGAAAAAATAGAACAATATGTTGGATCCATATCAGCAGTGGCTGATCCAGCATCTTGGAGTTAAATCTAACATAATTTTCATTTATCTTGCTCTTAGCATAATGCATTAATCTAGCATCATTTCCTCTGTGCAATATTTATGTATAGAAGAATTAACCTTATGCACTCCTATGTCGAGTGGGGTTCAACATTAGAATATTTAACTTCCGCTCCGAAGTCAAGTTCCGCACGACATGACGATATCCTGTACTTACAGCGCTCATGACTTCTGTGCTGTATTCCGGTATTGTGGAGCCATCTAGTGGTCTCCGAGAGAGCACATTTCCCTATTTACTATAGTTTGTGGAAATTGTAATGAATTTTTAACCTTGGTTATTCTCGAATGTTTATGACAGTTTTAAGGATGATATAGATTAAATGCATACATGGCGTCTGCTTTATCTTCCAAATGTACTGCACTATAAAAAACTACAAGTATTAATGTTGTGTGTGTTCTAACTGTAAATATATTTCATACAACATAATTATATTTTGTGTTAGATTGTTTTGTCGAGTTCACTTCCTACTGTTGTTCAGTTCAGAAATTAAGTTTGGAGCAGGAAGCATACGCTTTGGGTAAGAGTTCAAAAGGTTAAATGATAATGATCTACAATATTGTTTTTTTTTTCCTCCTAATTTGTAACTCTGTTATTGTGAGCATTATTTTACATGGACTTAAATAAACCAATTGTGAGTTTTAAGTAAATAATTTTTGGACCAGCAGCTAATTCAGTTGTAGAACAAGTAGGTTACAGTTCATATTACCTTTATTCATAACGTTCCCTTCGTTTGATACTGAAATATATCTGGATTTTTGTAATATATTAATTTCAGTAGTAGTAATGAAATTTCATCTGGCATGAAACCTACAGATTAGCTTGGTTTGCATTGATTTTGGAACGTCTTGCATTTAAAGTTTTTGGGAATCTAAACTTTTTAGTTGATCTGGTATAGGTGGGGTAGGTAAAATATCCTTGACTCTTCCCAAACGGAATACGAATATATCCGGAGTGTACTTTTCAGCTGCGAGCGCAAAACTGATATATCCGCAAAATTCCTACTTTTCAACCTGGCGCCTTTTTCCGTGAAATAGTTAAGGTTAAACCCAGGAGATGGCACCACTATGCAGACACAAGATTGATATTTAATTATGTGACCCCTAGAGACCTCGTTGACTTAACATATACCTGCAGGCAGTTGTTGCTTCAGATGAATGCACGTGTCATTGCGTAGTTGGTGAAGTGAGTGCATTTTCGTAGTGTTTATTTGGTGATGTGAGCATAATTTCACGGAAAAGGCTATGGAATGATGAAGATATAGTGTCTGCTTTGGATTTGAGTGATGGTTTGTAATGTTCCACACTTATTAATTAACTTTACAACCCTCTGATGCTACTCAAACTTCAAGTATCGACAGGTAAGCGAAATATACGAGAGTTCTAATTAAATTTAATGCATGAAAAATATTATCTACATATTTTGAATTTTTGAAAATCAAAATCCGCTCGGAGCCATTAAAGTATCCGCTCGGGAAGGGCTAAAGATGTTAAAAATATTTAATAAAACTAGCAGAAATATCTGTTCTTCAAACTGTCTGTGGTATTTATTGGTTTAAGAAGTATCACATAGGCTATTTACATTTCAAAAGTAGTCTCATATTTTTACTTGTTTATCAGTCTAATGCATAATTAACCACTACCGAATTGAACATCTTCAAGATGGCTCAATGGTAGTAACAAAGAAGCAGAGCAGAGGAAGATACGTTAATTTTGAACAATTATGCTCTTACAAACTATATAACAAATAATTATAAATAAATAAATATAGCCTAGATAATCCCATAAGGGCAAAGGCCTCCTGCGAGCAGGGACGTGCTCTGGTTTAAACTCGTTAGGCGAGCAAGTCCTAAGGAGTTGTGTACAAGTTTTCAATCTACTTGCTGCACTTCCCTGTAGTTCAAAGAATTACCCTACTTTAAATTAAGAAGGCAATGCATGCTTCCAGCAACAACAGTTTTTTTAAAAATGAAATATCAGTGTAATGAAACTCTTTGAAACAACATTGTAGCACTACTGGCAACATCACAATTAATGAAGCATAAGTGAAATTGTAACTACCTCTCTTTGACAAGTTACCTGAACAAATGCTGCTAGAGTAGATGGAAAATATAATTTTGGGTTTATTCTCTGCTATCAACCGTGAGTTACAGATACCCCATTGGAGCAGGTAGACCACTTCTCGTATCTGGGCAATCTGCTATCTGTACACGGCAATTGTGGGCAGGATGTTGAGAAGAGAATCGGTGCTGCCCATGCGGCATTTGGGCGACTATCGCACCGGGTCTTCTTGAATAAAGATCTGGCCGTGAAGACGAAGCTCATGGTGCACCAAGCTGTTGTCATCTCAACGTTGTTGTATGGCTGTGAAACCAGGACCCTTTATCGACATGACTTCCGAAAGCTTGAGCGCTTCCATCAACAGAAACTTTGATCCATCCTTAAGATAAAGTGGGAAGACCACATCACCAATCTTGATGTTCTTGAGAAAGCGCATGCTAATAGTGTAGAATAATCCATCATTGGTCATCAACTTAGATGGATTGGGCATGTCCATCGGATGGATGATACGAGACAACCACGCCAGGTTCTGCATGGTGAACTCACCTCCGGCATCAGACCTCATGGAGGCCCTAAGAGACGTGACAAGGACCAATTTAAACAGAATATGAAGTTGACAGTTCTCAGTCCACAAACCTGGGACCAGTTTGCTAAAGCCTGTTCAACTTGGCGCCAGACCATCCCGGCTGCTGTCAAAATGTTTGAAGAAGAACGTCGTAGAATTGTTACGGCCAAGCGACAAGCAGGAAAGCTCCGTGCCGCACAGCCACGCCCTCCACCAACAGTTCTGTGTGATCTGTGTGGACGTTTGTTTCATGCACGCATTGGGCTGTTCAGTCACCGCTAACATGCCCAGAGACCTCAACCTTAGATTATTTTAGACTGTTTTGGAAGAAGATCTATACTCGGAAACGAGTTAAAGCCGACTACGACAGCCCCTACAACATGTTCATGTTGATAGTCATCCCAGAACAGAATTTTTGTATGCATTGTAGCTTGTTAACATTTCTTGTATTGTCTGAAGGCGCTATTGAAAAGCTTGGAATGATCTCAGCATCTTGTGCTAACGGTGATGTCAATGTGGCAGATTCATAATGTACAGTGGCATCATTGTGGCACCAATTTTCTACATCAGTCAGTAAGCTGGCATTCTCGGAAGATACCTACGTTACAGAATAGAGGTCAAATTGTGACCCAGGGGATGTCAAATTATCCTGAAAGTGTTATGGACACCGTTGATCATGGAGAACAGCAGGCTACTTACTGTATCATTATTTTGTACAACTTCCCTTAACCAGAATAAAAGTAAAACATTTTTAAATTACTGAAATTAGCTAAAATAGCAGTAGTAATGGTAGGGAAAAAATCTGGAGATGATATAGTAATAGATGTTTACTCCTCCGCTGTCTATAACCCACCCCGTCCCGAATTTGATCATGACTAAGGCCCGGATAGTTATGTGTTTACATATTTTTTATTTAATTAAATATTTTCTATTTAGTTACATATTTTTACCGTTTTGATAAATAAATACATATTCTGGCGTGTTTATTGTTAAGCACATATTTCCTACATTTGGTCGTATGTTGTACTTCTTGGATGGCTGCTGCCCACATTTGCAACCCTTTGAAATCCAGTAAGTGGCTTCTCTATTTCGTCAGTGCTCCATTGTCTTCATACTGTAGTCGTATTTCAAGACAGGGAATTCCTGTCATTACCTGGCCTACAGCAGCGGGGCTGGAGTTAACAGGCTCATTAAGCCTTACCTAGAAGAGAAATTTTACTTGAAATCACAGTGGTGTTCTGTGCAGTGGTGTGCATAACTTGTGAGTATACTGATTGTGGCGTTGTCGTTTCAACGAATACGATGCGTCCCAAAAGTGCGAAATGTGTTACTTTGAATCGTTTAATGCGGGAGTTCGGAGACGTTTTTAGTACTGAAGGACCTAATTTATTTTACAACATTTGTGAGAAACCCATTGCGGCACGCATGCGTTCACAAGTTACGCAAAATTTTGCGACAGCGAAACACGTGAAATGTGCATTTTTAAAGTAGTCCACACAACGTTGGTTTCTCGAAATGCAGGAAGTGAGATCTGATCCAGCAAACTGCTAGTTCTCACAATACATTTGTCACGCATTTCGTGTGGCTGATATACCATTGAACCAATTGCATAATCCAGTGCTACGTGGAACGTTAGAAAAGTACTTCAAACTTCCTCTCCCTGACGAGTGAACACTGCGTAAGAACTATTTACTTAACTTTACTCTGAGTGCACAGAATTCGTAGTGAAATAGGCGACAACGCTGGGTGGATTACAATGGACGAGACGACCGATGATGCTGGCCGTTACGTAGCCAACATCATACTGTAGTTGGTGCGTTAAAATACGATCCATCAGTTATTTTTACTGACAGCTGTTCATTTTGAGAAAACCAACAGTTACACAATAGCTAAAGCATTCAATGATGCTATGGTGCTTCTGTGGCCTGATTGCCGGGGACGACATTTAATTTATTTTACACGTCAATGGAGCAAATTTGCGCACTCAAGTATCAGTATAAGACAATACAATCAGTGCTATGACAGATTTTTAAGAGACCTTTTCTTCCGTTGTTTAGAATGAAATTCGAAAACAGCACATATATGATTTCGTATCGCGTATCTGCAGGAAGTATTGTAGGATTCGGAAATTGAGTCAAGACCCGGTCTGTTAAGCGGGAATATGTGTACTGTGGACTGGGTTATTGAAGCAGCTGTACGTTTCAACTATCTTTGAGTAACTGAGGGACATAAATACTATACAATTTAAGAACATATTTTGGAAACTTAATCACATATTTTCCCACTTTTAAGCACATAAATACATACATATTTCTGAAAAGTTAAGCACATAACTATCCGGGCCCTAATCATGACTTATATAGTAAAAATTCCAGCTGTGTCGGCCATTTTCAGCATTAATTATGCACAAGTACAGTTTTCAAAGGAAATATGTTAGTTTCCAATTGAGCAGATGTATTATCAAATAATATGATAAAACGGTCCGGTTAGCTCATATTATAATTGCCAGCGTTTCACCCCTGTGTACCATTGGGCTCGTCAGTTGGTATGGTACACCTCACCAAGACAAACACACACAGAGAAGCCCATTACAAGACACAAAATACATGTAGTATTGATGTCATGAGTAATGCCAATGTGCTACGGGAGTCAAACTCTCTTTCACAAAAACAATTAACCTACCTTGGTAATCCAATTGGGTTTTCAAATATTCCCGAAAGAAATATGATGTTAGTTTCTATTTGAGCGAATGTATTATCAAATAATATGATAAAATGGTCCGGTTAGCTCAAATTATAATTGCCAGTCTTTTTCCCCAGTGTACCATTGCTAGCACATACTGAGAAGGCCATTACAAGACACAAAATACATGTAGTATTAATGTCACGAGTAATACCAATGTGCTACGGGAGTCCCACTCCCTTTCACAAAATCAATTAACCTACCTTGGTAATCCAATTTGGTTTTCAAATATTCCCAAAGGAAATATAATGTTAGTTTCCATTTGAGCGAAACACTACCAATTTTAATTTAAGCTAATCTGACCATTTTTTCATATTATTTGATTATCAGGTATCGTAAAACAGAAAAGCGGAGCACCTATTCATAACAAATCGCCCTCGAACCACCCGAGCGCACCAGTTCTTTACAATAATATCTGATCTACTCGTATATCCTCTCACCCCCTAAAACTGAACTTCAATAATTTCTCAAACCAATGGTTTTGCCTAGCCCAATTTTTGAATCTGGACCAATGGTATTTGCCTAGACCAATAATTGTTCGCTAGCGAATATAAACACCCTGGTTTTTGTTACGCACAGTGTTGGTAGTCACGCATCAATCATACCTGCCAACTCTCCCGATTTAAGCAGGAGACTCCCGATTTCAGACCATTTCTCCCGCCCTCCCGCTTAACGTATTAAATCTCCCGATTTTTCAAAAATCCCACGCGTAATTTCGGATTGAATGTGCGAGATGACACTCCAGTCGTCTATCGAACGGATCGAATTTACGGTTTTGAAGTTGTATCTCGATACCGCAGTTTCGCTCTGTATCGATAATCGACAACTGCGTACTAACTCCCGCGTCACGTCCTGCTGTTATAAAAAGTTCGCTTCGAATACGTCTTTGTTTGAAATCTTGGATGGTTAATTCAGGGCTTGTTCCTAGATGTTTTGCATAATGACCTGTGGGTGATAGGTAGTTGTGCGCTGCGGAATATTGTATCTGTTTCACACGTGGAATTATATGATTTATGTACAACTTAGTTGCATAGATGTTGTTGGCATTAATATGCCCGTAGGCTATTGTGATCTTTCGATCTGAGTAATTGCGTCCGTTCCTCGGTAATATGGCGAAGAAATATGATGTGACATTTAAAAGTGTGTAGGGGAGACCGGGGTATTGGCGAACATTCGGGTATATAATTTTCAAAAGAAAAATATGTATTGTCCGTTGAGCCATTATATATTTAAACACAAATTGTGCTAAATGTTCCGGCATAACTCAACAAAATGACAGTGTTTCGCCCCGGTGTGCAATTGGGCTCTTCAGTTGGTTAAAGCACACCTCACCAAGACACTGTCTAGTACACACTGGGAAGGCCATTGCAAGACGTATTTGATACATGTGTATCCACGTCACGAGCAAAGCCAGTGCACTATGGGAGTCGAAACTCCACTCCAAAGCAATTATAACCTTACCTTGGCATTGAATATATAATTTTCAAAAGAAAAATATGTATTGTCCGTTGAGCCATTATATATTTAAACACAAATTGTGCTAAATGTTCCGGCATAACTCAACAAAATGACAGTGTTTGCCAATGTTCCGGCATAACTCAACAAAATGACAGTGTTTCGCCCCGGTGTGCAATTGGGCTCTTCAGTTGGTTAAAGCACACCTCACCAAGACACTGTCTAGTACACACTGTCTAGTGTGCTTTAACCAACTGAAGAGCCCAATTGCACACCGGGGCGAAACACTGTCATTTTGTTGAGTTATGCCGGAACATTTAGCACAATTTGTGTTTAAATAGAACATCGGGGTAACGGCGAACAGGGTGTTTCGTGGGCAACGGTTGGCATAACGGAGTCTTAAATTGGTGCTGCTGTCTATCGCAAGTCCCTCTATCTCCACAGCAACCGCACACTCCAGTTGGCGGCAAGACGCCATTGTAAGAAGGTGAAACGTGTTTTTTATGAAACTGCTAGTAACATTGTGCAGCGATTTAGCACAAAAATTAGTACACATACGGTTACTTCTTCATATGGATAGTACGTGTATTATTTACATTCAGTTAGTTCATATCTCAATCCTGTAGAACACATTTTTATTGTTTACTTAAGAAGTTATTAACAAAATATTATCATGGCGTCTAACGGGACAATCGCGAACAACTTGCTCGGCACTACCCCAAATAATTTCCGATTGATAACAATCATCATATTAATTTGAAGCCACTCAATTAAAGACAGTATGCCTTGTTCTAAATATATCACACATATATTTATTTAATTATTTCATTTATTAGGCCCTAACTCGTCCTAACAATTTTCAAGAGATTCTTCATCGAGGAAGGAGTGTCCGGCTGCAGGTCTACAGATGCAAGTAACTGTTATCGGGGTTTTAGTATGTTACAATAGCATGGTTCAATCCTTCTTGGTGTTTACTTTTAGCATGTTACAATATTGGTAGAAGAGCGTGGTTCATTCCTTTTTAAGGAGGAGTGAGTTGATATTATTACATCCCAAACTGATTCTGGTGAGGTATGTTGTGTTTTTGTAGAATTTGGACGTGACAATGAGCTATGGTCTAAATGTTCAAAAGCATTGTGCAGAAATTGGACTCGTAAAGACTGCAGTTCATGGAAAAAGAACGCTGAACGGTGTTTATGTGATTGTTGCATTTAAAAGGCGCCAATAGTAGTTAAAACTAAAACATAGGCTACTGTTTACAATATTGTAAATTATGCGGTAATGGCTTAAATTAATTTAAAATTATTTTTTTCATCAGTTTGAACTTGTTTTTTGGATTTGAGGGAATGCCGAACATCATGTTCGCTATTACCCCTGGTTGGGGGTAATGCCGAACGTGGGTATTATTTTTTTAGAACTGATTTGTAAGATACTTCTATCCATGTTTAAAGGTTGTTATTGCGAGTGTTTACTGGGTAAATACGATTGATTTTCGAAATTTACTTTGTTCTTTCATGAGTCAATAATTGTTTGTAAAATCTGGGTTCAAAGCTTACGTGTTCGGCAATACCCCGGTCTCCCCCACACAGATAACTTACCGCATATAACCGAGTCGAGAAGAGGCGCAACATTTGCATTTTGTAGTGTCTGTAGGTGTGATTTCATTATCTCACATGGTGGAAAGGGAGACATTTCAAAACATGTGCTCTCAAAGAAACATAAAGACAATGTACAATATGTTGGGAAAAACAAGAAACTTGATTATTTCAAGCGTAAGGAGGAATACACTGACAGTATAATATGTGCAGAAGTATTGTTCACATCGTTTATTATTGAACATAACCTCCCTGTCAATTGTTCCGATCACGCTGGTCCTTTATTTAGGATGATGTTCGCAAATTCAAAAATTGCCGGGAGATATGGCTCAGCCAGAACTCAAGTATGACAAATTGTCTAAAGTTATGCTTTCCATTCTGACCATTCCACATAATAATGCAGAGTGTGAGAGGATGTTCAGTCTTGTCAGAAAACCAAGAACGCAGTTCAGTTACTTATAACTCTGAAGTCGATTCAGAAAGGGAAGTGTTTTGAGCAAGAATATAGCAAGACCTTTTTGAAGAGGGTAAAATCAGCCACAGTCACCTGCAACAACGACCAATAATATCTTCGATACGTCACTAGTTTTGTATGCCTGAGTGTGGTCGAAAGAATGGTATTCTTGTTTCATAGACTAGTTGGAATTTAAAATTACTCAGTCTTAAGTACATTTGTAAACTGGGATGTCATATGTTAGTCATGTACAGTTTAATAGTGTAACTTATATATATGCTGAAATGTCTTAGCCTGTGTATGTATTATGTTGAATCTCTCCCCCCCCCCCCCCCAATCGCCGCCGCGTCGAATCTCCCGATTTTTCATTTTGAGAGGTTGGCAGGTATGATCAATAACGTTTATCCAGGCCAATGGTATTGCCAATTATTTCTTTTTTCACATAATTAAAACGTTACGTGTGTCGTATGGTGTATTTCTGGGGCGTGATATGACGTCAATGTGTGCGCCTCGAACATGGTTGCTGTCATTGAATGAGCAAGAAATAAAAACCTTTATTTAGGTAATATTACAAATATTTCCAGTGCAGCAGTGACAATTGACAGTATTTTCAATTGCTAATGGCTCCCAAAAAAGTATGTGAATCATATATTACTATATATTTTCAATAATATCCCACGTTTTGTTAAAGCCATGTTCTGGTCAAGGGAAGAATGAATCATTATTTTTATTGTTCAAAACGATAAAGAGTAATATTAAATTCGTCTAGAGCTTCACCATGTTTTAAAATAAATCGTTAGTTCATGCCACGTGAAAAGTAATATGGATATCCCTGATCCGCGGATTGCTTCTTATCTAAGGCCATTATTTATTTTTTACATTGTTTCATTAGTACCTTCTAGTACTTAGTTACATACCAAGTATTATTTTGATAGCTAATAGAGAAGTGTGTTAATTGAATGAGAAATTTTATACATAGATAAGTTAGATTATTAAAGTGTTCCTATCAAGTTCATGCAAAATGTAATGTCCGTTCCCTCTACTCCTTCCGCTGTCAGAAACCGAACAACACCTCTATGCTCTTCGGTTGACACCCTATGTCACTGTTTGGAATGCGACTGGCAGCATTGGACGATTGATGCATGCTGCGGCTCGCTTTGTATCTCACGTGACGTGTACGCGTGCCCTCTAGCTACGGGCTGTGACCTTCCACGCTCTGGTCAGAACCACACCTCGTTACACCCTGCGATTAGCCGATGTAGTCACCGGTTTGCGCATTCCAGCCTCCGGCTCGTTACTTTTGTGAACGCCCCTTATACATAAAAAGAATCTTCCACTTTTTCATTTTTGTTTTGCTTTTTTTGCTGTGTATGTGCACCCACTAGAAATATTTGTCATAATAGAACTTTTCAGTGGTCTTGAATATGTATGTAATCCGAAAATAAAGTTATTCGAGGTAAGAATAGAAATAAATTTTTCACTGCTTAATTCAATCTTTTGAGAGTAGGCCTATAAAGTTCAAAATTTAATTGGGGAGCATGTTAAAAAAAACCTTTGTCTCAATGATCCGGAGGAAAATGTGAGGGCTATGGAAAAGTTTGGAATAACACAAACGTTGCTCCGCATTGAACGGGCAAGGTATCCTGGGTATTCTTGTTGAGTAGAACATAGAGGGAAGCAAGTTTTGTCAACCCTGTGGTGTGAAATCTAGAAATGGAGAAGAAAGAGAAATGAGCAGTGTTCTGGATAATTCAGGGAAACTCATTGTAGATACCAAGGAAGCACTGGCAGGAATTCCTCGAAATGTTGTTAAATGGGGCATTTTCATGTCCTCAGGTCTCTAAACTAGGCCTACACTGACTGGGCAAAAAAAATAAAAATGATCACCTGACAAATTCAACATTACTTTCTTTCAAATCATAAATATGAACGGTATAGGCCTAGTAAAGTACATACTGTAGTTATAGCATGGAGGTAAGGTTAATTGGTTTCCTGGATGCATTACCATTCTTCATTGTCATTGTTTTACTTAACAATAGTGATTCTTTGAAATGATGCTGTTTCCCGCGCCATCTCTATCGTCAACAATAGAATGTTTTATTCTTTTTTCTTTTGCCACTTGTTGGCATAGGAAAAGATCAATACAGCCATATCCTCGGTTCTTGTGCAATTCAGAAACGAATATGCGCTTGTGGCCTGAAGATGTTGCCAGGGCAGTGGTTCTGATCGAAAATGGTGGCGTGCACATCTTTCCGCGTGAAACAGCATCATGTCAATGAATCGCTATTGTTAAGTGAAACAATGATGTGAAGAATGATAATGCATCCAGGAAAACAATTAACCTTACTGCCATGCTATGAACAGTAAGTTATATACTAGGCTTAGAGCGTTTATATTTATGATTTAAATGAAAGTAATGTTGAATTTTTCAAGTGATCGGTTTTATTTGCCGGCCAGTGTATATTTCACCCAAAAGAAATGCATTTTTTTGTGTATCAATTTTTCCGGTCAAAGTTAGGTTGCTGAAGAGCACTTCAGAACTATTTTGGTCGAAAACTTAATTTTTTACGATAATTCTAAGTTGGCATAACCTCATGACACTGTCCCCACCTATATGTTCTGCATTTGAACACCTATGTTTATTACTATGGTTAAGATAATAGAAATATAAAATGTGCCTTTCATTCAGCACAATATCTAGATTATGCTGTGTCTTTGCTGGATTTTTAAACTTATTTTTTAAAAGGTTTTTGCTCAAAATGAATTTGTCCCCCAGTTTTCACAAAAGACATCTTCAGGAGTGACATTGTGTTTAAATAGCAGCACTGCAGTCATTTGTTTCGGGGAGTTCAGGAACACCGTGAAAAGTACAGGGAGAAGAGAAAAGAAGACTTACAATGGGTAGGGGAATACAAACTATACATACCAGAACACCTATTTTATAGTTTCATAAACTTACACACTATATATATACATTTTCTGTTTTATATTATTTATTTTCTAGTACTGTATCTTCAAATTTAGGAATTTCCAACGACGAAAAAAATCAGACACGAGTCCAACGAAACAAAGAAATGTGCGGTGAAATTGGAGTGTGTGGGATAACAATAGGAGGTACAAAACACATACCAGCAGCCATCCCTAGTCCATAGACTTCTCAGGATTTGAGACGGCCCTGCACTGTGGCTCCAGCGACGCCAATCAGACACAATGTCGGCCAACAATCTCATAATTTACCAAAGATGCAACGATCAGACCTATCGGAAATGACCAGAAGTGGATCGTCAGTCAGCACCAGCAGTCCAATGTTCCAGTTTTGATTGATTAGACTGAAATTCCAGGCAACAACAATGCTGTCAACTTTTTTACACCACCCACAAGAGTCCCTCTTTCAAAAAAAGTAGCAAACTGAAGCAAGTACGACGGAACAGAAAGAGAACCAAGTTGGAAATTGGCGCACTCAAAATAAAGATAAAAGTACTTGAGCGTGAAAACCAAGCTATAAGACGACATTGTTGGAAATTACAAAAGCAATTTCAGTGACAAAAGAATCTAACAATGACACGTGAATTATCTAAGGCTACCAATCAAAACCAACTTCAAACTCCCAGTAGGAAAGCTGTTCAACTTATAATTCAAGAACTGGAATCGACATGTGAGGTCAAATTACCTCCTAAAGTAAAAGGAAAACTTAAGTTCAAAGATTTAAAATCTGTGCATTGTGCAACCTAAGTTAAGAATAGTAATTTATTGTTTGTTGAGACTGCAGTCATGAAATGAAGTATGTTAACTTTTTAAGTAACATTCTATAAAAGAATAATAAAAATTATTTAAAAAAAATACAATTTTTTGTCTCCATATTTAAAACCTCAAGAGTGACACTGTTATAAAATCCTTTCTTTTTTGTACAACTTCAATCTTAAAACTAACACCCAGTGGTCTATTTGGAAAGAGTGAAGCATGAGCAACATCCTACGTTAAAAATAACTTCAGTTGTATGGTACGCAATAAAGGAGTTGACAAAAATAAAGACACACGTATTAGATTGTCACTCATGAGAATCAATATAAATGGTGCCAAACCGAATTAGAGTTCCACGCGTGGATAGGAAAGGATGAACACAAAATTCTAAAGAAAAACGCTCCACTTTTATTTAATAAAAATACCACACAAAAATTATGACATTCCTGTCTAAATCACAGGGTTGTAATAATAAAGTCCTTGACCCTGAGATTCCTAACCGAAATAAATTGGTGAACCTTCACTTTAATTAAATGTGTCTTATTAAGAAAAAAAAAGTGTTCAATCGTGTCCATGCACAATCTGACAATTCTCTGATTTATTACTCACATGGATCATTTATTCAACATGCGCACTTGTTTTCAACCATTCACAAATTATTAATTGTTGCACACAAATTGTCATAATAAACCTGCTTGAAATTCCAAAATCAAATATTAATACAAGTTTAGTTGTAAGTATGAAGTTAATTTGTTTATTAGCTATATGTCATTGTTCTATTAGACTGTGGTGTGTGTGTGTGTCTGGTGAGGGTGCATGTGAGTGGGCCTGGTGACAGACTGTTTTAGTGGTAGTATTTGTTTGTTGGTGAAACTTTAGTATTTTTTTCGTTAGTAGAATTTTGGTATTTAATTGTTAGTAGAAGGTTAGTATTTTGTAGTAGAATTGCTCTTTACTTATTCTGAAAGGGAGTAGCAGCCTTCCAGAATAAATCAATTCTTTACTAGTCTAATAGACGGTTAAGATATTGATATTATAAGCCAACTAATGGCTACACTGCGTTCTGCTGCACGGCTGAAAGCAACGGGAAACTACAGCCGTAATGCTATTCCCGAGGATATGCACCTCTCTATGCATAATTACATGTGATGATGGCCTCCTCCCTTGTAAAATTCCAATCCGGAGGTAAACTAGTCCCCCGTTCGGATCTCCGGGTGGGGACTACTCGAGAGGGGGTTAACATCACAGAAGTGACAAAGAGGAAATCTGACATTCTACGGATCGGAGCGTGGAATGTTAGAATTCTGCTAGGAAGTGGAAAGTTAGAAAACTTAGAAAGGGAAATGGATAGGTTGAGGTTGGATTTGGTTGGGATTAGTGAAATGCGCTGGCAGGAAGAGCAGGACTTTTGGTCAGGAGACTATAGGGTCCTTAGCACTAAATCAAACAATGGCCAAGCAGGGGTTGGTCTCATATTGAGTAGGAAACTTGGACAGCGGGTGGAATATTATGAGCAATACAGTGAACGGATTATTGTAGCAAAAATCAATACTAAACCTACGTGCACCACAGTGGTACAAGTCTATATGCCTACCAGTCAAGCTGATGATGAGGATGTTGAAAAGGTCTACGAAGAAATAGATGACATTCTGAGGTATATCAAAGGTGATGAAAATGTTATAGTAATGGGAGATTGGAATGCTGTGGTAGGAAAAGGGAGAGAAGGGAAGATAGTAGGAGATTTCGGATTAGGTGAAAGAAATGATCGAGGAAGCAGGCTGATGGAATTCTGCACCGAACATGAGCTGGTCATAGCTAACACCTTATTCAATAACCACAATAGAAGAATATACACATGGATGAGACCAGGAGATACAGGGCGTTACCAAATCGACTTCATTATGGTCAAGCAGAGGTTTCGAAACCAGATTTTGGATTGTAAAACATATCCTGGTGCTGACATAAACTCTGACCACAATCTGGTTGTAATGAAATGCAGATTAAAGTTGAAGAAACTGAAGAAAAGTCAAAAGCCAAAAAGGTGGGCAATAGACAGACTGAAAGTAAAGGATGTAAACGAAAGATTCAAGAAGAGTATAAAGGAAGGACTAATCAAAACCCCTAAACAAACTTCAATTGCAGACGAATGGGCACTTTTGAAGAATGAAATAACAAAATCCGCAGAAGAAAACATTGGTAGGAAAGAAAGAATAGGTAGAAAACCGTGGATCACTCAGGATATACTAGAATTGATGGATGAAAGGCGGAAACACAAGAATCTAAGAGATGAAAAGGGGAAAGCAGAATACAGACGTCTGAGAAATGAGGTTAACAAGAAGTGCAAGGAAGCGAAAGAAGAATGGTTGAAAGAGAAATGTGCAGGTATAGAAAATTGTCTGAAATTAGGAAGAGTAGACACAGCTTATCGAAGGATTAAGAATACTTTTGGGGAAAAGAAGACTAAGTGCTGTAATATTAGGGACACAAATGGAAAGCCTCTAACAGATAGGGAAGAAAAGGTTGAGAGATGGAAAGCTTACATAGAGTGCTTGTATAAGGGAAAGGAGATCGAGAATCATGTAATGGAAAGGGAGGAGGAAATTGATGAGGATGCAAAAGGAGATTTAATATTGAGATCAGAATTTGACAGAGCATTAGAGGACTTAGGCAGGAACAAAGCACCAGGCATAGATGATATACCGATTGAGTTGCTACGCTGCATAGGAGATGAAGGTCTGATCAGGTTATTTCACTTGGTGTGTAGGATTTATGAGACAGGTGAGGTACCCCCTGATTTCAAGAAGAATGTTATCATCCCTATACCAAAGAAAGTGGGAGCTGACAGATGTGAAGATTACCGTACAATCAGCTTGATTACTCATGCTTCAAAGATCCTGTCTAGAATAATTTACAAGAGGATTGAAAGCCAGATAGAAACGGAGTTGGGTGAAGACCAGTTTGGTTTCAGGAGAAATGTAGGAACAAGGGAAGCTGTACTAAGTCTTAGGCTGATTTTGGAAGGTAGAATAAGGAAAGATAAGAGAACGTTCATGGCATTTGTAGACTTAGAAAAGGCTTTTGATAACGTTGATTGGACTAAATTGTTTGACATTTTGAAATCTATTGGAATAAAGTACAGGGATAGGAGGGTGATATACAATCTATACAGAAACCAGACAGCAGTCATTCGAGCTGAAGGACATGAGAGAGAAGCTGGTATTCAGAAAGGTGTAAGGCAAGGCTGCAACTTATCACCCATACTTTTCAATCTTTACATTGAACAAGCAATGAAGGAAATTGGAGAAAAATTTAAAGTGGGAGTGAAGATTCAAGGAGAAATAATTTCTACTCTGCGATTTGCTGATGACATCGTCATCTTGGCCGACAAGCCTGAGGATTTGAATGAGTTTTTGAATGGTATGGATTCCGTCTTACGGAAGGAATTCATGATGAAAATTAATAAATGTAAAACAAAAATACTGGAATGCAGCCGAAATAAATCAGAAACCTCTATGGAGATCAAATTGGCCGGTGAAAAGCTGAAGGAAGTAGGAGACTTCTGTTACTTAGGAAGCAGAATAACCAGTGATGGACGAAGCATAGAGGATATAAAAGGTAGGTTGGCTCAGGCAAGGAAAGCCTTTCTACAAAAAAGGAATCTGTTGACATCGAATATAGATTTAGGTATTAGGAAGTCATTTTTGAAAGCCTTTGTCTGGAGCGTGGCGCTCTATGGAAGTGAAACTTGGACTATTGGTGCAGCAGAAAAGAGGAGAATTGAAGCATTTGAAATGTGGTGTTACAGGAGAATGATGGATCAGATGGGTAGATAGGGTTACAAACGAAGAGGTATTAAGGCGAGTGGGAGAGGAGAGATGTTTCTGGCGACTGCTAATGAAGAGAAGAGATAGGTTGGTAGGACACATACTAAGACACCCAGGAATAGCAAGCTTAGTTATGGAAGGAAGGGTCGAGGATAAGAACTGTAGGGGTAGACCAAGGTTAGAATATGTTAAACAGATTGCCTCGGATGTAGGGTGTGGTAGCTATGTAGAAATGAAACGATTAGCTCAGGACAGGGAGGCACGGAGAGCTGCATCAAACCAGTCAAAAGACTGAAGACTCAAACAACAACAACAATTATTTTTGGTGGCACAACATGACAACTCAAGTTTAATGTTGCAGTAGTCCATTATTAACAAGAATGAGTGAAAAAATTGCTTTAAACTGAGGAAAAATAAAAATAATTATTGTGTCACTCGTGAGTTTCATTACATTTCTCTGCATTACAGCAATCAGAATTTATTTTCCTGTCTGACCATCAACGTTTTGATGTGCAGAAGGATATTACACAAATTTTGAGCCCCTTTCCAAGCAAATGCGACAGCATTTCAATATTGGCAACGTTGTTAATTTTGAGAGATGAAATTAGACAAAAATATGAAAATGGTCCAAATGTTAATGGAGACTTTCCTGGCAATGTGGCAGATTTTGAGATTATGCCGGAGAAGAATGATGATGGGAACTGGATCACGGAAGTAGAGAGGGTGGTAAATAAACTACAATGTCACATAGCGGCAGGGGTAGATGAGATTAGGCCAGAAATGGTACAGTATAGTGGGAATGCAGGGTTGAAATGGTTCCTTATGATAATCGAATTGGTATGGGTTTCAGGAAATGTACCATCTGACAGGGCAAAAGCAGTAATCACCCCAATTTATAAGCAAGGTAACAGGAGAGATTGCAATAATTACAAGGAGATTTCATTGTTAAGTGTCCCAGGTAAAGTGTACTTGGGCATTGTAGAAAGGAGAGTTTGATCATTAGCCGAGGGTAAGTTGGTTGAAAACCAGTGTGTCGTTAGACTGCAACGAGGGTGTCAAGATCAAATTTTTATTATGTGCCAAGTTATTGAGAAATGCTATGAGAGGAATAGGCAGTTGTGTTTGTGTTTTGTAGATCTAGGGAAGGCGTAGGTTAGAGCAGAGGTTTCCTTTAGGTGGTCCGCGGACCCGTAGGGGTCCGTGACGGTTGGCCAGGGGGGTCCGCGAAGAGTCGTCAAGAATTAACGCAATACTGAAAATGTATACCTGCCAACTCTCGCGATTTAGGTGGGAGACTCCCGATTTCAGACCATTTCTCCCGCCCTCCCGCTTAACGTATTAAATCTCCCGATTTTTCAAAAATCCCACGCGTAATTTCGGATTGAATGTGCGAGATGACACTCCAGTCGTCTATCGAACGGATCGACTTTACGTGTTTTGAAGTTATATCTCAATACCGCAGTATCGCTCTGTATCGATACCGGTAATCGACAACTGCGTACAAACTCCCGCGTTGCGTCGTACTGTTATACAAAATTGGCTTCGAATACGTCCTTGTTTGAAATCGTCGATGGTTAATTCAGCGCTTGGTCCTAGATGTTTTGCATAATCACATGTGGGTGAGAGTTATTGTACGCTGCGGAATATTGTATCTGTTTCACACGTGAAATTATATGATTTGCGTATAACTTTGTTAGATGTTGTTGGCGTTAATATGCCTGTAGGCTATTGTGGTTTTTCGATCTGAGTGATTGCATCGGGTTCCTCGGTAATATGGCGAAGAAATATGATGTGACGTTTAAAAGTTTACATAAAGATGACTTTCCGCATATAACTGAGTCAAGAAGAGGCGCAACATTTGCATTTTGTAGTGTATGTATGTGTGATTTCAGCATCTCGCATGGTGGAAAGGGGGACATTTCAAAACATGTGCTCTCAAAGAAACATAAAGACAATGTACAGTGTGTTGGGAAAAACAAGAAACTTGATTATTTCAAGTGTAAGGAGGAAGACACTGACAGTATAACACGTGCAGAAGTATTGTTCACATCGTTTATTATTGAACATAACCTCCCTGTCAATTGTTCCGATCACGCTGGTCCTTTATTTAGGAAGATGTTCCCAGACTCAAAAATTGCCGGGAGATATGGCTCAGCCAGAACTAAAACGTCTGCCATCCTTGCAGAAATGTGCATTCCCAATTATGTAACTTCCAACTTGAAGATGTGACATCTATTGAGGAAGAAGAGAGAATTGATGTGAAGTGGGCACTGGTAGGCCAAATGAAATGTAGTGGTGGGGTACTAAAGTATGACAAATTGTCTAAAGTTATGCTTTCCATTCCGACCATTCCGCATGATATGCAGAGTGTGAGAGGATGTTAAGTCTTGTCAGAAAAACAAGAACGCCATTCAGGTCGTCTCTCTCCGACAAGACTTTGGACAAACTTATAACTCTGAAGTCGATTCTGAAAGGGAAATGTTTTGAGCAAGAATATAGCAAGACCTTTTTGAAGAGGGCAAAATCAGCCACAGTAACCTGCAACAACGATCAATTATATGATCTTCGATTCGTCACTAGTTTTGTATGCCTGAGAGTGGTCGAAAGAAAGGTATGCTTGTTTGATCGACTAGTTAGAATTTAAAATTACTCAGTCTTAAGTACATTTGTAAACTGGGATGTCATATCATGTTAGTCATGTACAGTTTAATAGTGTAACTTATATAATATTTGCTATAATGCCTTAGCCTGTGTATGTATTTTGTTGCGTTGCATCCCCCCCCCCCTCCAAATCGCCGCTGCGTTGATCTCCCGATTTTTCATTTTGAGAGGTTGGCAGGTATGAAAATGGAAAACTGAGAAAGTACAAAGAGTTCCTTAAAAATAATAATTATGCGTTGCCATCCATAGCATAAGTGGTGCACTCGTATGTGACGCAGCGTAATTTGAGCATTTCAAGTTTCCCTCTAGAGGGCGTTCTGTTCCTTTATCTCTGTGTTCTGCTCCGCAGCCATTTTGCGTGTTTACATATTTACACGAGTTTTGAAAGTTGAAACTTTTGAATGTTTTAATAGTTAAAAGTCCATTGAATATGGATCGTTGGTTGAAGAGTGGATCTTTAAAGTGAGGTAGGCCCACTGCTACAGTTAGTAACGAAGATGAATCTTTGGTAATAAATATAGAAGTGAAGGACCGCCTGCTGCCTCTCTTGAGCCTAGCCATTCAAAGAGTAAGCCTGCTCCGAAAAGTAGGAAATACGACATAAAATATTTAAGAATTGGATTTACGTATTTGTGGACCTGAAGATTGTCCTAAGCCTCAATGCGTGATATGCTTTGAAACCCTTGCCAACAAGAGTATGAAACTTGCAAACCAAAAATAGCTCAGTATGCCTTCTTTCCTAGGGGAAGTAAAGCCGGTGGGCCCATGTCATAGATTTATGGCATGCAATAGATCCTTCCACTAACTATAATTGTGTGAAGCAAAATTTGTAAGTTAGATTTGATTGACGCTCTATTAAGTTCCAACGTTCACCACCAGGTGCATGTTGCAGTGGCATATAGTAGCCAAGTTCACAGCTAGGTGTCGTTGACAGTTGCATTTGGTAGCATATGTAGGAAATGTGAATGAAAATGCAATGCTTGCATCCTATGAAGTATCTCAGCTTGTCCCAAAACTTGCCAAAAACCATACCATTGCTGAAGAGCTCATTCTACCTTCAGCAATTATTTTGTGCAAGAGAATGCTTGGCGATGCTGCCGCAAAGCTTATAAGTACCGTCCCGCTGTCTAACAATACTGTGCAAATACGAATTACAGATATGTCAAGCAATATTGAAGAGACGTTGTTGGCAAATCTTCATATGTGTGGCATGTTTGCTCTACAGTTGGATGAGAGCACAGACATATATAAAAAAAAAGGCGATAATGTTGGTTTCTGTACGTTTCTTATGTCATGACGAAATATATGAAGATGTTCTTCTTTCCTGTGGACTAGTAGAGAGGTTCCCATCAGGAATTTAAATATTTTAGGTCTTGACTTAAAAGATTTTGGAGCAGGGGGTCCGTGCTTACACAACGATCGCCTTAGGAGGTCCGAGAAACATTCCGAATGGGAACCTCTGGGTTAGCGTATCTAAGGTGAAGATACTGAGCATCCTGAGGGATTATGGTATTGAGGGAAGACTCCCAGAGGCAATCAAAAGTATTTATGTTGATAGTCAGGCTGCGGTGAGAGTTGAGTAGGATGAATTCTTGGATCAAGGTTGTTACAGGAGTGAGGCAAGGCTATAACCTCTCACCACTACTGTTTATTTTATATATGGACCATTTGCTGAATGGCATAAACTGCCTGGGTGGGATTTAATTAGGTGGAAACCAGGTGAGTAGTCTGGCCTGTGTTTATGATCTGGTATAATGACAGTCTTCGTCAGGAGCTTGCAAGCTAACATGTTAGAACTTGACAAGAAATGTGGGGAGTATGGTACAAAGATCAGCATTTCAAAGACGATGATTATGTCGGTAAGAAACGCAAGAAAATAAAATGCCTGGTAGGAGGAACAAAATTGGAGTGGAGCAGGTGGAACATTTGAAGTACCTGGTCTGTGTATTCTCTAAGGATGGTAGTATGGGGAAGGAAATAGTCGAGGTGTGGAAAAGCCAATACAGGGAGTTCTCAGTTGTGATCTTCAGTATTCTGTAAGAAAGATGTTATTTTAGCGACGAAACTCTCCCTACATCGCTCAGTATTAAACTGACCTCACTGTATGGGTGTGAGATCTGATGTATAAGCTAGAGGTAACTGATATGAGGGTAGCATGAATGATGTTTGAGACAAATAGATGGGAGCAATGGCAGGAAGGTACTCTGATGAATAGATAAAGGCTAATGGACATGCTAGATGAAGCCGTACATATAAGCTGACTCTGATTGTGGGGTCATGGGAAGAGAATGGGGAAGGAGAGATTACGTAAGAGGCTAATGTATTCAGCTGTAGAGGGATAGAGAAGCAGAGGTAGACCTAGGAGGCGATGGTTAGATTCAGTGTTGAACGATTTCAAAGTGAGAGGTGTGGAAGCAGAGGATGTTGCAGTGCTAACTGCTAATAGGGTATCATGGAGCGACTTGTTCGTAATTATTGGTTTGCAGACTAGACTGGACACTGAAAGGAAAAACAGTCTCAAGTTTAAATGTATATATGCACTTTTCTTCGTGATGTTTATATTGTGTATCATTTCCTTTTCCATTCTTGCAGAGAGTATTTTGCTCCTAAAGCTCCTGGAGCTTCAAGTGGTAAATCACAAGCTGAATTGGGGGAATCATCCCAGACCGATCCCATATGTGAGAAGTAAGTTACCCTTATTCAGTAGTTTTTTTTTAAATTACTATTATAATTTTAAAAATTGAAGTATATGGTAAAAGAGGCTTTTTTATGGCTATGAAAAAATAGAACAATATGTTGGATCCATATCAGCAGTGGCTGATCCAGCATCTTGGAGTTAAATCTAACATAATTTTCATTTATCTTGCTCTTAGCATAATGCATTAATCTAGCATCATTTCCTCTGTGCAATATTTATGTATAGAAGAATTAACCTTATGCACTCCTATGTCGAGTAGGGTTCAACATTAGAATATTTAACTTCCGCTCCGAAGTCAAGTTCCGCACGACATGACGATATCCTGTACTTACAGCGCTCATGACTTCTGTGCTGTATTCCGGTATTGTGGAGCCATCTAGTGGTCTCCGAGAGAGCACATTTCCCTATTTACTATAGTTTGTGGAAATTGTAATGAATTTTTAACCTTGGTTATTCTCGAATGTTTATGACAGTTTTAAGGATGATATAGATTAAATGCATACATGGCGTCTGCTTTATCTTCCAAATGTACTGCACTATAAAAAACTACAAGTATTAATGTTGTGTGTGTTCTAACTGTAAATATATTTCATACAACATAATTATATTTTGTGTTAGATTGTTTTGTCGAGTTCACTTCCTACTGTTGTTCAGTTCAGAAATTAAGTTTGGAGCAGGAAGCATACGCTTTGGGTAAGAGTTCAAAAGGTTAAATGATAATGATCTACAATATTGTTTTTTTTTTCCTCCTAATTTGTAACTCTGTTATTGTGAGCATTATTTTACATGGACTTAAATAAACCAATTGTGAGTTTTAAGTAAATAATTTTTGGACCAGCAGCTAATTCAGTTGTAGAACAAGTAGGTTACAGTTCATATTACCTTTATTCATAACGTTCCCTTCGTTTGATACTGAAATATATCTGGATTTTTGTAATATATTAATTTCAGTAGTAGTAATGAAATTTCATCTGGCATGAAACCTACAGATTAGCTTGGTTTGCATTGATTTTGGAACGTCTTGCATTTAAAGTTTTTGGGAATCTAAACTTTTTAGTTGATCTGGTATAGGTGGGGTAGGTAAAATATCCTTGACTCTTCCCAAACGGAATACGAATATATCCGGAGTGTACTTTTCAGCTGCGAGCGCAAAACTGATATATCCGCAAAATTCCTACTTTTCAACCTGGCGCCTTTTTCCGTGAAATAGTTAAGGTTAAACCCAGGAGATGGCACCACTATGCAGACACAAGATTGATATTTAATTATGTGACCCCTAGAGACCTCGTTGACTTAACATATACCTGCAGGCAGTTGTTGCTTCAGATGAATGCACGTGTCATTGCGTAGTTGGTGAAGTGAGTGCATTTTCGTAGTGTTTATTTGGTGATGTGAGCATAATTTCACGGAAAAGGCTATGGAATGATGAAGATATAGTGTCTGCTTTGGATTTGAGTGATGGTTTGTAATGTTCCACACTTATTAATTAACTTTACAACCCTCTGATGCTACTCAAACTTCAAGTATCGACAGGTAAGCGAAATATACGAGAGTTCTAATTAAATTTAATGCATGAAAAATATTATCTACATATTTTGAATTTTTGAAAATCAAAATCCGCTCGGAGCCATTAAAGTATCCGCTCGGGAAGGGCTAAAGATGTTAAAAATATTTAATAAAACTAGCAGAAATATCTGTTCTTCAAACTGTCTGTGGTATTTATTGGTTTAAGAAGTATCACATAGGCTATTTACATTTCAAAAGTAGTCTCATATTTTTACTTGTTTATCAGTCTAATGCATAATTAACCACTACCGAATTGAACATCTTCAAGATGGCTCAATGGTAGTAACAAAGAAGCAGAGCAGAGGAAGATACGTTAATTTTGAACAATTATGCTCTTACAAACTATATAACAAATAATTATAAATAAATAAATATAGCCTAGATAATCCCATAAGGGCAAAGGCCTCCTGCGAGCAGGGACGTGCTCTGGTTTAAACTCGTTAGGCGAGCAAGTCCTAAGGAGTTGTGTACAAGTTTTCAATCTACTTGCTGCACTTCCCTGTAGTTCAAAGAATTACCCTACTTTAAATTAAGAAGGCAATGCATGCTTCCAGCAACAACAGTTTTTTTAAAAATGAAATATCAGTGTAATGAAACTCTTTGAAACAACATTGTAGCACTACTGGCAACATCACAATTAATGAAGCATAAGTGAAATTGTAACTACCTCTCTTTGACAAGTTACCTGAACAAATGCTGCTAGAGTAGATGGAAAATATAATTTTGGGTTTATTCTCTGCTATCAACCGTGAGTTACAGATACCCCATTGGAGCAGGTAGACCACTTCTCGTATCTGGGCAATCTGCTATCTGTACACGGCAATTGTGGGCAGGATGTTGAGAAGAGAATCGGTGCTGCCCATGCGGCATTTGGGCGACTATCGCACCGGGTCTTCTTGAATAAAGATCTGGCCGTGAAGACGAAGCTCATGGTGCACCAAGCTGTTGTCATCTCAACGTTGTTGTATGGCTGTGAAACCAGGACCCTTTATCGACATGACTTCCGAAAGCTTGAGCGCTTCCATCAACAGAAACTTTGATCCATCCTTAAGATAAAGTGGGAAGACCACATCACCAATCTTGATGTTCTTGAGAAAGCGCATGCTAATAGTGTAGAATAATCCATCATTGGTCATCAACTTAGATGGATTGGGCATGTCCATCGGATGGATGATACGAGACAACCACGCCAGGTTCTGCATGGTGAACTCACCTCCGGCATCAGACCTCATGGAGGCCCTAAGAGACGTGACAAGGACCAATTTAAACAGAATATGAAGTTGACAGTTCTCAGTCCACAAACCTGGGACCAGTTTGCTAAAGCCTGTTCAACTTGGCGCCAGACCATCCCGGCTGCTGTCAAAATGTTTGAAGAAGAACGTCGTAGAATTGTTACGGCCAAGCGACAAGCAGGAAAGCTCCGTGCCGCACAGCCACGCCCTCCACCAACAGTTCTGTGTGATCTGTGTGGACGTTTGTTTCATGCACGCATTGGCCCATTACAAGACACAAAATACATGTAGTATTGATGTCATGAGTAATGCCAATGTGCTACGGGAGTCAAACTCTCTTTCACAAAAACAATTAACCTACCTTGGTAATCCAATTGGGTTTTCAAATATTCCCGAAAGAAATATGATGTTAGTTTCTATTTGAGCGAATGTATTATCAAATAATATGATAAAATGGTCCGGTTAGCTCAAATTATAATTGCCAGTCTTTTTCCCCAGTGTACCATTGCTAGCACATACTGAGAAGGCCATTACAAGACACAAAATACATGTAGTATTAATGTCACGAGTAATACCAATGTGCTACGGGAGTCCCACTCCCTTTCACAAAATCAATTAACCTACCTTGGTAATCCAATTTGGTTTTCAAATATTCCCAAAGGAAATATAATGTTAGTTTCCATTTGAGCGAAACACTACCAATTTTAATTTAAGCTAATCTGACCATTTTTTCATATTATTTGATTATCAGGTATCGTAAAACAGAAAAGCGGAGCACCTATTCATAACAAATCGCCCTCGAACCACCCGAGCGCACCAGTTCTTTACAATAATATCTGATCTACTCGTATATCCTCTCACCCCCTAAAACTGAACTTCAATAATTTCTCAAACCAATGGTTTTGCCTAGCCCAATTTTTGAATCTGGACCAATGGTATTTGCCTAGACCAATAATTGTTCGCTAGCGAATATAAACACCCTGGTTTTTGTTACGCACAGTGTTGGTAGTCACGCATCAATCATACCTGCCAACTCTCCCGATTTAGGCAGGAGACTCCCGATTTCAGACCATTTCTCCCGCCCTCCCGCTTAACGTATTAAATCTCCCGATTTTTCAAAAATCCCACGCGTAATTTCGGATTGAATGTGCGAGATGACACTCCAGTCGTCTATCGAACGGATCGAATTTACGGTTTTGAAGTTGTATCTCGATACCGCAGTTTCGCTCTGTATCAATAATCGACAACTGCGTACTAACTCCCGCGTCACGTCCTGCTGTTATAAAAAGTTCGCTTCGAATACGTCTTTGTTTGAAATCTTGGATGGTTAATTCAGGGCTTGTTCCTAGATGTTTTGCATAATGACCTGTGGGTGATAGGTAGTTGTGCGCTGCGGAATATTGTATCTGTTTCACACGTGGAATTATATGATTTATGTACAACTTAGTTACATAGATGTTGTTGGCATTAATATGCCCGTAGGCTATTGTGATCTTTCGATCTGAGTGATTGCGTCCGTTCCTCGGTAATATGGCGAAGAAATATGATGTGACATTTAAAAGTGTGTAGGGGAGACCGGGGTATTGGCGAACATTCGGGTATATAATTTTCAAAAGAAAAATATGTATTGTCCGTTGAGCCATTATATATTTAAACACAAATTGTGCTAAATGTTCCGGCATAACTCAACAAAATGACAGTGTTTCGCCCCGGTGTGCAATTGGGCTCTTCAGTTGGTTAAAGCACACCTCACCAAGACACTGTCTAGTACACACTGGGAAGGCCATTGCAAGACGTATTTGATACATGTGTATCCACGTCACGAGCAAAGCCAGTGCACTATGGGAGTCGAAACTCCACTCCAAAGCAATTATAACCTTACCTTGGCATTGAATATATAATTTTCAAAAGAAAAATATGTATTGTCCGTTGAGCCATTATATATTTAAACACAAATTGTGCTAAATGTTCCGGCATAACTCAACAAAATGACAGTGTTTGCCAATGTTCCGGCATAACTCAACAAAATGACAGTGTTTCGCCCCGGTGTGCAATTGGGCTCTTCAGTTGGTTAAAGCACACCTCACCAAGACACTGTCTAGTACACACTGTCTAGTGTGCTTTAACCAACTGAAGAGCCCAATTGCACACCGGGGCGAAACACTGTCATTTTGTTGAGTTATGCCGGAACATTTAGCACAATTTGTGTTTAAATAGAACATCGGGGTAACGGCGAACAGGGTGTTTCGTGGGCAACGGTTGGCATAACGGAGTCTTAAATTGGTGCTGCTGTCTATCGCAAGTCCCTCTATCTCCACAGCAACCGCACACTCCAGTTGGCGGCAAGACGCCATTGTAAGAAGGTGAAACGTGTTTTTTATGAAACTGCTAGTAACATTGTGCAGCGATTTAGCACAAAAATTAGTACACATACGGTTACTTCTTCATATGGATAGTACGTGTATTATTTACATTCAGTTAGTTCATATCTCAATCCTGTAGAACACATTTTTACTGTTTACTTACGAAGTTATTAACAAAATATTATCATGGCGTCTAACGGGACAATCGCGAACAACTTGCTCGGCACTACCCCAAATAATTTCCGATTGATAACAATCATCTTATTAATTTAAAGCCACTCAATTAAAGACAGTATGCCTTGTTCTAAATATATCACACATATATTTATTTAATTATTTCATTTATTAGGCCCTAACTCGTCCTAACAATTTTCAAGAGATTCTTCATCGAGGAAGGAGTGTCCGGCTGCAGGTCTACAGATGCAAGTAACTGTTATCCGGGTTTTAGTATGTTACAATAGCATGGTTCAATCCTTCTTGGTGTTTACTTTTAGCATGTTACAATATTGGTAGAAGAGCGTGGTTCATTCCTTTTTAAGGAGGAGTGAGTTGATATTATTACATCCCAAACTGATTCTGGTGAGGTATGTTGTGTTTTTGTAGAATTTGGACGTGACAATGAGCTATGGTCTAAATGTTCAAAAGCATTGTGCAGAAATTGGACTCGTAAAGACTGCAGTTCATGGAAAAAGAACGCTGAACGGTGTTTATGTGATTGTTGCATTTAAAAGGCGCCAATAGTAGTTAAAACTAAAACATAGGCTACTGTTTACAATATTGTAAATTATGCGGTAATGGCTTAAATTAATTTAAAAATATTTTTTTCATCAGTTTGAACTTGTTTTTTGGATTTGAGGGAATGCCGAACATCATGTTCGCTATTACCCCTGGTTGGGGGTAATGCCGAACGTGGGTATTATTTTTTTAGAACTGATTTGTAAGATACTTCTATCCATGTTTAAAGGTTGTTATTGCGAGTGTTTACTGGGTAAATACGATTGATTTTCGAAATTTACTTTGTTCTTTCATGAGTCAATAATTGTTTGTAAAATCTGGGTTCAAAGCTTACGTGTTCGGCAATACCCCGGTCTCCCCCACACAGATAACTTACCGCATATAACCGAGTCGAGAAGAGGCGCAACATTTGCATTTTGTAGTGTCTGTAGGTGTGATTTCAGTATCTCACATGGTGGAAAGGGAGACATTTCAAAACATGTGCTCTCAAAGAAACATAAAGACAATGTACAATATGTTGGGAAAAACAAGAAACTTGATTATTTCAAGCGTAAGGAGGAAGACACTGACAGTATAATATGTGCAGAAGTATTGTTCACATCGTTTATTATTGAACATAACCTCCCTGTCAATTGTTCCGATCACGCTGGTCCTTTATTTAGGATGATGTTCGCAAATTCAAAAATTGCCGGGAGATATGGCTCAGCCAGAACTCAAGTATGACAAATTGTCTAAAGTTATGCTTTCCATTCTGACCATTCCACATAATAATGCAGAGTGTGAGAGGATGTTCAGTCTTGTCAGAAAACCAAGAACGCAGTTCAGTTACTTATAACTCTGAAGTCGATTCAGAAAGGGAAGTGTTTTGAGCAAGAATATAGCAAGACCTTTTTGAAGAGGGTAAAATCAGCCACAGTCACCTGCAACAACGACCAATAATATCTTCGATACGTCACTAGTTTTGTATGCCTGAGTGTGGTCGAAAGAATGGTATTCTTGTTTCATAGACTAGTTGGAATTTAAAATTACTCAGTCTTAAGTACATTTGTAAACTGGGATGTCATATGTTAGTCATGTACAGTTTAATAGTGTAACTTATATATATGCTGAAATGTCTTAGCCTGTGTATGTATTATGTTGAATCTCTCCCCCCCCCCCCCCCAATCGCCGCCGCGTCGAATCTCCCGATTTTTCATTTTGAGAGGTTGGCAGGTATGATCAATAACGTTTATCCAGGCCAATGGTATTGCCAATTATTTCTTTTTTCACATAATTAAAACGTTACGTGTGTCGTATGGTGTATTTCTGGGGCGTGATATGACGTCAATGTGTGCGCCTCGAACATGGTTGCTGTCATTGAATGAGCAAGAAATAAAAACCTTTATTTAGGTAATATTACAAATATTTCCAGTTCAGCAGTGACAATTGACAGTATTTTCAATTGCTAATGGCTCCCAAAAAAGTATGTGAATCATATATTACTATATATTTTCAATAATATCCCACGTTTTGTTAAAGCCATGTTCTGGTCAAGGGAAGAATGAATCATTATTTTTATTGTTCAAAACGATAAAGAGTAATATTAAATTCGTCTAGAGCTTCACCATGTTTTAAAATAAATCGTTAGTTCATGCCACGTGAAAAGTAATATGGATATCCCTGATCCGCGGATTGCTTCTTATCTAAGGCCATTATTTATTTTTTACATTGTTTCATTAGTACCTTCTAGTACTTAGTTACATACCAAGTATTATTTTGATAGCTAATAGAGAAGTGTGTTAATTGAATGAGAAATTTTATACATAGATAAGTTAGATTATTAAAGTGTTCCTATCAAGTTCATGCAAAATGTAAAGACTAACTCATATATTACAATAATTGGAAGAAATTTCACCTTTTACTTAAGTATTCGACAAGTAATTGTGCTACAATGACGTTTGTTGGCTTGAGACATGACTCACATCACTCATTATCCATTGAGCCCCAACTTGTTTGATTCTGTCATCTGCGCATTGATATAATTATGAATAATAATTTCACCAAGGTCATTCTTCTGGGCAAGCTAAGTAATGAGTTACTGAAGTACCCAACGCCCTAGTGATGGAAGGTCAAAGGAATGGCTATCTCCTGATTTCATCCAATTACGGCACTCATAAATGTTACGATGTATAATCTTTTTAGCGGCAGATCTATTTATGACGGGTTAAGTTTTGTATATCTATGACCTTAGTCATGATCATCATTATTTACCGTATTGAGTTCAAGATCTATAAGATAATGTCCGTTTTTCAGTACAACTCTTGTTATCTACCACCTTATTTTACTCTTAGATTTAGTTTGAAATTATCAAAGGCAAATGCTCGACGACATTAGGTTTCATACCTGAAACTTATACATGCTTTCAAGTCACGTTACATACTGCAGATACCATTTTATCATGTGATGGTGGTCTAGTGGGCACCATGATCGACAATTGTATAAGAAACTAATTATAGGAGGTTCGAATCCCAATTCAGCAGGCTTTTTTTTGCCTGCCTATTTTTTGTTGAATTTTTATGCTTGGTGTTTCATTACATCCTATTTATAATGTGGCTGGCAAGCAGATTGAGAAGTCAGGATTAATTTATCAATTTTCTTGATATTTATTTCTGAGAATCAGGCTCAGCGGTAATGTTCTCACCTGGTGGGCCCAAGGTTGCAGGATCGAATCCTGGCACTGCCAGTTGACATTTGAGGGTGCGAAAATGTGAGGGAGCCATGTCAGTAGATTTACTGACACGTTACAGATCCCCTTCGGGGCAAAATTCCAGCACCCCGGCATCTCGAAAAGCCGCAGTTGTTAAAAGGGACGTAAAACCAATATTATTTTATTTATATTTATAATGTACAAATTCCTGTACACATTTTTATATAAGGAATCGTTTTGTGTCCCATATTTTTGGTTCCCGCCCACTGCGCTCTGGCTATGAAGAGGCCTCATCTTATATATTAATATAATTGGAGGAAATCTTACATATTTACCCTTTGAGCGCCACACGCTATTATGGTTTCCTTACCGCTGAGCGCCAAGCCCAGTTTCCGCTTTATGCAACCCTTTTTTTTTGACCACTCTTAGTTCAGCTGTTACTGTAGGTAGAAATGTAATTTTTGTATTTTTTACTAATAGTACAGCGTAAGTAATAGTACAGTATAACAGTAATGTTACAGATCCTTTAGATCCCCAAGAAGTTGGGACCATCAGCGTTGACGGAGATGATCTCCCTCGTGTAACAAAATTCAAATATCTTGGATCTGCTGTCTCTGACAATGGAAGAATCATTGAAGAGGTCAACCCAAGGACGCAGGCGTCTTGGTTGAACTGGCGTACGATGACAGGTGTCACCCGTGACCGCCGGATGAAAGACCACCTTAAATCCAAGATCTACCACACTGTTATCCGTCCGGTCGCACTCTATGGTACCGAGTGTTGGCCCACTACAAAAGAAGTGGAACGTCGGCTAAGCGTCATGGAGACAAGGATGCTTAGGTGGACAGGCGGCGTCACTAGAATGGATCATGTTACCAATGTTGATATACGGAAACGTTTCGGAGTGGCGCCGATCCATAAGAAAATGCGGGGAAGGCCGTTTACGCTGGTTTGGCCATGTGCTGCGTGCAGAAGAAGACACAATAGCTAAGTCAGCATATAACCTGGAAGTCACGGGAAAGAGGCCCAAGGGACGACCAAGGCAGAGGTGGGTTGATACGATTCATAATGACCTGAAGACTGCACATCTACCCCCAGATATGGCTCAAGACCGAAATAAATGGAGACAACGAATCCTCACAGCAGACCCTGCCACCAGGCGGGACAAATGCTAGGAAGAAGAAGAACAACAGTAATGTTACAGGGTGAATAGTACAGCGTGAGAAATAATATTCTTTTAGCTTCCACTGAGCAGTGTTCGGACCATTGATTACAGACTTGCCACTTTATAGTGGTCCGCCTGTGAACACCGAGCTATCGTAACACGTTAGGAACCAATGTGCATTCGGAATCGAAGGCATATTGAGAGCAACCTTGTCACTATTTTGTTTTGCCATTCTCGTCAAGGCATGGACGAACCTTAGGTGCGAAAGGTAGCTCTTATCAATGTATTCCTTGGGTTGAATCATGTGTGATAGTTTATATATTAATCATGTACAGTACACCAGTTATTCAGAACAGAGTGTAAAATTAAAGTCAATCCCACAGAATGGCAAGTTCTAACTGTGCTGAAGCAAAACTTGGTAGAAAATGGCCCACCCTACCTGGCAATTCTTCAACTAAAATAAGCTCTCCAAAGAGTCAGTGTGCTTAATTCCTTCTAGCTGTGCAAAAGTTTGAATACTGTATATGTTGGTTCAGTCACCTGTACATTTAGTCCTATCAGCAGTTTTTCAAGCATTTATTACTTTGTTCAGTATGTATTTTGAACTGTTAAATTTCTAATGGTAGATTGAGCATGGTGTGAATTTAGAAAAGCGCATTATAGGGCATCACAAGGCCATACAAGAATGGAAATTTTCACGCTGTTCAACACCCGTTTATTGTTCATTGGCAGGCAGGACGTAAATATTGGTTTAGTTATGGCCTAGAATGGATTTATTTGGACGAAAGGCTGGTCATGCTTTATCCTGTTCGACATTGCTAACCACTACATCACGAATTGTACTGGGTGGTCAAATATACACATCAAAAAAAGTTTTGCATATATTTACTACATCGAGAAGTGGTAGTACAAAACTTTCTTAGGAAACCGCCATTGCACGAATGAAATGGCCTGCGATGTCGCCGGACATGAACTGTATCGAACATATCTGGAATATGCTGAAGTGTACTATTGCTCAGCGTCAACGCCCTCCCATAACCCGCCAAGAGATCATGGAGGCCACCCTCGAAGAGTGGGTTCACCTGCCTCAAGAGGACCTGGACAACTTGATCTGGGGTATGCCACGACAAGCAAGAGCCCTGCTCGGTGCCTGTAGTGGCCATGTTCTTTATTGAAACTTCACAGGATGGCAAGATTTTAACACATTTCAGTCCCTGTTTAATAGGCCAAATGTCTTCCTGTTTGTAATTTTCTTTTCACACATGAATAAGTTTGCAGGTTTTGTCAGAATGCAGTCTCTTCAATGTACACTGAAATGTCATTTAGTATATAGATCTTCTTTGAAGAATATAAAGTTATCTTATTATTGTGCGACCTTCTAGTTGAATTCTTTTCATTCCTTCTTGAAATGAGATTTGGTTTAAACGACAATTTGTCAATTATTAGGCTTAATGTGAATCGTTCTGTTGTGCCTTGGATGGGGCGACAGATTGTAGAGACCGAAAATGTATCGCGAAGGGCAGGGCAGGGCCGATCACGTGTGACATCAGAACGAGAGGACCGTTATTTGGCTAAGGGCACGACGGTACCGTCGTAGTACTGCACGACATCTGGCATCCGACCTCGCAACATCCACTGGAACAGTTGTATCGAGGCAAACAGTGTACAGAAGACTTCGGCTGAGTGACCTTTATTGACGAAGACGTGTTGTATGTGTACCCCTGGCACGCCTGCGCAGAAGGGAACGTCAAGAGTGGAGTCGTCAACATGCCAACTGGACGGTCGAACTGCGGGCCAATGATCTTTTCACAGATGAGTCCTGATTTGGTCTGGAGAGTGATTCTCGACACATTCACATCTGGAACACGATTTCGGGACCCAAATATTGTGGAAAGAGACCAATATCGTGGAGGATCCCTAATGCACACCGCCAAGTTTCCCGGTTTTCCCGGAAGATTTTTTGATTATTAGGGTGTTTTCCGGTTGTCCGGATTAGCATAGTCCGTCCCCCCCCCCCCCGGATTTTCCACTCCCTGGCTTGTTTCCGTTCTCTGCTTCCAAATCGCATTTTAGTTTTGATTTTTGATAATAGCTGCTATTCTGAGATGCGAGTGTTTGAAATTCAACTGAAAGTCGACCGATAAGTTTATCGATAATCCCGTCTAGCAGATAATCACTGTGCTTTTGTCATTAATTCCATGCTTTTGACTTTACACTGAAAGTTGATCGAACTGTCTATCGATAATCACATCTCACAGATTATCGCTGCGTTTATATTACTCTTTTTGCTTTGACTTTTTGTCAGCGGGAAGGTTTTGTTTATGTTTGGTTTTAAGCGGTGTTTGCTGTAGTTCTGGTATTTGTGCAATTGTGTGATGAATTTTTGTGCAATTTAGTGTTTTTTGTGATGAATTCAAGTAAGAAACAATATCATCAGTCTTTCAGGGAGGCATATTCTGTAGAATTTCCATGTACAGTATTAAGCGATCACGGAAAGGTGAAACATTCCCATTCTATTCCATGTTTTCCTGTGATATAAACATTGCTTACGATGGAAGAACTGAGTTAATAAATCACATTAAATCCATTAAACACTTCTCCAATACGAAACTGAAGGGGAGCAGTAGGAAAATTGATTCATTTTTTACCTTGATGTAATAAGAGCAGAATGCTTATTCACTTCATTTTTAATTGAACATAATAACCCGTTATCTGCTGCTGATAATGCTGGTGCTCTTTTTAAGAAAATGTTCCCAGGTTCGGAAATCGAACAAAAGATATGTTTGTGGTCATACGAAAACTTAGCATATTTGAAAGAAATGGCTACAGATTCAAGAAATGAACTCATTAGGTGCATGCAACGTGAGCCATTTAATTTGGCTACAGATGGGAGCAATGATGTGATGCTAAGGTTCATCCCTTAGTCATCACCTGTTTTGAGGAATAGCAGGAAAAGATAGTTAACTCGGTGCTGGCTGCAGTAGCGGCTATTCAAGTGAAGGGAGTGAAGAGCCTCTTCACTCGCCATCTCGTAAGATAAACATTATATTTTCCTATTTAAATGAAAATGTTGCAGTTGTCTTGAGCTATTTTATCGTGTATTTTTTTATAGTGTACTGTTATTTCTACAGTCCGTTGCTAGAAGGTACGCAAGCGAGGCTCACAGATTACCTACTGGCGAGGCTCTATGACGGCCTCGTGTCAGTTGAACTCCCTGTCGCTAGATTGTGGTGTCATAACTTGGAGGAGAATCTGCAGGAGACGAAGTAACGTGTTTACGTCAGCCACTTCGTCTCGTTGCCATGGCAACCTGACATCGGGTGTGACGTCATTACCTGCCGTTAGACAGTCGAGTGAAGACTTTGCTGTGTCTCCAAGCCAATACGTCAAGTCCAGTTGTTGAAAGTTGGCGTTGCGTCAGGCTTCTTTTCTTTTATGCTGAAGCTTGTATTTATTTTCCCAATAAATAATATTTATTTATTACGTTACTTACCCTGTTGTTGTTGATGAAAGTTGATGGCTTTTAGTGTAATAATATTTCCAGTGAAAGACACGGTATTACTTTTATTAGAAAGTCCCTTCAGTAGGTGGAAAGACGAAGACATGTGGACGGCCAAATTAATTAATAGAACTGTGTACTAAAAAGATATTACGAAACCCGGCAAATGTTATAGCTCATTGCAAGGGATCTTGGTTCGAGCAGTTCACATGCTTGTGCAGTAGTTGTATTCTTAAAAACAACCTGTTCTGTTAGCCTTGCTTACTTTTTAGTAACAAATGTGGTGTGTGGAATCAACAAGTTTCGGTGATTTCCAAAACATTAGTCCTACGCGCGGGTTGAACAAACACAAAGACAGAGAGGAACATTTGAAGTGCCAGTTACAGATTAGAACACTCAAAAGAAACACTACCACGTTATCTGACGTCTTGAGGGAAAATGCAAGACTACAGTGCTTGCAGAAGGTTTAGGGACATGTCTAAATTTCGTTTGATGCACATTTGTCCCTAAAGTAACACCATTTCAGTCATTGTTTTACTTGATATTATTAGTCATCTATATGAGGGGTTTTCGTTTACAATTTCGCTGCTCTAGATCTAGGACTTTTGGAGGCGGAATGTTTTTTTGTAAACAAGGCTAAAAAACTGTTTTTCTTACTAAAATGTTTTCTTTCTCAAAAACTGCTAGTCCTACTGCTATGAAATTTTTACTGCTGTTTTTCTACTATATAGCAATCATAAAAATAACAACCTTGGAAAATATACTACTTATTTGGTCGCCTCTCAAACAAACTTTCTTCCCCAGTACGATAATTTTGGCGGCAAAATTGGTCAATTTCGTTTCGCGATAACTTCCGATTGGAAACACTTCGAGCTATTCTGACTACGGAGTTGTTTTCTCCGTGTCTTGTTTGTGATGGATCGGCTGTGGGTACTTTCTCGAAATGTTGCCAATCGGAAGTTATCATGGAACGAAATTGACCAATTTTGCCGCCAAAATTACCGGGGAAGAAAGTTTATTTGAGAGGCCATCAAATGAGTAGTAATTTCTTTACCTAGGTTGTATTTTTATGTTTATGATTGATATATTGTAGTAAAACAGCAGTAAAGATTTCATAGTTGTAGGATTAGCAGTTTTTGAGAACGAAAACATTTCATTAGTAGGAAAAACAGGTTTTTTTGCCCTGTTTACAAAAAGGTAAAACATTCCACCTCCAAAAGTATTAGAGCTAGAGCAGCGAACTTTTTAATGAAAACCCCTCATATAGATGTCTAATAACATAATGTAAAACAATAACTGAAATGCTGTTACTTTTGGGACAAATGTGCATCAAACGAAATTTAGGCCAGTCCCTAAACTTTCTGCAAGCACTGTATGTGGAGTTAGATATAATGAGAATGTGACTTTAAATAGGCTTGTAATTGGAGTTGTTCTATACTTGAGGTCTCACTCTCGTCATAACCTCTGGAAGAGAGTTCCTATGAACTTTAAACTTTACTGTAACTCGTGGGAACTTTAAGGAATTATATTAATTCTATTAATGCAGGCAATGGCCATGCATTTTCTTTGCAGGGCGGGTCAGGGAAGGGATTTTGGAAGGAAATCGGCCGTGGACCTATTGAAAGGAACCATCCCAGCATATGCCTGGTGGTGAAAATGAGAAGTCACAAAAATCATTTTCAGGACGACCGAGTAAATATTTTAGCTTTGAAATACGAAAAAAAAAACTCAATATTCACAAAAGCAATCAAGCACTGCTGAAATTAGAGTTTCGCTCTTCACCTGATTTTTCATCTACGAGCCGCCACTGGCTGGCTGCCTCCCAACGTTGGTGGGTGATTCAACGGGACGTAATATTGGGAATTTGTTAAGTTTGCAGTTAGAGTATTACAAAATACCAATTGAAAATTGTGTAGTGTATTGTTCAGACAATGCTCCAGTCATGATGGGAAAGAAGGATAGGGTTGCTGCTCTTTTAAGGGAAGCACAGCCCAATAAATGTCTTTGTGCTGGGTTGCTCATGTCATTTGATTAACTTGGCTGCTGAGAAAGGTCCAAAGAGCTTGCCTGTTAAAGTTGATGAACTTTTAGTCGACATCATCTATTATTTAGAAAAGAGTTGCAGGAGGAAGGAACGCCTTAAGAAGTTCCAAGAGCTTCACGACAAAGAAACAAAGAAGATATTAAAACATGTCTGTACAAGATGGCTATCTTAAGGAAAGTGACTGCAGAGTCTGTTAGAGCAGTGGGATCCATTAGTTGGGTTCATTAAAGATGAGGTGCGTGTTAGTGCTCTGTGTGTATCAACAAGTAGCTTCACATCATTTACAATCCCAAAAGCTGAACTTGGTGATTCTAAAGACCATTTTAACACAAAAAGAGCCCAATTGGTAAACGGGGCGAAACGCTAGCAATTTATTGAGTCAGCCGGACCATTTTATCATATTTTTGTGTTGAAATATAATGGCTCAACGGACAATACATGTTTTCTTTCGAGAACATTTCGATTCTACATCTAAAGACCATGGAAAGAGATTTGCATCTGGCACTCCTGTGTTGAAGAACAAGAATATTATCATACCTGCCAAATCTCCAGATTTAGGAGGGAGACTCCCGATTTTACACCATTTCTCCGCCCTCTTGCTTAACATATAAAATCTCCCAATTTTTCAAAGAATCTCGCGCGTAATTTCAGACTAAAAGTGCGAGATGGCAAACTTTAGTCATGCATTGAACAGGTGAGTTTACATGTGTTGTAGTATCTTTCAATGCCACAGTTTCGCTTCGTATCGATAATTTATAGATAATTCTCAATAACTACTCATACCGCTTAGTTGGATTTGAATATCTCTTTGTTTGAAATAGTCCATGGTTAATTCAGCGTTTGTTCCTAGAAGTTTTCATAATAGCCTGACGGTGAGAGGTAGTTGTAGGCTGCGGAATATTGTATCTGTTTAACACGTGAAATTATTTGTGTACAACTTAGATGTTGGCGTTAATATGCCGGTAGGCTATTGTGATTTTTGGATCTGAGTGATTTTGTCGGTTCCTTGGTAGTAGACTAGGCGAAGAAACTAGTTTTCACATCGATCATCTTCAAAATCTCTCCCCCACCCCAGGGGCTCACATCTAGTGGGACGTGGATTGCTGACCACGGAACCCCAGCTGAGTCTGGCATTGCTTCCACTTACTTGTGCCGGTCTCCTCTCCGTCTTCTTTCCTGTCGACCTCCCTTGGTCAACTCTTGTTCTTTTCTGACTCTGACGGTATTAGGGTTTCCGAGGCCTAGGGAGTCTCACTTTCCTGCCTTAACTGGCCCTTTTCTCATCTTTCCTGATCCCTCCTTCTTCGAGGGGTCGGGCCTCTTGTTTTCTTTTCATTATATTTCCTTTTCTCTTTAAGATTCCCGCACTGTTTCTGTTAATTGGCTCCTCGTGTATATAAATTCCGTTTAGCGATTTGTTTGCATCTACACTCCCTTTTGTAGGCATTTTCAATCTCCGTTGCATTTTGTAAGTCTTTTCGTTCTAAATTGCATTTTGCAAATATTTTCAACCTCAATTGCATTTTGTAGGGGTTGACAATCTAAATTGCTTTTTATTAAGTCTTTCAATGTAGGATCAGGACATTTTAGTGAGTATTTTGAATTTCAATTGCATTTTCTAAGTATTTTCTACCTAAACCTCGCTTTGCAAGCATTTTCAATCTAACTTGCATTTTGTATGTTGGGCATTTTGTAAGTACTGTATTTTGATTGTCAATTGCATTTTGTGAGTATATTGAATCTAAATTACATTTTGTATGTATTTTCAATCTAAATTGCATTTGTAAGTAAGTATTGTCAATCCAAATGAGTAGTTAGAATCTACCATACATTTTGTAAGTATTTTGAATTTCAATTGCACTTCGTAAGTATTTCGAATTTGAACCGGCCTTTTTCAATCTTAATTGCATTGTGTATTTTCAATTTCAATTGCATTTTGTAAGTATTTTGGATCTCAATTGCATTTTGTACATATTTTCGATCTCATTTGCAATTTGTAAGTATTTTGAATTTCTATTGCATTTTGCAAGTATTTAGACTCTACATTGCATTTTGTACGTATTTTGAACCAGACCTACATTTTTTGGGTGTTTTTCAATCCATTCCTTTTGTGAGTTTTTTCTTCTAAATTCCCTTTTGTAATTATTTCGCCTCCATTTTGTGTGTCGTTTCAATCTGAGTTCAATTTTGTATTTTCAATCTCACTCACTCTTCGTTATGATTTCCATTTCATTGTTATTTTTGCTATCACCCAGACCATTAGGGGCCGATAGCCTAGATGTTAGGCTCCTTAAAACAACAATTATCATCATCATTCAAAATCTCACGATTTTTCAGTTTGAAAGGGCGGCAGATATGTATTATTCAAACCCGTGAAGAAAATCTGTTTGTTTCTATCTTCAGGCTTAAACAAGGTGTATTTTGCCTTCCTGTGTGCTGTCATTCCTTTATTTGAGAATCTCAACTCTGCACTTCAGAGTGCTTCCCCTCAAATTCATAAACTGTTAGAACTAATGATGAACCTATTACTGCAGCTTCTTTCCAGGTTTGTTAAACCTAAAGTGATAAAGAGTTCCCTCTAACGGAGAGTTCAGTACCATTGTGTTGAGAGTCGGAGACAATAATGACCTAGTTATTGTCGTTCAGACAATGAACTTGGTGAAGAAACTTAACGATAAAGACAAATAACATTCTTTTCTTTTCGTCAGTGAGGGCTTACTTCTGCTCTGCATGTGATTATATCATAAATAAGCTTTCCCTCAATGATGAAGTACTGAAGCATGCAAAGGTTGCAGAAGTTTCCAAAATTGAAGATGTCAAGTTTTCTTCTGTAGAATTTCTTGTAGAAAGGTTTCCATCATTGCTGCCAAGGATGGGAAGTGAGTCAGCTGAGGATGCAATGAATGTGCTTCAGAACCAATTTGTGGCCCTGCAGGTTGATGATTGTGCTACTGTTGAGAGTGAGAACTTGACAGATGACACCAAATGGGTCGCCTGATAAGCATTCGTGGAGCTGATGGTGTTCCTAAGTACGATAGGATATCCAGGCTAATGCTTTCTGTTTTGACTCGACCGCACAGCAATGCTCAGTGTGGGCGTGTGTTCAGCTTGGTGAAAGAGAACCGAAATCAGTTTAGGTCCTCCATGTCGAATGAAACTGTGGGATCCATTTCTGTTTTCAAAACAGGGGCGTGGTGGCTCAGCGGTCTAGCTGTATGCCTCTCACCAAGGTGGTCCGGGTTGGATTCCCGGTCAATGCATGTGAGATTTTCGAAGTGAAATGCCATGTCCTGTGGTTCGGATTCCACGTAAAAAAGGAGGTCCCGTGGCTCATGATCTCAAGATTCACGGTCACGTAAAACTACAATCTTCCTTCTTTTTTGTTTTCAAAACAAGAAGTTGTGGTCCATGTTACATGAATAGTTTTCCTCCAGAATTTCTGAAGAAAGCAAAGAACGATACTAGTCTCCATCTCGCCTCTCCAACCTGTGATTGAATATATACCCCAGGCATTATATGCAAAAAAACACTGCCAACCTAAAAAAAATAATGTAAAGCTGAAATTTGGCATAGATGTTCCCTAGTACCCTAGAAACAAATTCTGAAAAGTCCCCATCTCTGCAGTGTCCGCGTCATAGTTTTTGGAGGGTTCAAAAGGGCTTAAATAGGGCCTAAGTGCCAAAAACAGCATTTTTGCTTCCTGCATTAAAAATATTGATCCAAATTTAGTTCTCGCGAGCTTTAGCAATTAATAAAATTGTACCAGTAGGATAATGGACTTATCAGGCCTAATTATTGCTATTGACGATGGAAAAAAACGACCAATTAAACATTTTTAGCACTATTTTACACGAAAGTTTGGTTAATTTGTGATTAGCAGGTCATTATTTTTTAAACAACTGCTGATATTGACTAAAGACCCAGAATAAAAGTTATAAAGCATACTTTTAGCTTTACATTGGCACATTACCCATGTCTATGCAAGAAACGGTTACCGAGTTACGGTCCCAAAGCATAACCTCTGTTGACAAGGCACCCGATCGCGTTTCTAGGTGACAGCACTTGGCCTGTCGGAGCAGGCCAACAATACTCCAAACAATTAGTTCAGCTTCTAAACAGTCTTGGATTTTCAGTAAATTTGGCGGAAGTCCACAGGTACGAAGAACGTCCAATCCCGAATACTGGAGCGTTCACGCAGTTTTGCTTTGACAACGCTGACTTTAACATAAGGACATTGGACGAGCGAAACACATTTCACTGCATGGGAGGCATCAAGTGCACAGGTCCAGCGCCTGACAGTGAAATATCTCCACTCAAACGTACACGAGAAGTTCCTAATGCTGGTGTGATTGCGGCGATGGGAAAGTTCAACATTTCGTGGTATCGGAAGCCCTCTTCCCGTGGTTCAAAGGACGTCAAGATTAAGGAGTTTACTGTGGAAGCCCCAAACTCTGTGGCTATTGCGTCGATGATGGACTCCTTGTTGTTATCTGGACGGTGGTCAGGTATTAATTTACCCGCCTCGTGGAACGGCTTTATGAAGACGTTACTGCTCATGCTCAACCCCCCAGACGACGGTCAGTTGATACCCTGCCGTTCATTAACTTGGAACCGAGCAATCCATCAACTATACATTCCGCGTTGAAGTTTGCCGCAAGAGAGTGCGTGGAACTGAAACAAAGCACTTGTTTCGGAACCTTTGACCAGCCCCTATACGCGAAAGCTGCAGAGATAGTCGCATCGGACACTTCGGAGGAACTCAGAAACGTGGTTTCGTCTAGGTGGATTTCACATTCTAATCTCGTTTCTTGGGGCAATCGGCTACGTGATGAATGGAAGCGGTTTGGAGGAGCTCTGGGCGGAAATATACGCTAAATCGTCAGTGGCTCACATAATGTCTGGACACGCATATTCTAGGTAGGCTTGCAATTAGCTCGCTCTTAAAAATGATTACGTTATGCCTTCAATTTCAAATGTATCAATAACGTGAAAATGTGCATGTTCTAGGGCCTTCAGAGCGCATTTTCTGACAAAACAGGCTGTCGGGACAATGTTACTCAACATGAACGACGGGCTGAAGGATGACAAGGACGAAATACAGGCGCTTTTTACCGCATTCCAAGAAGGCACCGCCAACGACTTGCTATCATATCCTTTCCTTCAACGTCTCAAAGAGTCGCTTCATGACACATTTTCTTCAATGAGCCAGAAATCTCGCACAGGAAAGCTGTGGGTAGAGTACATCAAACAGCAAGCCTGGAAAATATTGAAGGATTCCGCATCTTTACGCGAGGAAATGAAGGTATTCGTCTCTACGGCTCCAGATGAAAAGGCCATACTATCAGCTGGAGAGAAGTTCGCCATTTGTCTCTATGATAGTGCCAAATCGGAGTGCAAAAGCCTCGACCAACTTCGGGTAGTGAAATACAGCCAAAAGATTGCCTAACAACCGGCCACAGCGTCATTTCAGCTGGCTTCACTTCCGCCGACTTCGGCGGCATGCAGACAAAATTCACTTGCGGGTATATTTGCAAGTTCAGGAATGGTTAGGATTTTCTTTGGCCCCGACCCAATGGGGATGGAAATTCCAACACTCAGCTTTAGTACCAGTGACAACTCATCTTCCAGCTGCTCCAGATCATCTCCTCAATTTGGTGTCCTGCAACTGCAAGAGCTCTTGTGGCAGTCAGTGTGAGTGTTGCTGATAGCGACTAAAGACCCGAAGTAAAAGTTGTAAAGCACACTTGTAGCTTTAAAACGATACGTTGCCCATGCTCCTTAATGTGTGGGCACTGCAGTGGAAAAGCATGTGGCAACGTCACATTTGATGGCTCAGACGATGAGGACGATTGAGTGCGATGTAAGCTTTGTTTTGCAAGTGTTCTTTGTCTGAAGAGAGCTTTTTAAGCTTTGTTTTGTTATTATTTGCATTATGCATATTATGAATGTACGTTTAACTGCTAACTGCATTAAACTCGTTTTGTTTTATGGAAACTGTTTCTGCTATTTTACCTGGATTCAAAGGAATACCATCCTAAAAGCTCTTGAGCAAAGATAAAAAATGGTGTCAGCAAAGGTGAATAGAGGAGCCCACCAGAGTAAATGGGCGTTCGTTCGGAAACGCGACTGCCACACTTCCACTTTTATATTTGTAACTGTATCTCTGCTGCTGTTTGTCGGATGAACATGGGCAATGTATCGTTTTAATGCTACAAGTGTGATTTACAACTTTTACTTCGGGTCTTTAGTCGCTATCAGCAGCTGTTTACATGATAAGTCCCGGGTAATGACAAATTAGCTAAATTTTCGTGAGAAAAGTTGAGCTAAAAATGTTTGATTACTCATCTGTTTAAATGTATGTCAATAATTACGACCAATAAGAGCGTTGTATATAAAGCAGTCCTTCTCTTATTACTATCAAAGCTCATTAGAACTGATTTTGGATCAATATTTTGAATGCAGGTAGCAAAAATGCTGTTTTAGGCACTTAGGCCCCAGTTAAGCCCTTTTGAACTCTCCAAAAACTATGACGCGGACGCCGCAGAGATGGGGACTTTTCAGGATTTGTTACTAGGGTACTAGGGAACATCTGTACCAAATTTCAGCTTTACATTTTTTTTTTTGAGGTTAAAACTTAATATGCCTGGGCTAATAGCCAGTGTTCTGTGACTTGCAAGATCAAAGTGCAGAAAAGCTCATGTTTGTGTAGTGTGTGAACAGTTCCCAATTATGTGTTCTTGATGTAATTGCAATATTTTTGGAAACTGGCAAAACAAATTCGATAGTCTCACATCACCAATAGTTAGGGAATGGAAAAATTCGCGATCGCGAATTTCGCGAATTATTAAATGAAGTAATACACAGATGGTAATGTGTTTTAATAACCCTAAAAATGGCGGAAAAAAATGGGTTTTGAAGTCGCGAAATTTCGCGAATTTCGCATGAAGACGCGAATTTTGAGAATTATGCATGAATTTCGCACGAAAACGCGAATTTTAGCTTTTTTCGTTGTTTTCTTTACAGTGCACTTCTGATAATTCGCGGCAATCAATGCACGAATTTCCGCGAATTATCCACAGTAATGTTTTTAAGCCTAGCAAAGAGAAAAATATTGTTTAAAAATATTGAAATGTATTTTATGAACATGCAAAAAATAAATATAATACTTTATAACATGGTATTGTAAGACACACTATGTGGGCTTTACCAATATTAAAAACTAAGAAAAATGACTGTCATCACTTTTTGTTTCTTAGGTGGTTTATTTTTTCTAATTTAACATTGTACAATTCTGAAGAAAACAATATATGAGAACGAAAATTCATCTTGATTTTCTATATAAGAGATAAGTGTGACTATAGACACACAAGCTTGACTGTGGGAACTTTCGTGATTTCCGTTGCATCACTCTTTCACTCGATATGTACTGGATCTCAGTTTACCTTACCGACAGTCAAATTCCGTTCAATATCCTCATCGCTTTCATGTCTGAAACCATGATTGTCTTTATCGAAATCTAACTACTGAATGTCACTTTCTTCTGCATCTTGATATTCATCTAGGTTTTACCCTAATGTCATCGTAGTGAAACCACCTTGCCCGTTTAAAATATCGTCACAGAGGCCGACAAACGCTTGTTTTTGTGCGAGTGTAGTACCGGTAATCTTCTCCCATGACTTGACTGCATGGAGAGCATCCAACAAACACGGAAAGATCGGTCACTTAACGGTAGATAGTCGGCCTCGCTTTCTTTATCAATCTGGGTGGTCATCCTGGTAAGTTACTTAGTTATTGTGGTATTAAGGGCCAGAACAGCGAGGTCATCTGCCCCTTCATCCTAGTAACTACTCGCCACGTGGCGTCATATAGTGCGCCTTTCAGACATGAATATCTAGATGGCAAGTATCCAGATCAAAATGTGCCACTGTTTCCGGAACCAGAATTAACCAGGTGGTCTTCTTGGTTTCATTCTGTAGTGTGTCTGTCAGAGTACTTGAAAGATATTTTGCAATTTATGAGTGAAGTAGTAGGGACATAACTCTGGTGTTGATTTTCTCAACAATGTTTCACATGACAAAATACTTGAGATTCAAAGAATTTGGCACAGACATCACTGAACTCATCCCTTTATTAGAAGGCCAGTCTTATCAGACTGTTCACCTTCTAGATGGACATCTACGGAGAATTCAGCAAGCCCTTAAACTTGCAGTTTCTGGAAAGTACGTTACCAACATTAAGGAGCAGTTGGAAGGTTGTGGAAATGTGTTAAAAAGAGGGAAAATACATTCAGTTTTAGTGAATGCTGGGTCGCATGCTCTTGGACAGCTTGAGATCCGTTGACCCTGGGAACAGGATTTACAAATGTGTGCATTTGATCCAGCAGAAATAGTGCCAATGAACATCAATGAGGACCTTGCAAAGAAAATTAAGAAGTTGCCGGTCTGCGGAAAACTGGAATAAAGTGAGGTGTTACGAGGATACAAAGAACTGCAAACTTTAATCAAGAAGCAGATGCATGACAGGACCAAGACAGACATTGTTGGTGTTTTGCAAGGAATGACATTTGTATTTCCAAAGTTCTCAGAATCTGTGCTGAAAACCATTTGGATCCCCTGTTCAAACGCTGTGAACTTTTGTTTTTCAGCTTACACTAGCACGTTAAGTGATATGCGTCACCGTTAGTCACAAGGCAATTTGGATCTCTACACTGAAGTATACTTAGAAGGATGACTGTAATGTGTTATGTTATCCATGATATTTAAAAAATCCCGCCTAAAATTCATGATTTTGAAAGTACCGAAAAGTGCATTTGAAACCACCGAATTTGACACTTTAAAATACCGCTTTCTTCACTCTGAAATCACCGAAAAATTCCAATCTCTACCAATAGTTTGTAATCTCTTTCCCTGTAGTCTTTTCTCGCTAAGTTTTAAGACCTTGCGACGCATGTACGCGTTAAATTTTTGAGCTTTGGGATCTTCTGTATTTCTATTTTTGAAAGTTGGCAGGTATGCTAATGGTGTGGACCGGGATTATGTTGACTATTCGAACACCTCTTCAGGAAATTGTATAGGTAAATCGGCAAGGTTTAACTGCTGTCGGGTATCGTGACGAGATCTTGGGTCCTCATGTTCGGTTGTTGCGAGGTGCTGTTGGCCCAGACTTTGTACTGAATGATGATAGTGCCTGATCTCATAGAGCACAGGTGGTTGATTTTTTCTTGGAAACTGAAGATGTTGCACACATGGTGTGGCCTGCTTGCTCTCCCGATTTGAATCCCATAGAGCATGTCTGGGACGTACTAGGGAGAAGAGTTGCATCACGTCAGCATCCACCAACCATTCTCCAGCACTTGCGAGGTGCTCGTTAGGATGAATGGGTGTTATTGCCTCAACATGAGATTGATGACCTCATTCGCAACATGACCCACCGTTGTTGGGCCTGTATTGCTGCCACAGGTGGTCACACCCCATACTGAGCATATTAGCCAGTTGTCGGATTGTGTGTGCAAATCCATGAAGTTAGAAAGAACTTAGAACATTTTTGTCTACTGTTATGCATATTGCAGTGGTTTACTTTCTGTATTCTTTACATTGTTGCTACTTTACTATCACCTGTTCGGACTGTTTTGTGGCAAAATAAACTCGACCTTGGAACACTTCCGTTGCTTTAAGTTTGGACACCAGTGTATAATAGAACTAGTCTACAGTATGGCATTTGAGGTATGCTATAAGATAAGTAGCAATTTTACATGTACTTGATAGTAATTTATTCATCACAAAATTGGTTTGCTTTGCTACTTTCAAGCATACTTTCATCCACATGAGTATAAAACAAGCCTCCAAGTAATTCATGGACAATTCATTACTTTGAGGTAAAATATGTTTATAACAATGGAATGATACACTTATACAAGTTACCAATAGAAAAATAGAAGAATACGGAAATTAAAAAAAACAAACATATACTTAAAATACATGACAGGCTATACAGGCTTACCTCACTCAGCGTTACAGTAGATGACTGTGACCATTCGTAGATTCTCGCACGAAAATGAATGAAGATTGTCGACCAGTACGTTTTAGTAATTTGAAAAGCTCCTTTCAGCATCTACAGAAGCTATTGGAGCTACTACTTTGAACTCCACGTATGTGCTTCTCTCGACCGATATGTTGCTTAACTGTAAATCTCCTATCTCGTGCCACTTTTCATATATTTTGCAGAAAAGAATTTCACCATCGGTGGAAAAAGTATCCTCTTCGAATTCTGAAATAATTTGTTTGAAATGAACAGCCCTAGATGGCTTTAACTTGGGCATTTTAAATACACTCGAAATAACAATGGCGCCGATAACACAAATCCACTTAGCACACACATGGTTGCTCTGAGGTACTTAACCAGACTGGCGTTACTGGGCCTACTGTTGTCTGTCTTCCTACCCTCCTGATTTCAACATCGCTTCCGGATTAGTTGCAAGCTCAGTGTCTCTCCTGGAATGTGGATATTCCAAGAAATAAGGGTTGAACAAAGTTGTGAAGATTCTCTTGTCTTCGTATTCATCCTCACATTCAGTTCTGTTAATAGCCAGTACCATATGCAAAAAATGCATCATAAACCATTAAACATGTGAAAAAATGACTCAAAACTTATACAATATTTTAATAAACTCCATAAAATGACATAATAATGACGTGAAAAGCGAGAAAATGATCTAAAAATAAAATACTTATAAATCACAAAAAAATTACTTGATAAGTATGCATTTCTGTAATGTGGGGCCATGAAAAGAATTTGTATATAAGTTAGCAATGCCTGTGGTGAACCATTTAAAAGATGACATGTCATCAGAATTCGGGCCCTGGTAATAACTGTGTAATAGTCATATTCTGTATTAGTTTGTACACACATTTTGGGTAATCCTGCTGTACTTTTCAAGCGCTGTACCATTTCATGTTTCGTTGGAACATATTTTTATGCGAGAACCTGTAACGATGCGCAGAGAAACCGACGGACTGGTTGGGATAACCTGTAACGGCACTAAGAGTAACTGGCTGGTTGAAAAGTTATTCCACGTCGATAACCTAGAACGGTACATGGAGTAACTAGTTAACTGGCAACACTTTGGGATCGTTGCAGTTATCTACGGTATCGAATGGAACTTGCCATTAACTCATACCTTCATGCAATATATGGTTAGAAGCCGAAATACTGCTGCAACGGTCCACGTTCTCATACCGAACTGACGGATCGATAAATAAAGTCTGCATGGGTCGCGGTATGGTATACATAATGTAACTTGGAACATAGCGGTATGTAATGCATTTGTTCTGTTACGGGTCCCTGGAATTAAGATTATGCCCTATAGACAGCCTTCCAACTGAATAAAGGCCTAAAAAAAAACTATTCCATAAACATATAAGAAAGATCAACTGCCAGAAAGGTCTGGTTATAACCGAGTTCAGAGGTAATCTTCAGTGATGTACAGTAATGTTTGTAAATGAACGACGCACCATATCAAGTCAGTAGATTTACTGATACGTTAAAGATCCCCCTCAGAGCAAAATTCTGGCACCCTGGTGTATCTAAAACATGCAGCTGTTAAAATGGACGTAAAGCCAGTAACATAATTATTGTTATTATTATTCTCCAGCAGCCATATCACTTTACTCTCTATAATATTATGTGCCTTTCATGTCGATGATGTAAATGCGAGTACTACACCATTATTTCAAATCGTACTTTCCTCCGTCTTCACTTTGGAGCTTAATAAAAATTGATATCTGGGCGGAATTGTAAAAACTTACGAATTTTGTTTAAGTCTTTTTCATTCTAGTCCTACTGCATGTGTACATGTCTGTACGTTTTCACGAGTTGCCCTTATGTTGCTCAACTTTCATACTTCTCAAACTGCATTGTAAGTCCTGATATTTGCAATTTTGCCTACTTTGGCAGATTGTGTGTTCAAGAACTTGAATATGGCTGAGAAATGTCTGGTGTGATGTGTTCAACTCTTGGAGATATCCTTTGCGAACCTTAGCACACCTTAATTCAAAGCCTAAATACACTTGGCAACACACAATAAATATTGTATGCATACTTTACTGTACATTATGCATACTCGTATATTGCATGCAATTTGTACTATACACCGATTGCAATTATACTAATTTGCAATCTTGAAATAGGGCAGAATTTTTTAATAATTTTTTATCCTTCTAGTGTCACAGCCGAGGAGAAGGTTGCTTCGCAGCCACATGGATCCCAAAAGCGACATGTGTCAAGTTTGGATCCTAGGGAGAAAACTGGTGCCAAGAAGCCTGTTGCTGAAGAGGAGAGGGACAAAGTGCCTTCACTGAAGGGTCATTTGTCAGCATCATCTAAGCACCATATGGATCAGGGACCCTCGTCTCTTGATGTTGCACGAGGAAAGGTTCAATCCTTGAGACCCCTTGATGTTACGGAATCGTGGAATGAGCCTGGCGCCTCTTGGTATGTATTAAGTAAAATATAATTATTTCTTTTTCTTCTTCTCCCCCTTCTCTGCAACATCTGTCATTGGCCAACCTATTGGGTCACCGAATCCAGTTCATGTTGTCAATGCTACTGTAGCCTATCTAGTCCTGCCACCACCTAAAAAGTTCCTTGTGTTGTAACTCTCTTCACCTCCACTTGATGTTCATTTAACTTTGCATTTAATGAAACAAACCTGCTTAATTTACTGCCTTTTCTTACAGGCCACAAAATGAATTTAACTTACTGAATATACCGAAATACCACCCGCACATTTTTATACAAAATCGGACGTGAAAAATTGGGGTTTGGGTATTGAGTCATCCAAATTTTAAAGATTCAAATTGCCCGCCAAGTGCGATATAGGGTGTTGGGAGTATCCGCTAGATGGTGCTAGTGCTTGTTCGGGTGTACTGTATTTACTGGCATATAATATCCCCGCTCCCCTTTTTTTTCACTCGAATTTTTGGCTTCAAAAATATCCTCTGTAGATTAGGATGGCGTGATATAAGGCACACAAAGGAACACCTAGCGTCTTTAAATCAACACACAAAATACCGTAGTTATTTTAGCCTATACTTTATTAACGAAAAAAAGTGATAATAGCCCATTTAAATAGCCACTCTCTTGCATCATAACAGCGCCGGGCAGCGCTGCAGCCGCACAGCAGTGTGTGCGCGGAGTTCAGGGTTGCGCAGTGTTGCAATGTTACGCAGCATCATTTCGTGATTTACAGCGTGGCCATTGTCTCTTATTTCTCGAACCCACTCCAGAACCTTCATGTCCACATTTTCATACTTTCCTTTTTTCACACTGCGGAAGGACTTGGAAGTTTTCTTTGTTCCCAATAATAATTATTATTATTATTATTTATTTACCAAAAATTGTGCCTACAATTTATGGACGGCAGATAGACAAAGGGCAAGCCCCACATACACATCAGTGTCTCCATCTCCGTTCATTAAATCTAAACAATCTCAAATGTTACTTTATACAATTTACACCTTTACATTTGCTATATACACATAATCTGCTGTACATGACGTCTATATCATACAATTCATAAATAAAAGGGAAGATACACGCACGCACACATACATACACGCACACACTCCCACTCACTCACAAAGTTACATTATACAGTATATAAATTCAATTTACATGGGGTTTTAGTCCCTTTAGAACCTTCACTTTGCTGCAAAATTGTCGTGGAGGAAGGTCTTTTATTTCACGAGGTAGGTCATTCCAAAATAGAGTCCTCTAGTTATGCCAATAACGAATAATACATGGCTGCACTTCATATTTACGACCCTCCACTTTAACTCCATTTTCTGCATCAAATTCTAGCACTTTCAACTTGAAGGATGCCGTAAAACCTGTTCTTTTGCTAATTTTGAATCTTTGTGTACTGCACGCTTCTTAATTATACACTACACACAGCCGTGCGGGACGCGAGACACAGAACTCGTAAGCTGGGGGATAGGGGGAGTGAGCAGCCATTGTCGAGGTCAACAATGCACAGGTGGTACAGACAGAAGCGCGGGTTGTACAGTTCCATGAGTTGCGTGATAGCATGGCATCAATAAACGTAAACATTTGTTTAAAAATGACAAGAATAAAAATAAAAGTATTTTTTAAAAATTTCCATACGAAAATGAGGGTGCAGGGATCATTCGGGGGCGGGTAATATTCAGGTATCTACAAGACGGGAACATCCTATTTTCGACTGTGTTATGGACTAATCTACTGGGAAAAACAATCAAACTACTTAGGAGAGTGAGAAACTTACGGTTCTTGGGGCGCAACGGGATAGAAAAAGGGTAGCCTTAAACCTGACACCGATTTCCACAACACAATCTTGCTAAAACTAGTATAAATCACAACGATTCCTTTCTATAAAAAACGAACTAAAATCAATTTATTTAACTAAGACAAAATACAAATAAAAATAATATAGCACTCCTGCAATTTAATTAAATCTAGCCATAAATAACTCGGCTGTCCTAGAAAATTTAAAAATATATCAAGCCTTGACACACTCAAGCCTTGACACTCATCAAACTGCAAAAATAAATCACCAGCACTACCTGCTGTGTCAGAGAGACTCCCGATTTTACACCATTTCTCCCGCCCTCTTGCTTAACATATAAAATCTCCCAATTTTTCAAAGAATCTCGCGCGTAATTTCAGACTAAAAGTGCGAGATGGCATACTTTAGTCATGCATTGAACAGGTGATTTTACATGTGTTGTAGTATCTTTCAATGCCACAGTTTCGCTTCGTATCGATAATTTATAGATAATTCTCAATAACTACTCATACCGCTTAGTTGGATTTGAATATCTCTTTGTTTGAAATAGTCCATGGTTAATTCAGCGTTTGTTCCTAGAAGTTTTCATAATAGCCTGACGGTGAGAGGTAGTTGTAGGCTGCGGAATATTGTATCTGTTTAACACGTGAAATTATTTGTGTACAACTTAGATGTTGGCGTTAATATGCCGGTAGGCTATTGTGATTTTTTGATCTGAGTGATTTTGTCGGTTCCTTGGTAATAGACTAGGCGAAGAAATATGTTTTCACATCGATCGTCTTCAAAATCTCTCCCCCACCCCAGGGGCTCACATCTAGTGGGACGTGGATTGCTGACCACGGAACCCCAGCTGAGTCTGGCATTGCTTCCACTTACTTGTGCCGGTCTCCTCTCCGTCTTCTTTCCTGTCGACCTCCCTTGGTCAACTCTTGTTCTTTTCTGACTCTGACGGTATTAGGGTTTCCGAGGCCTAGGGAGTCTCACTTTCCTGCCTTAACTGGCCCTTGTCTCATCTTTCCTGATCCCTCCTTCTTCGAGGGGTCAGGCCTCTTGTTTTCTTTTCATTATATTTCCTTTTCTCTTTAAGATTCCCGCTCTGTTTCTGTTAATTGGCTCCTCGTGTATATAAATTCCGTTTAGCGATTTGTTTGCATCTACACTCCCTTTTGTAGGCATTTTCAATCTCCGTTGCATTTTGTAAGTCTTTTCGTTCTAAATTGCATTTTGCAAATATTTTCAACCTCAATTGCATTTTGTAGGGGTTGACAATCTAAATTGCTTTTTATTAAGTCTTTCAATGTAGGATCAGGACATTTTAGTGAGTATTTTGAATTTCAATTGCATTTTCTAAGTATTTTCTACCTAAACCTCGCTTTGCAAGCATTTTCAATCTAACTTGTTGCATTTTGTATGTTGGGCATTTTGTAAGTACTGTATTTTGATTGTCAATTGCATTTTGTGAGTATATTGAATCTAAATTACATTTTGTATGTATTTTCAATCTAAATTGCATTTGTAAGTAAGTATTGTCAATCCAAATGAGTAGTTAGAATCTACCATACATTTTGTAAGTATTTTGGATTTCAATTGCACTTCGTAAGTATTTCGAATTTGAACCGGCCTTTTTCAATCTTAATTGCATTGTGTATTTTCAATTTCAATTGCATTTTGTAAGTATTTTGGATCTCAATTGCATTTTGTACATATTTTCGATCTCATTTGCAATTTGTAAGTATTTTGAATTTCTATTGCATTTTGCAAGTATTTAGACTCTACATTGCATTTTGTACGTATTTTGAACCAGACCTACATTTTTTGGGTGTTTTTCAATCCATTGTTTTTGTGAGTTTTTTCTTCTAAATTCCCTTTTGTAATTACTTCGCCTCCATTTTGTGTGTCGTTTCAATCTGAGTTCAATTTTGTATTTTCAATCTCACTCACTCTTCGTTATGATTTCCATTTCATTGTTATTTTTGCTATCACCCAGACCATTAGGGGCCGATAGCCTAGATGTTAGGCTCCTTAAAACAACAATTATCATCATCATTCAAAATCTCCCGATTTTTCAGTTTGAAAGGGCGGCAGATATGTATTATTCAAACCCTTGAAGAAAATCTGTTTGTTTCTATCTTCAGGCTTAAACAAGGTGTATTTTGCCTTCCTGTGTGCTGTCATTCCTTTATTTGAGAATCTCAACTCTGCACTTCAGAGTGCTTCCCCTCAAATTCATAAACTGTTAGAACTAATGATGAATCTATTACTGCAGCTTCTTTCCAGGTTTGTTAAACCTAAAGTGATAAAGAGTTCCCTCTAACGGAGAGTTCAGTACCATTGTGTTGAGAGTCAGAGACAATGAACTTGGTGAAGAAACTTAACGATAAAGACAAATCAACATTCTTTTCTTTTCGTCAGTCAGGGCTTACTTCTGCTCTGCATGTGATTATATCATAAATAAGCTTTCCCTCAATGATGAAGTACTGAAGCATGCAAAGGTTGCAGAAGTTTCCAAAATTGAAGATGTCAAGTTTTCTTCTGTAGAATTTCTTGTAGAAAGGTTTCCATCATTGCTGCCAAGGATGGGAAGTGAGTCAGCTGAGGATGCAATGAATGTGCTTCAGAACCAATTTGTGGCCCTGCAGGTTGATGATTGTGCTACTGTTGAGAGTGAGAACTTGACAGATGACACCAAATGGGTCGCCTGATAAGCATTCGTGGAGCTGATGGTGTTCCTAAGTACGATAGGATATCCAGGCTAATGCTTTCTGTTTTGACTCGACCGCACAGCAATGCTCAGTGTGGGCGTGTGCTCAGCTTGGTGAAAGAGAACCGAAATCAGTTTAGGTCCTCCATGTCGAATGAAACTGTGGGATCCATTTCTGTTTTCAAAACAGGGGCGTGGTGGCTCAGCGGTCTAGCTGTATGCCTCTCACCAAGGTGGTCCGGGTTGGATTCCCAGTCAATGCATGTGAGATTTTCGAAGTGAAATGCCATGTCCTGTGGTTCGGATTCCACGTAAAAAAGGAGGTCCCGTGGCTCATGATCTCAAGATTCACGGTCACTTAAAACTACAATCTTCCTTCTTTTTTGTTTTCAAAACAAGAAGTTGTGGTCCATGTTACATGAATAGTTTTCCTCCAGAATTTCTGAAGAAAGCAAAGAACGATACTAGTCTCCATCTCGCCTCTCCAACCTGTGATTGAATATATACCCCAGGCATTATATGCAAAAAAACACTGCCAACCTAAAAAAAATAATGTAAAGCTGAAATTTGGCATAGATGTTCCCTAGTACCCTAGAAACAAATTCTGAAAAGTCCCCATCTCTGCAGTGTCCGCGTCATAGTTTTTGGAGGGTTCAAAAGGGCTTAATTAGGGCCTAAGTGCCAAAAACAGCATTTTTGCTTCCTGCATTAAAAATATTGATCCAAATTTAGTTCTCGCGAGCTTTAGCAATTAATAAAATTGTACCAGAAGGATAATGGACTTATCAGGCCTAATTATTGCTATTGACGATGGAAAAAAACGACCAATTAAACATTTTTAGCACTATTTTACACGAAAGTTTGGTTAATTTGTGATTAGCAGGTCATTATTTTTTAAACAACTGCTGATATTGACTCAAGACCCAGAATAAAAGTTATAAAGCATACTTTTAGCTTTACATTGGCACATTACCCATGTCTATGCAAGAAACGGTTACCGAGTTACGGTCCCAAAGCATAACCTCTGTTGACAAGGCACCCGATCGCGTTTCTAGGCGACAGCACTTGGCCTGTCGGAGCAAGCCAACAATACTCCAAACAATTAGTTCAGCTTCTAAACAGTCTTGGATTTTCAGTAAATTTGGCGGAAGTCCACAGGTACGAAGAACGTCCAATCCCGAATACTGGAGCGTTCACGCAGTTTTGCTTTGACAACGCTGACTTTAACATAAGGACATTGGACGAGCGAAACACATTTCACTGCATGGGAGGCATCAAGTGCACAGGTCCAGCGCCTGACAGTGAAATATCTCCACTCAAACGTACACGAGAAGTTCCTAATGCTGGTGTGATTGCGGCGATGGGAAAGTTCAACATTTCGTGGTATCGGAAGCCCTCTTCCCGTGGTTCAAAGGACGTCAAGATTAAGGAGTTTACTGTGGAAGCCCCAAACTCTGTGTCTATTGCGTCGATGATGGACTCCTTGTTGTTATCTGGACGGTGGTCAGGTATTAATTTACCCGCCTCGTGGAACGGCTTTATGAAGACGTTACTGCTCATGCTCAACCCCCCAGACGACGGTCAGTTGATACCCTGCCGTTCATTAACTTGGAACCGAGCAATCCATCAACTATACATTCCGCGTTGAAGTTTGCCGCAAGAGAGTGCGTGGAACTGAAACAAAGCACTTGTTTCGGAACCTTTGACCAGCCCCTATACGCGAAAGCTGCAGAGATAGTCGCATCGGACACTTCAGAGGAACTCAGAAACGTGGTTTCGTCTAGGTGGATTTCACATTCTAATCTCGTTTCTTGGGGCAATCGGCTACGTGATGAATGGAAGCGGTTTGGAGGAGCTCTGGGCGGAAATATACGCTAAATCGTCAGTGGCTCACATAATTTCTGGACACGCATATTCTAGGTAGGCTTGCAATTAGCTCGCTCTTAAAAATGATTACGTTATGCCTTCAATTTCAAATGTATCAATAACGTGAAAATGTGCATGTTCTAGGGCCTTCAGAGCGCATTTTCTGACAAAACAGGCTGTCGGGACAATGTTACTCAACATGAACGACGGGCTGAAGGATGACAAGGACGAAATACAGGCGCTTTTTACCGCATTCCAAGAAGGCACCGCCAACGACTTGCTATCATATCCTTTCCTTCAACGTCTCAAAGAGTCGCTTCATGACACATTTTCTTCAATGAGCCAGAAATCTCGCACATGAAAGCTGTGGGTAGAGCACATCAATCAGCAAGCCTGGAAAATATTGAAGGATTCCGCATCTTTACGCGAGGAAATGAAGGTATTCGTCTCTACGGCTCCAGATGAAAAGGCCATACTATCAGCTGGAGAGAAGTTCGCCATTTGTCTCTATGATAGTGCCAAATCGGAGTGCAAAAGCCTCGACCAACTTCGGGTAGTGAAATACAGCCAAAAGATTGCCTAACAACCGGCCACAGCGTCATTTCAGCTGGCTTCACTTCCGCCGACTTCGGCGGCATGCAGACAAAATTCACTTGCGGGTATATTTGCAAGTTCAGGAATGGTTAGGATTTTCTTTGGCCCCGACCCAATGGGGATGGAAATTCCAACACTCAGCTTTAGTACCAGTGACAACTCATCTTCCAGCTGCTCCAGATCATCTCCTCAATTTGGTGTCCTGCAACTGCAAGAGCTCTTGTGGCAGTCAGTGTGAGTGTTGCTGATAGCGACTAAAGACCCTAAGTAAAAGTTGTAAAGCACACTTGTAGCTTTAAAACGATAACGTTGCCCATGCTCCTTAATGTGTGGGCACTGCAGTGGAAAAGCATGTGGCAACGTCACATTTGATGGCTCAGACGATGAGGACGATTGAGTCCGATGTAAGCTTTGTTTTGCAAGTGTTCTTTGTCTGAAGAGAGCTTTTTAAGCTTTGTTTTGTTATTATTTGCATTATGCATATTATGAATGTACGTTTAACTGCTAACTGCATTAAACTCGTTTTGTTTTATGGAAACTGTTTCTGCTATTTTACCTGGATTCAAAGGAATACCATCCTAAAAGCTCTTGAGCAAAGATAAAAAATGGTGTCAGCAAAGGTGAATAGAGGAGCCCACCAGAGTAAATGGGCGTTCGTTCGGAAACGCGACTGCCACACTTCCACTTTTATATTTGTAACTGTATCTCTGCTGCTGTTTGTCGGATGAACATGGGCAATGTATCGTTTTAATGCTACAAGTGTGATTTACAACTTTTACTTCGGGTCTTTAGTCGCTATCAGCAGCTGTTTACATGATAAGTCCCGGGTAATGACAAATTAGCTAAATTTTCGTGAGAAAAGTTGAGCTAAAAATGTTTGATTACTCATCTGTTTAAATGTATGTCAATAATTACGACCAATAAGAGCGTTGTATATAAAGCAGTCCTTCTCTTATTACTATCAAAGCTCATTAGAACTGATTTTGGATCAATATTTTGAATGCAGGTAGCAAAAATGCTGTTTTAGGCACTTAGGCCCCAGTTAAGCCCTTTTGAACTCTCCAAAAACTATGACGCGGATGCCGCAGAGATGGGTACTTTTCAGGATTTGTTACTAGGGTACTAGGGAACATCTGTACCAAATTTCAGCTTTACATTTTTTTTTTTGAGGTTAAAACTTAATATGCCTGGGCTAATAGCCAGTGTTCTGTGACTTGCAAGATCAAAGTGCAGAAAAGCTCATGTTTGTGTAGTGTGTGAACAGTTCCCAATTATGTGTTCTTGATGTAATTGCAATATTTTTGGAAACTGGCACAACAAATTCGATAGTCTCACATCACCAATAGTTTGTAATCTCTTTCCCTGTAGTCTTTTCTCGCTAAGTTTTAAGACCTTGCGACGCATGTACGCGTTAAATTTTTGAGCTTTGGGATCTTCTGTATTTCTATTTTTGAAAGTTGGCAGGTATGCTAATGGTGTGGACCGGGATTATGTTGACTATTCGAACACCTCTTCAGGAAATTGTATAGGTAAATCGGCAAGGTTTAACTGCTGTCGGGTATCGTGACGAGATCTTGGGTCCTCATGTTCGGTTGTTGCGAGGTGCTGTTGGCCCAGACTTTGTACTGAATGATGATAGTGCCTGATCTCATAGAGCACAGGTGGTTGATTTTTTCTTGGAAACTGAAGATGTTGCACACATGGTGTGGCCTGCTTGCTCTCCCGATTTGAATCCCATAGAGCATGTCTGGGACGTACTAGGGAGAAGAGTTGCATCACGTCAGCATCCACCAACCATTCTCCAGCACTTGCGAGGTGCTCGTTAGGATGAATGGGTGTTATTGCCTCAACATGAGATTGATGACCTCATTCGCAACATGACCCACCGTTGTTGGGCCTGTATTGCTGCCACAGGTGGTCACACCCCATACTGAGCATATTAGCCAGTTGTCGGATTGTGTGTGCAAATCCATGAAGTTAGAAAGAACTTAGAACATTTTTGTCTACTGTTATGCATATTGCAGTGGTTTACTTTCTGTATTCTTTACATTGTTGCTACTTTACTATCACCTGTTCGGACTGTTTTGTGGCAAAATAAACTCGACCTTGGAACACTTCCGTTGCTTTAAGTTTGGACACCAGTGTATAATAGAACTAGTCTACAGTATGGCATTTGAGGTATGCTATAAGATAAGTAGCAATTTTACATGTACTTGATAGTAATTTATTCATCACAAAATTGGTTTGCTTTGCTACTTTCAAGCATACTTTCATCCACATGAGTATAAAACAAGCCTCCAAGTAATTCATGGACAATTCATTACTTTGAGGTAAAATATGTTTATAACAATGGAATGATACACTTATACAAGTTACCAATAGAAAAATAGAAGAATACGGAAATTAAAAAAAACAAACATATACTTAAAATACATGACAGGCTATACAGGCTTACCTCACTCAGCGTTACAGTAGATGACTGTGACCATTCGTAGATTCTCGCACGAAAATGAATGAAGATTGTCGACCAGTACGTTTTAGTAATTTGAAAAGCTCCTTTCAGCATCTACAGAAGCTATTGGAGCTACTACTTTGAACTCCACGTATGTGCTTCTCTCGACCGATATGTTGCTTAACTGTAAATCTCCTATCTCGTGCCACTTTTCATATATTTTGCAGAAAAGAATTTCACCATCGGTGGAAAAAGTATCCTCTCCGAATTCTGAAATAATTTGTTTGAAATGAACAGCCCTAGATGGCTTTAACTTGGGCATTTTAAATACACTCGAAATAACAATGGCGCCGATAACACAAATCCACTTAGCACACACATGGTTGCTCTGAGGTACTTAACCAGACTGGCGTTACTGGGCCTACTGTTGTCTGTCTTCCTACCCTCCTGATTTCAACATCGCTTCCGGATTAGTTGCAAGCTCAGTGTCTCTCCTGGAATGTGGATATTCCAAGAAATAAGGGTTGAACAAAGTTGTGAAGATTCTCTTGTCTTCGTATTCATCCTCACATTCAGTTCTGTTAATAGCCAGTACCATATGCAAAAAATGCATCATAAACCATTAAACATGTGAAAAAATGACTCAAAACTTATACAATATTTTAATAAACTCCATAAAATGACATAATAATGACGTGAAAAGCGAGAAAATGATCTAAAAATAAAATACTTATAAATCACAAAAAAATTACTTGATAAGTATGCATTTCTGTAATGTGGGGCCATGAAAAGAATTTGTATATAAGTTAGCAATGCCTGTGGTGAACCATTTAAAAGATGACATGTCATCAGAATTCGGGCCCTGGTAATAACTGTGTAATAGTCATATTCTGTATTAGTTTGTACACACATTTTGGGTAATCCTGCTGTACTTTTCAAGCGCTGTACCATTTCATGTTTCGTTGGAACATATTTTTATGCGAGAACCTGTAACGATGCGCAGAGAAACCGACGGACTGGTTGGGATAACCTGTAACGGCACTAAGAGTAACTGGCTGGTTGAAAAGTTATTCCACGTCGATAACCTAGAACGGTACATGGAGTAACTAGTTAACTGGCAACACTTTGGGATCGTTGCAGTTATCTACGGTATCGAATGGAACTTGCCATTAACTCATACCTTCATGCAATATATGGTTAGAAGCCGAAATACTGCTGCAACGGTCCACGTTCTCATACCGAACTGACGGATCGATAAATAAAGTCTGCATGGGTCGCGGTATGGTATACATAATGTAACTTGGAACATAGCGGTATGTAATGCATTTGTTCTGTTACGGGTCCCTGGAATTAAGATTATGCCCTATAGACAGCCTTCCAACTGAATAAAGGCCTAAAAAAAACTATTCCATAAACATATAAGAAAGATCAACTGCCAGAAAGGTCTGGTTATAACCGAGTTCAGAGGTAATCTTCAGTGATGTACAGTAATGTTTGTAAATGAACGACGCACCATATCAAGTCAGTAGATTTACTGATACGTTAAAGATCCCCCTCAGAGCAAAATTCTGGCACCCTGGTGTATCTAAAACATGCAGCTGTTAAAATGGACGTAAAGCCAGTAACATAATTATTGTTATTATTATTCTCCAGCAGCCATATCACTTTACTCTCTATAATATTATGTGCCTTTCATGTCGATGATGTAAATGCGAGTACTACACCATTATTTCAAATCGTACTTTCCTCCGTCTTCACTTTGGAGCTTAATAAAAATTGATATCTGGGCGGAATTGTAAAAACTTACGAATTTTGTTTAAGTCTTTTTCATTCTAGTCCTACTGCATGTGTACATGTCTGTACGTTTTCACGAGTTGCCCTTATGTTGCTCAACTTTCATACTTCTCAAACTGCATTGTAAGTCCTGATATTTGCAATTTTGCCTACTTTGGCAGATTGTGTGTTCAAGAACTTGAATATGGCTGAGAAATGTCTGGTGTGATGTGTTCAACTCTTGGAGATATCCTTTGCGAACCTTAGCACACCTTAATTCAAAGCCTAAATACACTTGGCAACACACAATAAATATTGTATGCATACTTTACTGTACATTATGCATACTCGTATATTGCATGCAATTTGTACTATACACCGATTGCAATTATACTAATTTGCAATCTTGAAATAGGGCAGAATTTTTTAATAATTTTTTATCCTTCTAGTGTCACAGCCGAGGAGAAGGTTGCTTCGCAGCCACATGGATCCCAAAAGCGACATGTGTCAAGTTTGGATCCTAGGGAGAAAACTGGTGCCAAGAAGCCTGTTGCTGAAGAGGAGAGGGACAAAGTGCCTTCACTGAAGGGTCATTTGTCAGCATCATCTAAGCACCATATGGATCAGGGACCCTCGTCTCTTGATGTTGCACGAGGAAAGGTTCAATCCTTGAGACCCCTTGATGTTACGGAATCGTGGAATGAGCCTGGCGCCTCTTGGTATGTATTAAGTAAAATATAATTATTTCTTTTTCTTCTTCTCCCCCTTCTCTGCAACATCTGTCATTGGCCAACCTATTGGGTCACCGAATCCAGTTCATGTTGTCAATGCTACTGTAGCCTATCTAGTCCTGCCACCACCTAAAAAGTTCCTTGTGTTGTAACTCTCTTCACCTCCACTTGATGTTCATTTAACTTTGCATTTAATGAAACAAACCTGCTTAATTTACTGCCTTTTCTTACAGGCCACAAAATGAATTTAACTTACTGAATATACCGAAATACCACCCGCACATTTTTATACAAAATCGGACGTGAAAAATTGGGGTTCGGGTATTGAGTCATCCAAATTTTAAAGATTCAAATTGCCCGCCAAGTGCGATATAGGGTGTTGGGAGTATCCGCTAGATGGTGCTAGTGCTTGTTCGGGTGTACTGTATTTACTGGCATATAATATCCCCGCCCCCCTTTTTTTTCACTCGAATTTTTGGCTTCAAAAATATCCTCTGTAGATTAGGATGGAGTGATATAAGGCACACAAAGGAACACCTAGCGTCTTTAAATCAACACACAAAATACCGTAGTTATTTTAGCCTATACTTTATTAACGAAAAAAAGTGATAATAGCCCATTTAAATAGCCACTCTCTTGCATCATAACAGCGCCGGGCAGCGCTGCAGCCGCACAGCAGTGTGTGCGCGGAGTTCAGGGTTGCGCAGTGTTGCAATGTTACGCAGCATCATTTCGTGATTTACAGCGTGGCCATTGCCTCTTATTTCTCGAACCCACTCCAGAACCTTTACGTCCACATTTTCATACTTTCCTTTTTTCACACTGCGGAGGGACTTGGAAGTTTTCTTTGTTCCCAATAATAATTATTATTATTATTTATTTACCAAAAATTGTGCCTACAATTTATGGACTGCAGATAGAGAAAGGGCAAGCCCCACATACACATCAGTGTCTCCATCTCCGTTCATTAAATCTAAACAATCTCAAATGTTACTTTATACAATTTACACCTTTACATTTGCTATATACACATAATCTGCTGTACATGACGTCTATATCATACAATTCATAAATAAAAGGGAAGATACACGCACGCACACATACATACACGCACACACTCCCACTCACTCACAAAGTTACATTATACAGTATATAAATTCAATTTACATGGGGTTTTAGTCCCTTTAGAACCTTCACTTTGCTGCAAAATTGTCGTGGAGGAAGGTCTTTTATTTCACGAGGTAGGTCATTCCAAAGTAGAGTCCTCTAGTTATGCCAATAACGAATAATACATGGCTGCACTTCATATTTACGACCCTCCACTTTAACTCCATTTTCTGCATCAAATTCTAGCACTTTCGACTTGAAGGATGCCGTAAAACCTGTTCTTTTGCTAATTTTGAATCTTTGTGTACTGCACGCTTCTTAATTATACACTACACACAGCCGTGCGGGACGCGAGACACAGAACTCGTAAGCTGGGGGATAGGGGGAGTGAGCAGCCATTGTCGAGGTCAACAATGCACAGGTGGTACAGACAGAAGCGCGGGTTGTACAGTTCCATGAGTTGCGTGATAGCATGGCATCAATAAACGTAAACATTTGTTTAAAAATGACAAGAATAAAAATAAAAGTATTTTTTAAAAATTTCCATACGAAAATGAGGGTGCAGGGATCATTCGGGGGCGGGTAATATTCAGGTATCTACAAGACGGGAACATCCTATTTTCGACTGTGTTATGGACTAATCTACTGGGAAAAACAATCAAACTACTTAGGAGAGTGAGAAACTTACGGTTCTTGGGGCGCAACGGGATAGAAAAGGGGTAGCCTTAAACCTGACACCGATTTCCACAACACAATCTTGCTAAAACTAGTATAAATCACAACGATTCCTTTCTATAAAAAACGAACTAAAATCAATTTATTTAACTAAGACAAAATACAAATAAAAATAATAAAGCACTCCTGCAATTTAATTAAATCTAGCCATAAATAACTCGGCTGTCCTAGAAAATTTAAAAATATATCAAGCCTTGACACACTCAAGCCTTGACACTCATCAAACTGCAAAAATAAATCACCAGCACTACCTGCTGTGTCAGAGGTTTAAAAATAATAAATTGATTAAAAACATCCAAAATAGGGTTTATCATTGGCTTTACAGTAATATCTGTTGCTCTATACACACAAACTCCATTAAATAATTACTCCTATCTTCAATATACCCCTACTTATTCACTATCGTCGCCGATCAGCTGTTTACTGACGTTAACGATTAATATATATAATATTCACATATTTACAGTGTTCAATTATCTCTACTTTCAAAATCCACTTAGTCTTCACTTGATGAAGTGATTCCCCTTACTCTTTTCTTCATAATATCATAGCATAAAAAAAATTAATATTATCAGTTGTGAACGACTCCTCTGAGACTTTTCATACTAATTCAGGCAAATGTGGCTATGCAATAAAGCCAAGCTCATACATAAAATGTTGTCAATTGTGATAAAAGGTTAATAGAATTCACAAATAAGCATTACATCCACCTCGCTAACTCTTCCGAAAACTCCTCTTTAACATGCTACTGTTTGACTTAATAAACCTTAACATAATTATTATACAAACTGCTCCAAATAGCATAATACTTCTCAATAATATTCCTACCTCACATTTCCATGTCGTAATAACGTCGTTGGTCTCCCATAAGTCCAACCCCTCGTCCACGTCGTGGGAGACGGGCAACGGAACAAAGTAGGGGATCACCTGTTGGGGCGAAGTACAGTGGGGATTTTGTTTACCCCGGGACCGTTACGGTAGCTGTGAAGGTCCTACAGGAAACCTGAAAAGTGACGGCTAACGGGGCTCTGGTGAAGCTACGATAGGCCCAGCAAGCCAGTAGCGGATGAAACCAAATGCTTTCAAAAATGGAACGAGCCTCGGACATGATGGATTTAATAGACGATGACACGGCTGTACACACGGACTAATATTTGGAACTTTAAACCTAAGAATGCTGACGGGGAATGTGGAGGAGATAGTGGATATGATGGAAAGAAGGAAGTTGGATTTTTTGGGATTGGCAGAAACAAAGGGGAAGGAAGGAGAGAACTGAGAAAAGGCTATAGACTGTACTGGAGTGGGAACGAAGAGGGAAAGAGGAATGGAGTGGGAGTAGTAGTACGAGATGGTTTAAAAGAATAAGTGAGGAGAATAAGTGATAGGATGATGAAAGTGAAAGTAGCGCTGAGGGGAGGGACCGTAGAAATAGTGCAAGTGTATGCTCCACAAGTAGGCTGCGCCTCTGAAGAGAAGGAGTAGTTTGAAGAGGAATTGCAGAAGCAGCTGGTAGGAAGAAATATGATTGTTATGGGAGATCTGAATGCCCATGTAGGAAGAGAAAGACAAGGTTATGAGAGTGTTCTAGGACCAGAGGGTTGGGGCGGAAGAAATGAGGAAGGAAAGAGACTGTTGGACTTCTGCCAGAGGAACAGCCTGCTAGTTGGGAACTCCTGGCTTAAGAAAAGAGAGAGCCACACAATCACATGGTACAGTGATGACTTGACCAGGAAGTCGGTGGTCGACTATATACTGTATGAGAAAGAACTAAATAAGAACATCACGGACATCAAGGTTATACCATCGGAGAACCTGGATAGCGACCATCGATTACTGGTAATGAACCTGAGAGGGAGTAAGGAGAAGAAAGGGACTGAGAACCAGGAAAGACGTATAAGGATATGGAAACTGAAAGAAGGGGATAGAAGGGTCGAGTACCTCAAAATGGTAAAGGAAGGAATTCCAACAGATGAAGAAAGAGGGGTGGAAGAGGAATGGGCTAGATTTAAGAAGACACTAGTAGGTGCAGCAGAAGCAGTATGTGGGAGGACAAGTAGTAAGAAGGAAGGAAGGAAGCTTGTAGTTTAACGTGACCGTTAATCTCGAGATCATGAGCCACGGGACCTCCTTTTTACGTGGAATCCGAACCACAGGACATGGCATTTCACTTCGAAAATCTCACATGCAATGACCGGGAATCGAACCCGGACCGCCTTGGTGAGAGGCATACAGCTAGACCGCTGAGCCACCATGCCCCCAAGTAGTAAGAAGAGGTGGAAGGAAACACCATGGTGGAATGAGAAGACAAAAGATATAGTAAGGGAAAAGAATAGAGTCTTTAGGAGGTGGTATCAAAATAGGACGGTAGAGACAAGGGCAGAGTACCAGGAAAGAAAGAAGGAGGCGAAGAGAGTAGTGGCTGAGGAGAGAAGAAAGTGGATGGAAGAGTGGACAAAGATGATGAAGGAGGATAGTGAAGGTACAAAAAAGTTCCCGCATGGGATGGTAAAAAATAAGAGGCGGATGGATCCTACGGATTGTTAGAATGGTGAACAAAAGAGGACAAGAGATGGAAAGTAGGGAAGAACTGAAGAAAATGTGGAAAGAATATTTTGAAGAACTTCTGAACCCAACTGGAAACCACGGCGAGGAGGAAGGAATCGGGGAAGAGGAAGATGAACTGCAAACAGAAAAGGACTTAACATGGAGAGAAGTGGAAGATGCAGCGAGGAAGATGAAAGGAGGGAAGGCACCGGGTGTGGATGAGTTGAGTGTGGAGATGGTGAGCGCAGCAGGAGAGGTGGGGATACAATGGTTGTACCGAGTGATGAGGACAGCATGGAAGGAAAGGAAGACCCCAGAGGACTGGAAAAAAGGAATAATTGTCCCGATCTTCAAGAAAGGTAGTAGAACAGAATGCAGAAACTATCGGGGAATAAAACTGATGAGTCATTGTGCAAAGATCTTCGAAAAAGTTTTGGAAAAGAGAATTAGGACGAAGATAGGAGGGATGAGGGAAGAACAACATGGCTTCAGAGCAGGAAGGTCCACAGTGGATTTGATTTTTGCTGTAAGGCAGTTACAAGAACAGCACTATGAGTATGGAACAGATCTGCTGATGGCCTTCCTGGACATTGAGAAAGCATATGACAGTGTATGCAGAAACAAAGTATGGAAGTCCCAGGAGGATAGAGGAGTAGAGAAATGGACTATAAAGAGGATAAGGGAGATGTACAAGGGAAGCGTGAGCTGTGTGAAAGTGGGAGGAGAGAGATCAGACTGGTTGGAACAGAGAAACGGCCTGAAACAAGGAAGTGCACTGTCACCGTTACTTTTCATTGTGGTAATGGATGACATAATGACCCGAGTGGCACAAGTAATTGGGGAAGGAAAGATGAAAGCAATGGTGTTTGCAGATGATTTGATGCTTTGGGGAAACAAGGAGGAGGAGGTACAGGAACAGTTGGACGTGTGGGAAGGAATAATACAAGGATATAGGATGAAATTTAGCATAAATAAGAGTGAGATGGTGATCACAACAAGGAAGAAGGAAAGAACCACAACGGGAATAACAATTGGTGGGGAACAGCTGAAGAAAGTGGAGAGTTTCAAGTATCTGGGAAGCCTGATACAAGATAATGGAAGAAACAATAGAGAAATAAATGAGCGGGGGAGGCAGGCAGAAGCATTTCGGAGGAGTGTGAGAAGCATGTTATGGAGCAAGGATGTCCCTCAGAACAGCAAAAAGATCATATATCGGACGTACTATGTCCCTATTCTGACGTATGCCTCGGAGACCTGGGTTATGAAAGGAAGGGAGAAGAGCAAAATACGGGCCAGTGAGATGAGGTTCTTGAGAAGCAGTATTGGAGTTACAAAGATGGACAGAATAAGAAATGAGAGGACCAGAGAATTAATGAAGGAGGAATCACTATAGGATGGTATAGAGAAATCTAGACTTAAATGGTATGGACATGTAAAACGAATGGAGAAGAGGATACCCAGGAGAGTACACGAGACGAGGTGGGAAGAAAGAGACCGAGAGGACAACCGAGAAACAGGTGGCTGAAGGGGGTGGAAGAAAGCGTGAAGAAGAGAGGAGAAGACTGGTCAAGGGTGGAGGCTGAGAGATGGTGGGAAGACAGAAGACGTTGGTGAGGCTTGTGTTCCAAACAGACCCGGCCAGTGGCTGGAAACTGTGCAAGATGATGATGATGAATAACGTCGTTGACACTCGCTTACATACAATTGCACGGTAATACCTCCATTGTTACAAAAATTCTCGTAAGTCATCAATAAATATGTTTCAATAACCTTTTTTTATTTCTCCACTTCATAAAACTTAATAATCTACTATATATTTGTCAAATACCATTACTCACTCACTCACTCACTCACTCACTCACTCACTCACTCTCATCACGAAATCTCAGAAACCACCAAACGGATTGGAATGATATTTGGTATGCAGCTTCCTCAAGGGCCTTAGGTGCTCGCTAAGAAAGGTTTAAAAAAAAAATCACTTGGGATCATGGTCAAACCGCGATTATATGAAGCAATGCAGGCTGCAGCACGTCGCCCCTACCAGTCTTTGCAGGCAGTGAGCTTACTGTCATAACGTGCATGTCATTGTTGTCTGCGCTCCAGACCTTTACCCACTCTCTCTGTTCAAACAGTACTTCTATGTAATTTCTGTTTGTACTTTATACTTTCCCCATCACTTCATAATCATCATATTGCATTATATATTAGCCTTTAGTTGGAGTAACTGTAGAGTTCTTTTGTTTGTTGGATTAGGTACGGTGTTTTTCATAATTTCTTGGTAGTACATGGTTAGAGAGCAGTCAGGGTGTCTACCGGTAACGAAAGTAATGAATTTTACAAATGGGTAACGAAACTAACGAAAAAGTAACGAATTTTACATACGGGTAACGAATATTTTCTGATGGCGGATTGAATCGTTTAAACTCGCGCCTCTAGGCTCAGAGATTGTGATGAAGCGAGTTTCAGGCAAGCTGCACCGATTGCATAAGCTATATTTCCCCGTACCCGACCTCGAGGAAATGCATACTGAGGATACCCTGACTGGTAGGCCTATACATCGTTCAGCGTATATTTTCGGCATCAAGAAGACTTTTTAGTTTTGTGTGAAATATTTGTGTGTGTTATTAGGAAGCCTCCGTGGCTAAGGCGGCAGCACGCCGGCCTCTCACCGCTTGGTCTGTGGTTCAAATCCCGGTCACTGCATGTGAGATCTGTGCTGGACAAAACGGAGGCAGACAAGTTTTTCTCCGGGTACTCCGGTTTTCCCTGTCAAAATTTCATTCCAGCAACACTCTCCACTATCATTTCATTTCATCTGTCATTCATTTAATCATTGCCCCAGAGGAGTGCGTCAGGCCTCGGCAGCCAGCACAGTCCATATCCTCGCCGCTAGATGGGGGCTTCATTCATTCCATTCCTGACCCGGTCGGAGACTGGAAGCAGGCTGTGGATTTTTCATTTTCATTAGGAAACCTGACTTTTCGCGAGACGTTTATTCGCGAAAACTTCTAAACTAATCAGAAACCTGGCATTTATTTGGAGACTATGTCAAATTGAAGTCCAGAAATAACGCAAAATAATTTAATGTCACAATCTTGCGAAATGTTACAGTTTCGAAAAAGAATTATGAAAAAGCTTCGAAATACGTAGGCTATAACTTATTTTAAAAATCTGTCTCGTTAATTTGCGGCATCCAGTATGGTTAATTCGAAATTCCGTTATATGTCGAATTTTCCTTCGAACTTTGGTTCCATCGGATATATTACAGTCGAACCTGCCGTAACGGACACCCTTATTCAGCGGACACCTGCCTATACGGACATTTTTCCTTGGAACCGATTACCGGACCATGTCATCCTTTCTTGAATGTCTGTACTACACCTATTTCGAGTCAAAGGAGAGAGAGAGAGAGTGAAATGCAGGCTACATGGCAACGCTGTAGTAGCCGTAAAGTTAATTCTTCTATACATTCCTCTTTCCAAACCTTTTGTTATGGTGTTCTACCTACTGGTGTACATTCCGAGAATTCTAATTGTCCAGGATTGCTGCCAGTGACTGTTTACTCACGAATTACCTGGGGATTTTCTTCCCTGCTTGCATCATTCTATTCATAACTCAAGATTGCCACCGATAAGGTAGTCAACTTTAGAAGGAAATGACTTGCAGTACGTGCGCTAATTAGTGAGACAGAAATACCTTAGCATTTCAGTCGTCGAGTAAACATGAGTAACAGGGGACGAACCTGTTTAGACCTCGAAACAAGAAGAAATGTGATTGTAGAAAGTGACAAGGGACTTTCAGTGAGAAAGCTTGCCGAAAAAAACAAATGCGGGAAAACTCAAATAAACAAATAATCAAAATAAAGAATTGTATGTTTATGTTTAAGGTGGATGTACTTTGCCGTTAAAATGTTAGATTATTTTTACAAACTTGTTTCAGCGGACACCTCTCTTAACGGACATTTTCCCTTGGAACCGACGGTGTCCGCAGAAGGGAGGTTCGACTTTAAAATCTAACCGGTTATTTCGACAACTTGTATAATTCGTGATTCGCATTCGAAATAAAACGTGTCCTCTTGTATTATTCGTGCAATCCTCTCAGAATAATTCTTAATATTTGATACCTACTTCGAACATTCATACTCAAGACGGCCGACTGACCGCATGACTTGCCTGCGGGAATCTTGTTAAATGGACAGAGATCGACGCTAGTTGCGTAAAATCATAAAACCCGTCCCCTATCGTGAACTTGTGACCACGAGGACTGCGGGAATCCCGTCGAAGGTGATTGGGCACCAATCACGAAACATTCCGAAACCTACTCGCTACTTTTCCCATGACCGTATACTTAAAAGCGTAGGCCTACGGGGAGCGAGAAGTGCATCAACCCACTTAGAAATGACAGCCTACGTAGCATCGCGATACTAATTTCTCCTCGTGATCCAACCTGAACTGATGAACTCCCAACAACAGCATAGGGACAGCGGGAATCACGACGCCGGCCATACAACATGTCCATAACTACTCGTGAATTTTAACCATGCCCAACCTTGAGCTTGCCTCCACCATTCTGTCAGGACAGATAGACAATCGTTCAATGGCCGGGTGCGGCGCGGATTGCATAATATCGCGAGGACAACATGAATCTAGTAAAACGGCAGAGAGCGGCAGCGATTGCGATACATCGTGATATTTCTCCGCATTCAATGACGAGGACAACCGGATTCTTGTCAAACGGACAGCAAGTGGCGCCGAGTGCGTAATAATGCTATATTTTCTCGTGCCCGACCTCAAGGACAATGGAAATCTCGTTGAACGACTAAAAGTGACGCCGATTATCTAAATCACGATATTTATCCGTGTTATATCGTGAAAACTACGGGAATCTCTACAAACGGGTGAGACCCGCACCGATCGTGTAACATCTCGATATTTCTCCGTACTTGACTGCGAAGACGGAATTCAGTTACAATCGCGTAACGTGCCATAAATTTCTTCATGATCTACCGCCGGGACAAAGGAAATCTTGACAAAAGGTCAAGAGCAGAGCAACCTCTTGGCAATTATAAAAATGCCTTGTGCACAAGACGGCATATTTGCTGAAACAACTCATTTGATAATAAATATCTAGTATTTATTATTTTTAACATTTTTATAACTCCATAAGTGAATTTTATTTACCACTTGTTTTTCTTCACCGCAATATGAGGCCCTTTGCTTGCAGACCGCAGACGTATCTTGAATTCAAAGGTAACTAAAAGGTAGCTACAAAGTAACTAATTTTTACTTCATCCTTACAGTAGACACCCTGAGAGTACAGGCAGCTACGATGTGATTCCTGAGAATTATGGTCCAGAAAACGAGGAGAGACAGAGTGAGAAATGAAGATATACGGAAAGAACTGGGAGTACAGAAACTAAATTACAAACTGGAGCAAAACAGATTGAGATGGTTTGGACATGTCAAACGGATGAATGAAGTAAGGGTACCAAGACTAACACTGGAATGACGGATGACAGGGAAGAGAGGACGAGGAAGACCAAGAATGCGTTGGATGGACTCTGTGGAGAATAGCATTAGAAAACGGAACCTGGATTGGTACACCGTGTCGGAAGAGGAATGGTGGAACGACAGAACATAGTGGAGAGGAATCATATTTGCCCCCACCCAGTGTCAGCTGGAAAAGGGGAAATGAAGAAGTAGAAGAAGACAGTTATAATGAAGAGTAGACTTTGGTAAAAGAAAATTACCTCTACCAGCCTTAATTTTGTTATGTTAGGCTAGGTCTATCCATTTATCAGGTTTTTTTAAGTAGAGATTTGTTTTATTACGTTAGGAGAATATCCCTCAACGTCACAACAGCACTCAAGCACCTTTGAAGAAGACCGTGTGTGCCGCTAACTTTTACAGCTTCAGAATATTTGAGTTCGAGGATGATAATTCTTATCTTTAGTTATTTCGCAATCTTCTCGATCAGTTTCAGGTTGATATGTATGCAAAGATTGA